>OZ012707.1:21236121-21847208 GCA_963942595.1 Cylloceria caligata | reverse complement strand
TTACACCTTCCGCATAACTACAATAAATCACTTAATTTTGAATAAAACACTAAATTTAGAAAAATACAAAATAATATAAATAATAAATGCACCAAAATTGAGAATAAAAAACTGAATTTAATTAGGTAAGCTGAATTTGATGATATGGACTGAGAACCAGCACACAATTATATTAATTGTGCGCTGTGAGCACTGAGAGCGGTGCGTGTGCACCGCAGCCAGTGCTGCGGAGCATGCAATGCAGTGAGATATATGAGTGCGTAAGGTGGTATTACAATTCACAGCAAGCTCTCAGCAGCGTAATGCAGAGAGGTTGCAGTGAATAAATAAGAGCACTTGTAATTGAAATTGCTTGAGTGCTCTATACGTATGAGACAAGCTACGCAGGCAGCACTGCGTAGCACAATACAACACATAATGAGGATGCACAAAATGAGCAGTGTATAGTCGCTGTACTCTTCCAACAGATGTCCTGGGGAAAAGTACAGTGAATATAGTACACCTGCATAATTATATTAATTATACCGGCAAATTCTGTTGAGAAAACCGTGGCGTGACATGTGCTGCAATGCCGCCAAAAAGTGAGACCAAAATGCTGATGTACCGATGAGCATCCAACTCCCCGTTGCCATTGAATTTACGGTAAATTATAACAACGTACGCGTACTTTATTTTGAGTCTTGTTGAGAGTGATGAGTGAATCCAGAGTCAGAAGCCAACGAGAAAAGTCCGAGAAAGTTCCGTGTGTACTGTTCCTCGATGCTGTTGCGAAAGTGTCTAAATTTTCAACATGGCTGCGAGTACGAAAGCGTCGTTGGGCGCTGAAGTCAGTTGAGCGAGATAGCCGGTGAGCGAAACCGAAGTCAAGCGAGAGAGACATCCTCTCGCTCGACGCGGCATGCCAACGAGGCACATCCTCGGCTTCGCGAAGCCCTGCCTCGACTATCTTCGGCTCAGCCGAACGACGTGTGCTAGAGCACCGCAACGGGCTTACGCATGCCGTTATAATCGTGTTCGCATGAAGTAGGAGATTTCTATTGAATTACTTAAATATTTTCGTTATAAGCTATTATAGTTCCTACACATAGAAAGAGCCGGTGGAGCTTGCTATCGTTTGTATACCTATATCGGCTCTGTTATTATTCCTCGGTGTTCGGAGGTAGCCTATTCTATACCTATAGCGCGTGGACTGTAGTGGGGACAGAGCTCTCACTCGAGCTTTCCTGGCCAAGCGATCTACGCGCTGGTCCCGCCGCTGTTCCGGTGGAGGCGTCAGCGCGGTGCATCCTCGGTGCATCGGCGCATCGGAAATGCTACAGAAGCGTCCCTAGCTACTTTTTAGGGGTTTTTTTAAAGTCCCTTATGGATATAGTATAAATTTCTCCATACCACTTGTTTCAATTTCGATGGAAGATCTTGTAGGCTGGGATGCTGGACTACTTGGATGACTGATGGCTCTGTAGTTAGCCTTGAAGATGTTCGTTTTTCCTTGAGCGAGAAGTTTCAGGCCTGATCCTTGCAGTGGTGTAGTTGAAGATGCTTCTCCTTGGATTGACTAGGTGGTCCTTCTTTTAGCTGGATGGCTGGTCCTCCTTTGGTCGATTAGCTGGTCTTCCTTTGGTTGATTAGGTGGTCCTCCTTTGGTAGATTCCGGATGTTGGCGAAAGTCTGTGAACAGAATGCTCTTTAACTGTGGTTTGCCATGCCCTTTATACCGGCTTCCCCGCTCTTCTTTCCTTTCCGTCGGTATAGCAGGGTATTACTATATCTTCTAGTCGTCCTGTAGCCCATCTCCTGTAGTCCATTTGTCCCGTTAATATCCTCTTCTTGGTTATAATAATTTAGCGTGTTCCTTATAGATGCTTCTTCATACGTTACTTGAGACTATAGTCTTACTGCTTGTCAGTATAACTATATTTTGAGTAACGGTAGTTGGTTTATAGGTGTGCGTGCTGTGTGGTATGAATCTCTATGTTGGTGTGTGTGGATCTAGTTTAAGCTCGTCATTTCGGCGGTATATTTAATATAAGACGAGTATGTCGTCTTAATATTTTTTTTTTTTCGTGGGAATTCGGGCTCGATCACAGGACTAATTAATTGAGACTTCGTGGTAGTTGACAGTAAGGCTTTATTCCAAAAAAAAAAATAGTTTCATAAAAAAAACGTCACTTTTTAATTACGGTCACTCGAATTCTGCATAATGACCATTTAACTTCGTAATTTTAGCGATTATTTCTACGATTATAATTTTATAATTGTGTGCGCCTGTTCCCGGTATCCTCGAAGGTTTATTATTCTTTTCGTACAGCGGTATTGCTGTACTCTCGGTGCACAGACACACTCATACCACCAGTCACTCGGCTCGCACTCGCTCCTTCGATAGAGTGTATTAACTCTATTTACAATTCTTTCTCTTTCACTCTTATTTTGCTTTCTCTCTCTCTCCTCGTCCAGCGGTATTACTGTATACTTGGTGCATAAATATTCCACTCCACTAGCTATTTTGCTTCGCATTCGCTCCTTTGATAGAGTGTATTAACACTATTTACAATTCTTTCTCTTCCACACTTATCCAGTCGGGCGATTCCCGTCTAGACTGCGATTTTAATTACTCGATTTAATTCTACGCCTTATATGCTGTCCGCTTGTATGTACTACTTAATTTACGCACTTAATTTTACATAGATCTATTCTCTAACTCCTTCTCGTTTGATATACTGTCGTGCATCGATATTCGGGAATTCCTACGATTATTTCATCATTATTTCTTCTTATTCGGACCAAAATTCTCGGTATTCTCGGGCTTGAACTTCGGTTACGTGCCTATGCCTTGGTATGGTCTCGTTACCCGCACACCCATAGCCACTCGCATCAGACTCTCCTTGGACAGAGTGTATCAACTCTGTTTATAATTCTTTCTCTTTCACTCACGTTCTACTTTCGCTCTTTCACTCTTCCACTCATACGATTTCTGCGACTATTGTGTATCTTTCAGGTTTAAAATCGACACTCTTCGCTTCTATTACTTAAATATAATCTGCTTAATCGTTGCACTTACTCTATATGCCTATCCCTATTTTCTTAATCTTATTCTCTTTGAGGTAACTCGCTTAATTGTATGAATAAATTCTACGCACCTATGCACTTTGACTTAATGATTAACTATATTCTCATGGTCCATCACATTCTACACTACGCAGCGGGCTTATCCTGATTAAGTTTCTATTTCTCGCCAATTTTATCTCCTCTCTTTCGACTCGTTCTCTACTTATGCTCGCAAAATAGGCTTGTTTCGCACGTGAAAATGTAGACTCCACACTTCACTTTTTGGTCTAAAAGACTGAGAGCTCCTCCCCTCGTGCACGCCTTTTTATAGGCGTCGCCGAAGTCCAACCCCTCTCTCCTCTTGTCGCTGTACATTTTTTTAAATCTACCGGATTTATTGATTTTTATTTCGGCCGTTGCCGCGCCTACCGCCTTCCCCTCACCGCCCAGCAAGGCCAGCCGGTTGCTGACCTGCTGTTTATGTCAGCGAGGGAATTTCGGCGGTGTGACGTAGGTCTTTTTTTCACCTCTCCGGGTTCATTGGCCTACTGCCCGCAGTGTTCGGTGCCTACACCGAGTTTCTCGTTCACTCGCTGTCGGACTTCTCGCTCTTATTATGATCGCGAGCCTTCCGTTACAACGGCTATCAGCCGGCATGCCTTATTATTTTTTCTTATGAAATATGCTTCTTGCTTGCTATTTTGTACTCTTAAGGTCCCTAAATGCGAATACCTCACGATATAATTTTGTGAAACTTGTTACGCGGGGGTTTTTGGGGTCGCTGAATACGAATCCGGTGTCAAAAAAACTAAATTAAAAATGGCGGATCCAATATGGCGGACGCAATTTTCGAAATCGATTGGATTCACTTGAAACTTGTTACTCGGAGGTTTTGGGGGTCGCTGAATACGAATCCGGTGTCAAAAAACCAAAATTCAAAATGGCGGATCCAATATGGCGGGCGCAATTTTTGAAATCGGTCGGATTCGCTTAAAACTTGTTACTCGGGGGTTTTCGGGGTCGCTGAATACGAATCCAGTGTCAAAAAAACAAAATTCAAGATGGCGGATCCAATATGGCGCACGCAATTTTTGAAATCGGTTGGATTCGCTTGAAACTTGTTACTCGGGGGTTTTTGGGGTCGCTGAATACGAATCCGGTGTCAAAAAAACAAAATTCAAAATGGCGGATCCATTACAGCGAACATAATTTTCGAAATAAAACTACCATTTTTACTTTTGTTTTTTCTTGGCTATGCAACGTGAATAGTTCCGTAGCGTAGTGGTTTACACGTTGGACTCGTACATTATTGTTCTCGGTTCAAATCTCGTGTAGGTGATTTTTTTTTATTTTGCATAATAATTATTTAATAAAATTGTAGTTAAATTAATTCAGCAATTTTCATAATTTTAATAATTATTTTAATGTTATAAATAACTTATTTCGTTTTAGAGTATATATTGTTGGATTCTAACATTTATAGAGGATAACGGAACATTTGAAAAGAGTCGACTGTTTTTGGCTTTGTACTGTATTTCTCAAATAAATATGTTAGTATTTAAAAAATCATGTTCCTTATTACACTTTCTTATATATTTGAATTATACATTTTTCAATATTTTTATAAATAATAAAAAATGTAATTACTTATCTGAAATATGTACGTCTTTGAGAGATAAGATCTCGTTGGCTTGTGTACTCTGCTGCTTGGATGACTGGTGGCTCAGTAGTTGACCTTGGAAGAGGTTCGTTTTCCCTAGGCCATAGGTTTCAAGCCTGATCCTTGGAGTGGTGCGGTTGAAGATGCTTCTCCTTGGGTTGACTAGGTGGTCCTTCTTTTAGCTGGATGGCTGGTCCTCCTTTGGTCGATTAGCTGGTCTTCCTTTGGTTGATTAGGTGGTCCTTCTTTGGTAGAGTCCGGATGTTGGTGAAAGTCTGTGAACAGAATGCTCTCCGACTGTGGTTTGCCGTGCCCTTTTATACCGGCTTCCCCGCTCTTCTTTCCTTTCCGTCGGTATAGCAGGGTATTACTATATCTTCTAGTCGTCCTGTAGCCCATCTCCTGTAGTCCATTTGTCCCGTTAATATCCTCTTCTTGGTTATAATAATTTAGCGTGTTCCTTATAGATGCTTCTTCATACGTTACTTGAGACTATAGTCTTACTGCTTGTCAGTATAACTATATTTTGAGTAACGGTAGTTGGTTTATAGGTGTGCGTGCTGTGTGGTATGAATCTCTATGTTGGTGTGTGTGGATCTAGTTTAAGCTCGTCATTTCGGCGGTATATTTAATATAAGACGAGTATGTCGTCTTAATATTTTTTTTTTTTCGTGGGAATTCGGGCTCGATCACAGGACTAATTAATTGAGACTTCGTGGTAGTTGACAGTGAGGCTTTATTCCAAAAAAAAAAATAGTTTCATAAAAAAAACGTCACTTTTTAATTACGGTCACTCGAATTCTGCATAATGACCATTTAACTTCGTAATTTTAGCGATTATTTCTACGATTATAATTTTATAATTGTGTGCGCCTGTTCCCGGTATCCTCGAAGGTTTATTATTCTTTTCGTACAGCGGTATTGCTGTACTCTCGGTGCACAGACACACTCATACCACCAGTCACTCGGCTCGCACTCGCTCCTTCGATAGAGTGTATTAACTCTATTTACAATTCTTTCTCTTTCACTCTTATTTTGCTTTCTCTCTCTCTCCTCGTCCAGCGGTATTACTGTATACTTGGTGCATAAATATTCCACTCCACTAGCTATTTTGCTTCGCATTCGCTCCTTTGATAGAGTGTATTAACACTATTTACAATTCTTTCTCTTCCACACTTATCCAGTCGGGCGATTCCCGTCTAGACTGCGATTTTAATTACTCGATTTAATTCTACGCCTTATATGCTGTCCGCTTGTATGTACTACTTAATTTACGCACTTAATTTTACATAGATCTATTCTCTAACTCCTTCTCGTTTGATATACTGTCGTGCATCGATATTCGGGAATTCCTACGATTATTTCATCATTATTTCTTCTTATTCGGACCAAAATTCTCGGTATTCTCGGGCTTGAACTTCGGTTACGTGCCTATGCCTTGGTATGGTCTCGTTACCCGCACACCCATAGCCACTCGCATCAGACTCTCCTTGGACAGAGTGTATCAACTCTGTTTATAATTCTTTCTCTTTCACTCACGTTCTACTTTCGCTCTTTCACTCTTCCACTCATACGATTTCTGCGACTATTGTGTATCTTTCAGGTTTAAAATCGACACTCTTCGCTTCTATTACTTAAATATAATCTGCTTAATCGTTGCACTTACTCTATATGCCTATCCCTATTTTCTTAATCTTATTCTCTTTGAGGTAACTCGCTTAATTGTATGAATAAATTCTACGCACCTATGCACTTTGACTTAATGATTAACTATATTCTCATGGTCCATCACATTCTACACTACGCAGCGGGCTTATCCTGATTAAGTTTCTATTTCTCGCCAATTTTATCTCCTCTCTTTCGACTCGTTCTCTACTTATGCTCGCAAAATAGGCTTGTTTCGCACGTGAAAATGTAGACTCCACACTTCACTTTTTGGTCTAAAAGACTGAGAGCTCCTCCCCTCGTGCACGCCTTTTTATAGGCGTCGCCGAAGTCCAACCCCTCTCTCCTCTTGTCGCTGTACATTTTTTTAAATCTACCGGATTTATTGATTTTTATTTCGGCCGTTGCCGCGCCTACCGCCTTCCCCTCACCGCCCAGCAAGGCCAGCCGGTTGCTGACCTGCTGTTTATGTCAGCGAGGGAATTTCGGCGGTGTGACGTAGGTCTTTTTTTCACCTCTCCGGGTTCATTGGCCTACTGCCCGCAGTGTTCGGTGCCTACACCGAGTTTCTCGTTCACTCGCTGTCGGACTTCTCGCTCTTATTATGATCGCGAGCCTTCCGTTACAACGGCTATCAGCCGGCATGCCTTATTATTTTTTCTTATGAAATATGCTTCTTGCTTGCTATTTTGTACTCTTAAGGTCCCTAAATGCGAATACCTCACGATATAATTTTGTGAAACTTGTTACGCGGGGGTTTTTGGGGTCGCTGAATACGAATCCGGTGTCAAAAAAACTAAATTAAAAATGGCGGATCCAATATGGCGGACGCAATTTTCGAAATCGATTGGATTCACTTGAAACTTGTTACTCGGAGGTTTTGGGGGTCGCTGAATACGAATCCGGTGTCAAAAAACCAAAATTCAAAATGGCGGATCCAATATGGCGGGCGCAATTTTTGAAATCGGTCGGATTCGCTTAAAACTTGTTACTCGGGGGTTTTCGGGGTCGCTGAATACGAATCCAGTGTCAAAAAAACAAAATTCAAGATGGCGGATCCAATATGGCGCACGCAATTTTTGAAATCGGTTGGATTCGCTTGAAACTTGTTACTCGGGGGTTTTTGGGGTCGCTGAATACGAATCCGGTGTCAAAAAAACAAAATTCAAAATGGCGGATCCATTACAGCGAACATAATTTTCGAAATAAAACTACCATTTTTACTTTTGTTTTTTCTTGGCTATGCAACGTGAATAGTTCCGTAGCGTAGTGGTTTACACGTTGGACTCGTACATTATTGTTCTCGGTTCAAATCTCGTGTAGGTGATTTTTTTTTATTTTGCATAATAATTATTTAATAAAATTGTAGTTAAATTAATTCAGCAATTTTCATAATTTTAATAATTATTTTAATGTTATAAATAACTTATTTCGTTTTAGAGTATATATTGTTGGATTCTAACATTTATAGAGGATAACGGAACATTTGAAAAGAGTCGACTGTTTTTGGCTTTGTACTGTATTTCTCAAATAAATATGTTAGTATTTAAAAAATCATGTTCCTTATTACACTTTCTTATATATTTGAATTATACATTTTTCAATATTTTTATAAATAATAAAAAATGTAATTACTTATCTGAAATATGTACGTCTTTGAGAGATAAGATCTCGTTGGCTTGTGTACTCTGCTGCTTGGATGACTGGTGGCTCAGTAGTTGACCTTGGAAGAGGTTCGTTTTCCCTAGGCCATAGGTTTCAAGCCTGATCCTTGGAGTGGTGCGGTTGAAGATGCTTCTCCTTGGGTTGACTAGGTGGTCCTTCTTTTAGCTGGATGGCTGGTCCTCCTTTGGTCGATTAGCTGGTCTTCCTTTGGTTGATTAGGTGGTCCTTCTTTGGTAGAGTCCGGATGTTGGTGAAAGTCTGTGAACAGAATGCTCTCCGACTGTGGTTTGCCGTGCCCTTTTATACCGGCTTCCCCGCTCTTCTTTCCTTTCCGTCGGTATAGCAGGGTATTACTATATCTTCTAGTCGTCCTGTAGCCCATTTGTCCCGTTAATTTCCTCTTCTTGGTTATCGTGAGTTAGCGCGTTCCTTTTAGATGGTTCTTCATACGTTACTTGAGACTATAGTCTTACTGCTTGGCAGTATAACTATATCTTGAGTAACGGTAGTTGGTTTATAGGTGTGCGTGCTGTGTGGCATGGATCTCAATGTTTGTGTGTGTGGGTCTCGTTTAAGCTCGTCATTTAGGCGGTATATTTAAGTATAAAACGAATTTGTCGTCTTAATACACATTTGACGAACCACTCAATAAAAAACTTACATTTAAATAAAAAATTGAACTTTTTAATGTTCTTTTTAATTAATGTTCATTATTAGTCTTATTATAACTATTCAACTATAATCCGATTGAGTCCTTCTACCATCGTCACATCGCACTTATGAAAAAAGGAATGAAAAAAATACTTAATCTCCTCGATATAAATTTTCGGAGTAGTTGCTCGAATTCGTAATACGCTGCGCGCACATCTCCTCAGTGCGCAGGTATACCAGGTGTATGCATAAGTTTTTTCCGGTTTTTTGGTAAAAAAAAACACGTAATTTTCAAGGGAAATTAATTTTTGTTTTATTCAAAATATTGGCCATCGGCTTCTACACATTTCGCCCATCTTTCAGGTAACTTATGAATACCATGCCAGAAAAACTACTTGTCTTTTGCGGCAAACCATTCGTCGAGCCATTTTCCAACTTCCTCGAAATTGCTGAAGTGCTGCTCTGGGAGCGCGTGCCCCATTGATGCGAAGAGGTGATAGTCAGATGGCGCCAGGTCTGGCGAATACGGCGGGTGCGGAAGCATGTCCCATCCAAGCGATTTCAAGGTGTCTTTCACTGCTTTTGCTGTGTGAGACGGCGCATTGTCGTGTAACAAAATCACTTTGCCATGTCTTCTGGCCCATTCCGGTCGTCTTTCGATTAATGCGTGGTTTAAATTAATAATTTGTTGGCGAAAGCGTTGTGTATTAACAGTTTCGCCGGGCTTCAAGAGTTCATAATACAGAATACCGCTCTGGTCCCACCAGACACAGAGCATGGTCTTCTTGCCGAAGCGATTTGGCCTTGGTGTTGAAGGACCGGCTTCGCCAGGTGAAAGCCACGATTTTTTCCGCTTCGGGTTTTCAAAATAAATCCAGTTTTCGTCACCCGTCACAATTCGATGCAAAAATGATTTCCTTTCGTGGCGTTGAAGCAGCACTTCACAAGTGACTTTGCGATTTTCTATTTGACGTTCATTCAAATCGTGTGGGACCCATTTACCGAGTTTATTGATCTTCCCCATTACTCGTAAACGTCTGCTGATTGTTTCTTGTGACACATGTAATGCTTCTGCTAATTGCCGTTGAGTTTGAGTTGGGCCATCATCCAATAACTCCTGCAATTGCTCGTCTTCGCATTTTTGTGGTCTACCTGAGCGCTCACTGTCTTTCCCATTGAAATCGCCACTTTTAAATTGTCGAAACCATGTCTCACATGTTCTAATCGATGGAGCGTGTTCACCATATGTTTCTACCAGCAAACGTTGACTTTCAGCAGCCTTTTTCTTTCGATTAAATAAGAAAAGCAATGCGTGCCGCAAATGTTCTTTTTCAGGCACAAAACTCGACATGATCACTGAACGATAAAACAAAGACGCTAGTTTTTGGCGGGCTCAACTTGTGTGTGTTTGTAGGTTAATGTCAGACGAACAAAATGACGTATGTGTCAAATTAATATGCTGCGTACTTTTCGCTGGCGCCATCTCTTAGTTAAACCGGAAAAAACTTATGCATACACCTGGTAAACTTGAAATACTTTCCATGAAAATCACGCGGCGCCAAAACGCTACACCCAAAACGTCCTGACGATGCCGTGGATACGTATTTCGTTGTTCAAGGACCGATCGCGTATACAGTTGAAGATACATTGAATGCCGAGGATGTTGCTAGTGGGTATCATGGTTCTAGTCACCTTTTCGTTGCGTGCTTCTACGGGCGACTGCACTCAATAGATTCAAGAACCGCTTACTTGTAGGTTTGAGCACTCAGAGGCTCGGGGTAATACAGATAACGCGCTTTAATAAAGTCAGCTCGGCGCCGAGCACAATTCACAACCCTTTACCTTCAATCACGTAAAACTACGGCATTACATACTGAGAAATAATATTAAAGACTGCGAAGTCTGTGTGACGGCATATCTTGAGAACAGACGTGAGGCTACAGCAGAATACATAAGTTTACACCGTTGAATCGAATAAAAGCAAATAAAAAGATACATTCATGGAGAAATAGAATTTGTTCATACATGATGCTCTCATACAAACGAGTGTTGCTTTGATAAAATTGCAAGTCGGCAAAACTCCAATATAAGCCTCGACACATATCCAAAATCAATCCAATAAATTACATAACAAGTATTATTGCAATAATCAAATACATCATGTGTAACAAAATTTAAACTTACATAGATGCCAATTAATTTGTAGTAATTGTAATTTATTGCGGACATATTTTTTCAATATGGGCGAGAAAAACTGATCGCGGCTATTTGAGTAGGACGTAATCGGAACTCTTGATATATCGTCTCGAAGGACGCGTGTTAAGCGGGGTCGTCGACCAACGAGGAATATAAAACGCACAAGAGATAAATTTCGAAACATCCTGGTTGTCATAAAGCATACGTTTAATTATTAATACTTTCATATTCTAAAGTAGGATAATAATTTTTTATTCCAGTTTTTTGGATATTTTTTTTTCATCCATCAACAGAATTACTATATATAATGGTATATAATAAAAATGTGTTGCTTAATGTAGTAGTTATAACATTTTATAACATTTGAACTATATATACTGTGACCGAGTCTCTTAATTAAAGGATGGTTCGGGTCGACGAAGAAAATTAAACAGCGGCACATAAATTTGTGAAATAACAATACTGCTGTATTGAAAGTGACAAATAACAAAAAAATCAAAAAGAAAGTAAATATAATAAATCCTCTAATACAGGGCCAAAAAAATAAAAATACAGGTAACCGAACTCGAAAATACAAAGGGGGAATGGCAAAACCATAATAATATGCGATGGAATTACAGCAGCGAACCCGTAGAATTAAGTATAATAGATTATAATCGAGAAGAGGTCGGAGGATAAGCAAAAACAGCCGACAGCGCGCCAAGAGAGCTGCGATGCTATAGAAAAAGCAGGTAAGCGTCGAGCGAGTTTCACCAAATAGCGATAGAAAGACGGAGAATATAACACTGAAAGTAAGAGTCTCGACAAACGTGTAAGGTGTATGATCGGTTCGAGCGAACCGAGGTTCGCGGGCACTAGGCCACCGAACCCAGAGGGGTGACAAAAACTAGCTACGTCACACCTCCGGAATTCCCTCGCTGCCATAAACAGCAGGTCAGCGACCAGCTGGCCTCGCTTGGCGACGAGGGGAAGGCGGTGAGCGCGGTAGCGTCGAGCCGCGGAAGTCTGAAGATGCGTTAGATTAAAAAATTGAGATTGGAAGTTAGGAAGAGGGGAATGAGGCAAGAGGAAGGATATAAAAGAGCCGGCACGAAAGGAGGAGGGCACTTAGTGAGATAGCAGAAGTATAACCGCATTAAGCAAACGAAAAACGAAACTTTATAACGCTACGATAAAATCCGAAAGAGTTATCCTCGGTTACACTTTGTCAAGATCCTAGGATCGGAGAAAAGAAAGATCGAACCAGTGGAAAGAAAAGAGAGCAGGCAGGGAAAAGACAGGCGAGTCGAATTGAAAATCTAAAAACTTTACATCAGTAAACTTAAGGAAAACTGATAATAGATTTAGTCTCGCATAGCTTTAAGAGAATAGTTTCTAGTTGTTGAATAATCAGCTGGCACACGGCGATCGATATTCGCCGTGCGTCGACCTGTTGCTGTGCTCGAGCACGCAGCGTTCGGTTGGGCGGAGATAGCCGAGGCAGGGCTTCGCGGAGCCGAGGTTGTGCCTCGTAGGCATGCCGCATTGAGCGAGAGGATGTCTCTCTCGCTTGACTTCGGTTTCGCTCACGGGCTATCTGTCTTAATTGACTTCAGCACCCAACGACGCTTTCATATTCCGCAGCCATGTTGGATATTTCAGCACTTTCGTGAAAACCCGCTCGAACAGCGCACGCACTTGGCAAAGCTCAGACAAATCTTCACCTTTTCCACTGGATCGTCTCAACCTTCGTTTGCTCACCAGGACTCAAATTAAGGTAAGCGTGCACCGTCATAATTCAACGTAATTCACTGACGGTGAGGAGATTTATATATCGGTACATCCTCATAAAGGGCTCACACTGTGGCGTGCTTTGCAGCGCGGGCTGCACCACGTTTTTCACAAAATTGCTAGCATGCTCGATTAATATAATTGCGTGTGTTTTACTAATTCACTGCACTTTCCCCCAATCAAACTTGCTGGGAAAGTGTTGTGAATTCGGTCTGATCATTTGTGCATCCTCAAGCTCATTCTATCGTGTGGTACAGTATTGACTGCTTCACAGTCAGTCATAAAATCCCAGCACTCAAGTACCAGAGTTGTATGTGCAAGCACTCACTCTCTGTATGTTCTATTTGCCCATCTTGTTGAGAAGTTGCTGGGATTAGTAAAATCCACCTGCGCACTCACATGTCTCATAGCGTGGCGTGTTCCGCAGAGGAGGCTGCAGTGCGCACACCGCTCTCGGTACCTACAGCACACAATTAATATAAGTGTGTGCTGGTTCTCAGTCTAAATAGTAAAATCAAATTCAGCCTATTTAATTAAATTCAGTTTTTTAATTCTCAAATTTTTGGTGCATTTATTTTAATTATTTTGTATTTTTCTAAATTTAGTCTATTTTGTGTTTCTTTCTCATATTTAAATAATTGCATTATTACATTGTTTGTGTGGAAAGTATAATAAACCACTTTCTCCAAATTTCATCTATGAGTCTGGTTTTATTTTGACCCTGTCTTGAGTGAAGCTTTATTAGTTTTAATATATTCACAGATCTGTCAAACAACACCATCAGACGGAATCTCAAACACTAGTGAATAGTATTATGTGAATAGTTCTAAGTGCGTGGTGGAAGTGAAAAAGCTTGGAGTAGATAGGTTTTAAGTAAATAAGATAAAGTGGATAGAATGATGTGTAGGAGATTAATTAAATAGAATTAAGCAAGTAGTGTTTAAGAAAATAAAATTAGATCGTGTGGCTTTTGAACCAGCTTTATAAACGAGAACTATACAGGCGTTCGAGTGGAAAAGAGACAGTGAGGAGGTGAAACGAGTGTAAGAGAGAGAGTGCCTTAAATCTAAGTGAGATACCGTTTCGAGGAGCGAGTCCAACGCGTTTGGCTGTGTGTGGGTTAGAGTCACTGGGTCAATACCAACAAAGAAAATCATAACAAATATTCAAGCCTGGGATACCAGGAATCCGTGTAAACATAAAATAAAATAAGAATTGTAAAATAATCATCGAAATTACCGAGTAAATGCATTGTACGGGTTACCTGAGGAAAGTAACCAGGTATTGACAATTCTATTGAAATCGTATTTGTTAATAAACCCTATTCTCATCAACCTAGAAGTCTAATACTAATTAGTCCTGTGATCGAGCCCGAATTTTCCACGAAAAATAAAAATAATTGTTAACGATAAAAATTACCGTTACAAATAATTGAAAAGGCCGGAGGGATAATATAACGAAATAATATTGGGTCTGGGAAAAAGTTCGCGGCGTTTTTCCCTATAGATAGCATCAATTGCAAATAAGTCAGGAAACACAGAACGCAGCGACACCACTAAACGCTCGTTGGAAAGGTGATACTTCGAGCGTTACTTTGAGTGTTTAAACATTGAAAACATTGGTGCAGTGGTTGGAAAGTTGTTTGCGTTTGAAAATGGAGAAAAATAATGAAAAATTGCGCTATATTTTGCAATATTATTATGACAAAGGGAAGAACGCTGCGCAGGATTGTGAAAAAAATTGTGCTTTGTACGGTAAAGGTACTTTATCAAAATCTGCTGCGCGGAAATGGTTCGCTCGCTGTCGTTCTGGTAATTTTGATGTGAAAGATGAGTCACGCTCTGGTCGTCCAATCATTGAAAAAACTGATGAAATTCTTGAAAAAGTTCAGCAAGATAAGCACATCAGCAGTGTCGATATTGATATGGAGCTAGGCTGACCACAAAACTGTTTTGATCCATTTACACAAAGCTGGCTACAAAAAGAAACTCGATGTATAGGTTCCTCATGAGTTGAGCGCGAAAAACATGATAGACCGAATTAACATCTGCGATGCGCTGCTGAAACGCAATGAAATCGATCCATTTCTGAAACGTGTCATAACCGGTGATGAAAAATGGATCACGTACGACAATCGGAAGCGTCAAAGATCGTGGACAAGGGTTGGTGAGCCGTCACAAGCGTTCGCGAAGCCAAAATTGACGGCGGAAACGGTGATACTGTGTGGGTGGTGGGACTGGAAGGGAATCGTCCACCATGAGCTACTTCCAGTTGGTCAGACGATTGATTCTCAACTCTACCGTGGATAACTAGAGAGATTACGCTAAGCCATTGAAAGAAAACGGCCCGTATCGATTAATAGGAAAGGTGTTGTCTCCTATTATGACAACGCCCGACCACACACTTCTTTGATGAGCCGTCAAAAATTGCGAGAGCTTGGTTGGGAAGTTTTGATGCATCCACCGTATAGTCCAGACATAGCACCCTCTGACTATCACTTATACCGATCTCTGCAGAACTCTCTCAACAGAATTAAGCTGTTTTCAAAAAAAGCCTGTGAATACCACTTGTTTCAGTTTTTCAACCAGAAACCACAGAAGTTCTTCACCGATGGCATCATGGCTCTACCCGAAAAATTGCGAAACATTGTCGATAATAATAGAGCATATTTGGTTTAAATAAATTTATTTTCACACTATAAGAATACCAGTAAAATTTGGGTAAAAAAAACGCCACGAACTTTTTACCAGACCAATAGCAATTATTCCAGGGGGGGGGCTGAAAATAACGCGATCTTGAAATAATGATACCAACTTGATTTACGCAAGATAATCTCGAATAATAACAAAAAACCATAACTAATCACGTAGTCTCGACATAGCAAAGCCTAATAATGTGAAGGGCATAACGCAAAATAATAACTCAAATAACATAAATAATAACAAAATGATAGGGAGAAGCTAGACTGGAATATTGGGCGCCACACATGTTCACATGTTTCAGATGTTCTTGACAACGGGTGGGACTAGCTAACGGGGTAGAACGAGTGGGTATCTCCGAGACGTAAATTTCCGACCTCGATGACTACTTAATTATGACCTTGGTTTTTAGATGGAAAGGGAGGATAATTGGTAATTCAGCAAATAAGGTACGGGAAGGAGGGTTCGAAGGGGACAGAACACTCAATGATCTCACTAAATCTACACTATCAACACTCACCACGCGCGCTAACAATCGTTACTCGATAGCTAAAAATGGCGATGCCGGCAACACGTGGCAGTCGATTCTCGAAATTCAATACTCTATCACTAATAAGAGTCGAAGGGGAGGGAAACAGATATCAATGGGTAGGGAATCTTCACTCGATAACTTTACAATTTAAATCTACACTCAGCTCGATAAACTTTACAATTATATTTCCGGAGACTTACGCACACGTGCTCTCGCGACGTAACGCTCGGCTCCACGCTGTGGCGATCCTCGCGGTCGTCTTCTTCCTCGGAGCCGGTTTTGCTGTAGGTGACAGCAATTGTCTCGATGGATCGTCGCTCGATATAGTGTAGCTAGGATCCCAGCAGGCAGCGCTTCGGCTCGTATTGGCTGTTTCTTTCGTGCGGCGTAGGCGACTTTGGCTGTATCGAAGTGCAGCTTTCCCCTCGCCCACGTTCCTCTTGTATTCCGCAGCCTCAGCACATCTCTCGCATCGTGGAGTCCTTGTTGGGTCATCGTATCTATTAAAGGGTGTTGCGTTTCGTCCTCGAGCCTCTCGCGATAAACGGAAGGAACGAAGGGTGGAGGGAAATTTTTGATGCTCAAAATAATATAATATAATGCTTAAAAGAACGTATTGCTTATTCCTATGGTGTGTGACGCGATCAACATTACTTTACTCTCGTCGTCATCATCGTCATTTTCATTACCTTCAATATTTTCTTCTTCTACTTATTTATCTGCCGTCGTTAGAATACTGCTTACTAGTAAGAAAACAATACTATGAACATTTAAAAATTAAATTTTGCAAATTCAAAAGTATTTTTACATATATAAAATATCAATTATTATCATGTACATGCCGGATTTTTTCGATATACCCTATCCGTCACTTTTTATTTAATTTACTTTTTATTTCATTTGCTTTCTAAAATCGTAAGTGGTAGAGTGAATATTTATTCTATAAAGTTTCTCTCGGACACAGAAATCCACCCATTTCTTTCGATTAGTCATCGTCTCAAACATGTGTTACAACTTCGGGATTCATAGTCAGACTGTGTTAAAATCAAATGATAGATCGATGGGTACTGTGCGGTGCATCAGCGTTACCACATGTGTCGAAGGAAAATTGGTATACAACAAGGGTATCCCACGGGAGACACGCTAGCACAGCCGCGACACCTAATACTCTCATACGTGGTTTTTCAAGGAAAAAGATTTTTCTTGTTGATTCCGAGCACTCCAAATAAATTTAATTCAAGCGTAAACATCGCTATGATGTGTGCACGCGCGCTGACGGTGCAATGACCAGTGATGTGACGAATTACATGGTTTGTGATGAAAGAGCGTGTAGTAACGTCTGGATAAGATATTTCCGACGATTGACGAGAAAGACCGAAGTCCCTGGTCCGTCTCGATTGTCTCCCACCTTCTAATGAGTGAAGACGCTCATGCATGTGCAGAATTTTGACTCTCTTCTTCCAGTCGTCGTAATGTAAAGTTAAATATAGTCATATCTTGGGCGTTAAAATTTACTTCGACGTCTTATCTCTTATACGCGAAACCTACGACGTCCAGATCTGGCGACATATCTTCAAAAGGGATTCTCGAACAACTACTATAAAATAGATAAGTAATATTTATATATGTATTGACCATTTGTGCCAGATCTTTTGCACAGGATAGAGACAACTTTGAAAGCAAAGAGCAAATTATACATTTGTCAAAATATAAAATATCAGAGACGATCACAATCTAGTGATAACGATATAATAAATTACCGTATGTGATACCATTCATGAGTTTGAATGTAAAAGCGGATTTGTGTGCATGAGATTAGTATAAATACACTAGGTGACCCGGCAAACGTTGTTTTGCCATATAAATAATTTCCTAGTAATTTCTAGTGTAGACAAAAAATAGCTTACTTATTGTAAGTATGTATGTATGTTAGAATGTGTATATTGTATGTATGTAAGAATGTGGTATATGCGTGAAATAAGCATGGAGCGCTGTGAACGATGAGGGAATATAAAAATAACAAAAGGCAAACATTATTTTTAAGTTATTATAATTTATTCCTTAAAATTATATATCATTAATTAAACAATTACGACAGTAACACTATTAAACAATATCAATCTCTTAATGCTATAGCGTGAACAATATTTTTTGTTAGTCCATCTTTAGCTAACACAAACAAACTGGATGGTTTACCCACTCGAGAGCATGCCACGTATAATTGTCCGTGTGAAAAACATGGTGTTCTCAAATCTAATCCACAAACAGACATCGTTTGACCTTGGGATTTGTTGATAGTCATTGCAAATGCCAATCTAATCGGAAACTGAATACGTTTGAATTGAATTGGCACATCTGTAGGTATAATAGGAATCCGTGGTATGAGTATATTTTCACCTCTGAACTTGCCATTTAAAATCCTGGCTTCGATCACGTTTTTCATTAATTTTTGAATGACTAATCGCGTACCGTTGCACAGCCGGGGCGGGTTCAAATTACGAAGCAAGATAATTGGAGATCCAACCTTTAATTGTAAATTATGCGGTGGCATGCCTGGCAAATCCAGTGAGTTCAAAAACTCTGTGGGAAAATTTACTGCTTCGCTGTCGTCGCAAACTGTATCAATAGATTTATATGATACCAAGTTCCCTGGCAACAACATTTGTATCTTCAGATTTAAATTGTCAACGTCTACATTTTTTGCCGCTAAAATCGCTCTTTCTGCAAGCCACTCATGATTTATGTACTGTGTGTGTACATCGGGAAATATTTGTTCAATGAGAGTATCTTGCGAATCAGCGATTGTGCAGAAATCGGTCGGTAATTTTACGTATCCAGTTTCATCTATAGCAACTTTTCCATCACCGATATCTAAGAGTTGTTTTGAAAATGTTTCAGCGGATGGATCTTGAAGCATTTGAACGCGCATATTTATTTTTAGCTGTAATTTTTCAACATTACGCCACAATGGAGATGATTTTAAGCAAGCGTTGATCTCATCAGCGTATGTTGAACGTGGAATGACTGGAAGTGTTTGTCTGAAATCACCTGAAAGGACCAACAGAGTTCCGCCAAATAGTTTGTCACTGTTTTTAATATCTTTCAATGTCCTGTTCAACGCCTCAAGTGAATGTTTGTGTGCCATAGTACATTCATCCCAAATAATAATTTTACACCGTTTCAGCACAGTGGCCATGGACGATTGTTTCTTAATGTTGCATACTGCGTCAGGGTTATTCTGAATATTTAGTGGCAGCTTAAATACTGAATGAGCTGTTCTACCTCCATCCAATAAAGTTGCTGCAATGCCCGATGATGCAACGGCCAATGCGATGCCATTATTTGATCGTATTTCAGCAAGAATTAGCGAAATAACGAATGTTTTGCCAGTTCCACCCGGTGCATCCAAAAAGAAGAACCCACCTTGTCCAGCTGAAACTGCGAGCATAATGCGATCATAAATGGTTCTTTGTTCCTCATTCATTAGTGGGACATTGCGGGCAACAATCGCTGCCATTTCTACAGTACTGTACTGCAGTTCACGATTCATTTCAGTATTCATTAAATCAGATGCAGTTCGATTTGGCGAATTCATACCGAAATTACTAAGTGGTAAGTTGGCAATGACAATGCAAAGATCCTCAATAGCAATCAATGCTTCATTGTACATTTCGTCGCTGAATGTTATGGTTAGATCGTGGCACCGTATACGATGTTGATGCAATATATCATCAGTCATTGAATCTTTGTGATTTTCCCATAATATCTGTGCTCGGGCTGGGAAACATGTAGTCAACACTATAGCGAATAGTAGACGAATTTGTATTGCTGTACAGTTCAATGCAGCTTCAGCAAGCATGCATTCCCACTGGTTGTCGTCTTCCAGCAAGCCGAGTGCAAGGCATGCATCTTTATACGTTGGATATTGTTGCCCATTCACTTTACGTATATCTTGAAATGATAATGGGCCAGTAACATTAACCAACAACAGTCGAAGATAAAAGCACTCCGTGTGTCTTGGATTGACTGTAAATAATCGCCCCAAGGCGTTTGATTTAAATAAATTGAGACATGCAGCAACTGGTGAGCCTTGCTTGCGGGGCATCCATGTTTTTGTTTGAGTCCATGTGAAATAGCGTGGTACTTGTGAATAGAGTAATGTTCGTGCGAAGGCACCAAAATCATCCGCACGATTACACAATTCAAAAAATGCAGTGAGTGTAGTTTTAGGTGGATTTATTGCACGATCAATCGCTGTCTCGTTCGTGAAAAATACACGCTGACCGTTTTCAAGATGGATGGCTAACTGAACAACTGCTGGATCCCGTTCATGAATTGGAAAACCAAAGATACGCCAAGCAGCTTCATTGGAGCTGATGTACCGACCAATTTGGTAGAGCGTTATTTTATCGTTTTTATTCACTGGAGGAGCATTCACATTAGTATTTTCCACTCTAAACACAGCCATATCACTGCCTTTATGGACATACTTGCAAATGTATTTGATGCTCTTCACAGAACTGCAGAACTCAACATTAATATGAGCATTATATGTCTTGCTCAGCAGAGGCGAATATGGCACCACCCAACGATTGTCAATATCAATGTCTGTGTTGATGATATTTTTAATAAATGATTGTCCGCCATTTTCAGGATTTCTTCGACGATATATTGGGTATCCGTCGACATTTGTGACCGTATCATTGGTAAAATCTTTAGGGAAATTTTTAGTACATTTTCCATCAGCCATGCAAGGCGATGAACTATTAAGAGTACCACATGGACCATGAATCATGTTTGTTGTAACAATATCAAACAGCAGTTGGTCAGTGGATGGATCTGGAATTTCCGCAGAAATGATACTATCGATTTCTTCAGGACGGATTTTGTCGATGAACCAAACCAAAATGTGTGCATGAGGTAATCCTCGCTTTTGCCACTCAACCGAATACATCCAGCAACGTGTGGGACCAAATACATGTGATTTAGTAATGAAACTTATTAAAGACTTCAACTTTTGTCTGAACACACGTGCTGTAATGTCATGGCGATGTATTGCATTTTGGCCAGGCAGTAGGAAAGATGTAATCTCTGGCCATTTTGGATTACATGTGAACGTGATAAATAAACATGGTCGTCCATATTCGCGCACGAAAGTCAGAGCATCCTGTATATATTCTTGCATATGACGTGGACTGCCTACGTACGATGATGGTAAAATGACATGGTTACCAATTTCGGCGACGTCGGCGTTGTTGTTGATAGCGTCTCGCAAATGAATGTACTCTTCCGCGCGCAGCTTTTGTTGATTATATCGTAAGTATCGTAGTCGTTCGATCTCAATCTTCGCGTACATGTCGACCATGAATTGTTGACAAAGCTCACGACATCGTAAAATGACGTTGTCCAGGCCACGTCTAATCATTAATCGGTACGCATAATAATCCTTTGAGCTAACGTTCTTGTTTATTTCAGCTCCTGTAATATTTGTTCATAAAAATTAATTTAAATTTATTACGTTCAATAATTTAATTGTTTTGTTAAATGATTAATGATCAAATTAATAATCAATGAAGTACCTGATACGGGATCTCGTTGTTTTATGTTTATGCAATATCCGTCTTGTCCCTTCCAGAATATTAGCGGATATTGGAGAGCGTCATATGAACGATGTGTGTCAGCAATGAACTGAAGATTATTATTTCTTCTACGAATCACAATTTCTCGTGCAGCTGTACAATCGCCAACCATGATTCCAGCAACATCATCAACAACGGGTGCATTGAATCTACGAATATGCTCTCCAGCTGGTGTTTTATCAGGATTAATGACGATAGCGTGATTATCGCTTTGTAATTGGTGCATATGTGATTTGAATATTTTCAACAACTCGTTGTGCTCGTTCAAAAGAGCATCTAGCTCGCTGACGATGCGCCTGGCATAAAGTGAATCAAGGTTATTATAATCACAACGTGCATTCACGCGATTGGCAAGTGCGCTTCCGGAATCCTCGCCGCCCATAAAGTAGATTTGTAAGAATTTATGTGGTTCGTTTGGCATTGGCAGCAGTGAGCCCATTTTATGATAAACTTGGCCTCTGATTTTGAATGCAGAATTGAATTGTTGACCATTTGCATTAGTATTTCGAACTATTTCTGTTGCTCCGAACGATGTCATTTGAAAGCATGAATTGAATCTTCGAATTGACTTCAGGAACACGTTAGAATCTGGATCCGTGCCGATAAGTAAGCCGTTCAATGGTTCAGGTGGTGTTTCAATTTCAGGTAGTTGCACTTTTCCTGACGCGCAACACATCCCAGCTGGCTCATTTTTGAATTTCAGAGCATGACAATGCGGACATTCCTTGTCCGTAGCACCAATTACCACTTTTAAATGAGCATAATATTCAATATCGGGCTCATACTGGAATGCTAGACGCAGGAATGAATCAGATATAAATGCTCGATGTACCTGTTGTCGTTGTTGGTCATTTGTTCTTCGTCTATTGACTGTGAAACGGCGTGATTGTCGTTGTTCTAATCTTCTGACTTCATTGCGTTCAGGTCGTGTATCTTCTGGCTCTTCTTGATGCAATTGCGCCATTCTGACACGTGCATCAGTACTTTGTTGCTGGATTTGTTCTTCTGTTCTTTCGGATCTGCTATTTCGCAAGTTTCGAGCTTTACTTGTACTGCGGCTCAAATCAGCCCCTTTGCGTTTTCTTGGCATTGCTCACTGTACAAAACATACATAAATAGAATTAATGAAATTATTTAATGATGAAAAATGTTAAAAGTATAATTAGGGCCAGGATTTTTGCCGCAGTTTTGAAATGATTAGTTTTAATTTATGAAATTATAACAAAAATATAAGTTTTATGGAAAAATTTTTCAAACAAAAGTAAAAAATTAAATTTTATGAAAACATTGTCTCTTATAATTTTTTCATACAACCAATATTTCCATTGACATTTCAAAATAAAGATTCATAATGATTGATTTTTTGGAAACTATGAAAATCTTAATTGTTCAATTGCATTTTTTTAATAAAATTAAATTAAAATTACATTTTTATAAGATCAACAACATTTTCGATATTAATAAAAAAAAGTATACTTACAACACAAAATCCGTTGTTATTGGAAGCTCGTGTCACGTGTTGAGTACTTTTGAGGTTATAAAATCACTTGATTAACTAATCGTGCAAAATACACTCAAAATTGATAATTTAATTATTATTGATAAAATAGGAATGATTAAAAGTTAATATGAGAGTTACACTGAGATAGCAAAATAATAATTGTCAACGTTACTACTACACTTGATGCATAAACAATAATGATAGCCGACAACTGTGTAGGGAGTGAGAAAAAAAGGAGACCGGCTTCGTTCTCATCCCTACTCCGTGCTGTTTACTGGGTCAGAAGTGACACCTGTAGACATCTGGCGGGGATAACTAATTAAATGACGATTGATCAGTTTTCGACCGGAGAGGAAAAATGATTAAATTACTAAAATGGCTATTAAAAAATAAGGGTTGATCGTAGAAGGGTGAAAATTGAGGATTGTATGTATTTTTGTATGTTGTATCATAAAAAAATAGAAATTAAAAATTTTGTCTAAAAAATAAAAATATAAATTTAGGGGTGGACTACCCCTAACATTTAGGGGGATGAAAAATAGATGTTGGCCGATTCTCATAGATACCGGATAAGCACAAAAAATTTCATCAAAATCGGTCAAGCCGTTTCGGAGGAGTATGGCAACGAAAACTGTGACACGAGAATTTTATATATTAGAAGAAGATTGCGATATTTGAAATCAATGGTCCTTTACACATTGAACTATGTTCCAATCAGATAGAGCATTCTTAAAAATATTTATAATTACAGACCTTTTATTGCTCCCATATTGTAGCTCACACAATGTTCTATTAAAGTAAAGAGCCGCTTATATTTATTTGTGCCATGCTTTTCATTTATTCTGTCGATTTATTTCGAATACTCGTATGCCTCAAACCCTGATTATTCGTGTTCTAGAGATTGTAGTAATCTTTTTTCTCTTGCTCCTTTTAATATATCTTCGTCATTGCGTTACGGTTGATGTCACTATTTATATTCATTTTAATTTAAAATCAATTAAATAATATTGAATGTCACTATTCAAATTATTAAAAATAAAATAATATTACAGGTTATACGGCAATGTGCATTGTATGTTAATGAATGTGAGTAAATTATATCCGGCTCGAAGGACCAAAAAATGTATGTTAATGAGTATGAGTACATTATATCCGGCCCGAAGGACCAAAAAATGTATGATAATGAGTGTGAGTAAATTATATCTAATCTATCGACAGGTAGCAAGTCGATACATTCGCACGTAGCATGGCGAGTGACAGATGCGAATAGTAAGATTAAGGATCCTGGTGACAAGTATAAATAATTAAATGCACTCAGTAATTAACAATAATAAATTCAATGTTTATTGAAATTATGTAACATTGGTTGCATGAAAAATACCTGTTGATTATGACAAATATATTACTGTGATTGGTCTGGCCTGCGTGTTGATGTACTGTTGGTGAGTGGGTTCTCAGGCCTCTGAGTTGCCTTGGTGATTCCGTGTGGTTGATCCTGGTGATAAGGTCTGATTGTAGAGCTCGAGTAATGCCACACGGCAGGCTGATGAGAGTCCGGACGCCGATGATCGGTGCGAAGCAGAATGGCGTCTATGCAGCCAACGAGCGAACCACGCCGTTGACGTTTATGTGAATGGTTCTATGGTTCTGGTGATCTGCTGTGATTTTCACTAACACTGAGTTGAAACACGGGTGATTTGACCAAGAATGTACTACACTATAGAAATGAATGCGCACTAAAGTGATTAGAACGAGTGAATATCTCTGTGAGTTTACGCGGGAACGTGTACTGCGAGCGACTCGAGTGAGAACAATGGCCACATCCGTCGACCACGAGGCAGAGTATCAAGAAGACGGACGTGCGTCACAGCTTGCTTGTGATTCGCTGTCAGCGATGGAAGGCGAGCATTGTGAGTGGTCTTGCCGATGGGGCCACGCTAACAGCGTTGGCCGCTTGAGTGAGCTTCGATCGAGGATGTGAGCAGATGGACAATATGCATGAGTGCGCGGTCGATAAATCGATATAGCATACCTGCGAGCTATACCATATGACGCGAGGCGTCAGATGATTGTGAGTGTAGCGTGTGCATGAGTTGAGTGTGTGCTTGGTAGACGTGAAAACTGAACATGCCTGTAAAACGACCTAAATATACTCGTACTTTATAGTGGTTAACGTAGCGACCCTTGAGTAATATAGCGACAGCATACATCACAGGCATACTGAATAGACAATATGTATTGATGTGTATGTTTGAAGAGCTGCAGCGACGAGGCCTCGAACAAACTCCATGCATTCGCGGTATTGTGCAACAAAGCGGTATTGTGCAAAACAAATAGTTAACGGTGCTTCCATTATTGTGTGCGATAATACGACATCGACAACTCTCGGATGCAACGAGCGATGAAAAAGCAGCACTCGTAGAAGAGAAGCGTGATGTGAAAGTAAACGAATTGACATATCAGGCACTGAGGCCATGAATCGTCATTGCTCAAAAATAAAAAATAAAAAATCATCATGACCACGTTGTTATATCGATATTACATTTTTTTTTATTAAAAAAATTTGTTATAGCTTCCAGTTGCAAAACACGAAAAAGTAGAAGAAAATGAAAAGAAAAAAAAGTAGCTGATAACAAAGTAGTTGTAATATAACAGAGCGTTACTATGTCAAAAGCATCGGGTCAAATACAAACGCACCGGCATCTACAACCTGATACATGACTAAACACGACTGTTCCCAAACCCTCCAGAATATTCAGTGACAAGCGTGAGTAAAATATAATTTAGAAAATAAAAAATAAAATAAAAGAACTTATTTAAATTAATGAAGCGCAAATTTGCACATCTGCATACCATCGTCACGCCACGGGTCAGTCCATAGAAGAAGAGAATCGTGCCGCTGTACACATCATTTTGGTACGGAATTTTTTGGTCAAAAACTCAACATGCGACTTTTTCTTGTTCTCGAAACTGAAATTCCCACTTCGAGGAAAGCGTGGAGTCAATTACGGCTTAAAGGAAAAATTCACTGAAAGCGCTGAAAGCTATACCTTTTTCAGCCTTTGAGAAATGTTTTGAGGACTGGGATGAACGTTGGCATATGTGTATTAAATCAGATCGTGCATATTTTCGGGGCGATATGGTAAAATAAATTTTGATGAGTAAATAGATCATTTGCGTTTACGTGACTTTTGCCACGCGACATGCGCTAAATGTAAAGATGGTTGGCTATCGTAGTTTTATTCAAATTTCATTGTATTGCGCCCATTATAACTTTAATTCGCTATCTCTTATTTTATCGCAGTTTTTTTTTAATATCGTAAATTTTCATCTTTCTTACGTTATACCGCTAACTCCGTTATTATGTTCGTTATCTTCATTTTACTCTAATTTCGGTAAATTTGCGTAACTTGATTGTATTCTGCTATCTCACGTAGAGCCACCTTTGAGTGCGTTAAAAACGAGAAATCAAGAATTAGTATCTCGACCGCGTTGTTCTCTATCAACGGAGTTTTACGCCATCAGTCATTTTCCACCATGGAACTGACCCTCCACCAATAAGACAGCACCCTACGCACTACGCGCTACCAATCGACTTCAAAGGATCTTTGAAGGTATTTTATGTTTGTTGGAGAGAAAATTCAAGCAGCTTCGAGACTTGAATTTTTTATGACGCCTGCTATGGAATGCCGCAAGCGGATACCGAATATCTGGGACCATGGACTTTGGATGCCACCGGAGCACGCCAGAAAATGGGCCAAAATATTACCATGACACCCTTCTTCCTACGACTTACCAGCCTGGCGCTAGAGCATCCCCTGGAACTTGACATGTCGACGTCTGGCTAACTCGGCGCCCCATTAAAAGAGGGTCTGAGAGCATCAAAGGAAGGGTTCAATTGCAGTGTTGCACCCTATTATTGTGAGGACAATCGCCAACGCATAGTGGCCACGATTTCCCGCGCGAGGAGCTCCGCACCCTTCCAAATTTGCTACTGGATCCGAGGGGAAAACATCCAGGAACCAGTTTAATTCGGTGCCTGATGAGACTAAGGAACAAGATATATGTCTGTTGGATAATCAGCTGGCACACGGCGATCGATATTCGTCGTGCGCCTACCCGTTGCTGTGCTCTAGCACGCTGCGTTCGGTTGGGCCGGAGATAGTCGAGGCAGGGCTTCGCGGAGCCGAGACTGTGCTTCGTAGGCACGCCGCGTTGAGCGAGAGGATGTCTCTCTCGCTTGACTTCGGCTTCGCTCACCGGCTATCTCTCTCAATTGACTTTAGCGCCCAACGACGCTTTCATACCCACAGCCATATTGAAAAATTGGACACTTTCGCAACGCATCGGCTGAACAGCACACGCACAAAAGGACTCTCGGATCGTTTTGTTTGCTACAATACATCGGCCTTGCTCAACTTCTCGCTCACCAGGACTCATAGCTCAAGGTAAGCGTACACTGATATAATGCAGAGAAATTCACTATCAGTGAGGAGGAAAATCGCGGTACATCAGCACTTTTGGTCTCACTTTGGGGCGTGCGCTGCAGCACATGCTGCACCACGTTCTCCTCACTTTATTTTGCCGGCTTAATTAATATAATTATGCATGTGCTTTATACTCACTGTAGTTTCCCCCAGAAAATCTGCTGGGAAAATACAGTGACTATACTCTGCTCATTTGTGCATCCTCAATCCATGTTGTATTGTGCTACGCAGTGCTGACTGCGTAGCTGTTCTCACATTCTATCACAGCACTCATGCAAATTCAATTGCAAGTGCTCTCATCTATTCACTGCAACTTCTCTTCAATAAATCTACTGAGAGCTTGCAGTGAATAATTTACACATCTCACGCACTCATTTATCTCTTGGCGTGGCGTGCTCCGCAGCACTGGCTGCAGCACACAATTAATATAATTGTGTGCTGGTTCACAGTCCAGACATTCAATTCAATTCAGTCATTTCATTTACAATTTTAATTCTCAGTTTTTGGTGTATTTATTTTTACATTAATTCTGTTTTTTTTTTCTAAATTTAACTTAATTTAAATTTTCCAAATTATACCTAAAACTGTATTTGTATGAAAGCTGACGGAAGGTGGAATAAACCGCTTTCTCAAGATAACAACAATGTGTCTCGTTTACTTATCGCCCTGTATCGAGTGAGGCTTCATTACTGTCAATATCTCCACAGATCTGTCAAGTCACACCGGACGGATTTTCAACAATATGACATTTCGCTACCTAAAATATAAAGAACTATCGAGCACGCCAGCTACCGAATCCAATGGCACGCCAGTATACCAAACTCACTATCAGCGGAAGGACACGAGGATACCCGAACACGCAGGAGTGAAGAAAGATCGAACGTGTGCGTGCACGATACTCGGGAAATCGGACGTAGTGGGGGAAAGGTCTTCCGCGTCCAGTCGTGCGTGAAATTTGTGCTCCCTACTCACCTTTCCATTGCAACACCACCACCTACCTTCACCACCTTCACCACCTTCGAGCTGCTACAAGATCCCGGTGAGGGTCGGCTCCCACAATTATTCTGTAAAGTCGGAAAGTCGTTACGGGCTACCTTCACTTTTTAAAGGAATTAAGTATCTAGTTTTTTTATTTAATTGAGCGTATTAGATGTGAGAATTTAGAGCCTTTGGAGAGTAGTGGCATAACGAATTTCCGTTCAACTATAGGTCGAGCGTTGTCGTTTGTTATGTGTGTTTTCTGGAGGTATTCATTAGTGTATCGTCTCTGTGGTATCGAATTATAAATCAATGCTTTTCATTTGTCCCGTTTGGCTTAGTAAAGTTTATATCAATCTCGCACAATTAACGCTACCTATTCAGAATCCAAAAATCTTAAGTATTTAAACTTGAGTATTGAATTATCAAATAAAAGTTATATAAAATATTTGTATGTTAAATGTTTTCGTGAATATTCATCGTACTTTACTGTCGTTGGGTCTCACGTACCGAGTTAACACAAGTCTGCGAAGAATCGCTGTCGCTGTATTGATCCCTCGTCTGTTTCTAGCACAGGTTTTTTACATGTCGTTAGGTACTGGGCGCCAACTTCGCACTAAGACGAATTGTCGGAGCTATCTTTTATTTAATGTTTATTTTTTCCGCGACGTGCACTCTCTTTCGGATAATACCTATCATGCTATCTCGTTAGCTATAGTTTCGGGTTTAAGCGTTGGAAATTTCTGGATAGTAGTTGGGAACGAAGAGTCAGGGTTGTGGGGTTTTTTAGTGAAGCGAATTCCTTTTACAATATATCCTATCTCGCTTATTAAAGTTAAAATTTAACATTCGACACTGATCATCAATGGGGTACAGGGTGCGCCATCTCAATCTGGTCGATGGAAGTATTGAATAACTTAGACAATTTTCAACAGATTTCACAAAGTCGTATTTTTTTATTAAATTTGATTCATTACAATTTATTTTGATTAGTTTCCAAAAACCACATCGATCAAATGTCCGCCTTTATTACTGAGACAAAAATGAGCTCTTTTTTCGGCATTTTCCATTGTATTTGCCAGCGTCTCGGGCGATATCGCTGCGATTTCGGTTCGAATGTTGTTTTTTAGCTCCTCTATGGTCTTCGGCTTGTTGGCATAGACTTTACTTTTCAAAAATCCCCACAAGAAGAAGTCCGGTGCAGTCAAATCCGGCGATCTTGGTGGCCAGTCAATATCACCTTTCTTTGATATCACACGTTCTGGGAACTTCCGATGCAAATAGTCCATTGTTGAGCGCGCAGTGTGACATGTCGCACCATCTTGTTGGAACCAAAATTCCTTAAGACCTTTTTCACGCATTTGTGGTAAAACAAAGTGTGCCAACATCCACCGATATCAATCCCCATTGACAGTTTCACCAGCTCTGAAGAAAAATGGTCGAATGGTGGTTTTTGAGCAAACACCGGCCCAAACTGTCACTTTCTCATCGTGCAATGGAGTTTCGTGAATAATATGAGGATTATCGGTGCCCCACATGCGACAGTTTTGTTTGTTGACAGCGCCAGAGAGGGTGAAATGAGCCTCGTCGGTCATCAGAATTCGCTCCCAAAAATCCGGCTCAGCTTCCTTCATTCGACTAACGTTATTAGCGTAAGCCAAGCGTCGCGGCTTGTCAGTTTCCAATAATCTTTGAGTCAACTGCACTTTGTACGGAAACATGTGAAGATCTTGCTTTAACATCCTTCTCAAAGTGGTTCCACTGATGTTTAATTGCTGAGACCGGCGGCGGTATGAGACATTTGGATTTTCTGCAACACTCTGTCGAACAGCTTCGATATTTTCATTTGAACGACCTGGACGCGGTCGAGCTTGATGTTGGAGATTCGCTACAGACCCGTGCTCCATGAAATTTGAAGCTAAATGACGGATAGTGTCGCCTTTGGGCGCAGAACGTCCGCGATATTTTTTACGATACGCACGCTGAGTTGACACAACTGAACGATTATTTTCAATGTAAAGCGAAACTATTTCGGCGCGTTCTTTCGGCGTATAGCGATACATGGTTGAAATTGTACTGAAATAACCTATACGAAACGTGTTGTACGACGCTGGTCGGTTAAAATCTGTCAGAGTTATTCAATACTTCCATCGACCAGATTGAGATGGTGCACCCTGTATAATGCATAATCTTTCACAAATTGTTTCAATATTACACAAGCGATGTTTTAATGTAATTGAAAAAATATTTAGTCTAAAAATTTAATCATTTTTCACCTAACTATGGATTGCCGAGTTGATCTCAACTTTGCAAAAAGCAGTCAAATCCCCCTAAAAACACAATGTGGAAAAACTTGAGATAAGTACATTTATGTAAAGCTATATCCTACATCTAGAAAAAGTTGTGAAATAAACTGTAAACATCCGCAGCACGTATTGTCAAGTACATATAGTTTAATAATTACACTTGGTCGAGATTTATCTATATAGAGACACTAAATATTATCAATTGAATAAAAGAAAAATTATTGATAACAGCCGAAAAGAAAAAATTTTTTGAAAGCTTATATCATCGTGCGAACCCGCCAAGTATCGAAGTCTAATTTTGTTGCAGATTCAATTTCATCAAACATTGTCTTGGTAGTCATCGATGATGTAATGCGAGAAGCATCGAACCATGGTCCACCTTATCACCAAGGGCAGTAATTATTGAAATCTCAGCGTCATCTTCATTACGCAAAATCTGTTCCATTACGATCACGGACAACAGGACATTTCCTTAAATTCTAATTATGTACCGGTTTTCCAAGATCCAGCATTTACGACGCCAAGTAGGTCTTGAGAACATGAGATTTTTGCAAGGGGTACATTTTGATGCAACAACCGGACCTAACAGTTATGCATTATTCGACTTAAAACAATCGACGCCGGATAATTGTTGATTTTGCGCCAACTTATATCCCGATTTCTAACACAATTCCGTTTACGTGCCGCAAAAAGCAATTAAGGTGCACGACGCAACGCGGGATGTACTACTGTACTAGTAATGCGCTTATAATGGCGATGCACGAACATTTCGATAAAAAGCAAATAATTATATTGCAGACACTGCGCTATTTAAAGCAAAAGTAGCGACGAGCGTAATGATTTTTCGTAAAGCAGATATAGCACTCGTACAGTGTAGATGCGAGTGTGCGCTCAACGTTTTACAAAAAAACGTGTACCTGAACAGTGTTCAAAGAGATCACCTACGGCAGCATGCGACAATTCATCGACGATTACCCGACGGAAAGGGAAATTAGAGCGGTAAGAAAAGAAGCATTGTCTTGTACCTGTTTCAAAATCGAATGAGCCATAGAATATGCTCGAAAGATAGTGCATATCCTCCATAACATAAACCGTCTCACGGGGTTGACAACTCCAGTGCCGCCTTCCCTACACATTGCCGGTAGACCAATTTCCCGCCTCGACTTCAAGCTGAGTACAAGAGCGAGAGAGACTAATGGGCAGGATACCAGCAGGTTCTGAAACGATTTGTCTAATACGATAATACAGTACCAAATATTCCGACAAAACGTAAAATTGAAACGCTCGACAACCTCGAGGATGAAATCAATGACGTTGTGGTAATAAAAGAATTAAAATATTACCTCGACGACAGCTTATTATGGACAGCGAGCTAAAAAAATGTAATAGATTAAATGCACATCATAATGCATATCGCCGCTTTGTGATTTGCATCGCAATGAGGATAAATAAATGACATGGGATCGTAACGGTGTTGATTCCAAAGAAGGCAGAAGAGTTTCAAATTCCAATATCGTCGACCTTGTTAAGGGGGGAGATACATTTTGGGCACCGAAAAGTCTGATTTTTTATACATTTTTTCTACCCAGAACAAAGCGTATTTTGATAAAACTTTCAAGTGTTTAACCGACTATTAAATAATACAAAATATTTATTGTTTAATTAAATTTTTTCATCATTTTTTAAAGTTCATTGATGCTAGTTGGTTATTATCTAAGTAAAAATCCTCGAAAGAAGTCAATTGATCGAATTGAAATTTTTTAATCGTATAAACAAATTTCAAAAACGTACTTTCGAGAAAAACGCGTTTAAAGTTTTAGGCACAGAAAAGTTAGTTATTAGAATCTTACCGCAGTCAGAGGTTAATCTACCGGGTGTCCAAGTATGAAATGCGGATTTTTTTTTCTAAAAAAATATGTTAAATTCGAAAGAATGATAAAAAGTGCTCCATCGCTAGTTATACATTTTCCCCACCTTTCAGGCAATTTGTGAATACCACGCCAGTAAAAATCTTTCCCTTTTGCTGCAAACATTTATCGAGCCATTTTTTCACATCTTCGTACGAACCAAAGCGCTGCTCAGCAAGTGTGAGATCCATCGATGCAAACAAGTGGTAATCGGAAGGAGCCAAGTCTGGTGAGTGAAGCCGCATGGGGTAGAACTTCCCAGCTGAGTACTTCCAACGTGTCGCCAACCGGTTTTTCAGCATGTGATGGAGCATTGTCATGAAGAAAAATGACTTTGTGTTGCCTCTTTCGGTATTCGGGCCTATTTTCAAGCAGCGAACGGTTCAAATCGGTCAATTGTTGTTGGTAACGTTTAGTATTAACCGTTTCCCCAGGTTTTAGCAGCTCATAATCTACCACGCCCCTCTGGTCCCACCAAGCACAGAACATCGTCTTTCTGCCAAAGCGATTCGGTCTTGGGGTCGATGTGGATGGTGCGCCTGGGTCTACCCATGATTTTTACGCTTGAGATTCTCAAAATAAATCCACTTTTTATCCTCTGTAACTACACAATGCAAAAACGACTTTCTTTTGTACCGAGGGAGCAAAATGTCACATGTGTTTTTGCGCTTCTCTATTTGCCTGTCGTTCAACTCATGTGGTACCCATCTACTGGTGTTCTGAATCCTTCCCATCTCTCGTAGCCGATTGGAAACAGCTTGTTGACTAACGCCCAATTGCTCGGCGAGTTGTTTTTGTGTTTGCGAATCATCTTCGTCCAATAATGCTTGCAATTCCATATCTTCGTATTTTTTTGGCGGCCTTCCACGTTCCTTGTCTGCAACATCGAAGTCAACACTTTTGGAACGCCGAAATCATCGTTCACACGTATCTTGCGATGGAGCATATTCACCATAAGCTTCTCGAAGTAATCGGTATGATTCAGCAGAAATTTTCTTCAAATGAAAACAAAAAAATAATGCTGTCCGCGAATGCTCTTTGTTCGGTATAAATTTCGACATATTGAACTCAACAACACAACACTATGCACACATTTTTTCAATTTATCACTCGTACGCGTCTAACATTTGTTGATGACACAACAAAACCGCGCAGCGTCAAATCTTTATAGCACAAACTGCATTCGTGCGCCATCTGTTGTCTGAAATTAGCATTTCATACTTGTACACCTGGTAGCTGCCTGTCAAGCGATGGAGGTACACTGCGCTCGTAATGCTCAAACATACATAACGGAAGAAGATGAAAGGCGCGTGCGGACGGCCGAGCGCCTCCGTCAATTTAACACGCGAGAAAGAAGAATGCTTCGCAAATAGCAGCAAATTGGAATTATGGAGGTTGCTACCTCTGCAGACGGTTTATTATATCGATCTCGTATCAATAATTCTACGTAAGTTTTTGAAATTACATTTTATCCACGTATAAACCCGACTTAAAACTTTAAACGCGTTCTTCTCAAAATGACTTTTTCAAAATCCGTGACAACGATAACTCAAAAATCACTGTACCGATAGACTTCAAATTTTACAAACGCCTTCACACATCAAGGGGCATTACTCCAACGAAGGAATTTTTTTTTCGATGCATAGTTTTGTTTTATCAAGGAAAATAGAGCGTTTTTTCTCACCGAAAATCGATACTGTCACTTTGGACTCCGGCCATTTTTTCAAAAATCAATATTTCATTAAACTAGATAATCTAGATAATTTCAACTAGATAATTTCATGCAAAAACTAAATGCGTTTGATTTTAGATGATTTGTTCCCAGCAACAGTGGTCACCGCGAAGGACGTTTTACAAACGGCGGTCTGCACAAACCATTGTATGTAACACATTAATAAATATTTTTGAATAAAAAAAATTGTAAAATATACTTAAAACTATACTCTTTAAATGAAACGAAAAAAAATTGGAAACCTGCACACGTTTTTCCAGAAAAATTCACGAAAATCACTGTTTTTTTGTCAAAATCCCCGGCCGCCTGTAAAGTGTAACACCTTAAGGAGATTGAAACACGACTTGAAAATATTTATAATTGGCTGAAATAAAAATATGATATTAATGAATAGTAAAAAAAGACGTGTGCAAACTTCCAGATTTTGTTGTTGTAGTTTTTCTATAATAAACTGTTGAAGTTTCGCTCTTATGCGTTAACTTTTATGGCAATAGCAATACGATTACTTGTATATGAAAAAAGGGAATCGAAAAATATTTAGAAATTCATCGAATTCAACATACCAAGGGCAAGGGGATACTACCAAAAACGTGCATACAAATTTTAAAGCAATTTACTGTCTAGGGTATAAGCTTGAGTGAAACGATTCTTTCAGTTTTTGTCTCGGCGCGTTCGGGATTCCGCACAGCGGACCTCTCGCTCCGTCATCATCTGCCCCGCATCATTGGCGCCGCCGGGTCTATTGCCCCACGTACCTAGCGCTCCACCCTCCTTAAGTATTTTATAAAATATATGAAATTTATTATAATTTCAAAAAATGAATTTTTTTTCTAAGAGTACATTCTGTCTAGAATATTCTCCCAAATTTTTAAGTTAATTGGATTAAAACTCTAGGAGAGAGAGCCTTTGGGAATTCCCCCGGTGGGAAAAACCGGCCGGGCGGGACGCAGGTATATCGAGGCACCTGCATAGCTATTGTTTGTCCGTCCCTCTGGCTCCTTTCTCTCACTTTCTGAGGGTCACTTATTATATTTTAGTTTTACATTGCTCATTGAGCCACGAGGTTGCTTTGAGGTTACACGAGTGTGCGTTGTGAATTTGTACCGAGATTTTTACTCATTTAATTGCAAAATGGGGCCGCATAAAGTTCGTAGAGTTGATCGAACAGAAGGAAAAAGAAAAAATTGACCAAGAAAAAGGAGACAATCATTTAATCCTAAAACTGGAGAAATTGACGATGCATCTTTCGCCAGCACATCGGCAAAAAAACTTAGAAACCATGAAGAGAAACACATGCCGGAGGAGGCCACTCTTAAATATGTGATTATAGACTATTTTTTAGTGTTTTCAATACTTGATAGTTTTGTGAAGTGCTCGAACATTATAAATGAAAATGGAGAGAAAAACGTTTGTGATGGTAAAGTTGAATTCAAACAAGGCACAAAAATAGGTCTTGGTTTTAAAATTATGGTGGAGTGTGAAAAGTGTCAGCCTAGATATATTTCATTGTGTTAAAAAATTGGTCAAGCGTATGAAATAAATCGCACATTCATTTTTGTTATGCAAGTATTAGGCTTAGGTCCTGCCGGATGTAAACAATTTTGTGACTTAATGGATATAAGTATTCCTTTCTCGAATCAATCAACGTACGATTTTTACATCAGTAAGATACATGAATTAAAATGACAAACATACCAACACAGGACTCCATACCATACAGCACGCACACTTATAAAGACCAACGTTAAACCACCGTTACTCGAACTATAGTTATACTACCAAGCAGTAAGACTATAGTCTCAAGAAAGGTATGAAAAAGAATCCACGAGGAACACGCTGAATCACTATAACCAAGGAGAGAAAATTAACGGGACAAATGGGCTACAGGAGATGGGCTACAGGACGACTAGCAGATATAGTAATACTCTGCTATACCGGCAGAACTTGGAAGAAGAGCGGGTAAGTCGGTATAAAAGGACACGACATACCACAGTCGGGGAGCATTCTGTTTACAGACTTTCGCAAACATTCGGAATCTACCAAAGGAGGACCAGCCAACCAGCTAAAAGGAAGACCACCTAGCCAACCCAAGGAGAAGCATCTTCAACCACACCACTCCAAGGACCAGGGTAGCAGGCCTGCTACCTCTGAGCCAGCTAAGACGGACATCTCCCAAGGCCAACTACTGAGCCACCAGCCATCCAAGGAGCCCAGCATCCAAGCCGACAAGATCTCTCATCGAAAATAAACCAAGTGGTATGGATCAAAAATATATTAAATCCATAGGGACTTGAAAAACACCCTAAAAACTAGCTAGAGACGCTCCTGTCGCATTTCCGATGCGCCGATGCACCAAGGATGCACCGCGCTGACGCCTCCACCAGAACAGCGGCGGGGCCAGCGAGTTGATCGCGTAACCAGGAGAGCTCGAGCGCGAGCTCCGTCCCCACTACAGTCCACTTAATATAGGTATAGAATAGGCTACCTGCGAAAGCGAGGAATAATAACAGAGCCGATATAGATATATTAACGATGGCAAGCCCAGCAGGCTCTTTCCTTGTGTAGAAACTATGCTACCATATAACTAAAGAAAATATCTCAATAATTCAATATAAAATCTCCTACTTCGTGCGGACATAATTATAACGGCATGCGTAAGCCCGGGTCAAGTTTTTTTTGTAAAGTGCATAATCACCAAAACTAAGTCAAAAGGAGTATATTTAATTATCATACAAATTATTTACCTTTTATCTGTCTAATGTGTCTAACAAACCATACTTTTACCTAATACTGAAGCCTATATTAATTTCCTCCCTGCTCGAGTTCGAACTAAAACCCTTTAAGGGTGATGATAACGTAAAATACCGTTACAGAATGCATGAAGACGGTTGCCGAGAAATTCTTTTCCTCAGCTGCAAAAGAAAAAAAAGAGCTAGCCTGTGATGAAAACGGTGTTGAACATACGACAGATGTTACTGTATCAGGCGATGGCACTTGGAAAAAGCGCGGTTATTCATCATTATACGGTGTGGCCACGTTGATTGGCTATTATTCTGAAAAAGTTTTTGATGTATATTTGTGAAAGCTCATATTGTAAATTATGTGAGACTTAGAAGAAACAACTACATCGTATATATAATGCATAACTACATCGTTGCAGCCGCATTCCTTCCCCTAAGTAGGTTGCCGAATTCATTCATAGTCTTACACATCATAAAAGTACCAGGTCACGTCGTTCGCCCGGACGACGGCCAATGGCCATATACCTTAAAAAAGCCGTCGAAAAGTACCCGGCATTTCTCATTTAAATAAGCCACCCTTGAGATATTGTCAAAATAGGTTTTTTTTCTAGGTTGGTACAACTGTTAGTTGCTTACATGTCACTTTTAAGTGCAATGTGTCAGATAGTTTGTGTGTAATACCTTGGTAAACAAGTCAGTGTTTGGTGTACTCTGCGAATTTCGCTATGTCAAATTTAGTTCAGCAAAGAGTGAGTCTGAAATTTTGTGCTTCTAACAAAATATCATGTGCGGAAGCGTTGAAAATGTTAACAGTAGCCTACGAGGACTCGACAATATCGAAAACACAAGCATACGAGTGGTACAAAGAGTTTAAAGCGGGCCGTACTGTGGTTGATGATTTACCACGTTCCGGTCGTCCATCTACCTCTGTGACTGATGAAAACATCGAAAATGTTAAAAAAATTGTGCTCGAAGATCGGCGTGTGAACATCAGGGGGATAGCAGCCGATCTTGGTGTCTCGTTCGGATCGGTGCAGAGCGTTATGCACGATGTTTTGGGCATGAGACGAGTTCAAGCGCGGCTTGTGCCGAGAGTGCTGAATTTGTTGCAGAAACAGCATCGCATTGCAGTCGCTAACGAAATGTTTTCTTTGGGCCAAAATGTTATCGAAGACATTATTACCGGTGACGAGACATGGGCCTATGAATATGACATCGAAACGAACCAACAATTATCGGAATAGTGCTTCTCAGACGAGCCAAAACCCAAAAAACCACGACAAAGTCGATCCAAAATCAAGATTCTGTTGACCGTTGTCTTTGATTGCCGTGGTGTGGTCCACTCCGAATTCCTTCCGCCAGGCCTAACAGTAAATAAGGAGTATTATGTGAGCCTATTGAAGCGTTTGAGGGAGAATTTTCGTCGGAAGAGGTCGGAATTGTGGAGAAACAACTCGTGGTTTCTTCACCACGACAATACACCGGCTCACATATCTCATCTTGTATGCGACTATTTGACTAAAAACAACGTTCACACCGTACCACGAGCTCCGTATTCATCTGGCATGGCCCCATGTGACTTTTTCTTGTTCTCACGATTCAAGTTACCACTTCGCGGAAATCGTTTTGAGGCGATTGAGGCGATAAACGCGAATTCACAGAAGGAGCTGAAGGCGATTCCAAAATCGGACTATGAAAAGTGTTTTAAAGATTGGAAGAAGCGTTGGAATATGTGTATTGCTTACGATACTTTGAAGAGAACCAAATAAATATCGATGAATAATTGAATCGTTTTCATTTTATTGACAAATTCCGGGTACTTTTTGATCGTATTGTATACTAGGTTGCTGACGCAGCACTTCATAAATCCACTGTGCTGGTCCGACGCCCGACCCATAACTGACGACCACGGTTGGACTACTCCACTAAGGATGCTGACATTAAAATCCCACCTCCGACCTCTCTAACAGGTATAAAACACCTGCCGCGAAGAGATGTAATTAGTTTCCTTCACACGGAGCAGCGTGCGTTGATTCGGGAATCGCAGACATACTAGTAAAATTAGCGTCTAGTGCGGCTGGCCTTAACATTACTAACAAGGGGACCTCCAGGTACGTGCAACACCGATTCGGACCAAATTTTTTTTTCAGGCAGGTCGAACCCAGGGGTGCAATAGGTGCAAGTAATAGGATGCGCTTCTCAGCCGTTTCAGAGATATAAAATATTAAAAATTTCCGAGCGTTCATATACTCACTGCGTTAATTCATATTCAACAAGGGCACGTAGCGTAGTCGGCAACGTCTCCGCTTCGTAAACGCTGGATCGCCGCATCGAATCCTGGAGCGGACTTTAAAATATTATTATTAAAAAATCATTTCTACGGCAACTACTATGCGATTATATTAATATTTCCGTTAAGGAATGAATAATAAATTAATAAATTAATCAATTAATTAATACATGAATAAATACATGAATAAACTATGAAGAAAAAAAAGGTACATGTTACAATACGCTTGGTTCGCTGCCAAATTATATGACGACAGGAGATCTTTCCTAAACGTTAACGAGGTTTGCTTCGCGATTGACGTCATGAAAAATCCTTGCGGATCCGGAAACTCGGCATTTATTACGTGCGCCCGATGCCGAAATCATTATTGTTTCCCATGTTTTTATGATCAGTACCACCCTAGTTCTTGTAGTTGTGATAACCAATGAAAAGTTAATAAAAATATTGGTTATTCTTTTAAACTTGTGTATTCATTTGTCACAATTCTTTCCCTACCTTTCAACCAAAAAATAAAAAAAAAAGCTGCTTGTTTTTCCTTATAACACCAAAATGATCCACAATAAAAAATATTTATTCATTCCTTTACGGAAATATTAAGATAATCGCATAGTAGTTGCCGTAGAAATGATTAATTAATAATAATAATAATATATTTAAAAGTCCGCGACGGGATTCGATCCGGCGATCCAGCGTTTACGAAGCGGATACGTTGCCGACTACGCTACGCGCCCTTGTTGAATATGATTTAACGCAGAGAGTATATGAACGCTCGGAAATTTTTAATATTTTATATCTCGAAATCTGCTGAGAAGCGCATCCTATTACTTGCACCTATTGCACCCCTGGGTACGACCTACCTGTAAAAAAAAGTTAGTCCGAATCGGTGTTCCACGTACCTGGAGGTCCCCTTGTAAGTGGGAACATCGTGCTTGGACCTTAACATTACCAAGTAGGAACATCGTGCATGGAGTGTGTGCCCACGATACTGAGTATTGAATCCTCACTTCGCGACTTCATAAAGTAGTGTAAGTCTAAACGTCATTATAGTATAGCTGAATCATTCGTCCTGCAATATCGACATACTATTGTTCAGCAACCGTCGATATTCACTTGAAAGATCTTACCATTTGATAACCATGTATTGAGACATGTTATAAACTTGTAACCTTTCTGCGAATTTAAAGTATATAAATACTTTTTAAAATAAACTATAAATCCCAATTTACTAACAATACAATAATTTCATCATTCAACTTTCTCTCTCCTAATCTCGAGGGGAAGGGGCCTGTATAGGACGTAAGCATTAGAATGTTGAAACAAATATAAAAACAAGAATTTAGTGTTAACAAAGCACCAAAGCACTCTTTGCTCGATTCGCCTTCGCAACTCTCGTTGAGCACGCAGTCCGCACAATCTGTGAACAATAATTGTTGTGAAGTTCAGTCTTCGATGAGTAATTCTTCGAACTACTCATCGGGAAGCAAGCTCACAGTAAATAGAATCAAGACTGTGAAGGTAAGTTTATTTCTATCGATGTTTACAGATTCCTCAATTCATCGATGTGGAAATTCTCGAAGATGGCCTTGTCCCGAAATCTCAACATGGACAAGCGGTAGTGAAAAATTTCTCGTGTCCCTTAGCTTGTTCTTGAGTCACGAAATAAAAATAAGTTTGGTCCTTGTTGCAGCGGTATAATACTAGCCAGTATCCACCTCGAGATTTGGTAAAGAAATAATTCCATTTAATTAACAAAAAAAAGTGTATTTTTATTAGGTGCGCAACTAAGTTCCCACTGTTTTTTTTTTTTTTTTATGAAAATGCAACTTTATTGTGAAAAAATGTTTACAAATGAATCATTCAAAATATTGCCCATCGCTAGCGACAACTTTTTCCCATCTTTCTGGCAGACCTCGAATACCGTCACGGTAGAAGTGTTCGTCTTTTAAGGCTATCCACGAATCAAGGCATTCTTAGATGTCTTCATATGAGCTGAACTGCTGATTAGCCAGACCATGTGCCATCGAACGGAACAAGTAATAATCGGATGGCGCAATATCTGGGGAATATGGCGGGTGGGGTAGGACATTTGAGCGTTTCTAAGTAGGTTTTAACGGGTTTGGCAACGTGAGGCCGAGCGTTGTCATGCTGTAGAATCACTTTTTCGTGCCTCTGCTCGTATTGTGGCCGCTTTTCGCGCAGTGCTCGGCTCAATCACATCAATTGAATTCGATACTGTTCCCCAGCGATGATTTCGTTCGGTTTCAACAGTTCATAATAAATAACACCGCCCTGGTCCCACCAAATACACAGCAAAATCTTCGCAGCGTGAATATTCGGCCGACATCGTAGAAGCATGACCGGCAGTCCCTATGATTTTGTTCTCCTTGGGTTGCTGTAATGAATCCATTTTTCATCACCCGTAACGATGCGATGAAGAAAACCCTTCTTTTTTTGCCGCTGGAGCAGTTGTTCACAGATGAAAAAACGACGCTCAACGTCTCTTGGCTTCAAATCATAAGGAACTTAAGTTCCTTGTTTTTGAATCATTCCCAACGCACGCAATCGCTTGGAAATGGCTTGGCGGGTAACTCCTAATGCTGAAGCATGCTCTTTTTGCGTTCGGCACGGATCCTCATCGAGCAATGCCTCCAATTCAGCGTCTTCGAAGGTTTTTGGCCTTCCTTGACGCGAACGGTCGTCAACATCAAAATCACCGTCTTTGAACCGACGGAACGAATCACGGCATGTTGTTTCACTTAGAGCAGCATCTCCGTAAACTTTTTGGAGTTCTCGATGCGCTTCAGCCGCCGTTTTCTTCGAATGAAAGAAGAAAAGCAACACTTCCCGCAAACGACGATTATTTGGCACAAAATCAGACATTTTCACACAACCAAAAGTATACTATGACGCAAAAACAAAATCACTAATGTGTCAAAGCAGTTTGTTTACCATATGTCTAAGCTTGGTTCATGACGTTTTGGTTATGTCCCAATCGACCAGCACTTACTAGTGGAGCCATCTCTTGAAAAACAGCGGGAACTTAGTTGCGGACCTAATAAATTTACAAAACGTGTTATGTCGGTCAAACAAACAAACTCGGTACAAATCAAATCCTCACTTGTCAAATTAACATGAAAGAAAATGTCTAACGGGGAAATGGACATGGCTGCGGTGCTCGCGATTTCTATGCAGTCCATGAACAGTGTTGTTGGCGGTCTCAACCTTTAAAATCGCTTGGCAAGTATACCTGTTTTCGATAATGTCAACCTACCCTTAAAAGATTTTATTCGATATGTACGGAATGTAGCCAGCTTCGTCCCAGAAAATCACATCCCGAAGTTCATCTGCTCCGTGACAGCCGACTCCGTGAAGATGCACGGGACTGCATGGAAAGTGAAGAAATTAAAACTATTTCAAAGACGGGAAAGGCTTCGATAATTATGCAGCATAACACTCTCAGCTGCGACTTAATCAAAGAAAGAGAAAACAGATTTTGGCTTTGATTTCCCTGCCGTATCATCGGATCCCCTCGAAAAAATAGCCTGAAATGCTTTCCCCTGGGCCTTGCCCACACGTTTTTGCGAGTTAATGGTAATAGCTAAGCAAGTTATTGCGATTGAAGCTCGCGGTCTCCACAGCCACACGTCGTCAAACAATGCGTAAGCCAGCTATAGCATCACTGAAGGATCCAGAAGTGAAACTGCAATTTGTGTCCCGTGTACGACAGTCACTTACTGAGATTGAAACCCATACCGTAACATAAAAATGGGAGGAAACAGTAAGTGCTTATACAGAAGCAGCCTCAACTATTCTAGGTTATTCTGACAAAACGAGAAAGAAGTGGATATCAGATAGCACATGGAACATCATTCGTGAACGCCAATCCATCAAAGTAGAGTTAAATGCAGCCTCGGGTGTCATACGCACCACATTAGCGCAGAAGTACAGAGATCTGGACCGGCAAGTTGGCCGTTCAGCTAGAAATGACAAACGAGCATGGTTAAGCGACCTTGCGACACTAGCACAGCAGGCCGCTGATAATAGACAATACAGCACAGTCTACCAACTCGCTCGTAAACTCGCCATCACGAAACACCATATCAACTATCCTGTTAAGGCAATAGACGGTGCATTGATCCTCATGAAAGAACAACAGCTTACCCGTTGGACAGAAAATTTTACAAGTGTTTTGAACTGTACTTTAGGTGAACCTGGCACGTCCACCAGCCCGCATATGCACCCACATAGGTTACTTAACATCAGCGTCGCAACTCCCACTTTAAATGAGATAAGAACATCAATTCGTTCACTGAAACCAGGTAAAGCAGCAGGTAATGACAACGTCTACGCAGAGCTCCTTTAAGCTGATGTCGAGTTAACTACGCGAACACTGCATGCAATATATCGAGATATCTGGGAATCTGAAACCATTCCATCGTCGATAAAAGAAGGCTTAATAGTCAAACTCCCCAAGAAAGGTGATTTAAGTAACTGCGAGAACTGGAGAGAAATTACCGTTCCTGTACTGATCAAATTAACGACCTACGTATTATCATCGAGCAATCGGCTGAGTACCGTACTCCTCTGTACATGGTATTCGTGGATTTTGAACGCGCATTCGACAGTGTGGGACGAAACATGATGTGGCAGATTCTGTCTAGCTATGGTATTCCAGTAAAGCTCATTAACATCATAAAGGAGCTGTACCGCGACTCTACATGCCGTATCATTCATAACGGCAATCTTGGCCTCCCATTCAACATCTAATCGGGGGTAAAGCAAGGTTGTACACTCTCGCCGTTGCTCTTCATAATCGTCGTTGACTGGGTGATGAACGAAGTAACCCGTACTCCCTCTGGTTTGATATGGAACATTTCCACCGCTTGGAAGACAAGACCATGCCGATGACATCTGTCTTCTATCACAACCGTTAGGTGACATGGAGCACAAATTAAACTCACTAGAATTCCATGCTAACCAAGTGGGTTTAAAAATTAACGTTAGCAAAACAAAACTTCTGCGCGTCAATGCTACTGGAGCATGTGATCCTTCGATCGATGGACAACAGATAGAAGAAGTCGAAAAGTTTTGCTATTTGGGCAGCTGGATGTCAAAAGATGGTGGCGCTGATACCGATGTGCGCTCTCGTGTGAACAAGGCGCGACACACTTACAGTATGCTAAACAACGTCTGGAACTCTTCACAAATCTCCCGGAACCTGAAGCTTACGATCTTCAGATCTAACATTCTCTCAGTACTCTTGTATGGCTGCGAAACTTGAAAAGTCACACAGTCAATCGCGACACGTCTCCAAGTGTTCGTCAACAAGTTTTTAAGGCGGATACTGAGAGTAAAATGGCCGGGAACAATCAGCAACGAAGATTTGTGGAGAGTTAAGCAACAGGAAGAAATCACGATCATCATCAGACGGCGTAAATGGAGCTGGATTGGCCACACTTTAAGAACACCGACAAATGAAATCACCAAGCAAGCACTTGACTGGAACCCACAAGGTAGCCGGCGAATCAGTCCTGAAAACTCAGGCGATAAATAGAGTTCGTTGGTGGGCGTTTGTAGAGGCCCTATGCTCCCCAGTGGAGTAAAGGAAAGAAAGAAAGAAGCCAGCTAAATTGAAAGATGCCTATGAAAACGCGGCAAAGGAACAACACCGAGAATCCACTCGTAATGATTGCCAGGGATACCTCGCGAGGAACGAGATTGCGTGCAGTCACGCCAACGACACCCGGATGACACTACTGCACAACTATCGACTCCTTCAGGTGACCGGGAATACTCAAGCCTGGTGTTTCACCACCGAAGCAAAATAAAAATGGAAATTCACGTGTTAACAACAGGCCTGGGTGCAATCATCGATACTGTTGCCTGCAAAAATCCGGGTGCGAATGTTGTCGCTGGAAATGTTGGCCAACATAGCCCAGTACGGAATAGAATGGGTGTCAACATCGTTACTGTTACACACAAAGCTTAGACTGCGCGTGCTGCCCATGGAATCGCTTGAGCCCACGAACATTATATCGTGAGGCATCTTCACGCAGAACCACGGCGCTAGCACCCGAGGAAAGGCAACAGACTTTAAACTCGCAAGAGGCTAGTTGGATCGTAATGACGACCCCTCCTCTCCAGACACAGGAAACCAGGGAACCGGCTGTGAAATTCCTAGTTGCCCGAGGGTAAATATGTCTCTGCAAGAATACGTCCACTGAAGTCGAATCCAGAGTAATAAGACTATCGGTCCTAGAACTAAAGGGTGGTTAAATTTTGAGGGCCGATGTTGATTTTGAATAAAACACAAATTATTTAGGAAATTATTGTCAATTCTTTTTATTATGATAATATGGTATGGTTCAATTATGTATGGAACAAAATATCGACCAAATGGCCGCCGCGACCTCGGCGGCACACCTCCATCCGATGGTCCAAATTTTCGATGACGCTTAGGCATAATTGAGGTTCTATGCCGTTAATGTGCCGAATTATCTCATCCTTTAGCTCTTGAATTGTTGCTGGCTTATCGACGTACACCTTTTCTTTCAAATAACCCCAAAGAAAGAAGTCCAACGGTGTCAAATCACATGATCTTGGCGGCCAATTGACATCGCCACCACGTGAGATAACACGGCCATTGAATTTGTCGCGCAAAAGAGCCATTGTTTCGTTAGCTGTGTGGCAAGTGGCACCGTCCTGTTGAAACCACATATCGCCCACATCCATATCTTCCAATTCGGGCCATAAAAAGTTCGTTATCATCTCACGATAGCGAACACCATTCACAGTAACTGCCTGACCGGCCTCATTTTGGAAAAAATACGGCCCGATGATGCCGCCAGCCCATAAACCGCACCAAACAGTCACTCTTGGTTTTTCGACAATCACTCTTGGATTATGATTCGCCCAAATGCGGCAATTCTGCTTATTGACGAATCCACTGAGGTGAAAATGTGCCTCATCACTGAAGATGATTTTCTTCGAAAATTGATCATCCACTGTTGCCATTTCTTGCCACCATTCTGACCATTGACGACGTTTGGAATGGTCAAGAGGCTTTAGTTCTTGAGTCAATTGCACCTTATAATTGCGTGTAAATGCAAGTCTTTATGCATAATGTTCATCAACGACGAGCGTGAGAGGTGCAATTGTTGGGCACGACGACGAGATGAGGTGGACGGCTCTTCAGCCACACTATCGCGAACAGCAGCAATATTTTCTGCAGTACGAGCTGTACGAGCATGCACTGGTGTTTTAATATCTCCTACAGACCCGGTTTGCTCAAATTTTTGCACGATTTTTCCGATTGTACGCACATTTGGACGATTAAATTGACCGAAAAAATCACGAAGTGCACGATATGCATTTTGATTTGAACGCCCATTTTCATAATAAGCCTGAATAACTTTAACGCGTTGCTCGATTGTGTATCTTTCCATGGTTCAAATTGAGTTAGTCTGAAATTGAGAAATGTCAAATGAAATGCAGAAAAAAACTTGACGTTTAAGTGTGGTTCACATTCAACATCGGCCCTTACAATTTAACCACCCTTTATTAAAAGGGACCAATAACTTCCACTGTGAAGCTGGCTCTGATTTCAATCTGATCAGGGTTAAACAGAGGGGAAATCCACTACCCTGGGAACGGTGAAGATCTACTTCCACGAATAATTATCCACCTTACACGTAGTAAGAGAATTTTCCACAAAAAGTAATGGCGTACCAGGAAAACCTTACATGCGCCAGGAAAAGACGGAAATCTCCTTCAATCTCAATACACTGGTCACAGCCAGCGATCCGATCCGACCAAGATCAGCGACCTGACCTTGACGTTTAGCTTCCTGAGACAAAAATCAGCGCTCAAAAATCTATGAAGAAGGTATGTGTTGGATAATCCGCTGGCGCACGGCGATCGATATTCGCCGTGCGTCGACCTGTTGCTGTGCTCGAGCACGCAGCGTTCGGTTGGGCGGAGATAGCCGAAGCAGGGCCTCGCGGAGCCGAGGTTGTGCCTCGTAGGCATGCCGCGTCGAGCGAGAGGATGTCTCTCTCGCTTGACTTCGGCTTCGCTCACCGGCTATCTCTCTCAATTGACTTCAGCGCCCAACGACGCTTTCATATTCCGCAGCCATATTGGATGTTTTGGCACTTACGTGAAAACCCGCACGGAACAGCGCACGCATTTGGAAGGCTCGGACAATTTTCACTTTTCTCAACTGGATCATCTCAACCTTCTTTACTCAACAGGACTCAAAATCAGGTACGAATGCATTGTTATAATTTACCATGAATTTAATGGCAATGAGGAGTTGGATTCTCATCGGTACATCAACGTTTTTTGGTCTCACTTTATGGCGGGCATCGCAGCACATGTCGCGCCACGTTTTCTCTCAGCTTAATTTGCCGGTATAATTAATATAATTATGCAGGTGTTCTATATTCGCTGTACTTTCCCCCGGGACATCTGCTGGGAGAGTACAGCGACTATACACTGCTCATTTTGTGCATTCTCATTATATGTTGTATTGTGCTATGCAGTGCTGCCTGCATTCTCTCTAGCGTGGCGTGCTATGCAGCACTAACTGTTGCATGCACACCGCTCTCTACGCTCTCAGTACCTACTGCACACAATTAATATAATTGTGTGCTGCTCAAGTCTCACAGACAAAAATCTGACTCAATTTTATTTATTTATACACAGTTTTTAATTCTCTCATTTTGGTGCATTTATTTTTATATCAACTTTGTTTTTTTTTCTAAATTTAACCTAATTTTGTATTTAATTCTAAAGTCTGACATTTTTCCAAATTATATTTAAATTATGATTTGTATGTGACTTGCGGATAGTTAAATAAACCACTTTCTCTGAATACCATCTATGCGTCTGGTTTATTTTCACCCTGTCTTGAGTGAAGCTTCATTAGTTTCAATATATTCACAGGTCTGTCAAACACCATCGGACGGAATTCTCAAACAGTATGTGTTAAGGCTCGAACTCAAGAAGTAATTTCCGTAAACGTGAAAAGTACCGAGATGACCAACGGATATCTACCCCGGATATCCACCATCGGCGACGCTCTAGTCAGCCAGAAAAATGGAGTTTGCCGAGTATTGGCAGTCAACATCCTCAACCAAGATGTTGAACTAAGAGTCGACGACCAGGAGCTAATTCCATACGAATTACCATCCCCAGAGCTTGGCCTAGACGCATACGATGGCGACTCAACCGATAATGACGTCAACCCATCAGAGGACCTCGTGTCAGCCGTATTCCAGTCATTGCGGTTGGAAAACTTCAACAGACTAGAACACCAGCAGGCAACCCGGATCGTAGAAGAATATCCGCAGCGATTCAAATTTCTAGGGGGCAAGATGAAGTGCATCAAACGAGTAGCGCACAGGATCCCTACTACTGACGGACAACCTGTGAACACGAAACAGTATTGTTTCCCGAACCATTCCTCATCATGAGGTAGAGGCCCAGGTGCAGAAGAAACTCGATAACAATATAATTTCCCCTTCGCAGTCGGCGTACACCCATCCAGTGTGGATAGTACCAAAAAAACCCAGATCACAGGGACGACCACGAATGCGCATGGTAATCGATTTTTTAAAAATGAATGGATAAACCATTCTTGTTGCCTACCCACTACCCAACATTACCGACATATTGGACCAACTGGAAGAAGCCCAATACTTCTCGACCTTCGAACTCACCAGTGAATTCCAACAGCTTCTCATGCATCCTCAGGATGCTGAAAATACTGCGTTCTCCACCCGAAATGGATACGCCCAGTACGTCCGAATGCTGGTGGGGTTAAAAAATGTCCACGCCACCTTTCAACGTCTAATAGACAATGTACTGCGAGGACTTCAAGGAACATAGTTGTTCGTCTGCCTAGACGATATCGTTGTGTTTGCCCGCACATTAGAAGAACGTGGGACATAAGTTCGCCGACTCATGGCTTGACTGGAAGAAGCAAATCTAGTCCTTGAACGTGACAAATGTGAATTCCTGCAAAAAGAAGTCGCTTTTGTAAGGCAAGGATGGTCTGATAGCAGACCCCGAAAATCGAAAGCGGTCGGACACTTTCCAACTTCCAAGAACACCAAAACTATACTCTTGGGACTTGCAGGCTACTACCGGCATTTTATTTCAAATTTTTCAGAACGTGCTAAACCTATGTCCAACCTACCAAACAAGGCCAAACATGGGGCTTCACATGGGAACCTGAGCCACAGCGCGCATTTCGGGACTTGAGCAAAGCAATTCTTTGCTCTTAAAATATCCTCACTTTGCCAGGCTTTTTATCTTAACTACAGACGCTTAGGATTGCGCTGTAGTGGCAGTGCTCAGACAGAGATCGAATGTAATAAAAGCACTGGACCAATTCCAACCTTACTTATAGGGAAGGAACTTTTACCTCATTTCCGACCATGATTCCTTGCGACGGATCAGTTCCATGAACGATCCCGGAAAAAGGCTCATTCGCTGGAGACTGAACTTACGTAACTATAATTACGAGTTCATCTACAAACCAGAACGCCTAAACATCAACGCAGACGCGCTCTCCTGGAATCCAATAAATCCAGCGGATTCCCTTTCAAGCGATTCTGAATAAGAGGAAGGGACCCCCAAGATTTTCCCGCTGTACATCTTTCAACGAGGACCCGACAACCCAAGGGTACCTCGGATCCACAAACCTCATTGAAACAAGAGCGATCTCAAACCTCTACAGCGAGTAGCAGAAACACCAGATTCCCTATACCTATGAACACAAGCTCTATGGCAATGCGGACACGGTCAAAGATCACCACGCCCGCTACAAACCTTCCGCCTCTGACTGAAGCTCAGATGAGGAGAAACGCCCAGTACAGCGACTGCATCAAAGTTTGTTGCCAGCCTTCTTGCTACCTTCTAAGATCGCCACGAAGTCCCGAAAGATTTAGCAAAAACACGAGGAACCTTCACCAGCAGCACCAGAAATCAGACATCTGCGCTCCCTGAGGAACCAAGGCTGCAGGACCTAGCTGTCCCTACGAGCTCAGGCATCAGCGATTCACCAGATGATGTTTCGGAAGCTGAGGACACAATTTGCGAGGAAACACAGGTGATAAATTAATTGCAGAAATTATTCGAAAATTTTCACGAATATCTGTGCCGCTTGGAAAGAAAATTCCAACAGAGCATAGAACGGTTAGTTGTAGAAACCCTCGAATTGCCTGATCATTTATCAGGAGACGAGGTCGACAAAAATACGCAAAGCATACTCAACGACCTGAATCCATATATTACGTCCGAGCACGGGCCTCGTAAAATTTTTCTGAGGCCCGTGATCGACATGTATGCACGTGCAAATACCATTCTCGGCCCCTGGACTGATATGCAATGCGCCCCCTTGCAGCGCCTGTCTGGATCGCGGTGCGCGGGAGTCTTTTAAGACGCGCTCTGGACGGAAAACAGCTCGGCGGAAATAAATATCTCCTCTGTCTTGATGATGATGATATCATCATTCCCAGGCGAAGACAGAGAGGAGTGTGCTGAGTCCAGAATAAGCTGCTCTCCTCTTCTCCTACACGGGGTTCGCGAATCCTGTCAAAGTGAGGAGAACAGTAGTCTTCTCTCGACATTCACAGCAAGTAGCTAAAAGAGTAGAAGTTCCGCCTAGGTGCCTTGCATAGCACCTCATAAATTCTCCGGTATATAGTTTTGGATTCCGGGATTCCATACCGCGAGTCGGTACATACCGCCGAGTCAAAAATAGTTGAAAAACAATTATTATTATTATAATTATAGAGACGATTATAAACTAGACGATAAAGACATTTACCTGCACGGACATATTATTATCTAAGTGTTATTTTAAGTGTGATTTTACGTGAACTTTTGACGATACGAATTTAACCAACAGCCAAGGAACGAAATTGTAAGTATGAGTGTATGTGTGCTTTAATGAGTGTGTGTTTTTGATAAATTCCAGTAGTTTAATTTCTACAACGCAATATATTCGCCTCTATTTCATTTCTTTGACCACCCGCTTCAAGAGACCAAGCCCGTTCAGGGGCAGACACTGCAGCAATCCCACGAATAAAAAAAATTAAACCCTGCGTCTCACGCAGGGATTCGTTACGTTTGCTACCCAAGCCTACAGCTCGGGACGTAACACATACAACGACGAAACAGCAGACTCGGAATTAACTCGCCGAATAAAAGAATTAGCGGAGCGCACTCAGCTTATTGTCAAGAGCGAACTCCACCAGTTAAACGAGAGAGCGATGCCGAGCGTACGGTGGAAGCAAGAGAGAATGATGACGAAAGTGAGCCAATGCCCCCCCCCCCCCCCCCCCCCCCCCCCGTGACGCGGTATCCTCACTAACCGTGGCACAACATTCACTAAAAACCTATTGTGGGGAATTTCGAAACAATGATGATCAGGACCGCCTACTACTCTTTGCTGAATTCTCCTATATCACTAGCGTCCATGAGTTAACCAATTTTACACCTTATGAATTAGTGTACGGGAAATTGGCTCGTTTACTAACAATAATTATATTCTTCACCGATGACAAACTTCCCTCCTATAATACGTACCTATCAGAATTAAGTAAACGATTAACTGAAATACGGAAATCGCAGGGAATAACTTCGTACAGTCGAAAGGACGGTCAGATCAATACTGCGATAAAAACACTTGACCATTTCAAGGTCAAATAGTGCAAGACCAAACGTGCGTATTAAAGGAACCTCGGAAAGGAAAATTCGACAGTCAATACTGCGGGCCATACCAAATAGTTCACATAACCGATAAGAAAAATGTATGGTCAGCGAATATTTAAACATATAGCTCAAGTGAAAAACTGTGCCTTTCGCCCTTGACATGCCGACTTGCATCTTTCTGAAATACTCGGTCTTGACAAAAAAGTTGTCGCATGCCTTTGATTTCAGCCGCTGCCTCACCTATTTTATCTATCTCTGTTGGTGTGTAATGCCGGATCTCGTGCCCTACATACTCGTCAATTGTTTATCGGTATTTTCTTGACCAATGGACGTTGTAACACATTGTTTTTCGATAATTTATCCTGTTCCTATTCTTTTTGTTCTCCGACGGTATTGTTGTTAGACGTGAACTCTCGGCTTGTGCGTGCGACCTGGCCCTCGCTATTAGTGCTGTTGTCGTTATCACGCTGCAAAATAAGACGATGTGTACGTTCGTGAGGTAACTCGGGATTACCGTTAAATTCACGAACTATCTGCATTGTTAGCAGGAGTTTGGCAAACTCAGATTGACTAACGGGTTTCTCGCGTTTTCGAACACCTGTAGCATCTAAAGACATAGCATTTAAAAGTAATCAATGAGTTGAATATAACTATTGAACAGCAGTGTAAATTGTTTGCCGACAATTTCGACGAGCAACGAGTTACGAGACAACATCGACGCCGCCTAAGCAACAGCGAACAGCTCGTAGACTCAGTTAAATTCGGCAAAATGTGTTTCTCGAGGAAGAATAGGGGTTGTTGTATAGGCCTGGTATATTACCATATTTCCACTGGGATGGACCCACTCGGAAGAATCTTTGGGCTTATCTTCCAGATGAGCTGGTTATAACTTTCTTCGTTGTTTGTGTGAAACCACATCTGCATCTTTCCAATAAGTTACTATTGATAAGATCTTCGTAAAACATCTTGATTGTATCCAAGACATTGGGAGGTAGAACATTATATTCATGATTATACGAAGCAAGCTCTTCGTTCGCCAAACCGCGCTGCCAGGAGGACCAAGACTCAACTTCGGTCGGACACTTATCATGATTCGGATTTTCATCGGTTGAGCTGAAATGATCGAAGGTTGCCCATATCGCATTTTTCATATCGTCGACTGAATTATGTTTACGACGTATAGCTAAACCATAATAAACGGTTAATATGTCAATAATTGTTTCGGTTAATTTGTTTCTGCCAACGATTCCTTTATTTTTCTTCACGCACTCACGCAAACGAGGTCCCATTCGTTTTTGCACATGACCGATACATTCTTTTTTTGTAACAGTACTGCCATAAGGAAAAGCATTTAAAATACCGGTGTATGTTTTGCTATCGCCTTCCCCGATATAATTAACGTACTTTACGTCATACTTTCCCTGTGAACGCTTGAACATTTCGACGATGGCGTCTACCCTTATTTCACCTGCTCCGGTATATCTGCTTCGGCCGGTTCGCGGAACCTACCTATAAAGCCCATAGATCCCTCAATTTTGAACGGATAGTCTTGAAATTTTCAGAGAATATTTTTGAAATGCTATATTTTGAACATCCGTCGAAAGTTAAAAATCCATATTTCTAAAAATGTCAACTAGGTGTAAGCTCTTAAGCTACACAGAAAACTAACATGCGGCGTACTTTGCTCTATTTTTTTAATCTATTCCCGGTATGCTGCTTTGGAGCCAAAAACTATCAGGGGTACAAATTGAAAATGCGGGTTTGATAACAGATGGCGTTACTAACGCTATACGCATCAGGCAGTACTGTGACTATGTTCATGTCAAAGCTACGTCTTATAGCTTTAATTTTCAGTATGTGTCAATTTGTCGCAGTGTCAAATTCATAGTTTTTTTGAGCTCTCAATATGTCGAGTTTCGTGCCAACAAAACAGCATTTGCGGGAAGTTTTAATTTACTTCTTTAATTTGAAGAAAAGTGCTGCTGAAGCACATCGATTGGTCTCCGAGGCTTATCCGAGTCATGTTCCATCGGTTTCAACGTGCGAGAGATGGTTTGTGCGGTTTAGAAGTGGTGATTTTGACGTTGAGGATAAAGAGCGGCCGGGCCAAGTGAAAAAGTTTGAGAATGCTGAATTGGAGGCAATACTCAATGAAGACTCGTGTCAAACTCAACAAGAGCTCGCAGATTCATTGGGAGTGACACAACAAGCCATTTCCCATCGTATAAAAGCCCTCGGAATGATCCAAAAGCAAGGACATTGGGTGCCGTATGAGCTGAAGCCGAGAGACGTCGAGCGCCGTTTTTTTGCATGCGAACTGCTGCTCGAACGGCAAAAACGGAAGGGTTTTTTGCATCGCATTGTCACTGGTGATGAAAAGTGGATCCATTACGATAACCCGAAGCGCAAAAAATCATATGGTTACCCCGGCCATGCATCATCATCGACGGCCAAACCAAATATTCACGGCGCCAAGCTCATGCTCTGTATTTGGTGGGACCAGCTGGGTGTGGTGTATTATGAGCTATTGAAATCGAACGAAACCATCACAGGAGCACTATACCGAACTCAATTGATGCGTTTGAGCCGCGCACTCAAAGAAAAACGGCCACAATGAGAGCAAAGACACGACAAAGTAATTTTGCAACATGACAACGCTCGGCCACATGTTGCAGCGCCGGTCAAAACATACCTACAAACGCTGAAATGGGAAGTCTTACCCCACCCGCCGTATAGCCCAGATATTGCTCCTTCCGATTACCACCTTTTCCGATCGATGACACATGGCCTAGCTGACCAGCGCTTCCATTCTTACGAAGAAGCCCAAAAATGGGTCGAGGACTGGATAGCAGCCAAGCCGGCCGAATTTTTTCGCGACGGTATCCGTAAATTGCCAGAAAGATGGGAAAAAGTTGTGGCTAGCGATGGACAATACTTTGAATAATTCATTTGTTACCATTTTTTCAGAATAAACGTTCAAAAATAGAAAAAAATCCCGCATTTTCAATTTGTACTCCTGATATATAGTGGAGATTTATTAAATACTTGTACAATGTACCTACGCGGAGCTTCCTTCAGGCTTATAGGACGGCAGTTTTCTCTCGATCGCTAAAGCTAGCTCGTGGACAATCTCCGCGTAGGTGCATTACACAGCGCTTAATAAACCTCCGGTAAATAGTTTTAGCCTCGGGACTCCATACCACAAGTCATATTAAACCTCCGAGAATAAAGAGCACCGCATGTTAGTCCCCCGCGTAATTTAAGTAAATTCTACAAAATGTATACGAAAGACAATATTTTATCGCGTAATTTGAAGTTAAGTTATAAAAGATACTTCGAATTTACAAATGACTATTCAAATATGCATTTCAAAAGATAATATTCTTTGACCTCTTAGGATTAAAAATAGTGTGAAACCAACTTAATTACAAACAATGTCAACTACATCCTATTAATTTTATAAGTATGCGTGCGTGAGTAAATGCATGAATGGTTTTCTTGAATAAATTATAATATTGTTTTTTTCGCTTCATAAATATCCACTAATAATTTTTATTACTCCGAACCTTTCAAACTTCAAGTGACCGACCATGAGCTCGAGGCCCAAAGGTCTTGAAATAGGAAAACTGCGGCGTCCAATAGTGACGCGATCGGACTAATCGAACGACGTAAACATTAAAGTAATTTGACATCTTTAATTAATATTTTAGCGAGCAGCTCAAGGAAGAGCGCGAGAAGCATATACAACCCAAATATCTCACCCCACTAGCACCATTTTCCTAGTCTCCATGGACAGTTGCGAACTAGCAGAGAAGTTCACCCCGCAGCCCGCAGTCATTCAGGGAGACACTACTCGTAAAGAATGGCGGCGGATCACCGACAGAGGCAATACGTGACCATCGAGCATCTCTATATTTACGCAAGCTACGCAGACCTGCGAGGCAATATTATAATTACCAGGCGTGCGAGTAAGGTAACGAACTAGCAGCAACCCGCTGTCTAGTGTAGCAACGCGCGCGGTGCAATCTAATTAGCGAAAAGTGTCTTTTTTCCCCGCGCGCTTTCTTCTTCCTCGATTTGGAATAGTCCGCTAAACGCCGCGACTCATGCTTCACTTGTTGGGTGGACGCGACGCGAATCTTTCGCTGTATAAAATAGTAATTTTTAAAAACCTTTTCTCGGCCCGATTGGAATTTTGCGACGCTTAACATTCACATCACGAGTCTCAAGATTCGTAATTATTGAATTATTTTCTTGGCCACTTTCTTTCATTCAGTCTCACTAAGCGAGGTGGTTGCGGTCGTTTCTCTGCATCTGAGTCTGGCATTACGAATATTATAGGTAATTGGGAAATTCTTATTCTCTATTAATTATTCTATTAGTAAGATTAATTTAATGTGTAATTTCTAGTTTTATATTTTAGTTATTAATTTCTTATTGTAACGGGGCAGAATATTAGGATGCTACGTCCTCCTCGCACTATGGCCTCCGCACGATCTCGCAGGGCCTTATAGTAGGATTACAGAACTAGATCTAATTTATTTATTTTTTATTATTTTTTTTTATTACTTTGTACGACCGGGGAATGGAGGGAAAGAGACAGGAGGAGTACGTCACGCACACACCGATCCTTGGCTCTGGTAATCAGATAACTCTACATCGGCAAACGAGGATACAGACATTTTCCATCTCTCTCTGTCGGAAGATACGGCCGTCCCGCTTGACGTTCAGCTACTGTCAATCAGCTGCTACTTACCTTCAGTCATCTGTTTCATGGGGTTTACCTGCCGGACGGAGCTACACTTTCCTATTATCTGTAGCTAATTTATGCGTCGTCCAGCCGAGGCACTAGTCGCGGTTATGAAGCTACACTGGTTTCCCCAATTAACCGAGTTTGGCTCGTTTGAAGGGGATCATAGTTCACGGGCACGCGTGCCGGCAGGACCTCGGGGCTTTTTTCCCGGTGACTGTCGAACGAGTAGGACGTAGCGAGGTACCTGCCTTAGTCCCGTTCTCCTTCTTTCTTTTTGGTCCGACTGTCGGGTACGGTACCGTCGTGGAGTACCGGTAGGTTTCCTCACAACGTTTAAGCAACACTCTCGTCCCGGAAAGACGTTGAAACATTCTAACACCAAGTCAAGGTGGAACCTGGCCAAGGCGATTTTGGGGAATTATCAAAAGTCTTTCGATTGGAAACATCGCTGCAAGATCGTCCCGGTGAGCTCTCTTTTATTCTGCGGTCTTTCGTCATTACTTTTATTTTTGCTGACTGATTAGTCCACTAGAGCTTGGTCGTACCTGCGACTTCTGTATACAACGCGCAGAGTATACATCGTATCGGGTTAAAGAGTATTAGATAGACTGTAATATCGAAATCGGTTGGCGGTTGGAGCCGGGAATAAGTCACTTCATTTCTTTGTCATTCTTTTTGTATAGTAATCGTTTTCTGATAAACCGCGCGCGCGTTAGAATGTTATCCCGTTGTGTGATAGTATGTGTGGGGTTTTAACGTTATAGACCGGGTCGCTGATTTATTTAACTTTGCGTGTTGTATATTATTTTATTTATTTTCTTATAATTATTCTCCTTGTTTATTTCATTACTTCTGACGGTATTTTATTTTATTTTTGTTGGTTGTAAATTAACGCAGTGCGTGATCGGCCGTCGTCCCGTATTTTGTACGTGATTGCGAGGGATTAGAACGGTCCGAGACGTGTCTCGCTTTGTTAAATTGTCCGTCATTAGTATTTATTTATTATTTATTCTTTTTAACAAGTTATTGGACAACAGGCTGAATTATTAATAGTATGATTATTATTTTGACAAGGAAGATTGGATTATAGCTTTCTATGTCTTGTTATTTAATTGATACGGATAATTTATTATGCCGTTGGTGATTTATTCTTGGTTCTGCCTTCTTATGATTTGCTAGTCGAAACTTTCGAACAGATAAAGGCTTCGCGTACGTGACCTCCCGGCGTCTCGTTATTAGAGTTGTTGTGTATTTCGGGGACTTGTCCGGTTTAGGCCGTATCGCGAGCGAAGTCTCGAAACGACCGTTGTTTTTTTGTGGCTTTACCAGGTTTAAGTGTGTCTGTCGATGAAACACCGGAGTGAGAGAGACACGATGCGAATGTCGGGATAACCTGTAGTGTTGGATTAATTAAGAGTACCGAATTGTGGACTTCCAGAGATAATTTTACGGGATATTTTATTTGAATTCTTTGTTGTTGTTTTATTGGAAATTAATAATTGTTTGCCAAGAAATCAATAAGTTGCCCGAGCGGCATTTGTAAATCCCGTACCTGCGATTGTTGTCCGTGTTATTTATCGGTTTTATTTTATTGATTTGATTTTGTTTATTGATCTTGTTTTGTTTATTCATGGACTCTATTTTATTGACACATTTAATTTATGGATTTTAGTGACTGATTTTAGTTAATTGATTTTATTTATGTTTTTTTGGCCTTATTACTAACTTGACAGTCCGAGCCACCCACTCTGCCTTGAACAGCTGTAGCTAGCCTGGGCTGAGTCTGGTCATCCACCTCGTTATTTTTCCTTCCTGGCGCCCAACTCGAAAGAGAAAACAAAAAGGAAGGAAAAATAGCTCTGACCAGTTATAGGTAACGTGGTGCGTTGAGGCACAAATTGTCGTTACCTTACCCCCCCCCCCCCCCAACCCCCCAAGGAAGACTATTATAATCGCTAAATTTATTTAAGATATCATTTTGACGGGCTATATTTTTATATAAAAATATTGTGCTGTCACTCGTGTACCGTGTTGTATCTAACAATTATTTCAACGATTTTTTCTCTGAACCACTCTAATTCCCTGACATTATCTATCATTGAGCAAGCGACGTGAGATCACTCTTGTCGACGACCTCTTTTTTGTCGGGACAAGAATTGAAAAGACTGACGCCCAGCATTACTTGAGGAAAATAACGTGTTGCCTTTTTATTACCTTATCTATCTGCGTTGGTTACCCGAGTCCACGCAAGCCAAGAGATACGTTACAATATATATATATATATATATATACAATATATATATATATATATATATTGTAACAAAACATTGTTACCAGTTTCGCCGGGGCCTCGACTCGAGCCCGCCACTCACCAAAAGATAGAAATAAGGGATACGTTATTTCAAACATTATATTATCATTTTTAGCATTATTAAGTCCCCCCCCCCCCCTTCCTTCCCTTTATAACGCGAGGCTCGAGGACAAAATGGACACGAGGACGAGGACACCCTTTAATGGCTACGACGACCCAACAAGGACCCAGGATGCGAGATGTTATGCTGAAGCCGCGGAAGGCGAGAGGATCGTGTGCGAGGGGAAAGCTGCCCTTCCATACAGCCGAAGCTGCCGACGCTGCACGAAAGAAACCGCCAATACCCGCCAAGACGCTGCCTGTTGGATCCTAGCTACAGAATATCGAGCAACGATCCAGCGACACAATCGCCGTCACCTACCATCACGCTGCCGAAAGCGCCCACCGTTCCAAAGCCGACGGGTGCACCCCCCCCCCCCCCCCCCCCCCCCACCCACTTCAGCAGAAGAAGACGACGTCGAAGATCTCCAGAGCTTCAAGCCGAGCATTCCCCGCGACAGCACACGTCAGTGTGGCATCGAATAATTATAGTGCCTTTGTATAGTGTGTGATTTGAGTGATTGAATTTATTCCGTAAGTTTTTGCTTGAGTTATCCCTACCCGTTGATACCCGTTTCTCTCCCTCTCGACCCTTATTAGTTAGAGATTATTGGTTCTTGAGAATTGACTGCTACGTGTTGCCGGCATCGCCATTTTTTGTTATCGTATAACGATTTTTAGCGTGCGTGGCGAGTGGTGATACTGTAGAATTAGTTAGATCATCAAGTGCTCTGTCCCCTTCGACCCCTTCTTTCTGTACCTTATTTGTTAAATTACTAATTACACCCTCCCCCCTCAATCTAGAAACCGAGGTACTAATTAAGTAGCCATCGAGGTCGGGAATTCAGGACTCGGAGATACCCCCTCGTATCAACCCGCGAACTAGTCCCGCCGTTATCGAGGACGATCTATAGTTTCAAGTTTACGGAGCCACACCGTTACGTAGCTGGCGCCCAAATTCCAGTCTAGCTTCTTTCTATCGTTTTGTTATCATTTATATTATTTGAGTTACTATTTTGTTATTCTTTTCGAATTATTTTGGCATTGTTATTGAGACATTATTTTGCTTTACTCCCTTGACATTATGAGGCGTTGCAATGTCGAGACTACGTAATTAGTTATGGTTTCTTGTTATTATTATCTTGTGGTATTATCTTGTGTAAATCGAGTTAGTATCATGCATCATTATTTCAAGACCGCGTTGTTTCGTGCCCCCCCCCACTTTTTTGGAATAATTGCTATTATTTTGTTATATTATCCCTTCCCCCCTTTCCAATTGTTATTATTGCGTTGCCATGCCCCCCCCCCCCCCCGTTACTTTAGAGTTCGGTTATCTTTATTGTTCTTATTTTGGCCCTGTGATAGCGGATTAATTATATTTACTCTCTGTTTGGTTTTCTTTTGTTAGTTGTCATTTTGAATACAACAGCATTGGTATTTAACAAATGTATGTTTCGCTGTTTAATTTTCCTTCTCGACTCGAACTCCTCCTTTAATTAAGAGATTCGGTCGCAATATATGTATGGTTGCTTTACTATAAATATTGCATTAAATAATTTTTTGTAACAAATCTCGCATTCTATTTATTTGTTTAACTGTTCGTGGCATATCAAATGATGACGATTAATAAACAGAGAACTTTCCAACACATTCTACGAGAGCTGGAGAGACTTCAGTCGACGTGTAATCCACTGTTGCGTGTTCCCAATTGCATCGGAACAAAATTGCTCATAAGTGAGGAACATTTTTTTATAATAATCCGTTTGGTTATGTATGGCGTGTTCTGTTTGTGATCAATTGTGGTTTGATCCTTACCCCCCTTAAACAATCGTAACACACCAGTATGTCACCTATTTCAATTCGGGTTTTCACGATTTCCACATTGATGTAATGCTCATCATCAACGTGTCGGTAACTGATGAACCATAGTATTGACTGATACTGGAACGTTGATGACTTGCCCAAGAATTCCGTGAACATGACGCAATCTGCGTAAATGGTATGCGCGGTGAAATTAGTCTCTCGAACACTAAATCTATGTCAGGAAGATGTGCTGGTTTTTCTGGGTACACGAATTCATTCAATTTTGCTAAAGTCAGTATTTTATTGTAAAAAAATGTAGCCCCATGACGCAAAACGTGCAGAAGGTAGTCTACATCATTATTTTTCGAAGCATTCGAAAGAAAGCCAAAAAATGTCACCCTTTAGCGATTGTTGCCAAATGCAATCCTGAATATCCTCGTCCGTTTCGGCTGTGTATAAAAAAAGTTGCAATGCAAACTAGGAAGAAGGAATCAGCCAAAAAACAACGATTGTTTTGTTCATAACAATTAACACTATAAACTAAATTCTAGAGGATAGGGATATAAAGAGATCGAATTTGCATGGAAAATCTTGTATTTACGATTAGACAAAAAGAGAAAAATATTCGTCACAGTATTATAGCTGGCATGTGCTTATTAAAAATAATAACTTTGATGCTACGCCTTACGCCCGGAGCATTGTTTGTTGGCGCTCGGCTATGGGTCTGTACATCATGTTCTAAAGGGTGGGGGTAAAACTCTTGGAACAGCGCGATTACAACCGCGCGCGACTTGTCGATCTCGCATACACATTTTCCTTTCAGTATAATATCGCTTTTTTTTTTTTTTTTTTTTTTTTTTTAAATACTCATTCAATAAAACTTCAGCATCGAAACTTGTATCATTCTCGAGGTAGCGCATTTTTTCAACAGTTAATGTGAAAAAACTATGACCTATATTTGACATTCCAACTTTATTTTAGAATTTGTTCATATTTTTGTCAGCACCAATAATTTGGGGGCAAATAATTTCATAATTATTCATTTTTTACTCCGGTCTGCCTTAGGGCAAAAAAAACGGGAGTACGCGTATTGGAAAATCAGCTGACGCACGGCGATCGATATTCGCCGTGCGTCGACCTGTTGCTGCTGGGTGATGTGCTAGACTCGGTTGTCGCGAAGATAGCCGAGACTGCGCCTCGCAGGCATGCTGCTCAAGCGAGAGGCTGTCTCTCTTGCTTGACTTCGGCGTCGCACAACAACGCTTTTGTACTACGCAGCCATCTTGAGAAATTTAGACACTTCTCGTAAAAACAGCTTGGACAGCACATTCCTCTGCTCGCACCTCGGACGTTTTCACCGCCTCATACCGGATCTACTCATCACATACGTGCTCAACTGGACTCAAAAACTCGGTAAGCGTGCACCTTCATAATTTATATAAATTCAATGTTGGTGAGGTGGAGAAATCTCATTTGTGCATTCTCACAAGGTCTCATCTCGTGGCGTGCTCTACAGCGCGGGCTTCACCACGTTCACCTCACAAGTTTAAGTACACAATTAATTTGCCCTAGATTGTATATATTATTCAAGATTTCAGAAAGATAAAGGAGTTTTTTAAATATCCATGAGAAGCACTGTTGTATACCACGAAATGTCATAAGATAGCCGTCATTCCTACTATACTCGTTAATCTGTACCCAACTTTAAAGCACTCACGGTGGAATGAGAGAAAGAGCACGCGGATTCAGTTAATATTTGTATATATTAAGACGACGAATTCATCGTACACCGAGATACGTATCAAGAGCTATCAAGAGTAACAAGCCTAAACTACACCAAGCACATACAAACAGAGGGATCCGTACTACACACTACCAAGACTATAAAGACCAGTGATACGAGAAACCAACTGCCGTTACTCGAGCTATAGAAGTACAATCGACTATAGTACCAAGAGATGCTTGAAAAGTAATCACCGAAGGACACGTTAATTACTATAACCCAAGACAAGAAATTAACGGGACAAAGGAGCTACAGGACGACTATCAAATATAGTTATACCCTTCTATACCGGCAGAACTTGAAAGAAGAGCGGGAAAGTCGGTATAAAAGGGCACGATATACGAGAATCGCGGAGCATGTGTTCACAGATTCTCACCAACGTCCAGGACCAGCTAGCAGATCGAAGGAAGACCAGTTAACCAGCCAAAGAAGGACCACCTAGACAACCAAAGGAGGAGCATACGAACAGCACCACTCCAAGGACCAGGCCTGATACCTCTGAGGCCACTAAGACGAACATCTCCTAAGTCCAACCACTATGCCACCAGACATTCAAGCAGCCCAGCATCCGCGTCAACGAGATCTCACATCGAAAAGAGACCAATGTGGTATGGATAAAAATATATCAAATCCATGGGACTTAAAAAAACACCCTGAAATTCAGCTAGGGACGCCCCTGTCATCCTTCCGATGCGCCGATGCACCGAAGATGCATCTCGCTGACGACTCCACCGCAGCGGCAGCGGGGCCAGCGAGTAGATAGCGTAGCCAGGAGAGCTCGAGCGGAAGCTCCGTCCCCACCACAGGTCCACGATATATATAACAGGTGGGCTGAAAAGTTCGTAGGCTAACATAGAAAAAATATTTTTTTTGATAAAATTTTATTTTATTATTCAATATAGTTGTCTTCGAGGGCGATACAACGATTATAGCGGTCATCCAATTTTTCGATACCATTTTTATAGTACGATTTGTCTTTAGCCTCAAAATAGGCTTCAGTTTCGGCGATTACCTCTTCATCGGCGCTAAATTTCTTTTCAGCGAGCATTCTCTTGAAGTCTGAGAACAGGAAAAGTCGCTGGGGGCCAGATCTGGAGAATACGGTGGATGCGGAAACAATTCGAAGCCCAATTTATGCAATTTTGCCATCGTTTTCATTGATTTGTGACACGGTGCATTGTCTTGATGAAACAGCACTTTCTTCTTCTTCAAATGGGGCCGTATTTCCGCGATTTCGTCCTTTAAACGCTCCAATAACGTTACGTAATAGTCGCTGTTGATGGATTTTCCCTTTTTAAGATAGTCGATGAATATTATGCGCATGGTCATCCCAAAATACTGATGCCATAACCTTGCCAGCCGACTGTTGCGTCTTTCCACGCTTTGGAGTCGGTTCATCACATGCAGTCTACTCGGCTGACTGTCGATTGGACTCCGGTGTGAAATGATGGAGCCATGTTTCATCCATTGTCACATATCGACGCTAAAATTCGGGTTTATTACGATAGAACAGCTCCAAACACAATAGTGTCCAGACACAATAGTGTCCAAACACAATAGTGTTTGGAGCTGTTCACCATCTACGAGGTCTGTTAAAAAAGTATCGCGAATTTTGTGTTTTTTCAAAAAGTATTTATTTGTTCATTAATATCTATTTTGTCCCCTTCAAATTAATTCCCCTCGGATATAATACATTTATGCCAACGTTTTTCCCAATCCTCGAAGCACTTAAAAAAATCATTTTTTGTGATCTTGTTCAGCTCCTCCTTCGATGCCGTCTTTATCGCTTCAATCGTGGCGTAGCGTCGTCCTTTCATGGGCCTCTTCCACTTTTGGGAACTGGAAAAAGTCACAGGGGGCCAGGTCTGGGGAATACGGTAGCTGCGGCATCATTAGTGTTTTTTTTTGGCCAAAAATTCGCGCACAAGCAACGATGTGTGAGCACGAGCCAATCGATATGTTCAGGTTCTCAGCACTTTCTCAGTGATTCGACGATTGGCCAATATTATTTTCTTCACTTCATCAATGTTTTCGTCTGTTGTTCATGTGCTCGGGCGTCCGGCACGCTTTTCGTTGTTCGCATCTTCTCGGCCCTCTGAGAACATTTTGTACCACCGATAAACGTTGCTTTGGTCCAAGGTAGCTTCACCATATGCCACAGTCAACATTCGGAATGCGTCCGCGCATTTAATTTTGTTTTTCACACAAAATTTGATAAAGATTCTTTGATCCATTTTTTGGAATAGGCAAAAATCGAAGACAAGCCAAAACACGTCCAACCAAAATAGCTGTCAACAATTAACTAAACATTAAAAATGGCCGACTTTGTCAGCATAAGTGAGGGACATGAGTACCAACCTAACGCCACAAAAAAAATCGAAAATCGAATATACGTAGCCCGCGGAAATTCAAAATTCGCGATACTTTGTGAACAGACCTCGTATGTGTCAGCCTACGAACTTTTCAGCCCAACTCATATATATAGGATAGGCTAAATCCAAAGGCGAAGAATAATAATAGACCTCGCTACATAGATAAATTATCGATGGCAAGCCCGGTATGATAACACGCTCTTACCTTGCGTAGAAACTATACTGCCATACCATTAGAAAAAATATTTCATTAATTTAATATAAAATCTCCTTTTTTTGCGTACACGATTATATCATATAATATACTGTATTAATTTCCTCCCTGCTAGAGTCCGAACTAAAACCCTTTCAGGGTAATGATAACGTTAAATACCGTTTCAATATATTTTATTGAGCAGCATGTAAATTTTGATAAGTTTGTTGTACATCACATATGTTGTTAACAATTAAAAATTAATAAAAACGCAACGCAATTTTCTAATTGCGTTTGTTGATTCTATTCTAATTACACGAGCGCAAAAATGATTAAGCGATTAAATAAAATAGAGTTATTAAAAATTATTTAACTGTTTTAATTTAAAAATATATATACAGCAATTTAAAAAAAGCTGTAGAAAGTCACATTGTACTAGCTTTAAAAGCATGAAATATAAAAATTCAAAATGTCAAAAACTCCCGACTTCAAAAAACTATAATAAACAGGGCTTTAAATTAAAAAACTTTTTTTATGAAAATAAATCTAAACAGAATAAAATAACTTCCGGTGTCATTTTAGTTAACTTTATATTTAAATTACAATAATTAATTTGCTGCTGTCACTACAGTCGGCGGACGTCTCCTGAACATTGCAATTGTCTTTTACATATCAAGAATGTATGTTTCATATATGTGTTACATACAGGGTGATTGGTTTCTATCGATCATTGCCGATTTATCGGAAAACTAATATCAGTATGAAAAATGCTTTCCGCGTATGATTAGGGTGTAAAGAAGGAATGAACTCAATGACATCAAAAGGTCATTCGGGTATTATTATTAAGGTTAGTTCAAGGTTAATTCGGTTTTCTTGAATGGATCGCTATAATTTTGACACCAGAATCGGAAAGAGTGGGCAATTCTACACATAAATACCTCATTGCTTTTTGTTTGTTGGTATCATAGGCGTGGAGAAAATAGGTGTTTAAATTGAAACTGTTGCGCCTCGGCTAACACCGACTTGGCGCTCAACGCGGTAGCTCTCACCAAAACATCTGTGAATAGAATTCTCATTCATTTGTATTTTGTTTATTGTTTGTTTTATCGCGTTTTTGACATTTTCACTTTTTACTTTCATAAACTTATTTTCTTGGTATGATCTCAATGTCAGTGAAACTTCTTCAGCACGGTTAAATCTACTAATCTTCGAAGATTTTTCCATCTGCGTCAATACACAATTGCAATCGTCATTCGAACGCATTGGTTGTTTTTCGTAAAACTTAACCAGATTTTTCAATACAGGCAGTGAGGATATGTTCCTTCAAATTCTCGGGTCTTTATTGCATAAACAATGCCTTTGAGAAAGCCCCACAGAAAAAAGTCCTGAGACATGAAGTCAGGAGGCCTTGCTGGCCAACGAATGGGATCATTACGGTCGATCCAACGTTCGGGATAGTGTTCGTTCAAGAAATTGGTGACGATCTGGTTCGACGTCTCGCATCAATTCTGGCAACCCGTTTTGCAGAAAATACGGCCCCACGATACAGCCATTCATGATGCCACACCACACATTAAACTTCCATCGAAGTTGGTTATCAACGAGTCGGAGCCAATGAGGGTTAACCTGAGAATAATAGTGGCAATTATGCCGATTCAATTCTCCAGTATTTTAAAATGTCACTTCACCACTGAATATGACGAGGAACCTTCGAACATTAGCTGATGTAACCAAAAAAATAAGTTGAAAGTCAAAAGTGAAAATGTCAAAAACGCGATAAAACAAACAATAAACAAAAAAACAAATGAATGAAAATTGCATTAACAACTGTTTTGGTAAATGTTGCCGCATTGAGCGCCGTCGGTTTTCGCCGACTCATGGACAGTTTTAATTTACATAGCTATTTTCTCCGCGCCTATGAGACCAATAAGAAAAAAGGGAACAGGTATTTACGTGTAGAATTGTCCGTCGTTTCCGATTTTGATGTCAAAATTATAGCAATCAATTTTTTAAAAAACCTAATTGACCTTGATAATAACACCCGAATGAACTTTTGATCTCGTCAAGTTCTTTCCCTCTTCAAACCCTAAACTTCCGCAGAAAGCATTTTACATACCGATTTTAGTTTTTGAGAAATCGGCGATGATCGATTAAGAAGGTTGGAGCGTTACCGAAAACCCAAGATTTTTTATTGAAAAAAATATATTATTGTTTACACTATCTTGCGTCTTTGTGAATTTTTTTGTGAAATTTTTTCACCACAAAGCACCAGAGATATAAAATAATTTAATGTGTAATTTCCCATGCGGTTAGATGGGTAAGACGTTAACACCACGGGTGATATAATTTTTTTAAGCAATTTGGCACAGAGCTAATACTGGTTTAACGCCTACTAAACCTTCGTAAGCATTTAGGAAAAAAAGCTCATGTTGCCCAACGAAAACCATATATATTCTACATTGAACCATCAAGGTTTGATAAAAAATTACGAATCTTGACTCGCGAATGAATCAACGTGGCAACGCTGAGTCGGTCATGTAACCCTAACCTCAAATTACTAAGTGCCACGGAAGTAACCTCCACAGTTTGAAACATCAGTAAAATAATCTCAATATTATTTGCATTTCAAAAACTCAAAATTTCTTTTATTTTTTTTAATCAACTTTATTCTTTTATTTTCAACTTAATGAACTATCATTTTATAAGAATTGTGTTCTTAGTGTGAAATATGATGAAGGTTGTGGATATTTATTTTACTTTTACACATTTAATAACTTAATAAACTATTAACAAATTCATTCCAAACTTTAATCAATTTCATACTTTTATTTTTCACATTGCTATTCAAATTGAACAATTGTATATAAATATTTTTTTGGTTGTAATCATGCACTTATAAAATCACATGGTACTAAAAATAATATCACTATTCGACGAATCAAGGAAATTTGCGTTTGTTTCTTGTTACCCGAGGTCGACTGTTTACGCCAATCCCCGAAAGCATTAACACCGTGTTTTCATCCAGAAGTGATTTTTTTAGGTTATCGATGGTTATGCCAGCCCTCGCAATCTTCGTTAAGATTCTCGTCGATACACCAAATCTTTTTAAATTTCTTTAGTTTTCGTGGGTCTAATTTCGTCTGTAATTATTGATTTTACAGGCACGGCACTGGATCGGAGATTTCCTTCAGTGACGCCTCTAGTTTTTACAATATTTTCTAGCATAGTAACGTCGATCATACTGTCATAAGCATCAGCAGACGATCCGATTCCAACGAAATCTTCAGCCAAAGCTGTTTGACTAAAAGACTTGTTACTTTTCACTCTTTCTGACAATTTTTTTTAAACAGGAAGAGTATTGCAGAATCCGCATACTGTCGATCGGAAATCGTCCATCAATCTCAGAGCTTACATTTCTTTTAGAAGCAGAGGAGCATCGAATCGTCCTCCGTTGTGGGCAATGAGTATTACGGATCCAGGTGCCAAGAATTCGATAAACAATTTCATCGTCAACCTCCGCGGTTACGCTTTCATCTTCTTGCCATTTCAATAGAGCTCTCCGCCAACACTCGAAACTGGGGAAAAACTGTTATTAATATTTGTTATATACCTAAAGACCTTATTTTCACAAAAATATTATAATAATGTATATTATACTTGTCACGAGAGACGCGATCGGGGCAGAGCCCTGCGCAGATCCAATGAATGCATCAAACTCCTTACAACTGAGCTTGGCGGACAGCTGTACAATCTGGCATGATTTTTAAAGCCCCGTTGTTACTACATCTACAAACACGAAACAACTGTTGCTTGGAATCAATTCATTTCGTTCGATAAAATTATTATTGATGTCCTCGAATTAATTAAATCTACTCCGACAAGTAGGTAATCCCTTCTTTACTTTCTGAGATAACATTTTTTGAATGACGGAACCAATGCAGCTAGCGACGACGACGCTTCTTCTTGATTTTAGCAGCAAGCGCTCGGTAGATTCTCATTTTGTCCTTCTGAGTTCGATATTTTTTCGTATGCATACCCGCCAATAAACTTTGTATTAGCGTTTAGCACGTAAGATTCCGCAATTTTTTGGCAAACTGCGGAAGTTACGCGAAAGTTCTTCGACTCCGATGCCACATAATGACATCGCTTGGTCGTTTTGTTCAGATATATTGTGGAATGATTCATTTGCTTAGGTTGATCCACAGGCAGCGAGACGTTCTGAGTTGGCTGCAAGCTTTTTCAAAACTTCTGTTAGGCAAGCTTTCATGGTCATGTTGGTTAGGTCTTTTCCACTTGGCAAAATCTTGGGTGTGTAATTTGTTGGTTCTTTATTTAATTGCACCAAAAACCACGGTTCGAGTGGTCATCGAAGGCATGTGGAACAATATTCAAAATACCTGTTCTCACATCGCCTTTATTTTTTTCTAGGCTGCAGCCAAAACAATAGTTTATGTAATCGATTATTTTGCTGGGAATTTTTAATGACCACAGATTTTTGCTGAGGGTGCAGACAGCATGGTTTGTGTTTGATTCGTTTTCAACAGACTCGCGTTAACTTGTGCAATAGTCGATGAGTCATCATCACTTACAAGAGTAGCAATCACGACTTCCTCCTCTTTCAACATTGGGTTTTTTATTAAAACTTCCATAGCGATAGCAGCCTCCATAGATTTGGAACCCAGTGTGATGCAGCCGACAATCATGATCGCATCGTAGATATCCTTTTTCTCAGAGGATACACTATTCATTTCTCATCGCATAAGCTAAAACCTTACCGTTCTTTGATCCTATTGCAATACGATGACCTGAAATAAGCAGAAAGAGTGGAATCATTATTGACCAATCCTATGAATAATAAGATCAATTATATTCTTGCAATAAAGCAGATTTACCAGTTTGACTGTTATAGGCTCATCCCGATCCCTTCTTTTGCCACCCTTCATTGTATGACGCTTTCAACCGTAGTATACTTTGCTGTAGCACGTATAACAGATCTAGTGAAACCTGATCATCTGTCCTACGACTCATTACAAAAAAAAATTATACAATCATACGCATTACGATGTCGTTTTACACAATCCAGAAGAAAGTGAAATGAAATCCAGTAGATGAAAATGAGGAAGGTGAAACAAAACCATTGGCAAAAATGAATTGCAACTACCAAATAAAAAGCTTCGATGCCAATGAGTTATGAAAAGAAGCTAAAGAATTTGTTATGAAAAAATACTGAAAATAGCAGCCTCGAATTTATAACCGCTTTTCCTCAATTTATTCACAGTTGTGAGTATGAAATTCCTGAAAACAACTACAAAAAGCAAAATACACAAGTGCAATGCAAACCCAATTACATAACTACAGTCCTTATTAACATGCAATCAATAATAATAATTAAAGCATGGTTTTGTTAGTTTCAAAACTAAGATCAACATTTCGTTTATTATAGAGGAAGAGCATTGGTCTCATAGTCCTGGCTGTAATATCAATAAGTTTTCCTGGGTATATGTACAGTAATGATACAATAATGATGCATACATGATAATACATGAGGTATTAACAAATTCTACAAAACCTAAAAAAAAAGAATTGATTAATGATCATTTAACAATTTCAACACAATCAATTTAAAAGATGTCAATTGAAGCAAGTATATTTAAAAAATTGTCTGCTATTCCATGGATATCGTTTGACAGATTAATTTTTTTTTTCTTCAAAGCTTTTTTTCAAAGCCCTTTGTTTTTATATTTTCGTAACACCAAATTAAAAGACAGATTTATATATTCGGATGTTTTTTACGAAAGTTCTGCAGAGTTCTTTGGCACAATTTTTATATACATTGTAAACATTCACAATTAATAATAAAATAATGTCTTCTTACGACGTAGCGGCTAGAGTCAATTTTCTTTCAAGTTTCACTCCTTCCCTACACGTATTGTATGCTAGTTCCTCCAGGGTTTTGCCAACACACCGTTTGTTCCATTTCACCAACGTGCTACAAACTGTGGGGATATTTAATGTCAAAAAATGCTGCTTAAGTGCGTAGCGCCAACACCCACCGCAATGATAGCTAAAAGTTTATTTATCAATTAATGACAATTTAAAGACAGAGTTCAAGTACTTACCGAGGGAATTTTTCATGTTAACATCATAATGCGTATGATTGTTTTTCTTATGGGATTTACTCGTGTAAACCTCAAAAAGTTCAAGACAAACATGCAATCTCACATGAAAAACGCTAGCTAGCCCGATTGTTTTTTCCTTCTCAATGTTTCGAAATGGTAGCGGAACGTCACACGCCGAGCACCACATTTCTTCAGCTAACCTCTTTATTTCCACTATACGACGTCCGTCAACAACTGACTTATTTGAATCCTCACTGACTACTCTTCGTCCTTTATTTGTGATTCTAATATTTTCCTTCCACTGCAGCTTTTTTTTAATCGTGAACTTTCCACATTCATCACGTGTACGATCGTCCGGCACCGACATGTTTACGTTGAAAGTTTGGCGGCTACTACGCTGTCCAAAGTTGGAAGCGAGCATTGCTGCCAATCTCAATGTCCGCGATGTTGTCGTGTTTCGGCATCACTTAATATTAATTACTGGTAATAAAGAATAATCTCATGACATAAATAAAAATAGACATAATTATGAATTATCCTTAACATTTCGTTCTGTATTGCATAAAACTTTTACTGACGTTGTTTTTTGATAATAATAATCGATTATGTTATACTTTTACAAGTTGGTAGTAACATAACACTTTTTCTTTTTAAAAAGAATTATAAAAATATTTAAATTCATAATTTTGCCCTTTTACTATCTATTTTATAAAACAATAGCATCTACAGAATAAATCTATACCTCGTAAGCGTTTTTTTCAGGTGTAATAAAAAAAAATTCATAAATCGTCATTTGATTCAATTGGACTGCTCCAACCTCCTTAAAACCAACCAAAATTTATTTAAGCAAACGACAAAAAAAGATCAGGTATTTTTGTGTAGAACTGTCCGCCCTGTCCAATTCTGGTGTCAAAATTATAGCGATTTATTTTTAAACAAACCTAATTGACCTTGAATTAACCTTGATAATAACACCCGAATGAACTTTTAACCTCGTCAAATTCTTTCCCCTTCAAGCCCTAAACGTCGGCGGAAAGCATTTTTTCATACCGATTTTAGATTGCGAGAAATCAGCGATAATCGATTAAAACCAATCACCCTCTATAGGAAACATACAAATGACATATATGTATGTAATATGTATTTCACATTTATTTCATGTATATAAAAATAATATATTTTTCTCATGTATTATTTGTATATATAAAATCGTAAAATATATGTGAAACGTATAATAAAAATATATGTCGCATATATTTTTTTCACCAAAATCTTCTATATTTCACATATGTCTACATGCATCTATATATCATATATTTCCACTTGCATACGCACACACAATTTCTTCGTGTCCTTTACATGAAAAGACTATATATTTAGTCCATATGTAGCCCATATATTTAGTCCAGGAATACGAGCTCTTTCTTTTGAAAAACGACCTCTTGAGTTTATGGACTTTTTATCGAGTAACCAACATAGGTTCTACAGGAACATTGAGTCAAAATTAAAAAATTCCTTTATCTTGGGGGGCTCTTTACGCTTAAGCCCAAGACACAATGAAAAGGAATAGGGAATAGGAATAGGGAACAGGAATAGGGAATAGAAATCTATGTAATGCTAACGCACAATGAGACCTTTGGAACAAGAGTGTCGTCCAATCATCTGCTTCTCTGCTTCTGTTGAACGAACTAACTTGTTAAATTCGATTCTCATACTTTTATCATACAGAAACGGACGAGATCTGACCAAATCGATTAAGAATTCGTCGCCCGCTTTTGCACTTTGGGTACAATATTCTGAATCAATAAAAATTAAGTTAAATAATTGTGACATGATGCACGTCTTCAAAACATAAACGAATAAATATAACCTCCATACTTTTTAAACCCAAGTGCCCGCCAAAACATAAAACTGTCTCACTGTGATTGGTCAGGAACAGGCGATAGGGAATAGAAATCCAACGCGTCGGAAATTCTGTTCCTATTGCCTATTCCGTATTCCATTGTGCGTTGATACACAGTTTCTAGTAAGTTGGAATTTAGTTATTCCTGTTGCCTGTGCTATTCCCTATTCCTATTCCCTGTTCCTTTTCATTGTGTCTTGGGCTTTATGCTTTCACTGCTGCTTATTCGCTTATAGCAACAACCGCGATTAGCGTACCTACCGTCAAGAGCTGGAACTAACAATTACGTAGCATAGACTACTATATGACCGCGAACACGAATTTGACGGACCCGGTTGCAGTTTTAGCATTATCGCTTTGATTTTCAACGAAGCAAGGTAAACATTTTTTTCAAGTGCTGTGCAGTGGTAAGAAACGGTGTCTGACCCGCTAGAGTGGCAAACACGCGTGTGAGTCATAATAAAATGAATTAGTCAGCTGGCGAGAAAAGCGTAATGGTAAACGACAGCCGTCTCGAATTCTCGATAATATATTGTGCCTACAAAAAAAAATTCCATGGAGAGGACCAAAGCCCGAATCTTACTACACAAACGAATTCATTTGTTGTTTTTTTTTATATGTAATACTATTGTATTTTCAACGAAATCCAAAATTTTATAAGATTTCTTATGACTTCTAGGGTTTATTAAGATATCTGCAATTTCCATGAACGCTCTAACATCCGGACTTTCGCGGGTATGGAGGCAAATAGTTCTTGATAACTTCAGGAATGGACTGGAATGTTTGGTATTGAATTGAGCTACACAAGAAACAAGTTTCAGATTTTATGGACTCCATAATTTTTTGAAAAATGTATGTTACCGCACTAACCTTATATTATGTGATTTTTAATTTTTTTTTATTGGAAATCCAATTTTTGAAAATTTATATGCAAGACTAAAAATGAGTACTCATACTATAATATTGTAGCAAATATTCTGGATTGTAACAACATTCCAGGATGTTGCACTCCAGGACCCAAATCAGGCAGAGTACATCATAGTATGATTATGTGTTACACTTTCTTTTCATTGCAATCATTTGCTTTACTAAATCACTACAAGCGCCACTACATCTAGGCTCTCCGAATATTACACCAAATGGGCTAATTCTTACAAAAATACCTACAGATCCAATTTGTACAAAATCAATCATTGAATGTAAATGAAATAAAATTTATGTTACTGAGTCTCGTCACCTGAGATAGGCATGTTCAATGACTATAAAAAAACCAGTCTTTGATTAGTCTTGCAATATTATTTTCAAGCATAATCTTCATTAGTTATTATTAATGAGTTAATTCTGTAACCCCTTAATATTCTTCTTTTTATAGTCAAGTAATCCACATTTTCCACATTTGCATTGCAAATCTTAATACAACTTATAAGTAGCGATTTTATTTTCAACAAAATCTAATAGAAATATATGCCATTCAGCAGCCGTCAAATATGAAACAAAGTTAATTTACAATTCTTGTCAAAATTTCTTGCTGAAATGATGAGTAAAAGGCAGTATAATATTGGCATCACAAAGTTACAGGCATAATGAAAAATATATTAAAAAATTAACAGTTTATCTAATACCAGATATATCATAATGACTACCTCAACTACTATGATATCTATGATGGTTATTTTAGGTTTCCTAAAAAAAAAATTGTGTTTTTACAGATAACACAGTGTTACAATTATAAGCTGGAGAATGTAGAAGTAATAGCAAGAAATGATTATAAAACTAGGGGTGCGTTGTTGGTCACCCGCTGCGTTTACTTTCGAATTCAGGTACATTGGTTACGGTGCGTTGAAGTGGGTATCACCTATTGGGGCCACACTATGAACTTCCCGATTCAACTATTCCACATAGAAATTCAATAGGAATCGTTAGAAAAGAGTGGTATCAAAATAATATTATTGCAGGATGGTCATCTAGGTGATAAAACACAGGGTATTCTATTGTTCTGTATGCCTAATTTTTCTATATCGCTACTATTGAAAAATTCTGCCGCTTTTCCATGCAGAATTTTTCAAGAATCTGTTTAATCGTTTCTTTTATTTTTCTATAAAAAATGTTGTACAGGTTTTTCTTGAAAAAAGGAAAAACTGCTGAACCAATTTTATCCAAAATATATTCAGGGCTAAGTTACATAAAGAGGCTACGATTCCAGCATTTTTTACCTCAATCGCATCATTAGTACGTGAAAAATCGTGAACCTAAATTTTGAGAACACACAAGTTGATACACATACACACACACACATACAGACATGTAGTTAAAAATAGGTAAAATGAATGTGGACATCTTCAAATGATTTTCGGGGTGATTACTATAACTTCTCTATATCAAGTTCATTAAAATTGCAAGAATAACCAATGATTTTTAAATGTAAACATGCCTTTCTCTTCTAAAAATCCATGGTTTACTAAACACAAACATCGAATAAAGAAACAAAATTTGCATGTACGAGGCTTGCACCAAGTGGTTTTACCTTGTTCGTCGTAAGCCCTGACTTCAAAAGCTTCTGGGGCTTCCTCGATGAACAATTCTCTGCTTGTCGTGACGAGATTTAGTGAGAATATAGAATCAACGATGACATCACACCTCAATAATTGTCCAGTATTAATATCCTCTGCAAGAACTATGGCAGTGTTCCGCATAGGCTCCCTTGTGACGCTTTGCACCATTACGGAGGACGAACATGTTCGTTCACGATTTTCATTCATGGGAATCAAGTGGATGACGTCTAGCCGCGATGTCGACCTAAAAGAACGAGAAAGCGGCGCGTTTGAGTAATCAAAATGCGATGCACCGAAAAATGAGACCCGGCATAACGACAAAATAACCTCAAAACCGATCAAGATATCAAAAGGACGGAAATTGGTGAACGTGGAAAAATGCGGAATTTAGGAGTTTTGTAGTAATTGGGCGTTAAAGTATAAAAAAATAATGAGTTACCATTGGTAACAACCTCCTTCGGTAACTTCGAGGGTGAAATTCACAGGGAAGTCGTTTAGAATGGGCAACAAAACTCGCGGCACATTGAGCCGGGAGGCTGAGGTGACTTTTCCGCACCATAATAATGCGACGGATAATGTAAATACAATCGTTTCTAATGAAACTCTTGATCCCGCCATCATTTTTCTTTCTCGATGTATTTTGCGGGAACTTTGCAACCTCATATCAGTCAGTGGTCTGCAACATGTACGACCGCGGCAGAGAACCATAGACTTTCTATGCAGAGAACAGAGATGTATATGGAAGCACAGGTCAGTGATGCCAAACAGTGATGCCAAACAGTGATGCCAGGCAGTGATGCCAGATGAGGGAATTTTGCCCCGATCTCGCTGCCCTCACCACGCTGCCCGTGCTAGGCGCGTCAGGGGAAAGCTTGCGCCGCTCGTAACTAATCGTATCGATTGCGCTTTACGTTGTCTCGCCCCACCCACTTCACAACAGCCACTGCGCGGGCTTTTATGAAATGAGTTATGGAAGATTTTTTATTGAATATACTATATAAATATTATATATATAAATAAATAAATGATGAAAGTATTATAAACGTTATACTATTGAATATATTCTCTCGACGTTTATATTCTCCTCGCCGTCTTCCGCGAAGTATCGTTGTCAGGGCGTTTGCCGGTCGGAGGCGGGCACTTACCGCTGTCGACCACGTGTAGTCGATCCTCGGAGATAATGGTTGAGATAGGAAGGAATGGGGATGCCAAAGATTGCTCGTCGTAGTTACAAAAGAACTTTTACGTTTAATGGAAATAATGTTGAATGGTTATTTGAATAAAGAAGTATAAGTGTAGATAATAATAAATGTTAATAGAACGGGTATACAGCTGAATGAACTGAATGCTTTATGTAATATAGTAAAGTGGCCCCGTCGGCCCGCGTCACGTTTCGTTTCTTTCGTCACCGTTGCGTGGGGTCTCCAGCCGCTATGCCTTTGTCCCCGTAGCGTGAGGTCTATCGCGCGTGGTTAGCTCTCGTTGCTCGTCACGCTCGATTCGAACTGCCGTTTCCAGGCCACTGCCTGCGGGTGCGCGGGCTCGCGCCTGCGCCGTGATTCTTTCGGCGTTGCTCGCGTCGCCTTCCGAAGTGCGCTCGGTCGAAGTCGATCGAACTCGGGAAACGGCGTTTATAACAAAAGTAAAGAAATATATAAAACGCTCACTAATTTTGCAGCCGTCAGCAAATGAATAGTGCATTACAATATCCAACACCAAATTGTAGTCCTTTACACAAAAGGTTCTGTAACGGTAATTTTTATCGTTGACATATATTTTTATTATTCGTGGGACTCCGGGCTCGATCACAGGACTAATTAATTTAGGCTTCAAGGCGACCGAGACTAGGGTTTATTAACCTCACTCATTCATTAAGAATTAATGAGGCAACCAGACCTGACGATTTTTAAATTCTAAAGAAATCGTGAAAAAATATTGCCACAGCCCGGGTTCGAACCGGGAACTCCAGAATTCTAGCCTGGTACGTTATCAATTACGCCACCGCGGCTCTCGCAACATCAATTCACGATCTCTATTTTTAATGTCGAGTGTTAAACTTTATTCAGATTAATTAATTAATCAATATGCGGTCATATGTTTCTTTAGAGTGATAAATCTTAAGCGACAATGTTATTGACCAAATTTCTATGATAGATATATTAGAGCTGACAAATAATTAAAGATTTGATTGTTAGAGACCTTTCTGAGATCGATAACACAGGGATCCAGGCGGCGCTGACTCTAACCGGGTTACGAACTGCCAAAAATATTCCATCATAGAAATTTGGTCAATAACATTGTCGCTATTTGATACAAATAGTGTCACGGTAACGGACTGTTAAACTAACCGAGGGCCCCCATCCTCAATGCGACTCACACGCACACTCGATTACTAACAGTACCTTCGTCACAAAGGCCACCACGCGACCGACCACACCCTTACAACCACCGGTTTCCAACACAATTACCACGCAGTCTCAGCGTGTACTGGGCCCATAACCTCTTGAAGCTAATTAAAGCCTGAGGTTATCAGTTGTAATAGCGTTGACAAAGGTTGTAGTTCAATTAACAAATTCGGTAATAACTATATGAAATACTTTATTCGTACAACTAGAGAAACATGGTGACAAAGACGGAGGTTGCACACTTAATGACAAAGCGAGCTCACTCGTGCTGGCTTGCTTTGTCTAGTCATCAGTACCTCGCGTGGGAGAACCGACGAAGACCGAAGTCTCCCGACCGGGCGTCTCGCTATCGCCCACGAGGCGTTGCCCATACAGGCACGATAACCTTATGCTCTAACAATATATTTTTTATATTTATTACACGTTTCACATATATTTCACGATGAGTTTAGATTCCACGGGAGTTTTAAAAATGTTTAATTTTTTTTTATTTTACTCTTTTTAAAGCTGTAGTTCAATGTGACTCAACACTATTTTAATAATTGTTGTATTTTGAGACGACGGGTTCGTCTCATACACGCGATACATACACACCGAGGCACCGGTACCACAGTAGTATGCGCACACCTATGCTCTATCCCAATCTTTCCCCACCACGCGGCTACTGCCACCAACCCACTTTTCCACCGCCACCTTACCCACTCTGCTTAACCAGTGTCGGTAAAGTCGAGATGGTTGAGTGAGGTCGTGTGGGTACTGTGATGAACAAGTAAGAGTAAAGATAAGAGCAGGATGGAGCAAAGGTGTACACATACTTGGAAAACAAAATAAAATTAGGTACTCGCCACCTCTGATGTTCTTGACGTCCACCTTTTTTCCACGGCGATTTTGACTCATTTCTCTCACTATGACACGCGCGCACGCACGCACGCACCCACACACACACGCACGCACGCACACCCACGCACGCACGCACACACACACGCGCTTTCACACTCGAGCATCGTCCGCTTCAGGAAGCTCGGGGTCCTCGAAGCCCTCGTCCACGATGCCGCCATCGTGCCCGATGTCTATTTTGGCACCGAGGACTCCGAACACATGGCCTGCCACGTTCACATAATCCTCCGTCGTTAGTCGCACGCTGGGCGCGCGGCTCTCGATCCTCGCCACCACCCCGAGTAATGATTTGGAGGAACTACACACCGACTCGAGGAGTGGTACCAGGCCAGAGTCGTCCACCCGCTCCAAACCATGCAGACGAACAACCCACAGTAACTTAATGATGTTCCAACATCCAATCTGCAAATTCACGGCGCTGCGCATGGTCCCTTGGCTTGAGTTCTTGCACCAATTGAACCTTGTACGCGTGCAAATGCAGATCTTTTACCAAAATTCGTTGCATAGTGCTACTGGAAATGTTAAATTGTTGACCACGATGCCGAATGGAAGTTCCTGGATTTTCGGCCACAGATTCCGTTACTGTGGCTATATTTTCGAGTGACCGACAAGGACGACGACGAACAATGATCTTCTGATCCATCAGCGTAAATTTGGTCTCAAATTTTGTAATTAAACGCCTCACTGTCGATTCATTTGGCGCATTATTGCGACTAAAAACTTGACGTAATTGGCGAACTGTTTTCGCAAAACTTTCACCATTTTTGTAATGTGTTTTTACAATAATTAAACGTTGTTGGTTTGAATACTTCTCCATATTCTTAAATCGCGTAATCTGTACGTGACAAATGCAAAAAAAAATCACCGTACAACTCGTATTAACAAAATGGCGGCAAATTGAAATCCGGCGCTCTTGCTGGGACACCCTTTACAACGAGAGATAATTTATCTTGTAATTTTTGAAAATGAATGGATTCATACTAAAGTCGCTGTTGAACGCTTTGTTATCGAGAAAACCGATAATTATACGCTTCGGCAATTGACCTATAACGATATTATCAATAATGCAAGTTCCGATTTAAGACACTCGCACGAGTGCGCATGTAGAAAAGTCATTTTGTTTCAGCTATCCAAAAATATCTGCAACCGTTGGTTGACAAGTCTTCTTCTTCTTCTCATTGTTCTTATTGTTCTTCTTCTTCTTCTTCTTCTTCGTCTTCTTCTTCTTCTTTATTACTGATCTCTTTATTACACTTTTCTTTTTACGGGAGATACGCCGTGGTTCACGTTCGTTCGGTGAATGAGGAGTTCGCGAAACTTTGTGCTTTTTATAACCAGACCCCCGCATGAGAGTGTCAATTTTTTCAGATTTTTTGCGTTTGCGATTACTGCCTGATTCTCGCGCTCTCTCGCGAATAGCGTCTTTCACAGCTATACTACAATCGAAGATATCACCGGCTACGTTTACACCAGCTCGCAATACCTCTTTTCCAACTACTTTAGCACCCTTCTTTAAAAGTGGTAACACTCGACGAAACAGGCCCCCGAGAATGCTACCGATATCGTGTCCTCGTTGATCAGGCGTTCCGATATAAGCATGACTAATTCCGCCGTATCCGCGACGGCCCCATCCGTGCTGCACACTGTCAATATCATGCATAGCGGCATAATCAATCGTGGGACTTCTAGACACTTATTTATTCTTTCCTCGAATGATTGTATACAGGAGAGGAGCATATCTGCGGGAATTTCAGCGCAAGCGTTTCTTATGCGCTGTATCATGTTTTCACGAATTGTTGGTGCTTGTTGAAAAACCTTATCTTTTAGATGACCCCACAGAAAAAAATCCGGCGATGTCAAATCAGGCGACCTAGCAGCCCAATTAATCGGGCCACCTCTGCCGATCCATCGGCCATTGAAATCACGGTTCAATACTTCCCGTGCTGTTATTCAGTAATGCGCTGGGCAACCGTCATACTGAAACCACATAATTTGGCGAATGGGCAATGCAACATCCTCAAGTAGAGGTTGTAGTTCATGTTCCAGGAAATTTCGATAGTTACCTACAATTCCACACCACCATTTGTATTTGCTGAACTGCCCATTTACAAAATTTTACTCGCAGACGAAAATCATCGCCATGAAGTTTCTGATGCAGTGAAATGTGATATGGGTGATACTTGTGACGATTCAATATTCTGAGAATATTATCTCTAGAAATTCCGGAATCCCGATATAATTGCCGAGTGCTTACATGAGGGTTTTGTTGAACAGCTGCTAGCTCATCAATTTCGTTAGCTTCTCCTGTGACAGTGATTCTTCGTTTTCTTTTTTAGGTTATACACTACCGTCAGACATAAAGGATTGAACAACTTTGTAGAAAAAAGAACGTGAGCGAACATTATCTGGAAAACGCTCAGCATACAAGGCAACAGCATCGTTAACATTCCGCCTACATTCACCGAAAATCAGAATCATTTCAGTTTTTTCTTCTATGGTTCCAGCATTCATTTCGCACTCGTACTTCAGTTTAAGGAATGAAGGGTAAAGATATTGACAATGTTGTCAATGTTGGAGGTGTTTTTAGTTAAAATCATTGATATTTACCTTGACGCGCCACTGTGACCGTATGGTGAACTACGGGCTTATAAAAGCCAGTGCAGCGTTGTCAAAGATGACCATTTACGATGTCAGGGTGGGGGTGAGGGCCTCTCCTGTGTACAATCATTCGAGGAAAGAATAAATTAATGTCTAGAAGTTCAAGGTCACAATTTCGAACATTTAATCTAATTTATTGAACAGTGAGAGGCAAAGGGGCTCACCTAAAACAAGCACCCGGATGGTGAGAGGCAAGGGGACTCACCTAAAACAAGCACCTCGATGGTGAGAGGCAAGGGGACTCACCTAAAACAAGTACCCCGATGGGAACAAAAACTACTACGTCCACGTCGTTGTTCGTGGGTAACGCTAAAAGTCGTTGTTAACTTATTGATAAACGAATACATGCTTTCGATTGCAAATGTTATGCCGGTACCGGGTAATTGGATTATTCGGTATTGGGTATAATATTAAAAAGTTATTATTTTTTGGGACCGTTTGCCGATAAGGAGATGGATCTCGAGTTATCGATGAAAACGCGAATTTATATGAATGAAAATATTTATTATAGGCAACGGTAACTTTCCGTTGTCTATCTAAAAGTCAATAAAGAAATGTACAGTAATTCGTAGTTTCAAGCATTTGGCGAGGAACCAACCGTTCTCTGTTGAGTCTAATTCAATTCTGCTTTTAGTGAAGCAGTTAGCAGCTGCGTTTGCTAAAATCCCTGAGTTGGCAGCTTTAGCTTTAGTCAATCGTAGATCGCCTAGCGAGTCGCCTCATGCTGCGTCGGCGTTTACCTCGCATCCTGTCTTGTATGACAGCTATCTTTTAAAGTTCCATCTCTAGCTGTGTCAGCTAAGAAATATTCCTGAGAATACGTGAAGCGAAATATTCCGCGACACAATATCCCTCCCCCCTTAAAAGGAAAAATTTTCTAAAAAATTTTTTCTTCAGTTGGTTTCGCGTACCTTACAATTTTAATACAATTTTACGGTTCGATATATAATAATAGTACGTAAAAGGTTTCATTTTTTGTTTGTTAATGTCGTTCGGGCCGAGCGAGTCGTTCTCGGTTGGGGAGGACGATTGCATATCCTGGCCAGCTCGGTTCGCAGTCGTTCCACTGGCTGTTGTCGTCCGAGTGGCTCGAGGTTGATGGTTACCTCGGCGGCTGCCGGGGTTGTTGTCTCGCTCGTTCTCGTTGGTGCTGTGTTTCTTTGGTGCCTGTAACATTCAAACAGAACGTAGCCAACCAGGGCTATCGGTGCTATAGCACCCAAGGAGTAGAAGCTCAGGTTGTGGATGTGCTGCATCCCGTCTCCGGCGGTATTGAGGGTTTCCATGATGTGGTCGACACGAGCTCCGAGCTTCCGAAGCACTTCGGGGTCTCGCAGCACGCTGTGTAGTAGGATGGTCCTCACGGTCTGCGTCGGGGGCGCCTAGGCTTCGATCTCCGTTAATTTAAAATTAAACGACGGGAGGTAGTTTTCCCGTATGATCTGCGACATTCGCCCGATGGTTCTGATACTGAAATCTCGGGCGGTTACTAGACATACGCCTACCAATGCCAATATTCGCGTATTATTTAACATTTCATGCTGAGTGGGATTTTTCCCACAATTTATTCCTACGGGAACCGGGGTTGGCGCGACGTATAGCCATCGTCCTTGCTTTTGCATTGGAACGATTAGGGGATGGGTGATTTTGATAACCCTTTTTGCGTATTTTTCGCCGTTACCGGTGTCCATTTTCGCGTAGATTATGACTTCGCAGGCTGCGTCGTTTGTAACCGGAATAGTAGGGTGTGTTGGTGGGCAAATGTATGATTTGCCCAGTACCTTGCAATTTTTTACGTCATCGGATGTCAACCTTAGGTACTTGCGATTCTCTATATCGATTACCAAGTGGTTCTCGGTCGCGTCTATGTAGTAGTGTCTGCCGTTGTCAGCTCGCATGGGTATAGGATATACTTTTTGTATACTATACCGTTGCTGCCCGATCAGCGGTATATCCAGCACGAGTGCTACTGCGTTGCCTTCGCTGTAGGCCCTGGTATCTGCTAGTCGCATAAGTGTTGACACTTGGTCGTGTGCTATTGCGACTGGGAAGCTACTGCCCGACGGTAAGTGTGGTAGTGCTTCGGGGAGGTGCCTAGCGAGTGTGCGTGGCGGCAGGGACGTTGCTCGGGCCTTACCGCTAGCTGTATCGTCCACCAGCCACACTAGCTCCTGTACGTCGCTGAGTAATGCTTCGACCGCAATACTTATCGCGTTGAGCGTCTCGTCTAACTGTTGGCGTCTCTTCATGTAGTATATGTCGCCGTTGAGCGCGCGGTGGATATGCTGCATTAGGGCCAGCAGGGTCTGTTCGTTAGCCTGTATGTGATGCGCGATTTCGTTAAATAGGCTGATCGTGGTTTTTATGACTTGGATTTGATTTTTCAGCCCTTCCTTCTGGGTCTGGTTGGAAGCCCTAAGTTGCGTTATCTCTTCATGGAGCTCCCGTGCGTCGGCGGCGTCCATGTTTCCCGTGATGGCCTTGATTATGCTTCCTAGGCCGTCTACCAATCCTTTGCGCTCTCTGACGAGGCGCGTCCCGAAGAGGTCGAATATGGTCAATACCCCCATCTCTATCCTTCTCTTCATTCTCAAGCTTAACCAGTGTAATATAATATTTTTTTCATAAATATAGATATCGTCTTGAAATATGGAAATATTTTGGCATATTTCACTGTCATTTGCGGAAATCGAATTACCAATTAACATGTGTATGTCAACCGATTAGAGTGTGCACATTGACTAATTTTTTCCAAAATGAAGTATGCTCTTAGAGGCTTTATTTCTTCAATTTACTCTCTACGCTGAACACTATCCTGTGTCAGTATTAATATGATATACATTTTCCGAGGTGGTTTGCTGGCATAGTCGCAGTCCCCTCTGGATTGCGTAATGAAAGTGCAATTTCTTAGCGAGCTATAATTATATATTTTTTAATCTAAAAATCTTTTATTGAATCTCCTCACCTTGCGCTCCGTGGAGCTCCCTACCCGTATTTATTTAGTGTTTATTTAGCTTTTAGTGCTCTATAAAAAGCTTCAGGCGGTTCGCGTGTACCGCCTGAGTTTTCCGTCCCTTCTGGACGACGTAGTTGACGGGGGGTCTCCTTTCCACTATCTCGTGGGGTCCCGTCCACTTGGTGGTCAGCTTTGCCGACCGCCCCCTGCGCACCGTCTCATTTCGGAGGAGTACACGTTCGCCTACGCGGTACTCCTGCGCCTGTGCGCTGTTGTCATATGTTTTTTTCGATCGTCTTTTCGCGCCTTCGAGGTTGTCGCGCGCTATAGTCCATGCGGCACGTAGTCGCTCTCGCAGCTCTTGGACGTAGTCGTAATACGCATAGGTGCCTCGGGGCTCCTGTCTTACGGCCGTCGGTAATTCAGCTTCGCTACCGTACACCAACACGTGGGGAGATAGTCCGGTCCCCGTATGCGGAGTGGTGTTGTACGTTAACATTGCGTACGGCAGCCACTCGTCCCAGTCTCCTTGATCCTCTCTTATGAAATTTTTCAGGTATTCTGCGAGAGTGCGGTGCGATCTTTCCAGGGCGCCATTCGATTCGGGGTGGTAGGCCGTTGTCTGTATTTTCTTAATTCGCAGCAGTCGACACATTTCTTTGAAGGTTGTACTGAGGACGTTGGTGCCCTGGTCTGACAGTATCGTTTCCGGTGTTCCGTGCTGGCAAATTAATTCTTCAACGAGCGCCCTTGCTACTGTCGAAGCCTCTTGATTCGCCAGGGGGATCGCTGCACTGTATTTGGTAAGGGCGTCCTGAAACGTAAGTATGTATTTCTTTCCAGATGCGCTTTCTGGTAGCGGTCCTACGATGTCGACCGCTACTATTTCGAATGCCCTCGATGTGGTGTCCGTGACCACCATCCGGACTCGTTCCCTTTTTCGGATTTTGTTCCTTTGGCAAGACTCACATGACGACATATATTCCTCCAAATCTCTTCAAATGCCGGGCCAGTCATACTTGGTCCGGATCCGACGTAACGTACGCTTGATACCCTGATGCCCTCCTATGGGGGTGTCGTGGTATTCTCTTATTACCAGGTGTATGCATAAGTTTTTTCCGGTTTTTTGGTAAAAAAAAAACACGTAATTTTCAAGGGAAATTAATTTTTGTTTTATTCAAAATATTGGCCATCGGCTTCTACACATTTCGCCCATCTTTCAGGTAATTTATGAATACCATGCCAGAAAAACTGCTTGTCTTTTGCGGCAAACCATTCGTCGAGCCATTTTCCAACTTCCTCGAAATTGCTGAAGTGCTGCTCTGGGAGCGCGTGCCCCATTGATGTGAAGAGGTGATAGTCAGATGGCGCCAGGTCTGGCGAATACGGCGGGTGCGGAAGGATGTCCTATCCAAGCGATTTCAAGGTGTCTTTCACTGCTTTTGCTGTGTGAGACGGCGCATTGTCGTGTAACAAAATCACTTTGCCATGTCTTCTGGCCCATTCCAGTCGTCTTTCGATTAATGCGTGGTTTAAATTAATAATTTGTTGGCGATAGCGTTGTGTATTAACGGTTTCGCCGGGCTTCAAGAGTTCATAATACACAATACCGCTCTGGTCCCACCAGACACAGAGCATGGTCTTCTTGCCGAAGCGATTTGGCCTTGGTGTTGAAGGACCGGCTTCGCCAGGTGAAAGCCACGATTTTTTCCGCTTCGGGTTTTCAAAATAAATCCATTTTTCGTCACCCGTCACAATTCGATGCAAAAATGATTTCCTTTCGTGGCGTTGAAGCAGCACTTCACAAGTGACTTTGCGATTTTCTATTTGACGTTCATTCAAATCGTGTGGGACCCATTTACCGAGTTTATTGATCTTCCCCATTACTCGTAAACGTCTGCTGATTGTTTCTTGTGGCACATGTAATGCTTCTGCTAATTGCCGTTGAGTTTGAGTTGGGTCATCATCCAATAACTCCTGCAATTGCTCGTCTTCGCATTTTTGTGGTCTACCAGAGCGCTCACTGTCTTTCACATTGAAATCACCACTTTCAAATTGTCGAAACCATGTCTCACATGTTCTAATCGATGGAGCGTGTTCACCATATGTTTCGACCAGCAAACGTTGACTTTCAGCAGCCTTTTTCTTTTGATTAAATAAGAAAAGCAATGCGTGCCGCAAATGTTCTTTTTTAGGCACAAAACTCGACATGATCACTGAACGATAAAACAAAGACGCTAGTTTTTGGCGGACTCAACTTGTGTGTGTTTGTAGGTTAATGTCAGACGAACAAAATGACGTATGTGTCAAATTAATACGCTGCGTACTTTTCGCTGGCGCCATCTCTTAGTTGAACCGGAAAAAACTTATGCATACACCTAGTATCTTCAGGCGGTCGTCGGTCAAGGGGGTGGCTACGCCACTGCGGCAGTCGCTGCTCTCTTTCATAATGCTGTCTTCTTCTGTGCTGCTACAGGTTTGCGAGCTGCGGCCCCTGCCTTGCCTCGCTTCCTCAGCAGGCTTGTGCGACGCTCGACCCGCAGTTTCTTTGCTCCGTGTGCCCACCGGTAGCTCTGCTGTTGCTGCGCTCGCTCTGTCCCTTTCAGCGATGCTCGCAGTCTTACTCGTGCCTGTCTGCACTAGCTTGCGTGGTCTGTCCATTCCCCGACTGCTTGGAGTCGCGGCGGGGCTGTGGGGATCAGTATAGCAACCTGCATCCACGCTGCGGATCTCTCCATCTTCTTCTAGCGCATTGGCCGGCGCGGCCTCTCTCTCTGCTGCGTTGCTGTGTTGGTCCGCTGTTTTCTCGGCTCTCCGCTTTGTGCGGCTGTCCGTACTCGGGCGCTTGCTGTACTCTTTTATCTCGCGGGCGAGCTCGACCTGTCGCTCTTCCAACTCACGGACTTCGTTTTTTGCTCTCGTTTGGGCCCTCGTAGTGAGGAATATTCGGCTCAGCGCATCTGCATTTGTATTACGCTTTCCTGCCTTATATTCGACGTTAAACTCATGTTCCGCCACTTTTATTTTTCAACCTATTAGTCTCGAACCTGGGTCCTTTACTCCGAACAGCCAGGTGAGCGGTTGGTGGTCCGTCACTACCGTGAAACGTGTACCATATATATATGGTCGAAATTGAGCGAGAGCCCAAACTATGGCGAGTACCTCTTTTTCCGTTGTTGTATAATTTAGCTCGGCCTTTGACATGCTGCGGCTCGCGTACTATATGGGCAAATCGTCTCCGATCTTGCCTTGTGATAAGATTGCGCCGAGCGCCTTGTCTGAGGCATCTGTTGTTACAACAAACGGCTTCGTGAAGTCGGGATATTGCAGTATCGGTGCTGTGGTAAGTGCTATCTTTAGTTCTTCGAAGGCAGCATCTCTTACTGCAGTCCCCTCGAATGTAACCCCTTTCTGTGTTAATTCAGTGTGTGGCTTCGCGGTTTTCGAGAAATCTCTTTCACGTCTCTCGGCACCGGAAATTCCCTTACTGCTTCCAGCTTCTTTGGATCAGCACGTACACCCTCTTCGGAGGTGATGTGGCCGAGGTACTGCGTTTCTTTGCGCAGGAACTAGCACTTGCTAGGTTGCACTGCCAATTTGGCTTCCCGTAGCCGCTGCAGTACCTCTCGCAGCCTGTCATTGTGCTCCTTGAAGGTCTTGCCGTGGATTACTATGTCGTCCAAGTATACATAGCATTTTACTCCCTGTAGTCCGGCCAGCGCGGAGTTCATCAACCTTTGAAAAGTCGGTGAAGTGTTCTTGAGTCCGAATGGCATGCGGTTGTACTCGAAATGGCCCTGTGGTGTGGGAAATGCGGTCTTTTCTATGTCTTGCTGCGCCATCGGGATTTGATGAAATCCAGAGGCGAGATTCAAGGTCGTATAGTATCGGGCCCGTCCCAGCTGGTCCAATATTTCGGTGATATTGGGCAGTGGGTAGGAGTCTCCGATGGTGGCTTCGTTTAGTTTTCGAAAATCCACTACTACTCTCATTTTCCTTACTCCGGCGGCGTCGGGTTTCTTCGCCACAACCAACAATGGCGCGTTCCACTGGCTTCTTCTGGGCTGGACGATGCCTTCTGTCAGCATTTTACTGGTCTGCCTTTCTACTTCCTTTTTATGGTTTTCCGGCAGCCTATATTTGTGCACCTTAATGGGCTGCGCCCCTTCCTTAAGGGGAATCACGTGCTCCACCATTGGTGTACATGGTAGCTTGTCCCCTGGTAGGTGGGATACATCTTCGTATTCCTTAGTAATCTCATCGAGCGCTTCGCGCTCTTCTTCATTGAGATTTTCCGTGTCTAGCTCTTGAGTTAGTCGCGCGAGGCGGTCGGCCCCTCGCTCTGCGCTGAGGGTGCATACTTCGGGCGTCGCGGCTTCGAGACCGTGACCCACTGCTGTTATCTCTAGCGGCTCGAGTTCCAACACGGGGCGTTGTACCTCAACAGCCTGCTCTGTGGTGTTTATCAGACTTACTGCACAGCTACTACCGTGCGGCGGCGTGTTGCAGGCTCCCATAATTACTCCGTTTCCGAGTTCCATTTTTGAGAGTAGCCCGATGAATTTACTCTTGGTTGCAGCATACGCGACGGTTTCGCTGCATGGCGGCAGGGTCATCTTGACTGATCCATCCAAGAGCGGTATGCAGTGTCCGTACAGTTTAATCATTTCGCTGTGCAAGATATCTGCCTTATGACGTTTAATGAAGTCCATTCCGAGCAGTCCGTTGACTCTCAGTGGCACGGTGTTCGGAACAATGTAAAACCAATGCTCTACATTTAGAGCCGGTGTCTCGAGCACGATTTTTGCGATTCCTAGTGGAGTAAATTTTTCACCCGCCACCATTTGCAGTTCTACTGTGCAGTCTTTCACCATGGCCTCCAGTTTGAGACAGTCTTTTTTGATGATGCTGCATTGTGCTCCGGTGTCTGCCTTGAGGGTGAGTACCCCGGTCACGGCCAACGGTGCGACGACATCGAAGTTGCTGGCAGTGGCACTTGACGCCGGCAACGTTACCTGTAGCAGTTGTTGAGACGTTTTCTTTAGCTGGGGTGCAGGTCTTTGCTGGGCTGTTAGAGTATTCAGTCTCATCATTCCCAGTGGGCGGGTGTCTGTATTCGCTCGACTAGTTCCTGCTGTTACAGTTGTTTTTTTTGTCTTGTCCCCTGAGTCCTTTTGACGTTGGGGCTGCTGTAACGTCTGAGCTGGCTCGCTCTTGTTTTGCGACAATCTCTTTCTGCAGTCCTTCCACACGTGGCCCTTCTTCTGACAGTAATTGCACACGATGTCTACGTTGTGTATGGACTTGTTTTCGCTAGGCATTGGCAAGCTCACTCTTCCCGAATTTCGGGTGCAGTCTCGAGCCATGTATCCAGCTTTCCCGCAGGTGTCACAGTTTTCTCCCTGCCGGGATGGCACGCCTTGGGATCTTCTGGGGTGGCTTAATACTCCACCTGCCCCTTCCTTTCGCTGCACCATATTTGTAATCTCGATGACTCCCGTTACGGACTCGTGGAGGGTGGCGTAATGCGTGATCTCACCAGGATCTTGACCATGCAGTCCATTCTCGAAGTTGGCCTGGGCGCTCTTCCGCGTTATCTTTTCGATGATGCGCATCTTCAGCATCGTGGCGGCTTCCTCGCAAAGCTTTTCTACAATATCGACGGTACCGCTCTGTCCTGGCGGCGTATACCGCGATGTCCTCGCCCTGGCCCTGCCGGAGGGAGTTGAATTCTACCTGTAATGCAGGCAACGACTTCCGCTTCCCGTACAGGGCCTCCAGCTCGTCTTAAGCTGCGCTACCGAGAGGATGACTTTATGCTTCATCTCTCTCGACGCTCTACCCTCGAGCTTGCTGCTGAGTACTAATTCTAGTAAGATGTCATGATCCCTGGACGCTACTCGCTTGAAAACGGTCTCGCATGATCGTAGGAAGGCATCCATCTCGTCGGCGTTGCTTCCGTCGAAATGCTTGATGTTCTTCAGCGCTAGTCCAAGGTCGAGCGTCCGACTCTGAGTCTCTGGCTCCGTCGGTTGTTCCCTTTAGAACGTGGGATCCGCAGGGGGGTAATCCGGTTCCTCGAATCGGGTTTGCCTCGACCGCGGACGCGGTATCGGGTCTTCTCCCAATCCTGTTCCTTCCAGCCTCCGTAATAATTCGGCATTTTGCTCCCGTAGGGACCGGATGAGTTCGTATTCGTCCGCACCTACCTCGTCTAGCGTATCCGCCAAGTTTCGTCTTGCTAGCAGTGTCTCGGCCCCCCTGAGTTCGCGATCGAGCTCGCGTTGGCCTTGCTCATGCTCGCGCTGCAGCCTTGCGCACTGCCGTTGAGCTCTTTCCAAATCGCGGTGGCTCCGGTCGATCGCCTCTAACCGATCTCGTACTCTTGAAGTCACCGATCGTGCTGTCGTACCGGTAGCTGTCGGGAAACCTCCGCGATCTATTGTTAGCAGATTTTTGATTTCCCGCTTGTCCATGTCCTCGTCTACGCGTTCAGGCGTTCGTCCGGCAGTAGCCATATTGAACACGTCGTCGCTACCTATACTACTGTTATCGCGAAACGCCGCACCCCTGAGTGGGTTTACGCCGAACTCAGCATCCAGTCGGCCTGCGACGGCCTCTTGCCTGTCAGCGGGGATTCGACCCGACGACGAGAGCTCTGTTAACGCCCTGCGCGCTTCGTACACGATTTCCCCTACGGCAGCAGCTAATCCGACTGTGGAGTCTACCCTTTCGCCTGGCATCGTAGTTTCTAACGAATTGACTCTGCGTTTCGGTTTCGCTCCCCTAAATATCGGCATGTTGCTAATTTCGCGGTGAACAATACTCTAAATATACCCACCAAATCTCGAAAGAAATATCTCTAGTGGAATATATATATATTTTGAAATTTTTCAAATAACTGTCCTAACTGGCTTTGGTTTATATCGGCAATATGTTTTAGTATAACGTAACCGCCACTTACAGAAGGATGATCTGGTAGATGGTCCTCTCCATAGCGATGTTCTCGGGTGCTGTCGACTTGGTGTCCTGCAGCTCCTTTCTGTTGATGGTCCTTGAAGTCCTTCCTGACGCCGTTGGCCCGTTTCTTCGCTGGTTCCTAGGTTCGTCCTTAGCGCGTCGCCAATGGTTTCACGACGGCTTCTTCTCAAGTAGCTGCTTCGAGTACTTGGTTGCACACTTTGTGCATTTTTTCCGCGACTTGACGTAACACCGTCAATCGGGATTTTAAATGGTTGACCGATACGTCACACCGCACCGACGTACACTTCGCGCCTTGGCGTTAGCTTATTCGGATTTTCACGAACTACACTGGCGTTCTTTGCACGAGTCGTAGTCGTCACTTCAGAGTCACTCTTATTTATTTTGTCCAAAACACTTTTGTCTAAATAAATCACGTATCACTTTACTTCGGCAGATCCCACCGCTTCCACCAAATGTTATGCCGGTACCGGGTAATTGGATTATTCGGTATTCGATATAATATTGAAAAGTTATTATTTTTTGGGATCGTTTACCGATAAGGAGATGGATCTCGAGTTATCGATGAAAACGCGAATTTATATAAATGGAAGTATTTATTATAGGCAACGGTAACTTTCCGCTGTCTATCTAAAAGTCAATAAAGGAATGTACAATAATTCATAGTTTCGAGCATTTGACGAGGAACCAACCGTTCTCTGTTGAGTCTAATTTAATTCTGCTTTTAGTGAAGCAGTTAGCAACTGCGTTCGCTAAAATCCCTTAGTTGGCAGCTTTAGCTTTAGCCAATCGTAGATCGCCTAGCGAGTCGCCTCATGCTGCGTCGGCGTTTACCTCGCATCCTGTCTTGTATGACAGCTATCTTTTAGAATTCCATCTCTAGCTGTGTCAGCTAAGGAATATTCCTGAGAATACGTGAAGAGGAATATTCCGCGACACAACACAGCGCCATGTGTGAGAAAATTTTATATAAACAATAAAGTCAAATCAATGGATTTTGTCATGGAAAACCAGGAAAAAAAATAGGGTTTTCCAATCACGATTTTGAAGCAACTTCCATTTTCACTACAATGGGGTAGGGATGGGGGGGGTGGATCGAGTTTCGTATCGCGGAATAGCTTTTTGAAAAATTAAACATGTGTTTTTTCTTTTTTCGATCCGATGTGTAATTTCTCGAGATATTCGCAAAAATCAGGTCCCTTGCGATTACAGCGCCATCTATCACGAATCGAAAAAAAATGTTTGAGATAAAAGTTACTTCTTTTTTTATGGAGAATCCGAGAAAAAGAGTCATCGGATAAGCAATTTCTACAAGAGAAACAGACCATTCTCCGTGCAAATGTATCTGACGCGGTAGTTTTGTAATAAATTTCATCGTCTTGTTATCCGGAAAATACTGCATACTACTGATGGTCGGTAGTACGACACAGAAAGAGCTATCCTTGGAGCTCATATTTATCAGGGACGGTGATTCCGAGCGTTTTTCCTCTTTGTCCTCTTTTTTTCTTTCGTCTTCTCAAGTGACGGAGGCACTCGTACTCGCGATAATTGTGCCTCGTAGAAAATATCGTCGATAGTCTCGTTATTCAGATCGTGTAAAATATACACGAATGGTTCGCGATTCACTGATATTCGTTGAATCTTGAATAACTCGTTACTCCAACCACGCTCATATCCTTTCACGAATGTTTCTTTAGCTGTACTGATACGTAACAAGTCACCGACACTGTATTTAGGCTTTTTAGTTTTTCTCGCGTTACGCTTGTAACGCTGTGCTAAATTTTCTCGGGCTATAGTGGCATTTTTATATAAAAAAATTTGTTAAACATCAATGTAACGCTTATTTCGCGTGTATATAATGTAAAGTAACGCCACATTCGCTCTTTTATTGTGCAATTAAAGCATCCGGCAATCGAGGCTTTTATATCAGGGTTACGAGCAGCGCGAAAATCGATATTCCTTTTCTTGAGAATTTGCTGAAACGGTGCGCCGATAAATTCTTTGCCTCGATCAGTTTGCAATTGTTGCGGGCGACGATTGTTACTGCGTGCCAGTATGCATGTGAGACCGCGGGCCACGTTTGCGCTCGATTTGTCACGCAAAGCCTCGACCTACGCGTATTTGCTCAACACGTCCATAACAACAAACAGATATGCATACCCATGGTTGTACGTAGCTATCGTGCGAAAATCAGCTAAACCAGATTCTCCTATAATTCGTCTATATTACTCACGTTATACGTACGACGGGGAAATCGTTGTCGCACGAGACGATGCATATTATATGAATCCTGTGTTTCGAGCTATGGTAAAACATTTTTTCGCGCTGCTCTCCGATCCAACTGGGCTAATTTTTTTGTTCCAGAAAAGGATGCAGGATGAGCGGTATCATAATAGATTTTTTGAAGAATTTTCATAATTTTAACGATGACTAGTTAAATGGATTCTTTTCTTTTTTCTTTTCTAACTGCGTGGGGGATCGATATTCACTGGGGTGTCGTTGGATCTCTACTTGTGCGATGTATTGCGATTGTTCGTCCTCTTATTCCTCCCCCTCCTGCCCCTCGATGATGTCGTTGTCCGCCGTGAGCATTAAATCTCTGTTTCAGTGTGTGGTTTCAGCCTCGTTGTTGCTACTGTTGCTGCTGCTTGTACTATCACTATCGCGTGGTAAAATGTGATGCCGCTGCGGTGTCGAGGATGATGTAGGTGTAGGCTCGTGTAATAACTCGGGATTGCCGATAAATTCTCGTAGTAACTGTATCGATCGCAGGAGTTTGGCAAAGTGAGATCGACCAATGGGGTTCTCACGTTTTCTAGTTCGCATAGCATCGTTAACAAGATCAACGATATTGGAATTTGATATTCTTCTGCCGTCTATGGAAACAACACCGTCACGATCTCATGCCATTTTTTTACCAACTGCGCTGCGATGCAAATAGCGAAGCAACGATATTGCTTTAGATTTAATTTTTTTTTTGGCACGCTATCGATAATCAGTGTGTCATTGAGTCGAGATTTAATTTCGTTCATTAAAACGTCGTCGATTTTATTGTCGCAGCTATCGAGTATTGCTATTTTTCGTTTTGACGAAATATTCGGTACTGTATTATCGTACTCGACCAAGTGAAGATAACACTGTAGAACCTGTTGGTACGCTGTCCATTTCTCTCTCTCGCTCTTGTACGAGTGAGAGCTTAGAGTTTCACTCAGCTCAGAGTCGAGGCGCAATAATGGTGTACCGGTAGTCTGTACGGAGGGCGACGGGTCAGTAGTAGTAGTAGTAGTGGCGAGACCCGCGAGATGAAGTATGTTATCATGAGGAATAAGCACCATCTTTCTGGCATATTCCATGGCTCGTGTAGACCAAGACAGACACAAGAAGCAACTTGAGAAATCCGACACAGTGCTCGACGATGATCCTCCTTTTACCGCTCCAATTTCCTCTTTTGGCGGCTAGTCGTCGAAGAATTGTCGCGTGCCTCCGAAGATAATTGTTTTGCAGGTTGTTCAGACTCACGTTTCCCTGTAAAACGTTTAGAGCACACTCGCATATACACCGTACGAGCGCTACATCTGCTTTGCGCAAAATTGCACGTCGTTGCTCTTGCTTGATCTAACACAGCGCTTGCAATTAAATTATTTGCTTTTTATCGAGAGGTCCGTGCAACGCCATTACAAGCGCATTACTGGTACTGTAACAGTATTTTTAATCGTTAGCATTAATTTTTGTCTTCCGAGGGGGAGAATTCGGGCTTGAACACAGGGATAATTAAATTAGACGTCAAGGTAGGCAAAAGTAGGGTTTATTTACGAGGGCAATTATAAGAATATCAATGTTCGGTTTATTGGCACCGTTGGCCAGTACATTGCATTTCTAAGCGTTAATTTCTGCGATTATTCTACAATTCTTTTCGCGTATCTCGTTCACGTAGTGATTCGATACACCTAGCAATGTAGCCTGTTATTGGTATTGTTCGTTGGTAGTAGGCCTGTCACCCAACATACACACTCAAACCACGCGCGTCAAATTTGCTCTTAAAGGCGATGTCTCTATTATGTTTATAATCCTCTCTATTTACCAGTCGTTATACTTCCTTTCTATCGGCTTTAAACCTATTCGCTTACACACTACTTGCTTATTCTACTTGCTTAAATACTACGCGCTTAACTGCTATTCGCTTAAATTCTATTCACTTCAATATTACTCGATCTGGTATTCCTATCAATTGTTTTTGATATTTCACTAATTGTTTTTCTTATTAACTAGATCACTCGCCTGTTTTTCCTCCTTCCTCTGTAGTCGTTTTTCACTAATCCTAGTAACTTTTAGAAATATATATTAATAGTTTTTTCTCTAATTCACTGACTCGTTTTTGTTAAAAAAAACACGTATCTCGAGCAAAATGTAAAAGTAAAAGTTTCAAGCTGATGCTGTAAGAGTTGTACACTTTTCTTCAAAAAGCACGTAAGACCAGACCCAAGAGCTAAGACTTCAGAGAAGAGCTAAGAGAAGAGTGCTTTTCTCATTCCCCTCTAAATCATTTTCGATTTTTATTTTGAATCTAACGTGGTTTCCTAATTTTTCGAGTTGCCGTTGCCGCGCCACCCGTCTTCCCCACGCCGTCAGGCGAGGCCAGCTGGTCGCTGACCTGCTGTTTACGGCAGCGAGGGAATTCCTTTGTCGTAACGTAGCTCGTTTTTGTCACATTTTGCTCAAGTTCGCCGACCTAGTGCTCGAATTCTACCGTGCGTTAGAGCGTAATCTCGCCTCTTATAATAGCGAAATATAATCAGGCAGGCTAGCGAGTGTAATTATGTTACAGTACATCGCGTGTTACATCGCGAACCTTAATTGCTTTTTGAGGCACGTAAACGTAATGGTATTGGTCATCAAAAAATATACAGGCGCAAAATCGACAATTATCAAGCGTCGATTGTTTCAAGTTGAATAATAGATAGCCGTGCGGTGCAGTTGTTGCATCGAAATATACCTTCTGCAAAAATCTCGGATTCTCGGGACATACCTGGCGTGCTAGATGTTGTATTTGCGCGCGATCTCGCGGATTTTTGAAGACAACGATATAATTAACGTTTAAGGAGATATCGTGCTGCCCGTGACCGTGATGGAGGAGATTTTGCGTGATGAAGATGACACTAAGATTTTTATGATGGCTACCCTTGGCGAAAAGATCGACCACGGTCTTGTTCGATGCCTCGCACATTAGATCATCAATGACTACAAGTTAAGGCCTTGTATCATTCGAGTAGACTGCTGCTTGCGGTAATCCCTCGCGAATATCGATTTTATCACCGTACTCTGAATACCCGGACTGCCGCTCTGAGTAATAAAAAAGTATACGCTCGAACGGGACATCCGTCATTTCGCGCATGTATTTAAAGAATTGTTTGATAAAATATGTTTTACCACAGCCTGTAAGACAGATGTTCACGGCTGTCCATGGATGTTTCCAACGTGTATCCATATCGATGAGTGTCTATAAAAACCAATCAGCTGACACTTAAATAAGCTTATACCGCGATAGCTGCGGCGGCGGCGGTAGCGGCAGCGGCATAAGCTATTTTTGCGGCCTTGGCAAACTGATAAGGAGCAGCGCGCCTGTACTAGCTGATGAGGCGCGTGCCCGTGGTATAAGCTGATGCTTACACCGTATGTCAATTAAATAACGAAAGCTTTTAATTTACTCACAAATAAAGCAATATTTTTATTTCACTATGCATACAGTTCCATTTGCAAAATTTACGAATCATGTAATTCTAAACATCAATATCACCGGGTCTATAAATATGAAACCGGAATTTTTGTATAGAAAATACACGTTTATTGTATGAAAATGATAAAAAATATTTTATTCGAAGTATTGCCATTTTTCCTACCTGTCTGACAATTTGTGGATGCCACGCCAAAAAAACTGTTGCTCTTTTGAGGCAAACCAGTCATCGAGCCATTTTCGTACATTTTCGTAAGAAGTAAAGCGCTCCTCAGCAAGTGCCTGTCCCATCGATGCAAATAAGTAGTAATCGGACATAGCCAAGTCTGGTGAGTAAGCCGCATGCGAAAGTATTTCCCAACTAAACGCCTCAATCGTTTCCTTGACCAGTTTTGTTGTGTGTGATGCTGCATTATCATGAAGCAAAATCACTTTGTGTTGTCTTTTTTAATATTCTGGTCATTTTTCACGCAAAGCTTGATTCAAATCGATCATTTGTTGTCGGTAGCGTTCAGTATTAATGGTTTCGCCAGGTTTTAGCAGCTCCTAATAGATCACACCCTTCTGATCCCACCAAACACAAAGCATTGTCTTCCGTTCATAGCGATTTGGCCTTGAAGTCGATGTCGATGGTTCGCCTAGAGTTACCCATGATCTTTTACGCTTAGGATTCTTAAAATATATCCACTTTTCGTCGCCAGTCCCAATTCAATGGAGAAATGACTTTCTTTTGTACCTGGCGAGCAGCATTTCGCAAGTGGTTTTTCGGTTTTCCTGCTGTCTTTCATTCAGTTCATGTGGAACCCATTTTCCCATCTTCTGGATTTTTCCCATGGCTTTCAAACGTATGGAGACGGCTTTTTGTGTCACATTTAATTGATCCGCGAGTTGTTGTTGCGTTTGAGCGTCATCCTCATCCAACAATGCTTGCAATTCGCTGTCTTCAAACTTTTTCGGTGGTCTTCCACGTTCTTCGTTTCTCACGTCAAAATCGCCACTTTTGAATTTTTTAAACCACTCAAAGCACTGTGATTTACCATGAGCATGCTCACCGTAAGCTTCGACAAGCATTCGATGCGATTCTGCAGAAGTTTTCTTCAATTGGTAACAGAAAATCAATGCTCTGCGCAAATCGTAGTTTCCAGGCACAAAATTCGACATGTTCAACGCTATTATCAGGAGTACAAATTGAAAATGCGGGATTTTTTTCTATTTTTGAACGTTTATTCTGAAAAAATGGTAACAAATGAATTATTCAAAGTATTGTCCATCGCTAGCCACAACTTTTTCCCATCTTTCTGGAAATTTACGGATACCGTCGCGAAAAAATTCGGCCGGCTTGGCTGCTATCCAGTCATCGACCCATTTTTGGGCTTCTTCGTAAGAATGGAAGCGCTGGTCAGCTAGGCCATGTGTCATCGATCGGAAAAGGTGGTAATCGGAAGGAGCAATATCTGGGCTATACGGCGGGTGGGGTAAGACTTCCCATTTCAGCGTTTGTAGGTATGTTTTGACCGGCGCTGCAACATGTGGCCGAGCGTTGTCATGTTGCAAAATTACTTTGTCGTGTCTTTGCTCGTATTGTGGCCGTTTTTCTTTGAGTGCGCGGCTCAAACGCATCAATTGAGTTCGGTATAGTGCTCCTGTGATGGTTTCGTTCGATTTCAATAGCTCATAATACACCACACCCAGCTGGTCCCACCAAATACAGAGCATGAGCTTGGCGCCGTGAATATTTGGTTTGGCCGTCGATGATGATGCATGGCCGGGGTAACCATATGATTTTTTGCGCTTCGGGTTATCGTAATGGATCCACTTTTCATCACCAGTGACAATGCGATGCAAAAAACCCTTCCGTTTTTGCCGTTCGAGCAGCAGTTCGCATGCAAAAAAACGGCGCTCGACGTCTCTCGGCTTCAGCTCATACGGCACCCAATGTCCTTGCTTTTGGATCATTCCGAGGGCTTTTATACGATGGGAAATGGCTTGTTGTGTCACTCCCAATGAATCTGCGAGCTCTTGTTGAGTTTGACACGAGTCTTCATTGAGTATTGCCTCCAATTCAGCATTCTCAAACTTTTTCACTTGGCCCGGCCGCTCTTTGTCCTCAACGTCAAAATCACCACTTCTAAACCGCACAAACCATCTCTCGCACGTTGAAACCGATGGAACATGACTCGGATAAGCCTCGGAGACCAATCGATGTGCTTCAGCAGCACTTTTCTTCAAATTAAAGAAATAAATTAAAACTTCCCGCAAATGCTGTTTTGTTGGCACGAAACTCGACATATTGAGAGCTCAAAAAAACTATGAATTTGACACTGCGACAAATTGACACATACTGAAAATTAAAGCTATAAGACGTAGCTTTGACATGAACATAGTCACAGTACTGCCTGATGCGTATAGCGTTAGTAACGCCATCTGTTATCAAACCCGCATTTTCAATTTGTACCCCTGATACAAACTATGCTGTTGTATGCAACTTGTATTGTTGTGAGTTGAAAATCTTTGTCAGAGATGTCAACAAGAAAATGGCACCAATGACGAGGTTTGACGGTAACTACATTGAAAACAAATAAATAATTACACAGGGAAAAAGAAATGAAAGTTCACAGAAGTATTGAGAAAAGTTAATAGAAGTATCACAAAAGGAGCACGCTGCCGACCAGACGGCCTTGTACTAAAACTCGAAAGCCGAGTACTTAGAGATTTTTCCAGGATATAATCTTTTAGGCCATAAATTTTGAGGTCCTAAGGGACCATAAAAAAAATCAATTTTTCCGAAATTCTAGAGTGGCATAGCTCCTTAAAAACTTATGTGAATCTACCGGGTCTTCCTCCTCCTCACCGTCATTCTCATCGTCTTCCTCCTCCTCCTCCGTTTCCTCCGGTTTGTCTTCTTCTGCTTCTTCTTCTTCGTCGTCTGTATTGCTATTGGTATCGTCGCTTGAACTGTATCCTCGCGATGGACCGGCGACGGGCCCCTATTGGTTCTCTCGGAGGACCGATCATGAATAGACGGGTTGTTAATTTATACCCGCAGAACGGCTGGGTAAAATTTATCCGACGATTCCCTGCGGTGGTGTCACCATCGTTATCCCTGATATGATCATCTGAAGCGGTTCTACCCTCCTCATTGAAATCATAGGTGCCGGATCCCATTTCTTCTTTTTCATACCGTCGAACTATATAACGATCTTGTGACATAAAGGAAATAAAATGAAAGTAAATAACGCAGTATATTGCTTACGTCTTTCACTGAGTATGGGCTGCAAAGCCGGCTCATTCAGCTACCCGCGACGACGAATAACACGCACCACCAAATCAATAATTATTTGATTATCAAACAGTCCAATATTGTGCGAGTCAACTAAATCGCGCTGATGACACTCGCACACTATACCGCGAATCTTACGAACAGCCGCTTGTGTCGGAAGTTCCCATAGGGTGATCTGTAAATTTCTTCTCCCCCACCGCGAACTCAACGACGGACTACACTTCAATATAAACTCTATCAATTTTTTTATCAATGAGCGCTTAACCACTCTGAATATGATTGTGCTGTCAGAGTAGTAGTAATAGTAGCAACAGTAAATCAGACAATTAACCAGAGATTTTTCAAAGCAGCATGCTTTTATATATATTCCTTTAATACGCTCTTTCTCTCTTTCCCTCTCTGCATAAACTGCAGCGATGTGATGAATACGTCTAACCGAGAAGATGGCCGCACACGATCACTTCACAAAAGCAAGATCCAGGAAAATATTTAGCGATGGTGATGTAAATGTTAGACCCCGTCATGTACTAAGTTATCGAGTTTCGCTCATGAATGTCATATTGTTTTCATCTAATTTCAAGACACTCGGCCATGAGGAAAATCATCAAATTTCGCTGACAAAGATTATTTAGTTTTCATGACACATCTTATCTGTCTGTCAAGGTGTAAGTATGCACATACGTGTGCGAGAGTATGCAAGTACTTTGGGATATTTTTGCTGCTGCTGTTACTACGCTGTTAAGGAGAATGCGACAAATATCAAACGATATTGGTGAGCCATTTTCAGTCGTATGATTTGCAGTATCATAAGAAGAGGCGATGCAATTCGATGGTGGGAGTAATCTGTATAAAACGGAGTATGAACATGGCCGACGATTAATTCGAAAAGTTACAGTCTACGAGAAAGCAATAAAAATGGCAAATAACGGTGCTACGTCTCACACGGTATCACTATATACAGCGAACCCCGTTATGTACGGTTTATATACATCATTCGGTAAAGTAATCATCGCCGGGCTCGAATTTAACTTTGCGTGTCTTACACCAGTGGTGGAAATATAGTCGAATACTTTTACCGGAATTACACTCATTGTTGATGCGGACGAGTGGCGTGTGTTTAAAAGTGATTTTTCTCGCGTACAACGATATTTCGAAGCTCATGGCGCTGATGCCGAGAAAATTTGTAATACCCGCACAGAGCACACAGCGCATTACACACTTTTTACTTCGTGTTACCAGAACAAAGCTGTCTCCTTTGGCAAAATAAGCGGTAGTGCTAATGATGAATATGAGAATCCAGAGGAATCTGGAGAATCGAAACGAAAACGCTTCCGAAAATACTCTCCAAACATTGTTCTGCAGCGGTCTACTTTTAATATGTTCGTCGAAATAAGTAGAAGAATTGATATTCATATGTAGGCTCTAGAGACCAAAAGTGAAACGATTCAGCGGTGTATGAATGAGGTGGTATCGTATGTCCGTGTAAAGATAGTGGTCAATGAAACGCCTCGTGCAACAGCGTATGAGATCATCGGTTCCAAGGAATTCTTTCGAGAAGCGCTCGAGCACATCATGACCTTGCTAGCGCTGAAAAATGCGGATCTTATGAAAATTCCTTTGTCCGAAATAATTGTGCTGTACCGTGATCATATCGCTGATCATGCATCGAGTGTTGCGTTGCGAACGCAATAAATTTCCGTATGTGCAGCTATTTGTGATAAAGACACAGTTGTAAACAATTGTATATAGTGTACATTCCACTCGGAATATTATAAAGTATACACTGAGGACAGTCATAGAGAGAGAGAAAGAGAAAATGTAAGCTTCCACAGTCCTAAAACCGAAGCATCAGCAAAGGTCTGCGACAGAAATAAGACGGAGTTTTCATCTTTGTTTCATTAACACAGCATATCATAGAATACGTGTCGATGTCGATTAGCAGCGAAGCATAAGAGCTTGGTAAGTAAAAAATATAAAATAATTTAAAAATCGTGATTTAAAAGCATGAAATATTTATTATTAATTATGAAAATAATATCTTGCAGAGTGTTGGAAAATCAGCTGGCGCATGGCGATCGATATTCGCCGTGCGCGACCTGTTGCTGCTGTGTAGCATACTGCGCTCGGCTATGCCGGAGATAGCCGAGGCTGTGCCTCGCAGGCATGTCGCGTTAAGCGAGAGGTTATCTCTCTCGCTTGACTTCGGCTTCGCTCACCAGCTACCTCACTCATTTGACTTCAGCGCTCAACGACGCTTTCGTAAAGTGCAGCCATATTGTAAAATCTGACACTTTCGTGAAAAACCGCCTGGACAGCGCACACATCCCCGGTACACTCGCTCGGACTTTTCACCATCTCACCGGATCTTCTCAGCATTTTCGTGCTCGCCAGGACTCAAACACAAGGTAAGGTACACCGTTACAATTCATCGCAATTCAATGACGGTGAGGAGGGTAAACCTCAGCGGTACATCAACATAAAGGTCTCACTTTGTGACGTGCTCTACAGCGCGGGCTGTTCCACGTCTTCCTCAATATAATTTGCCTGCTTGATTAATATAATTGCGCGTGTGCTTACTATTCACTGTGCTTTGCCCCAACTATGCTTGCTGGGAAAGTACAGTGAGTATATTCCACTCATTTGTACATCCTCATACTCTCACTTGCCGTGCACTGACTACATCACGTTATTGCTCATTATATTACATACTGCTTTTGGTCAACTGGTATAACTGTACATGCACGCTCTCATTCCCAGCACATTTCCACAATTAAGCATTCTGGAAAAGTGCTGTCAACTCATTCTACCTGCTTGTGCATTCTCAGCTCTCGTTTTGTGTCGTGCTCTGCAGCGCTCACTGCATCACACTAACCTCTTCACCTGTCAGCACACAATTAATACATTTGTGTGCTTTTCACATTAAATTCACTTTTATTCTATATTGTAATATTTTGTGTGCTTTTTCAAATTATGAATTAATTTCATTGTTTATATTTATTTGTGTTATTTCTCTACATATTTTTCTATGTTGTATGATGCGAAGATAGAATAAACCGCTTTCTCTACCAACATCTGTCAGTCTGGTTATTTATCACCCTGCCGTGAGTGAAAACTCATGATTTTCAATATATTACAGAGTCGTTCCAACTACACCAGGAAGGAATTCTCAACACAGAGCAAGCAGCCCCTGCTTATAAACCGACACCGAGGGCTCGTTATTCGCGTTATGGAGAGCGAGAGGAGAATACATACACTGTACAGATAGATCTAGCTTCGGGAAAAAAAAGTGTCACCCACCATCCTCATACACAGTTGACGTCGATGGCAGCAGATCATCAACGCTGCCAACTTTGTATAATGAGTCGAGGCATATCAGGTAAGACAGTACCGATTGTTCTGTACACGTTGTTTTTACTGACCAGTGCGTTAAAAAAATACGTGTTGTTATGCCGGTACCGCGTAATTTGATTACTTGATAATCGGTATAATATTAAAAAGTTATTATTTTTGGGATCGTTTGCCGATTAGGAGATGTATCTCGAGTAATCAGTGTAAACGTGAATTTATGTAAAATGGTGGTATTCATTATATATTATATAGCAACGGCAACTTTCCGTTGTCTATTCAAAGTCAATAAAAGAATGTACAATAATTATGTTGTTTCGAACCCGTCACGAGGAACCAGCCTGTCTTGATTGAATCTACTAATAGACTCTGATATTTCAGGCGAGTCCGACCCGCGATCAACCGTTCAGGTTTATGGTAAACTTTTGACTTATTTCGGCAAAACAGTTATTCACTCCTTTGACCGAAATCGAATGTCGCAATGAATTTCACAATAAACTTCGCTTGCAAATCACAGCAAGTCGTAGCTCGAGCTCGTAGCGGTCATTACTCGCAGTTCGTTGCTTACTTTTGCACATTTTTTTCTACTTTGGTGAGTGGCCACACGCGAAGAAGGAACAATGGCGAAATAATGTACAATTAATTAATTCGCGGTACAACAGTGTCTTTTAATTTTCGAGACTCTACAACATATATGAGTTTCATCAAAATCAGAGGGAGACACCAAACTATCCTTCCATGTTAGTCAACAATATGAAAAATTTGACCATCCAGCAGCTTTCGTCTCTCGAACTCTTTCAAAAGCCGAACAGTCATACGATGCCATGAGGAAAGAATTGTTAGCAATACTAAACACAGTAGAACATTTCAAAGCGTACCTGTACGGACAGCAATTCACCCTTGTAACTGACAATAGAGCACTGACATATCTACCAAACAAGGCTTACCTTCCGCAACAACTCCAATGCAGGCAATCGACGCTGAACAATTACGACTTCGGAATTCATCATCAACCAGGCAAATCAAATGTCATCGCAGACGCTTTATCTAGAAATCCCGCAAATGTTCTTCCCATTAGAGCCCGCAAAAGCTCTTCCGAAAATACAGAAGAAACATTTAAAAAGCCAAAAATCTTCCATCAGTCACATACACGCGGTCGCTCGTCTGACGAATCATCCGGGAATTCAGCACCTAAGAAAAAACAGCACGAAAACGATTGAGACAACGTACAACCTCAACAAGGTCCAATCAAAAACGAAAACATAACTACAGGAAAAACTAGGGACAGCGTACATATCACAATGGATCCGACGGTTGACGACAAAACACCACTAACCGAAATATCGGAAGATGAACTCACTTCAAAACACCCTAAGACGACAGGAAAACGTAAAAAGGAAGAAAAAAAGACTCGAGAACCACGCAAGTAATCAGGGATACGAAAAGAAAGATAACAGAAAAATGTGTAAGAAACAGTAAGGAATAAAAGACTAGAAGAAAAAAAACCCACCGTACAAAGTGAGACTAGAGCGAAAAGTGCAGAGCGCAGAGGATAAAGAGCCCCGCCTGACACAGAACAGAAAGGTTCACAATTGCGGAAAGAAACAGACAATTTAGCAATCCAAAAAGAACAAGATCTAGAACCACGAAACGATCGATCGCCGCCGACAAATACCGGAGAACCAGCAAGTGACGATAACACGTACGAACCACCGGTGCAGCCGAACTTCAGGTCACCATCGTCAAAAGTCGCCAACATTCCTAGTTACCTTTCACCGGAAATGGACGACAACTGTCGAGACTCCAGACAGCTGCCCGAATTTTCATCAAGAGAAATAGCTAACTTAAAGGAACCAAAGAAAACTGTCGACGATTCTGGTCATAGCTCGCCGGAAATGACTGAAGATTATTGGGAATCCAGAATAAGCAAGGAAACCCCAACCACAACCTTCGACAAACGTAACGGACGAACGATTGTTCGAAGATCAGAATTTGACAAACTAAATAAGATCGCAGACAACCTTGATCATTGCTATCCTGAAATGACCAACTATTACTCGGAATCCTGACAATGCAGTAAACCACCGCCCAGTATACTAGCTCAAAGTTATACAAACCCGCAATCCTCGTACCTCAATCCTAGCCTGGAAATCCAAAATTTTTATTCCAAATCTCCTATACCAGCAAGCTCCGAGCACTATCAGGACGAATCATCAAGGGACGAATCTGACTACACAGACAGCGATACACTCTTCAAACTACCAAGTTACCGTAAGAAACGGTGAACACGCACCCACACACGACCATCGACTAGAAGCGCGACGGTGACAGAAGACGTGATTGTACACGAAAACATCGCAATCACACAATTTAACCTCCTAGTACGCGTCAAAAGCAAAGCCCCAATGATCATCACCGTTTCGCCGTTCGTACCATTCGACAAAGTCGCAATCAACATAGTTGAAACCCTACGTGAAACAAAAAACGGCTTCACGTACATACTAACAATACTCGAAATCTTCAGCAAATTTTGTATAGCAGTCCCGTTAAGAAACCAAACAACTATCGACGTTGCAAAAGCTCTTTATACGACCCCCATATCGACATTCGGAGATCCTCGCGCAATTTTGTCCGACCAAGGCAGTAACTTTATGTCCGAAACCTTCGCAGAATTTGCGAAATTATTCCAAATTCAACAATATAAAACATTAGCTTACCATCCACAATCTAACGGGGCTCTGGAGCGTAGCCATCACGGACTGATAGAACACTTCAATCATTTCATCAGCAAACACCGTAATTGGGATGAGTTAGTGCCTCTCGCGACAATGTCGTACAACACAAGCGTATACGAAACGACAGGCTACGCACCCTTCGAACTGGTATTTGGTAGGATAGCCAGAACACCCTCAGAGTTTCCGCCACCGGAATAAGTAGGCACTTACAATGACTATTGGAACCAAATGGTGCAGAACCTGAAGGACATCCAACAACTGGCGTTTGAAAAAGTTCGATTCAAACAAAAACCAAGGATTATTACGATAGGAAAACCGAAATAAAAAACCTTCAGCCCGAACAAATGGTATGGCTCGAAAACAAAGCTAAAAAGGGCAAGCTCGACAGTAACTACACTCACCCGAAAAAAAAGCGGTACACTTAAAATTTGGAAAAAATCACTAAATTTCAAGTGACGGTAACTTCGTAAATAATGAAGATAGAAAGGTCTTTAAAAAATGAAAATAAAGCTTGGAATCTCTACTTAAAGGATCAATTTATTTTAATGTTGCGAGATAAATTTATTGAAAATGGCGGATGACAAAGCGAGAGCATGCGAAATTGAAAAATATTGGTCCGAGTTTGCGACGACCCATGGCGTGCGTCAGGTGTCACAATACAATGGGATAAAAAGCATGTGATAGTACAGAGTTTCCTCTTTAAAATGCTTTTTTAATCGTTTCGATGCGATGATTTTTCGCCGAGTTATTCGCATTTAAAGTAAAAAACATTCTTTTTCTCCAAATGCGAATAACTCGGCGAAAAATCTTCGCATCGATACGATTAAAAAAGCATTTTAAAGAGGAAACTCTGTACTACTCTCGCTTTGTCATCCGCCATTTTCAATAAATTTTTTTTTTTTTCCAAATTTTAAGTGTACCGCTTTTTTTCGGGTGAGTGTATTTAGGCCCATTTAAAATGCTCCGAGTATTAGATAGGAGCAATGTAGAATTAGAAATCTCCGAAAATAAGTCGACAATAGTACACATAAATGATATCAAAACGGTGTACGTTGCAGATGCCGTACGGCCGCTATAGCTATCGACGACTCGGTAGAAATCATACCACTCACGAAAAACCGAGGACTGTACTCCGAACTACTGGGAAAACTCCGGTTGTACCACACGACATGGACATAATTTGAACATAACCGAAATTCTGACTGAAACAAAAGCATTTGCGTTGTCGGTGGAACCGAATACCGTTCACGATGACCTCACAAAGAACGAAGTGGCTTTAAAAACGGTGATCGCAAAAGCTAGGGAAATAACAAAAGCACATCGCTTGAGTAATAGACTGTCGCTACTGGAATCCCTTCTAAAGTATTCGGGAATATCACTAGGATCAATCCTCTTTTTGTTGGGCATTTGTTGGAAATTCTCATTGTTCGGAAAAATATCAAAAATCATAAATTTAATGACGTGCATGACAGGGAAGCAAAGTAACAGAACGAAAAATCAAGAACAACCTGGCGAAACAACAGAACAAGCCACACGAACGCATCGGCAATCAATAGAACTAGTCGAAACAGCAGTCGTACCAATAACCCGCTGTAGAGACGTGGCAATAGTAATTGAACCTCCTCTAGAAATAGAACCTAGAACAGCACGTGCTATTACATACAATCCTCCCAACGAAATCATGTAAATGATCCTTGAGCATTTTCCCCATCCATAAAAAACTAAAAGGGAACAACCACAAAAGTCCACATATAAGACACAAATACTAATAATCGTCACGAGACAAATCTACCAACTAACATAATAATAATAATAACAATAACCATATAACTATAATCAAAAATTTTTCTTCTTATTTAAATACATTTATATATCACGAAAATCACGGCCTCTTCTGTGACGTAGTCACAATCTGAAAAGGATAAAAGAAAAACAGAATAAAATAAAAAAAGGAAAAAAAGAAATCACTGAAAATAAAACCATTTATTACATTTATTTATTTATTACATACAAAGAGTAAGAAGAATAAAGTAAGAATAAGAAAAGATTAAATTGGCAGTAGAGTCTAGGCGAGACCACGAACAAGCTGGATCCTGTCACATTCCTTCGCTGCCGAAAAACAGCGGGTCAGCGACCGGCTGGCCTCGCTCGGGCAGTGAGGGGATGTAGGGGCAACAGTGGCGGGGCTAGCTGAAACAAAAGAAATTACATGAGACAATAGAAAAAGAAGAGTTAAAATAAGAGAGTGGGAAAGGAGAGAAAGGTATAAAAGCGAGCTTCAAACCAAGGAGGCTCTCTTATTCGATTCAAACTACCAACCAAGTTAGATCCGCTGGTGAAAAGTAATTAAAAATTAAAACAAAATTCAAGAATTTGATTTATAAATTCAGAAATCAATTAGAAAGGGTGTGAGTGGCGCCCTATAAATTAATTCAAATATTGCAAAATAGAAAAACAACACAAGTGAGTGCAAGGAATCATATAAAGATTAAGAGCGGACAGTATCGGACCGTGTGAATAAAACAGGAAATATTCTAAAAAGCCAGATTAAGAAGAGAAAGTTGGTGGCACTAAAATAAATAATTAGGGTTTAGTTTAGGAGAATTAAGCGAATAGTATAAGAAAGTTTAGGTAGAATAATTAGCAAATAAGTCCGGATAGTTTCTAAGAAGTATTGTGAACGCAGCGCATCGATACATTTAAAAGACCCGGTTGTGGCACCTAGAGGTCTCCAAATTAGAAACTTTGAGAAAGTAAAAAGTGGAATAACACAGAAAAAGAAAGGAGAAAAACAAACAATATTTAGAAAAATTATAACACAGAGACTTGATACAGTAAACTTGAGACTCTCGGGAAATCAGTTACCGCATCAAAAAGCAACAGGGCTTTGGAGTCAAAAGTTGAAAGGAAGTTAGGAAAAATATTTAATAGATAGAATTAGGAGGGCATTAGTCAGCCCGACCAATAGAAACTAGATTAAGAATTTTTAGATAATTAGAAAAATAATTAGGAGGGAAACAATTTTTGTCAGCATTGTCAAGCGCGTCGCATTAGGAGGATACCACTCAATAAACATATAGGAGAAGAGAACGATAAATTAAAAGATCAACTCACCAAGAGAGAAGAACAACAGGAACGTCCACGTCCAACATCGAAGATCCCTTGATAGATCCGATAACTAATTGATAAACAATTAAGGGACACTGAAAAATCGCGAGACGGAAACTGTCATCGTTAGACACACAAAGTAGATTATTCGCGAACCAGAACCACTGTCATCTTTATAAAACACACCGGGAATATCACGGAAGTGGCACGAGCAGAGCAAACTTGGGACCCGAACGCGAAATAATACGAAAAACAAAGTCTTTTGATTATTAAATCAGACGACGCGTACACGGACACAAACCCGACGTCGATAACGGCTGACCGACGCGCCAGCAACAACGACGCAAGCCCAGCAGACAGCACGTCAGAGCCAGGCGGGAAAAAGATCAAGACGGCTGAGCTCGATACTGCCTAGTTGAGATATCCACCGCTCAGCGTAGAAGTCGAGAATCTGATAACCTCGCGGGTAAAGAAGAGCGTGGAACCATCAGAGCAATTAAACACCACTGATAAAGTGTACGGTTAAAGGCGCCAAAAAGCCTCACAACACAGAATTCTATGAAACTTATTGAATAAACCTTATTTATACCTCCTATAGAAGTCTAAAATTAATTATCGTAGTGTTCGAGCCCGAATTCTTCCCCTCAGAAGAATAAAATTTAATGTTAACGTTAAAATACCGTTACACTTCATTTCATCTCCTCACACCAAACCATGGACCGTACAAACATTGCCGCATCCCAAACTAACATGTCTCTCCCACAACCTTGAAAGCTAACAAAATTTAGATTGTTTCAAGAAACCAAGCCAATAATAAACATTTTTTCCAAATCCACCACAAGATACAGGGTAATACAAAATACAGACAAACGACATCAGGAAAAGGCTAATCCTGAAGGATTACTACAAACAGACTGAAGTCACATAAATTCGGGAGACCGACTTAAAAACGCTTACTCTTATTATCGCAATTACACGCATACCCACGGACCCGACCGATCCTCTATAACACAACCAATTCCACTAACACAAACGCTAACGAACAATAGTCCGTTTTAGATCTAAGACACCTATAAAACCTTAGACGAACCTAGCAAGGACATCCGGACGAAATGAACAATAATCATCATTGTCAACCTGGATAAAAAGAACACACACACACACACACACACACACACACACACACACACACACACACACACTGGAAAACGCATTAACACTAGATTAACAAACAACAAGATCATTTCATTGTATACCATAGACTCATACGTTCAATATAATTGTAAACAAATCATATCCGATGCCCAGCATCGCTCTTTTTGCAAGAGTGTAACGGTCTCATAATTGCAGATTCTTCATGCATTATACCCACGCCAGCATCCGGTCTTATAGTCACAACATATAAAATTCATTTCTAATTGCGACACCGTCGGCACTTTCGGTGCGACTGTCCGCTTCCTACGGCCACGGTCCAGACGCCGTACTCGCCGCACGCGGGCAGCGGCCGTCTCGTCGCGCGTACCAATATTGTATCCGCGCGCAGCAATAGGCGAGGGTCCTGCTATCGTCAGGCCCTTTCTTCAGTCCATCTCGTCGCCTTGAACCGTTGCACAGTGGGGCCGATTCCCGAAAAGCTGGTCAAAAGTCGAAAACGTAGTTCATTCTGTTTGAGATATAGTATATAAGGGTTTTTGGGGTCGCTAATTACGAATCTGAAGTCAAAATTGTAAAAAAACAAAATGGCGGGTTCAAAATGGCGATAGTAAACCGAAAATACTCAGTTATAATACGGAATGTTTATCGAATTTGTATGAAACTTGGTTCCTGTAAGTTTTCGAGGTCGCTGAATACGAATCCGGTGTGAAAAAAACAAAATTCAAAATGGCGGATCCAATATGGCGGGCGCAATTTTCGAAATCGGTCGGATTCGCTTGAAACTTGTTTCTCGGGGGTTTTTGGGGTTGCTGAATACGAATCCGGTGTGAAAAAAACAAAATTCAAAATGGCGGATCCAATATGGCGGACGCAATTTTCGAAATCAACCGGATTTGCTTGAAACTTGTTACTCGGGGGTTTTTGAGGTCGCTGAACATGAATCCGATGTGAAAAAGACAAAATTCAAAATGGCAGATCCAAAATAGCGATTATAAAAATTTATTAACTTTTTATAAATCTGTAAGTAAATTATATATTTGATAAAAAGTAATAAAACATCTTATTTTATATCTATAATTGTATTGATTAAAATCACTTTCGAAAGACTTATTTTATACTATTTACAAGTTACATTTCTTTTTTTATTGAAGTGAATGTACTTCAGTTACATGCAAGTAATTTTTTCTTTGAAGCACATATTTCTTAAAATCATTTTCTGAAACAAAATAGATTTTGTGAAATAAAATTAACATGTCCTAACTGTTGGCGAAAACCTTTTTGAATATATTTTTTTCTATTTTCTGTCGCTTTCTTATCTTCACTTGTTCGCGCTTGCCATTTTTTAATATCCAATTTATACGAAACATGCAAACAACATTCAAATAATCGAATCCACATATGTAATGTAGATAAGCCAAAAGTTAAATTATCTCTATTAATTTCTTTTTTCAAAAGTACATCGATCTTATTGAAATCTTTACTAGTAGCATTACATAAATAGCAACGTTGAGTAGAAGCAGTTGCAGTAATTGCGTTACAAACTTTACCATCAAACATAGTTGAAGCAAGTTAGTAAGTAACAATGATCTCTTTTCCATTTATTACAGTTTTAAAAGGCATAAGTTTGTCCGCTTGTTCTTTTATATACCCTGTTTGTTTAACAGTGGCCTCAGTAGTTTCATGCAAAAATTCAATTTTTATTAGTCTACAAAAGCGTGGTGATCAAGCGAATCCGACCGATTTCGAAAATTGCGTCCGTCATATTGCATCCGCCATTTTGAATTTTGTTTTTTTGACACCGGATTCGTATTCAGCAACCCCAAAAACCCCCGAAAAACAAGTTTCAAGCGAATCCGACCGATTTCGAAAATTGCGCCCGCCATATTGGATCCGCCATTTTGAATTTTGGTTTTTTGACACCGGATTCGTATTCAGCGATCCCCAAAACCCCCGAGTAACAAGTTTCAAGCGAATCCAATCGATTTCGAAAATTGCGTCCGCCATATTGGATCCGCCATTTCGAATTTAGTTTTTTTGACACCGGATTCGTATTCAGCGACCCCAAAAACCCTCGAGTAACAAGTTTCACAAAATTATATTCATTTGAAAAAAACGTGCAACAAGTGGTTAATGTGAATTTATAATTTTTTATATTCAAATGTGCACTAAAAACAAAGTTGCAGCTAGCTGCAGCTGATTTTTACTAATTTAGTTGCATAACAGTACAAACTTTAATTTAAAACTTGTTTCGTTGCGGAACACTGCGGAACTTTTAACTTTTTCCCTGTTTTTCTAAAATGATTGCACACAATTTTTCATTTTTTTCTACTTTGGACATTGTTTAGCTAGTAATTTATATGTATCTGTTATAATTTTCGACGCATATGATAATAAACTACTTTCTTCAACCTGAAACCTCCATTTTGCAGAATTAAGAAACACCAATTTTACGATTTTCTACGAATTTTTTAATATGACGCTGAATATGAGCTCGAACGATCGAGCTATTACTTGCACGAAGGTCTCTTTTGTACTGGCTTATACTTGCCAGGTATACTTCACTAGCCCTTATAAAATGTTCCATTATATTCTTTAAACATTACTCTATCCACCTATGTACTCTAAATCCTATAAAATGAAACTTCATTTTTCGACTTTTGACCAGCTTTTCGGGAATCGGCCCCACTGTGCGTTGTGACGGTTGTTCTCCTTCATTCGCATTTGAACACAATAAATCTTTACGTTTATACCGTTCCGGCGTTTACTCTAATTTTTTTACGGATCACCACTACCTCACCAGATAGACATTACAAGTTGAATAACTGAAGACCAGCAAATTCAGGTTTTCCTGGTGGTTGTTAAACGGTAAAACTCTGCAACCATTATTTGCGAAATTTAATTTCACCGAATCATTCGGAATATCCATTTTATTGAATCTAGTTTCGAGAATGATAATTCAATTAAAAAGAAACTCATTGCAGCCGAAATAAATGGACGAGGGTCGCTCACCAATCATTTTCTTATTCTCAATGGACATGTGTACTTCACCAACCCGTTATAACAAGAGGAATTTGGGCACACACACTGCTTAAATAACTCAGGACTCGGGCGATCGGTTCCAATCAAAGTTGCTGGATACCAAGCCACCTCAATTTGGAGGAAAATACTCAGAATGGTTTGTCTTCTATGATTTGTTGCTCGCTGATTTTGTAGAGCTCATTAACATCAAGAAATTGCATTACATGTGTGACTGTGGTAGATGCTGCAGCCCAGCTCATCGACAGTCTGCTTCACCAGAAATTCATTGCATATCTCGTGCGCATTGCTCATTTTGCATCTCAACACCAACGGCACAGGATGTGGTGTCACTCATTACCATGATCTTTACTGCTTCAGAAGCAAACAAATCGTTACAATCTCTATTTGTTGGATAATCAGCTGGCGCACGGCGATCGATATTCGCCGTGCGTCGACCTGTTGCTGTGCTCGAGCACACGGAGTTCGCTTGAGCCGAAGATAGCCGAGGCGGGGCTTCGTAAAGCCGAGGCTGTGCCTCGTTGGCAGGCCACACCGAGCGAGAGGATGTCTCTCTCGCTTGACTTTGGTTTTGCTCACCGGCTATCTCGCTCAACTGACTTCAGCGCCCAACGACGCTTTCATATCCCGCATCCATGTTGGATATTTTTGACACTTACGTGAAAATCCGCACGGAACAGCGCACGCACTTTTCAAGGCTCGGACAATTTCACTCTTCTCAACCGGATTATCTCACCTTCGTTTGCTCAACAGTTTGCTCAAAACCACTTTCTCCAAATTCCATCTACTAGTCTAGTTTTATTTCCACCCTGTTGTGAGTGAAGTCTCATATTTTTCCAATATATTCGCAGGTTCAAGATCTGTTAAGTTACACCGGATGGATTTCTCAAACACTATTAGACATAAAAGATATATGAGATTGCGTCCTTGTGCGTAACATCTCAAAGTGCTTTGTCAGGGTGACACGTGAAGAATATGAAATGTCACTCAACACATCTCTCATTGACGGCGCGAGCTCCATTAATTGCAACTGTTCACCAAACATTAGCTTAGCAGAGTACGTCAGTGCTTTTAGTGCAATAGCATTCATGCAATTATTGCGCATCAAATCCTCATGTCATTATAACGTACCTTCATTTTCGAGATCACTCAGTGACAGAAGGACGCAGTACAATAGAGTGGAATCAGCTGTGCTGCATTTGCCTCTGACAGCATAATGTCACCCCTCGTAATCAACACGCAATTGCAAATATGATGTGATTGCACCATACAATGCTCGCAACCGCCTTACCACTCATCGAAATGTCAGTATCTATTAATCAAGTTCGTCTGCTCATAGATCCAGGATCGGAACTAATTTTCATCGCAGAAAACCTCTGCAGTCAGCTGAACTACACACGTCAGCACGCATCTATTCCGATCTTTGGTATTGATGGCAAGAGATCAGTTCAAACACGAAGTTTGGTTTAGCTCACTCTATATTCTCAACACGCAACCGCTTTTGTCACTTTGAATGCTCACATCCTCAAGACATCGACGGTGATATTACCATCGGAGAAAATACTAACTCAGATTTGGCCTCACATCAACAGGCTCAAACTTGTAGACTCAGAGTTTCTGCGCCCTCCGTTGTTACGTCCAGCGTCCTCATGTGAATTTAATTTTTATCTTTTTATATAAATGCATTGGGTCACTGCGGTGCCCGTATACTGCTCTGCTTACCATAATATAAATACTATTTCAGTAAATACTATTAATTAATATTTTACTTTACTACTCAAATAAATTAAATAATAATAATAATAATGACAATAATATAATAATGAATTTTGCAATGTAAGCACTCATAAACATTTATATTTAGGTACGCAGACATAGATCTAACATACTACATACCTATACGAAATTGTCTGTGGGGAGTGCAATGAGAGGAAGGCAGATGCAAATAATCGAAGCACACTCTTCTCAATCGATTTAACTCGAAAACCAAAAGTCGGAAAAGGTTGGCAATAGAACTATCCTTAATCTACAACCCCTGGCTATTCAAATCCAAGGGGTGCCAAACTACTGTACTAAGAAATAAATGTGGTTCAGTGGTTGGCCACTATTGGGAGCGAACTAAGGGGGTTCGCCCGTATCTGCCTCTACCATTGATCATTCCCTAGCACCCCCCCCCCCCCCCCCACTTAGAATTAAGAGGGACTTATGCCTGTATGATACCATAACATCCACGGTGAGGAATTTTGTTGTCGGCCGATCTAATACCATTGATGTAGTCGGCTCCGATAAGGGCAATGTAACCAGAAACTATCATAACATCCACGATGAGGAATTTTGTTGTCGACCAATCTAATACCATTGATGTAGTCGGCACCGATAAGGACTCCTATGTAACCAAAACTACCAAGATAACCTTGCAGCCACCTTGAAGTACCGTGAGAGAATTATTACTCCCTCCACGAGTCAAAGATGCACAGTGGAATGATATTTAAGCAAGTAAAGCAGAACAGGTCAGTTCAGTAATTTTCGCGCAGTCTTTCGCACAGTCTTCATCAGTCTTTTCGGTCTAATTAACTAATCAAGTCATCAGGCATCAGTCCCACGCGACACTCAGAGAGTAATTTTAAATTTATGTATTAACGTGTTTTATAACGGATTAACGTGCTTGGGAAGGTGACGAGCCTCTCAACGGTCAGTGCATTAAAGCAAACACCGGTTTCTGTTGAGTTCTCGTGTTATAAATTAACGCGAGCCGAACACTAAAAGCGTTAACATTCGGAACTAACCATTATTGAATACACAAGTGTCAAAATAAATTCATCATCAAACAATTAAACCGTGAGTGATTCAAATTCCAACTATCCTCCTACATTCGATGGGGATTGAACGTCATCCCTAGCATCAAGCAAATACCACAGTGACTATAACCCAGGGAAACTACGTGTTGAGTCGGTTCGGTAGTGCAGGTCCCTTGCGGAATTGATGCACGCTTACTGTCTTGGCATTGTACGGCCCCCTGGAGGAACTCACTGACAGATCATTAATTTCATACAGCCATCAGGTTGACCTCGTTTCAATTTAGCCGCACATACTGCGCTGATCATTTTGTGCAGAACCCTTGTGGAACACAGGCACGATTAGTGGTGTAGTATGATGTGGTTGGTCGAGGAGAGATCCAGCTTGTAGGTCTATAACTCGTTAAATTCAACAAGCGTCGTCCTAGCTCCTCCATCTCAGACCTCCTTCTTCTATCGTCATAGAACATTCATGGCCAGACGACGCGGAGGCCGCAAATACCAAATCCGTAGAGTGCATTCAATCGTTGCTCAAACACTGAGCCAAGTGAATTCCCTCAAAGACACGCTCACACCGGAGAAAATCGCAACCGGTTTGATCGCCTTCAGTGAACCCATTAATAACTGTCGTTTACCAAGGGGCAACAACCGTACTGTTGCAAAAGTAGTTCAACGAGCGCGTGCGATACAACCTCCGACAAAACCGGTCATAGTCAGTAACGTGTCATACGTGGGACCTACGATCATTATCGACGAAACCAGAACAGCAGTACCTGCTGTACCGGACCATCCAGTTCCTGAACCAGCGGTTCCAGTACCAAGGAAGAACCCAAAAGCTATTCCACGACAACCGGCGATCCGTCGGCGATTCACCAAGGTGGTCCAGCGAAAGCATCGTACAACCATCAAACTGAGCAACATCCCAGTCATCACGATTGATTAGAATATACCCGCTACGCCCTACGTTCAACCACGCAGCCTAACACAATGAACGGCCGTAACCGGTGAGTAACCAAACATTAGCATTCTTATAATATTCGTGTTACATCGAGGGAGAATTTCTGTTCAGCCCACATTAGTTAAAATTTCTAAGGTTAGTGAAGGTCTCCTCCCTACCGGTGAAGCCCGGTTCAAGCCAGATGTAATTTCTGCCCGAAATCCTGTGGCGTCCTTGTGCGCATTCATATCTTGAGAATCAAGATCTGTTGGTAGGACGTAACACCGTCAATCGACATCATCTTCGGGCCTGATGTTTATGAGCAGATCATCAAGCCTAACATCATCAGGAGCTCACCTTCAATGCCGATCGCGCAACTGTCAGTGTTCAGATGGCTGGACCAATTAACTCAGCGAAACTGTTCGTCGGTTCAGTTCACCATGCTCAAGTTAAACGAGAAGAGCAAATACTACAAGAATCACTTACGAAATTCTGGGTCGAGGAGGAACCGACACTGACATCCCACTCACATTATAAGAACAAGAGTGAGAGGATTACTTCCGGTCAACGCATAGGCGTGACGTATCCGGAATGTACATCGCTAGAATCCCGCTCAAATCACTGCCAACGCTCTTAGGGAATTCATTCTTGACCGCTCATCACTGACTGTTTCGATTTTTGAAACGACACACAAAAGATGGCTAACTCAAGTAGCTTTATGATCAATTCATGGCGGAATACGAACAACTCGGTCATATGGAAAGGCGCCAGTATTACCATCAAGTGCAGCACATTACTATCTGCCTCATCACGGAGTTCTCAGGCCAGCGAGTACCACCATAAAATTAAGAGTGTTGTTCAACGGCTCAAGTTCAACATCACCTGGGCTCTCCTTAAATGACATCATGCACACTGTCGCCAACCTGCTGCTCCACATTTTAGACGTACTCATCTGGATTCGCCATCATCGACACGTCATTGCCACGGCCATCGCCAAGATGTACAGATAGATCTTAGTACATGAATAGGATTGCGATTGGCAATGAATACATTGATCTTTCCTTGAGCTGATCGATGATCGGTTTGTGCCGTACCGGCGCAAGACGGTCATCTACGGCACAAAAGCTACACCATTTCTAGCAGTTCGAACACTCATTCAGTTCATCGAAGACGAAGGTGTCAGATTCCCGCCAGTAGTGCCATCCATCACGCATGGCCGGTATGTGGATGATATTTTTGGGGGAGCAGACACAGTGGAATAGCTCAATGAAATCGCTCAACACCTAAAAGGATTGTGCATGGCGGGCCGATTTTCACTCGCTAAATGGCACTCAACAAACTCTGACGTTCTCGCTAGCATCTCTGCTACCGAGTCATCGTGCTCACCAATTACAGTGGACGACTGCGCAACCGAAATACTTAAACTTACATGACTTCCTCAGGAAGATCAATTCGTATTCTCATCAAGATTCAGCTCGACATCTGCTAAATTCAACAAGCGTCTCATTCTGTCTGAAGTGGCTCAGATATTTGATCCACTCGGGTTCATCTCATCAGTTGTGATACGGGCCAAAATGCTATTGCAGGAACTTTGGCTACACAAACTCAGATGGGATGATCCACTGCCATCCCAAGCCTTATCACGGTGGCTAGGAATCAGGGAGGATCTCACTTGCCTGATCAGGATCTCATTCCTTCGCTGGTTCAACTCTTAAAACAGCTCAACAGTGCACGTACATGATTTCTCAGACGCCTCGCAGCTAGCAATGTCGGCAGTGAAATACATCACTGTCATCTCACCGTCCGCAACAAAAGTGACGGCACTCGTGTGCTCAAAAACCAAGGTTGAACCACTCAAAAGGCTCACGATACCCCGGTTGGAGCTCACAGCAGCGCTGCTCTTAGCCGAACTCATCTCAAGGGTTCAAGCCACACTCAAATTGAACATTGCATCTACTCATCTGTCGACGGATTCATCAGTCACGTTTAGTTGGATCAAAGCTCATTCGTCGAGTTGGAAAGATTACGTTAGGAACAGAGTCACGCAGATACAAGATCTTACTGTAAATGCTCATTGGCGACATGTTCCTGATGTTCCCAATCCAGCGGACTGTGCCTCGAGGGGCATTACGGAATAGTTCAAAGTTCTTCAGCTGTGGTGGACAGGGCCACCATGGCTCAATCAATCAGAACAGTCATGGCTTGCTCAGCCTGCATTGGCCGAGAATCTAGGTGTGTTGGAATATCGGTAGGGGTAGCACTAGTGTTGGCTACGTCAAAGCAGGAATATCATTTTCCTGGAGCTCTCAAAGCTCTCTCGATGGCAGCTCATGCAACAGAAATTCCAGATTTTCTGGGCTCAGAAGTCAACTCATTATTTTCAGCGGCTACAGTCAATCTCAAAATGGCACCATCCTACCAACAACAACCTGGTAGGCTCACTTCTCCTGCTCACGGATGAACGCTTTTCATCGTGCAAGTAACAACTTGCACGGGTCACGGCACTTCATCCTAGCAGTGACGGGCTTACGAGGATGGTGACCATCAAAACTGCTACAGCAATACTCACTTGGCTCACCGTGAAGCTTGCAGTGCTGCCAGTCACGTCAGCAGATCATGACGATGAGGAGAATCAGCAACCACATTGCTGATGGCGGGCGGAATGTTTGGGAATGCTCAAGTATTCTGCTGCTCGTTGCTGGACTGTGCACTGCAGGCTAGCATAGACATCTGCTAGCTGTGGCTGCTTAGAAGCAGCACCAAATAGAAGTGAGAATTCACTGGGTCAGCGTGCCAAGAAACAGGTCGCTGCGCGCACGCGCACTTTACAGAATAGCGTCGTCGAGACAACGGCTGCTTCAAATAAGGCATACATCTTACTCTTGCTCTGCTCAGATGGTATCGCAAGAACCGCGTGTGGTTTTTTCAGTTTCTGTGCAAAGTTTCAAGTGCTCTTCGTACTACTCTGCCCACCAACAGTCACTATCCAGCATATCATCATCGATATATTGATGTCGGCTGACCTGTGCATCAACATCTAGACTCACCGTGTCGTGCACCCGGCGTCAGCTTCCCCGCGTGGCCAGAGCTCGACAGCACATCTCACCAATCTCACCGATTAATGTTATCGTGTACGGTAACAAGCCCACTTCATTTTATTCTCCCTTTTTTAAGCCTCTTTTTTCATTTCCTTTATTTTTCATGTATTTTTATGTGTTTCTTCTTATATCATTTCTTCTTATATAATTTTTCCACGTTACTCGACAAGTGGAGCAATATACGTCACTATTAAACTATATCTGTGTACTGCTTTTAATTCAACCTTCTGAATATTACAGTCCGCTTACTCTCCATCTACTGAATTCTCGAACATTGTTCTAAAGGGTGGTTAAATTTTAAGGGCCGATGTTGAATGTGAACCACACCTAAACGTCAAGTTTTTTTCTGCATTTCATTTGACATTTCTCAATTTCAGACTAACTCAATTTGAACCATGGAAAGATACACAATCGAGCAACGCGTTAAAGTTATTCAGGCTTATTATGAAAATGGGCGTTCAAATCAAAATGCATATCGTGCACTTCGTGATTTTTTCGGTCAATTTAATCGTCCAAATGTGCGTACAATCGGAAAAATCATGCAAAAATTTGAGCAAACCGGGTCTGTAGGAGATATTAAAACACCAGTGCATGCTCGTACAGCTCGTACTGCAGAAAATATTGCTGCTGTTCGCGATAGTGTGGCTGAAGAGCCGTCCACCTCAACTCGTCGTCGTGCCCAACAATTGCACCTCTCACGCTCGTCGTTGATGAACATTATGCATAAAGACTTGCATTTACACGCTTATAAGGTGCAATTGACTCAAGAACTAAAGCCTCTTGACCATTCCAAACGTCGTCAATGGTCAGAATGGTGGCAAGAAATGGCAACAGTGGATGATCAATTTTCGAAGAAAATCATCTTCAGTGATGAGGCACATTTTCACCTCAGTGGATTCGTCAATAAGCAGAATTGCCGCATTTGGGCGAATCATAATCCAAGAGTGATTGTCGAAAAACCAATGCACCCACAAAGAGTGACTGTTTGGTGCGGTTTATGGGCTGGCGGCATCATCGGGCCGTATTTTTTCCAAAATGAGGCCGGTCAGGCAGTTACTGTGAATGGTGTTCGCTATCGTGAGATGATAACGAACTTTTTATGGCCCGAATTGGAAGATATGGATGTGGGCGATATGTGGTTTCAACAGGACGGTGCCACTTGCCACACAGCTAACGAAACAATGGCTCTTTTGCGCGACAAATTCAATGGCCGTGTTATCTCACGTGGTGGCGATGTCAATTGGCCGCCAAGATCATGTGATTTGACACCGTTGGACTTCTTTCTTTGGGGTTATTTGAAAGAAAAGGTGTACGTCGATAAGCCAGCAACAATTCAAGAGCTAAAGGATGAGATAATTCGGCACATTAACGGCATAGAACCTCAATTATGCCTAAGCGTCATCGAAAATTTGGACCATCGGATGGAGGTGTGCCGCCGAGGTCGCGGCGGCCATTTGGCCGATATTTTGTTCCATACATAATTGAACCATACCATATTATCATAATAAAAAGAATTGACAATAATTTCCTAAATAATTTGTGTTTTATTCAAAATCAACATCGGCCTTTAAAATTTAATCACCCTTTAGTTAATTCAATACAACGGGATACGTCTGGAAGTCCAAACCGAAGAAGAATTATAACAGGGATAAGGATGAACAATAAATATATAATGGAAAACTTCAATCATATTGAAATAAAGGATCTGGAGAAGATAGTGATGGGACTCCCGAAAAAGAAGGGAACGGAAGAAGGAATATCAAGTGATATACTAAAAATGGCATTCAGTGTAATAAAAGAGGAATTTGTGGAAATATCAGGGGTACAAATTGAAAATGCGGGTTTGATAACAGATGGCGTTACTAACGCTATACGCATCAGGCAGTACTGTGACTATGTTCATGTCAAAGCTACGTCTTATAGCTTTAATTTTCAGTATGTGTCAATTTGTCGCAGTGTCAAATTCATAGTTTTTTTGAGCTCTCAATATGTCGAGTTTCGTGCCAACAAAACAGCATTTGCGGGAAGTTTTAATTTACTTCTTTAATTTGAAGAAAAGTGCTGCTGAAGCACATCGATTGGTCTCCGAGGCTTATCCGAGTCATGTTCCATCGGTTTCAACGTGCGAGAGATGGTTTGTGCGGTTTAGAAGTGGTGATTTTGACGTTGAGGACAAAGAGCGGCCGGGCCAAGTGAAAAAGTTTGAGAATGCTGAATTGGAGGCAATACTCAATGAAGACTCGTGTCAAACTCAACAAGAGCTCGCAGATTCATTGGGAGTGACACAACAAGCCATTTCCCATCGTATAAAAGCCCTCGGAATGATCCAAAAGCAAGGACATTGGGTGCCGTATGAGCTGAAGCCGAGAGACGTCGAGCGCCGTTTTTTTGCATGCGAACTGCTGCTCGAACGGCAAAAACGGAAGGGTTTTTTGCATCGCATTGTCACTGGTGATGAAAAGTGGATCCATTACGATAACCCGAAGCGCAAAAAATCATATGGTTACCCCGGCCATGCATCATCATCGACGGCCAAACCAAATATTCACGGCGCCAAGCTCATGCTCTGTATTTGGTGGGACCAGCTGGGTGTGGTGTATTATGAGCTATTGAAATCGAACGAAACCATCACAGGAGCACTATACCGAACTCAATTGATGCGTTTGAGCCGCGCACTCAAAGAAAAACGGCCACAATACGAGCAAAGACACGACAAAGTAATTTTGCAACATGACAACGCTCGGCCACATGTTGCAGCGCCGGTCAAAACATACCTACAAACGCTGAAATGGGAAGTCTTACCCCACCCGCCGTATAGCCCAGATATTGCTCCTTCCGATTACCACCTTTTCCGATCGATGACACATGGCCTAGCTGACCAGCGCTTCCATTCTTACGAAGAAGCCCAAAAATGGGTCGATGACTGGATAGCAGCCAAGCCGGCCGAATTTTTTCGCGACGGTATCCGTAAATTGCCAGAAAGATGGGAAAAAGTTGTGGCTAGCGATGGACAATACTTTGAATAATTCATTTGTTACCATTTTTTCAGAATAAACGTTCAAAAATAGAAAAAAATCCCGCATTTTCAATTTGTACTCCTGATAATAAATGGATCCCTACGGGAGGGATGTTGCCCGGACAGCTGGAAAACCTCTACAATTATACTGATCCCAAAAATAAACAAAGCCATAAAAGCAAGTCATTACAGACCAATTAACATGTTGCCATTATACGAAAAAGTGCTCGAATTAGTAGTAAAAAATCAAATTGAAAAATATTTAGAAACCAATGACATCATAACGGAGCATCAGTCAGGATTTAGAAAGCAATATTCGTGTGAAACGGCGATTCAAACTGTTGTAGATGAATGGAAAGTGTACATTAGTGAAGGCAAAATGGTAGGAGTAATATTCATGGATTTAAAAAGAGCGTTTGAGACAATCGACAGGGATATATTATTAGACAAATTATACCAATATGGTATTAGAGACAGGGTATTAGAGTGGTTTAGAACGTACTTAAGAAATAGAACACAGCAAGTTCGATTCAATGATAAATGGTCTGAAGTTATTCCCAACGAATATGGGGTACCGCAGGGGTCAGTACTATGGCCGTTGCTGTTTATTATATATATAAATGATATAGTTAATATGTGTCCAGAGGAATGTGCAATAAAAATATTTGCTGATGACACAGTGATATATGTACCTGGAAAAAGCAGCGCGGAAGTGGAGAGAAAGATGAATATGTTATTGAGTATAGTAGAAAAGTGGATGGAAAGAAATAAATTAAAAATGAATGTAGAGAAAACAAAATATATGATTGTCAGCAGTGTAAGGAAAGTCGTGAGTAGGAATATTGTACTGAAGTGTTTGGATGGAACGAAACTTGAGAAATTAGAGTCAATAAAATATTTGGGTATCATTATTGATGACAAGCTACGATTCAAAGACCACTGTGAGTATATGTTAAAAAAAATAGGGAAAAAAACGAGCTTTCTAAACAGAATGGGGAATTATGTATCTGCGTATACGCGATGTGTGATATATAAAGAGTAGTATGTGTACACCTTTGCTCCATCCCACTCCTATCCCCACTCCTATCCCCACTCCTTCCCCCACCACGCGGCTACCCCCACCACCTCACTTTTCCACCGCCGCGCTACCCACTCTGCTTGACCAGTGTCAGTAACATAGAGATGGTAAAGTGAGGTGGTGTGGGTACCTTGGTGAACAAGGAAGAGTAGAGATAAGAGCAGGATGGAGCAAAGGTGTACACATACTAAATAAATAAATTCATGCACTCACCACTTCTGCTGTTGTTGACCGCTGCTGTTGTACTATCCTCCTCCTTCTACGGCGGTTTTAACTCTCTCTCTCTCTCTTCCTCTCACTTTCACACACACATATACGAGAGCACGCACCCACTCACTCACACACTCACTCACACACTCACACACACACACACACACGCGCGCGCGCGCATACGCTCACGCACACACTTTTTCTACCTAGCACCGTCCATGTCAGGAGACTCGGGGTCCTCGAAGCCTTCGTCCACGTCGCCGCCATCGTAGCCGATTGCTATGTCCTCACCGAGAACCCCGAATACGTGTTCCACCACGTCCACATTGTCCACCGTCGTTAGCCTAACACTGAGAGTACGACTCTCGCCTCTCACTACACACCGAGCAATGATGCGGCGGAACCACACATTGACTCCAGCAGCGGCATTAAGCCATAGTCGTCAACCCGTTCCAATCCATGCAGATGGCACCCCATGCATAAGGCAGGTATCATGCCGGTGAGGGTATCAGGATAATATAAGTTATCCCAATTGACGAATATTGGGTACCCCTCATCGATTAGGAGTACTTCCGAATATCTGTCACCATCTGCATAGATTAGCTCACCGCGATCCGCACGACCATTTTGCACAACCACGCACCGCATCCCCTCGTAAAGGTCCTCCAGGGCGATACTAAACGATGCGCGATCCCACTCGTAAAAAACACGATGGAGAATTTTCGCCATCTCCTCGTACGCGTCCCGCATTTCATCGGTTCGCAGATGAACCACCATGTCCAAGTCTATATATAAAACACTGCACCAAAACGCGACACCCAGAATACTTGCATCATAACGAGGATACATAGCGGAAAAACGTTTTAGACTATACGATCACGAAGTTAAAGACAGACTGGATGCTCCGGATGAGGCTCGCGGTGATCACAGCGTTTGAAGATAACAAACGCCCCTCTGAATCATAACTAGGTGTGCAGCGCTTTGAATGCAATGTCAGCAGTTTTGCACGTGTGTACCGCTTTGCGCTGTGCTTCTCGTGAAGCGAATGCTCTGCAGTAAAAGACGCAGAATATGATACCGTGCCGCGAGAGACCTCAATTATAATTTATATATAATTATAAAAGAAGAGATACAGTAAACCGATGTATTTTATTTAAATCACTTTACAGATATTTACCGTCGTATGCAACATCCCTGCAAACACGGTAATCTTCGCTCGGAGACTCCTCTGCCGTTAAATTTATTTTTATCACTGTCTGATCGTCGAGAGGCAAAAGCATTGTAATATTCGCGCACTAATCTGTCATTTTTCGTTACATTATCGCTAAAGAGATTATTAAATCGCGACATGGTGAAGCCGCACGACATAAGATGTAGGAATACGATGCAAAATTGTCCACACACATCCGACGTATTACTCTGTAGCTGCTTGAGGCCGTACCGATAGAACTTGCAGTTTCTTCGTAGTCGTGCGAGATGTTGCGGTATAACCGGTGGTAGCCCGTAGCTATCAAAGTACATTCCTTTTCCATGATGGTTAACGTACATGGCGATCCAATGCTCTCCAGGTCCGTCGTGGTTATCCGTGTTAACTACGAGTCCGGCTGGTAACGACCATACACGAGGAATTCTGTCAGCCGGGTATACGCCAACGGTTGAAAGTGGTAGATACTGCAGACTCTCGTAGATTTGTCTAGTGTTCATGCTGAACACATAGTCAATGATTAAATGATGACCGATACGCTTTGAAAGACGTATATATATGCAAAATTTATTTCACAGCATCGTCGATCGTGTCACGACCACATGATGAAGATTTCTCCTCTTTTTTATTCTCTTCCTCTTCGTCTGCTGACCAAACATCCATGTATGATTCTCCTTTAAATGGATGCCCGCAAAGCCAATTTTTTATTTGAAAAGCCTGGCGCATTGCACAATGCGAAGACGCTGTATCGTTTATCATAGCGTGTCTGAAGCATTTTCGCAAAGAGTTCGGCATAAATGTGTACGATGGGGCGCCCTCCTCATCCTCCAGGTTGGAAATTTCACGACTCGTGATATCGCAAAGAAGTATAGCCTTCTCGTGACCGCGTGTATCGATGCGTCTTGATTTTCGCGAAATTTCACGCAAGTTAGCGTATGCCTGTTTACAGCTCACATCGCCCTCGTACCACTCCAGACCGTGAAAATATTTCAAGAGAAAATTATTCTGGCTTCTCGAATGCTGTGGTAATTCGGCAAAGTGAGACGGCGGTGCAACGATCCAATGAGCAGAGTACGGTCTATCCACTGCTACCACGGCAATTTCTTTCGGAATAAATTCTGAGTCTTTACCACGCATTCCCTGTATATCCACGACGATATCCATTTTCACGTCTAATCCGTACAGATGCCCGAGTTCGACTGATTAGTTACTCGCATACACGCTTCTACGTATCTTAACACGAAATAATTTTATGCTGACATCAGCACATTTTTCGCTTATCCGGTAAAATCCACCATTACTTGCCGAGAGGCATCAATTTCAAGGACATTATCATATTCCGCGTAGACTACACAATTTATCGTTGAAGCAAGCGCATCCTCAAATCGTACCTCTATTCTCACACTACCGTGCTTTATTAAATTCCAATGTGTATTGCTGTTCGCCGAAAGATCGGGTGTCAAATCAAAAGCAAACAGACAGTATCCATTGCGATAATTATCGCGATCGATCGAATTACCGTCGTTCAAGAAATGTATTCCAGTTCCCGAAAACAACGTTTGAAAAGCATCCACATATAGATGATTTTTCGTGAAATCAGGTTGTAACGGTTTCGAAGGTATTTGAGCACCATCTACATACAACGAGAGATAATTTATCTTGTAATTTTGGAAATTGAACGGATTCATACTGAAGTCACCGTTAAACGCAAACAAAACCGATAATTATACGCTTCGGCAATTGACCTAACATGATATTATCGATAGTTTCTCCATGAACACCAGAGTGTATTGAAACGGCTTTTACCTCGACTCTCGTAAGAGGATATTTAGCCGTAGATTTTGCCAGAGTTCTAGCATGCGAGAGCAGCACACCAGGAGCTATTTCTGTTCTACGAACGAGAAGCGATGCCTCGAGAATCTTTAAGCCGCATTGACCATTCTTTGTATCCCCCACAAGACAAAATGAATCTCTAGACCGCACCAACCGTAGGCGCATCTCGACGCCATTTAATAGGAACCGCTCCTGATTGAATATATCGCAATGCAGATGACCGAGCAAGTCTACAGTTTTTTCGACATTTAAAAATTGTTTTCTCCTCACAAGACCCGTATTTTCCGATGTTATATCATCCATTTTTCCAGGTGTATCGTCGTACCAGAGAACGCTCGTGAGATGCGAATTTTTTGCTGCTGGACCGTAATTCAAAAGTGTTTCTATGTACGCTCGATAAGCGTAGGCATTATTCCGAGGAGAAACTAATTTTTGATTCAGGTATATATCCACCTGATTAAACATAGAATGCAAGAGATTGTTTACAGGGCCGGCACTTACTTTCGACGATGTGCCCGCGTCAATTTCCGTAGTGGTAGGAGATGTTATTTTCACTCTCAGACTAAGCATAGTATGCGCGAGATCGATATACTCATCACCCAGTCCGGGAATAACAAATTCAATCGGTGAATCATCTGTTAGCGAAGATATTGGTTTGTAATACACCCAATTGGAGCCTTCGATCGTAGTTTGTGTCGGTGGGAGTGAAAATAATTCAAGTTCCGATTTAAGACACTCGCACGAGTGGGCATGTAGAAAGGCCATCTTATTTCAGCTATCCAAAAATATCTGCAACTGTTCGTTGACGAGTCTTCTTCTTCTTCTTATTGTTCTTATTATTCTTCTTCTTTATTGTTTTTCTCTTCATTACACGTTTATTTTTACGGGAGATACGTCGTGGTTTACGTTCGTTCGATGAATGAGGAGCTCGTGAAATTTTGCGCTTTTTATAACCAGAACCCCGCATGAGAGTGTCAATTTTTTCAGAGGCTTTGCGTTTGAGATTACTGCCTGATTCTCGCGCTCTCTCGCAAATAGCATCTTTCACAGCTATCAGGAGTACAAATTGAAAATGCGGGATTTTTTTCTATTTTTGAACGTTTATTCTGAAAAAATGGTAACAAATGAATTATTCAAAGTATTGTCCATCGCTAGCCACAACTTTTTCCCATCTTTCTGGCAATTTACGGATACCGTCGCGAAAAAATTCGGCCGGCTTGGCTGCTATCCAGTCATCGACCCATTTTTGGGCTTCTTCGTAAGAATGGAAGCGCTGGTCAGCTAGGCCATGTGTCATCGATCGGAAAAGGTGGTAATCGGAAGGAGCAATATCTGGGCTATACGGCGGGTGGGGTAAGACTTCCCATTTCAGCGTTTGTAGGTATGTTTTGACCGGCGCTGCAACATGTGGCCGAGCGTTGTCATGTTGCAAAATTACTTTGTCGTGTCTTTGCTCGTATTGTGGCCGTTTTTCTTTGAGTGCGCGGCTCAAACGCATCAATTGAGTTCGGTATAGTGCTCCTGTGATGGTTTCGTTCGATTTCAATAGCTCATAATACACCACACCCAGCTGGTCCCACCAAATACAGAGCATGAGCTTGGCGCCGTGAATATTTGGTTTGGCCGTCGATGATGATGCATGGCCGGGGTAACCATATGATTTTTTGCGCTTCGGGTTATCGTAATGGATCCACTTTTCATCACCAGTGACAATGCGATGCAAATAACCCTTCCGTTTTTGCCGTTCGAGCAGCAGTTCGCATGCAAAAAAACGGCGCTCGACGTCTCTCGGCTTCAGCTCATACGGCACCCAATGTCCTTGCTTTTGGATCATTCCGAGGGCTTTTATACGATGGGAAATGGCTTGTTGTGTCACTCCCAATGAATCTGCGCGCTCTTGTTGAGTTTGACACGAGTCTTCATTGAGTATTGCCTCCAATTCAGCATTCTCAAACTTTTTCACTTGGCCCGGCCGCTCTTTGTCCTCAACGTCAAAATCACCACTTCTAAACCGCACAAACCATCTCTCGCACGTTGAAACCGATGGAACATGACTCGGATAAGCCTCGGAGACCAATCGATGTGCTTCAGCAGCACTTTTCTTCAAATTAAAGAAGTAAATTAAAACTTCCCGCAAATGCTGTTTTGTTGGCACGAAACTCGACATATTGAGAGCTCAAAAAAACTATGAATTTGACACTGCGACAAATTGACACATACTGAAAATTAAAGCTATAAGACGTAGCTTTGACATGAACATAGTCACAGTACTGCCTGATGCGTATAGCGTTAGTAACGCCATCTGTTATCAAACCCGCATTTTCAATTTGTACCCCTGATATATTTCTATCGAGGATATCACCGGCTACGTTTACACCAGCGCGCAACGCCTCTTTTCCAACTGCTTTAGCGCCCTTCTTTAAAAGTGGTAACACTCGACGAAACAGGCCCCCGAGAAAGCTACCGATACCTTGTCCTCGCTGATTAGGTGTTCCGATATAAACATGGCTAATGCCACCGTACCCGCGACGAGCCCATCCGTGCTGCACACTGTCAATATCATCCATAGTGGTGTAATCAATCGTGGGACCTTTTGAAATGTAGTGTCACAGTCAACGTTCCCTGCTCGAATGGTATAGGATCCCCAAATTCGTCTCTTATATCGATCTCGATAGTGTGTAAATTATTGCGCAAGAGAGGTATATATCGAGGCGTTGAAAACGATTTAATTTTTATCGAACCATACGGACAGTCATCAGTATCAATGGGAACAACTCGTAAGAGGGGTGTCTGTACATCGCCTGTAATATAGCTCTCGCAGATATCTGTGTATAAAAACATGCTGCCCGGTATAGCACCGGTGAGAGATGCTGGCCTCGACCCTGTGTATTCGCAATGCGGTTCTATCATTACGGACCTACAATCCTCTTCCGAGAATCCTAGTAGCGTTGCGATAGCGGGCGATACGCGAAAGTCGTGGTAGCGTAGATCGTCGCATACGCGTGCCACTTCGACCTGCCCGCTCGGAAGCGATTTAAAGCGCAAATGATCGGCCACGTGAGGTAACTGATTTATACTCTCCAAAAGAGCGTCTATAGAGCGATATACACCAGGCGCTACTTGGTCTCTATCAGCGCGCCTCCGTGGTAAAAGATTTAAGCCCGATAAATCATAATCACCATCCTCAAAAGTTACGAGATTTTCTACAGTAGGAACATGTAAAAGAGTCATCGGATAAGCAATTTCCACAAGAGAAACAGACCATTCTCCGTGCAGGCGTATCTGACGCGGTAGTTTTGTAATAAATTTCGTCGTCGTATTATCCGGAAAATACTGCATACTACTGTTGCTCGGTAGTACGACAAAGAAAGAGCTATCCTTGGAGCTCATATTTATTACGGACGATGATCCCGAGCGTTCTTCTTCTTCTTTGTCCTCTTCTTCTCTTTCGTCTTCTCAGATGACGGAGGCACTCGTACTCGTGATAATTCTGCCTCGTAGAAAATACCGTCGATAGTCTCGTTATTCAGATCGTGTAAAATATACACGACTGGTTCTCGATTCACAGATATTCGTTGAATCTTGAATAAATCGTTACTCCAACCACGCTCATATCCTTTCACGAAAGCTGCTTTAGCTGTACTGATACGTACCAAGTCACCGACGCTGTATTTAGGCTTTTTAATTTTTTTCGCGTTACGCTCGTAACGCCGTGCTAAATTGTCTCGGGCTATAGAGGCATTTTCGAGGGTTACTTCGCTCGGAGGAATACGCGTTCCACTGTGTCTAGTGTGATTATAAGCATATAAAAAAGTTTGTAAAACATCGATGTAACGCCTATTTCGCGTGTATGTAAAGTAGCGCTACATTCGCTCTTTTATTGTTCGATTAAAGCGTTCGGCAATCGAGGCTTTTATATCAGGGTTACGAGCAGCGCGAAAATCGATATTCTTTTTCTTGAGAATTTGCTGAAACGGTGCGCCGATAAATTCTTTGCCTCGATCAGTTTGCAATTGTTGCGGGCGACGATTGTTACTGCGCGCGAGTATGCGTGTGAGACCGCGGGCCACGTTTGCGCTCGTTTTGTCACGCAAAGCCTCGACCCACGCGTATTTGCTCAACACATCGATAACAACAAGCAGATACGCGTACCCATCGTTGTACGTGGCTATCGAGCGAAGATCAGCTAAATCAGCCTCCCATGCATCGTCTATATTACTCACGCTGTACGTACGACGGGGAAATCGTCGTCGTACGAGTTGATGCATGTTATATGAATCCTGTGTCTCGAGCCATGGTAAAACATTTTTTCGCGCTACTCTTCGATCCACCTGGGCCAAATTTTTTGCTCGAGAATAGGAAGCAGGATGAGCGGTGTCATAATAGATTTTTTGAAGAATTTTCATAATTTTAGCGATGACCAGTTAAATGGATTCTTTTTCTTTTTCTTTTCTAACTGTGTGGGGGGTCGATATTCTGCTTGTGCGAAGTTTTGCAATTGTTCGTCCTCTTCTTCATTCCCCTCCTCCCCCTCGATGATGTCGTTTTCAGCCGTGAGCATTAAATCTCTGTTTGAGTGTGCGGTCTCGGCCTCGTCGTCGTTGTTGTTGCTACCGTTGCTGCTGTTGCTGCTGCTACTATCGTTTCCGCGCGGTAAAATAAGACGCCGCTGTGGTGTCGAGGATGATGTAGGTGTAGGCTCGTGTAGTAACGCGGGATTACCGATAAATTCACGCGGCATCTGTATCGCTCGCAGGAGTTTGGCAAAGTGAGATCGTCCGATGGGTTTCTCGCGTTTTCTAGCTCGCAAAGCATCGTTAACAAGATCAACGATATTGGAATTTGAAATTCTTCTGCCGTCTATGGAAACAACGCCGTTACGATCCCATGTCATTTTTTTACCAACGGCGCTGCGATGCAAATTGCGAAGCAACGATATTGCTTTAGATTTAAATTTTTCTGGTACGCTATCGATAATAAGTGTGTCATTGAGTCGAGATTTAACTTTGTTTATTAAAACGTCGTCGGATTTATTCTCGTGGCTATCGAGTATTGCTACTTTTCGTTTTGATGAAATATTCGGTACGGCATTATCGTACTCGACCATGTGAAGATAACGCTGTAAAACCTGTTGGTACGCTATCCACTTCTCTCTCTCGCTCTTGTACGAGTGAGAGTTTAGAATTTCACTCAGCTCAGAGTCGAGGCGCGATAATGGCGTACCGGTAGTCTGTACGGAAGGCAACGGGTCTGCACTCGTAGTAGTTAGTAGTAGTAGTAGTAGCAGCAGCAGCAGTAGTGGCGAGTCCAGCGAGACGATGTATGTTATCATGGGGAATAAGTACCATCTTTCTGGCATATTCCATCTCTCGCGTAGGCCAAGACAGGTGCAAGAAGCAACTTGAGAAATCCGACACAGTGCTCGACGATGATCTTCCTCTTACCGCTCCAATTTCCCTTTTTGGCGGCTAGTCGTCGAAGAATTGTCGCGTGCCTCTGAAGATGATTCTGTTGCACGTTGTTCAGACTCACGTTTCCCTGTAAAACGTTTAGAGCACACTCGCATATACAGCGTACAAGCGCTACATCTGCTTTGCGCAAAAATGCACGTCGTTGCTCTTGCTTCAGATAACACAACGCTTGCAATATAATTATCAGCTTTTTATCGAGAGGTCCGCGCAACGCCATTACAAGCGCATTACTGGTACATCGCGCGACGCATCGCGAACTTTTATTGCTTTTTGAGGCACGTAAACGTAATGGTATTGGTCATCGGGAAATATACAGGCGCGAAATCGACAATTATCAGGCGTCGATTGTTTCAAGTCGAATAATAGATAGCCGTGCGGTGCGGCTGTTGCATCGAAATATACTTCCTGCAAAAATCGCGGATTCTCGGGACATACCTGGCGGGCTAGGTGCTGGATTTGCGCTTGATCTCGCGGATTTTTGAAGACAACGATATAATTAGCGTTTAAGGAGATATCGCGCTGCCCGTGACCCTGATGGAAGAGATTTTGCGTGATGAAAATGACACCAAGATTTTCATGATGGCTACCCTTGGTGAAAAGATCGACCACAGTATTGTTGGATGCCTCGCGCATTAGATCGTCAATGACCACAAGTTTAGGTCTTGCATCATTCGAGTAGTCTACTGCTTGCGGTAAACCCTCGCGAAATTCGATTTTATCACCGTACTCTGAATACCCGGACTGCCACTCTGAGTAATAAAAAAGTATACGATCGAACGGGACATCCGTCATTTCGCACATGTATTTAAAGAATTTTTTTACAAAATATGTTTTACCACAACCCGTAGGACTGCTTATCACAGCTGTCCACGGATGTTTCCAACGTGTATCCATATCGACGAGTGTCTATCAAAATCAATCAGCAGACTCTTAAATAAGCTTATACCGCGGCGGCGGCTGCGGCGGCGGCGGCGACCTCGCGGCATCAGCTGTTTTCGCGGCCTTAAAGAGCTGATAAGGCGCGGCGCGCCTGCACTAGCTGATGAGGCGCGGGCCCGCGGTATAAGCTGGTGTTTACGCTGTATGTAAATTAAATAACGATAGTTTTTATATTTCTCACAAATAAAGCAATATTTTTATTTCACTATGCATACATCTCTATATACAAATTTTACGAATCATTAAATTCTAAACAGCAATATTATATCCACGGATGTAGCACGAGAAAGTCAGAACAAAAGGAAACACTCGATAAGAAAGACGGGACAAAAGGAATCAACGATGAGAAAGTCAGAACAAAAGGGAACGGTAAAGAGATAGCAGCTACTGCTACGAATAGCAGCACAAAAAGAACGATCCGATAACGGTTTTATACATAATAAATAATTTTTTTCATTTTTACATGAAATTAGACAAAAAGATTATTTTTCAATATCACGAATTCAGCCGTAAAACTATATACTTTTTTGCGTTATACTAATTAGCGTATTTCACAATAGCCATACGGTACGGTAGAGTACAGCCCGTGCCGTTTTCGCTTCGTGTTAACAGGTTCGCATGATTTCGTTTCTTTACGCGTTACTACATGATGAAATTCCGTACGTCGAATAGCGTCGAATTTAAAAATAATAGGTACGCTCCTTGCTCCTGTCACGAAAGATCGTAATGCGTTATAATTTACGTGACGGCTATTCGCAAAGTTTAGCGTGATACCCTTCACTTTACATTTTTCAATAATCGTACCGTCGGGTTTACAAACAAGGTATGCGTAAAATTTTGGTCCACCCGAAACGAACGAAGTTATATAACTACCAGGCCCGTATTCACTTAATTCATCCGTAAGATCTCCTAGAAATTGACCGATACGTACAATTTCGGGTGTCCAACGGGATATTTACCATTCTTACATACCCACGGATACAGCGAGCAAACATCCACATAGCGTATCTGCTCCCCATTCGCGACGTCGTACAAGCTTACTAAATTTTCCGTTCGACCGCAAAAGAATGCATCGCGTGGTTCGAGAGGCGCCTGCTTGACCATGGCGTGATTTTTCACGTATATCGACATTTCCTCGTTATTCTCGAGTAATCTGTCAAAATCGCATTCCCATATTTCGGTTAGAGTGTACCCTTTCGATCTGATTCGCCCGGAAATAAGAACGGTACGCTCGTATCGCTCATCCATTGTATCGCCGAATTTAGTTCAAGCATCTCTATTCACGCAATAACATCGCGGACAACCGTGCCAAAAGCAGCCGTGAAATTGAAGAACGTGATGGACCCCCGCATCCACGTAGTAACCGTCCACAGCCGGTAGGCCGGCCGGAGGGCGATACTCTCTCGTGCGTCCAGCATGAGCGATAACACAGTTGAGCTCACGCTTGAGCCATACGAGCCATACGACGGCCTTGCGCGATTGCTTATCGCCCCAGCGATATCCTCCTGGTGGTAACACCGCAATGCGATCTTTCTGTAGAAAATTCTTTCGAAATACTCTCATACATGCTGATGCTATCGTTCATGCTTCTGTAAAGGGGCACACGCTCCCACAACGTATAAGTAACTCTCGAAAAGCTAAACACGCTTGTCTCAAAACCGTAACATCTGTACGACAATATTGCACAAATTGCGTCGCAAAATCAAATTTATAATCTACGCGACTCGATTCTTCCTCATACCATTTTAAAAAGCGCTCGCGATCCGCTGTGAACATGGTATCGGGTGAGTAAAAATGCAAAGCCGGCAGAGGACCTGAGTAATTCTGATAGTTCGGTGTGTTGAATAAATGGGGAAATGTACCTTTTGCCACCTCATTAGCGAAACCAAAGGCCGTAGGTAAAGCGCTAAGAGCCATGGGTAAATAGTTTAGACTATCGAGAAAAACGACATCGCCAATTTTCATCGAGACAATCTTCGTACCATTCATAATCAGAGAGGGCAGCTGTGTTTTTTGCACCTCGATTAAATACCGTAGAATAAATTGTGCGTCGAAACCTCTAGCATTATGGGCGATGCAGATGGTCTTTTTAAATTTTTGCGATAAGGCCAATTTTACGAGATCCCCAACAGGATCATCGATAAACACGAATTCACGTTTACCACAGTTAGCACAATCGGTCTCTATATCTGTGATATTTAGACATGCCATACATACGCATTGTGCGACACATAAATTCGGCTCGTGAATTCGTGTCGATTTATTATCATGCAATTGCTCGTGTTGCTGCGTCTCAAAATCATAAAATAAAAATCTCGTCGAAGACTTGTCTTTTTTCTTCTGCTTTTGCGCATCTGATTTCTTAAGAGGTGCTATAAAACATGCATGCGTAGTCGGCCGCGTTTGTTTGCATGTAGTACAAAACGATATACCACATACATGCATCTTTTTATCTGTGGTTTTAATCATAGGCGAGCAGCCTCTACAGATTTTCAATGCGTTACAAACGCTGTACCATCTATATTTACGAGACGTGATACCCGCGGAGCCCTCACTCTTGTGATGAGCGAGGCAAAAAGCACCAAAGAACGAACGATTACAGTCTGCGCAATACTCAGGCTGAGAGTGTCTATTACCGTTGCAATAAGTGGATTTACATCGAGCACATTGATAGCTACATCGATGCTCGAGTACTCGAATATACTTGGAATTACATTGTGTGCAGAACCCCCGACTACCTAGCGCACTGGCGAGATTTAATATCGGTTGATTGATGAGAACGCTCGTAATAGAGAATAAAGAGTGTATGATTAATTTTAACCTGTTGCAGTGAGTACGTATTTTCGCCCATCGTACAGAGCCGGAACGCATTTTCCGAAGGTGAGAAATTCATAAACAATAATCGCTATACCCTCGTGAACCAAGTACTCCTGAAAGAGCTGAATTTCGCGCGCACCACACCCCCTAGATGATGTCGTTACCCCTGCATTACGTGTGAGCTCTATCGCTGCTGTATAATGCGCACCTCGAAGCCCGTTCCGAATTTGACACCATCGTCTGTGTAGCACACCCGCACGTATTTGACCGCGTTCGGCATGCGCTTGGGCAGTGACAAGGGATCGTTGTAGACACAAATTATCGTGATTACTTATGCGTAAAATTGACTTTTTTGCTATAGACTTGTGTGTAAGCCTAGTGCCCACACCAGCTCCTTCGACGCCTCGTACTATACATGTCGTCATTCTACATGTACCAGCGTCTATTCGAAATTCGCGCGCGCTCTGAGCTACACTATTAATTAGTCGCCATATATCGTCGGGAACGATGTCACGAGCTGGTCGAAATGATAACCATACAGGTCCTTGCGCAAAAGACGGTACGCTCAGAGTCATACCCACATAATCATGTCCTTCGCACGATTCTGTAAGACGTGTGAGAACATCTCGTACACCTCCCTCGAACCATGTCAGATGATCGATACCGACCGGTGGCTGACGAAAATAAAAATCTGTCTCTCGACCCTGCATCCTAAAGCGTGGAAAATAACGTCTCTGCTCGTTGTCGATACCGAAACGTTCACCAGGAGGCAAAATATCACCACCCCGTGCAGCAGTCCTTCCATCGCCAGTCTGTCCACCTGCAGGCATAATTAAACGATTTATTAGAATTTTTATTTAATTTACTTTTAATTTTTGTTTGTCGCTGGCTATATACTATGCATATAGTTCGTGTAACGTAAGAATTACAAACTTATATTTGCTTCTAGTCCTCGAATCCGTCGACTGCACCAGGGAACCGCCGACGCATTTCGTAAACCAACTCGATTGTCGGCGGTCTCGGCACAGTGAATCGTGCAAAGCGAAAAACGTTTGGGTCCGTCTCGTACCCTGCTTTTTCATTTTACTATTATTATCCGCGTAATTTTTTTATTTTTGTCAGCGTAGTTGTATTATTAAAAGCTTACCTGAATCTACAGGGTCCTCCTCCTCTTCCTCCTCCTCCTCGTCGTCATCGTCTACGTCTTGCTCGTCTTGCTCCTCCTCCTCCTCCTCCTCCTCCTCCTCCTCCTCCTCTTCTTCTTCTTCTTCTTCTTCTCCTTTTTCTTCTTCTTCTTCTTCTTCCTCCTCCTCTTCTTCTTCTTCTTCTTCTTCTTCTTCCTCGCTGTCTGTATTGCTGTTGGTATCATCGTTTGAACTGTATTGTCGCGATGGGCCTGCGACGGATTCATCTGGTTCTCTCGACGGGCCTGCCATGAAAAGACCGTTTGTAGGTTTATAACCGCAGAATGGCTGGGTAAAATTTATCCAGCGATTCCCTACGGTGCTGTCGCCATCGTTGTCCCTGCTATGATCATCTGAATCGGTTCTACCCTCCTCATCGAAATCATAGGTGTCGGATCCCATTTCTGCGTCCTCATACCGTCGAACTATATAAAAATCTTATGAAATAAAGGAAATAAAATAGAAGTAATTAGCGTTGTATATTACTTACGTCTTTCATTGAGTATGGGTTGCAGAAAAGTCTCATTCAGCCAACCTCGTCGACGAATAACACGCACCACCGAATCAATAATTATTTGATTATCAAACAATCCAATATTATACGCGTCAACTAAATCGCGTTGATGACACTCGCACAGCATACCGCGAATTTTACGAACAACCGCCTGTGTCGGAAGTTCCCATAGGGTGATCTGTAAATTTCTTCTACCCCAGCGCGAACGCAACGACGGTCTACGCTTCAATATAAACTCTATCAATTTTCTTATCAATAAGCGCTTTACCACTCTGACCATGATTGTGCTGTTAGAGTAGTAGTAGTAGTAGTAGTAACCATAGTAAATCAGACAATTAACTAGAGAATTTTCAAAGCGGCTCACTTTTATATATATTCCTTTAACAAGCTCTCTCTCTCTCTCTCTCTCTCTCTCTCTCTCTCTCTCTCTCTGCATATACTGCAACGATGTAATGAATACGACTAACCAAGAAGATGGCCGCACGCGATCGCTTTACAAAAGCAAGACCTAGGGAAATATTTAGCGATGGTGATGTACTTAGTTATCGAGTTTCGCTGATGAAAGTCATATTGTTTTCATCTAATTTCAGGGCACTCGGCCATGAGGAATATCATCAAATTTCACCGACGAATATTATTTAGTTTTCATGGTACATATTATCTGTATGTCGATGTGTGCGTGTGCGCATAAGTGTGCGAGAGTATGCAAGAGTTTTGGGATATATTTGCTGCTGTTACTAGGCTGTTGAGGAGAATGCGACAAATATCAAAGGATATTGGCTAGCAATTTTCAGGCGTATGATTTGCAGTATCAAAAGAAGATGCAATGCAGTTAGGTGGTGGAGGAAATCTGTATAAAACGGAGTATGAACACCACCGACGATTCATTCGAAAAGTTACAGTCTACACCAGGGGTCTCCAAACTACGGCCCGAGGGCCACATTCGGCCCGCGGACAGATTTTGTCCGGCCCGCGGAGAGCTAGCATACTGGAAAACTCCTTTTAGAGAACATATTTTTTATAGCAAATTAAATTTAGTTTACTGAAGTATTCTAATTTTATGTTGAATAATTATTAATATGACATCTACATTGATATGGTCATGGGCTAACTACTCATAACATTGTTGTAGGCTTATTGTTATTGTTTTTGTGATAAGTTGGATAAAGAAACACAGAATTGTAATGAGTAAAGACATGTATAATATGCATAAAATTTAACTTCAGTATATAATAACTAACAAATTATTGAAATGAATCCAACTAACATTTTATACATTTTAAATAAAAACATAACTTATAACAAGCATAATGACATATGAAATACTAATGAGATTTATGTAATTGAGATTTTCCACTGACAATAGTTTGTAGTTGTGGACTAATTTTACTTGTACCAATTATTAAAAGAGATTTAAGATGCTCATCAGTTAATTTAGATCTGTAAACATTTTTTGTGTACTTCATTTTGGAGAAGGTCTTCTCACACAAATAAGTAGTACCGAAAACAGCCAACGAGCAAATTTATGCAAATTATCAAATTGTGTCAGTGGAAGACTCTTATAAAATTCCAACAAAGATGAGTTTCGATATTTGTTCTTAATTATATCACTGCACTGTAGATCAATCATTTCCATTTGAAGTTCCGGGGCTAGGGTTTCAATGTCAGTATCAAAAGGATTCTGAAAAATCTTAATTTGATTCGCAATGGCATCAAAGTCCGAGAAACGAGTATCAAAATTTATTTTCAAAGCACTCAAAGTTTCGATTGCAAAATCGATAGGAAACTCAGTCTCAGTGGTGTGGCTGAATATTTCACATGTTTTAAACTGTGAAAAACATTTACTTCGTAGTTGTGATTGAAACAGTATCAATTTCTTCCGGAATGATTTGATATTAGTGTATAGATCAGGAAGATGCTGGTTTTTTCCTTGCAATCTCAAATTCAGTTCGTTCACATGTTTTGTCAAATCAACATAGAATGCTAACTTCCACAGCCATGCGTTGTTTTGTAATTCAGTAAGAGGGCGATGCTTTTCATTCAAAAAAATTTCGATCACTGCTCGAAGTTCAAAAAAGTGCTGAAGGACTTTCCCACAACTAAGCCAACGTACGGCAGTATGATAAGGTAAGTCATTTTCTCCAATCTCTTCAATAAATTGTCGGAATTGTCGGTGATTCAGCCCAAAAGATCTGATGAAATTAACAGTTGATATGACTGGTTTCAGAACTTCAGACATATCCAAACATTTTCCGCACAAAGACTGTTGATGAATGATACAATGTAAGACTAATGGTTTTGAACCACCGTCATTTTCTACAGCCTTTGACACAAGAGCGACAACTCCTTTATCTTTCCCACTCATGTTTTTGCCTCCATCAGTTGTAATACATTTCAAGTTTTTCCATCGAAGGTTCTTTTGATTAATGGCCATTTCAACTCCTTTAAAAATATCTGTACCAGTAGTTGTGCCATGAATACTATACATATCAAGAAGTTCTTCATGCACTTCATAGCTTTTATCTACTCCTCGAATATAAATCAACACCTGAGCAGTATCTGACACATCCGTTGACTCATCCAAGGCCAAAGAAAACCACTCAACATGTCCATTTTTGTCGAACAGTTGAGAGGATATATTTTCAGCGATGTTTTCTACCCTTCGAGCCACAGTGTTTGCTGACATACTGACAGTTTTTAATAAATTTACCTTTTCAGGGCACATTTCTTCGGCTACTGCAGTTATGCATTCTTTGATCATTTCTCCATCGGTGAATGGTTTTCCACGTTTTGCAATTTCAAGAGCCACACGAAAGCTGGCACGAGTTGCAGCCTCTTGTTCAGTTTTGAGTTTTGTAAATGAAGATTGCTGCGATTTCAATCGGCGCTTCATAGCTTCGAATTTTTCTGTCCGCAAACTTCCTGTATATTTTGAATAATTTTGAAAATGTTTTGTTTCATAATGACGTTTAATGTTATATTCCTTGAGAACGGCTATGCTTTCATTGCAAATCAAACATAGCGCCTTGTTACTGGACTCAATTACGAAATACTGAATGTTCCACTGATCTTTGAATTTTCTGCATTCACTATCAATTTTTCGCTTCTTTTCCATACTACTAAATCACACACAAAAGCAACAATTCAAATCAAAATACTGTTACAAAGATGTCTTAAACTTAAACACGCACAAACACGTTTTAAGGAGGTACGCACTATTTTATTTCACAACAGTGTCATAGGAACTGACTTGTGGTTGCGCCACTAGCCTTCTTATATATTCCAATTACTGCCATCCAGAAGTGAGTGGAAGACACCAGAACTTTCTCGAACCAACGAGATTATTCTGTACGTGCTATTAGCGCCATCTGTTAGCGATAGAAGGTACTACCTATTTCCGCTTGTGTCCACCAGATGTCGTGTCACGTTACTCCTCATGGCTCGTACTCTACGACTAATCTAGAAATTACAGATAATGACAGGAAAATTAATAATATGCAGTGTTGCCGTTTTGCGGATTTTAGTCCGATTTGCAGCCTTTTTTAAACGTTGCGTACTTTTTCGGACTTTTTTTTTCATCAGTGGACTATTTCACTTTTTACCACCGGCAACAATGATAATATGGTTTTGGCCCTCGGAACTTACTGGAGTAATCAGTATGGCCCTAAGGCTGGAAAGTTTGGAGACCCCTGGTCTACACGAAAGCAATAAAAATGGCAAATAACGGTGCTAAGCCTCATGTGATATCGCTGTATATAGCGAACCCCGTTATGTACGGTTTAAATAAATCATTTGGTAAAATAATCGTAGCCGGGTTCGAGTTGAACTCTACGTGTACGCTTACACCGGTGGTGAAAATATTGTCGAATACTTTTACCGGAATTACACTCGGTGCGGACGAGTGGCGAGTGTTTAAAAGTGATTTTTCTCGCGTACAACAATATTTCGAAGCTCATGGGACTGATGCCGAGAAAATGTGTAATACCCGCATAGAGCACACAACGCATTACACACTTTTAACCTCGTGTTACCAGCACAGAGCTGTGTCATTTGGTAAAATAAGCGGTAGCGCTGATGAGGAAAACGAGAATCAAGAGGAATCTGGAGAATCGAAACGGAAACGCTTCCGAAAATACTCTCCAAACATTGTTCTTCAGCGGTCTACATTTGATATGCTCGTCGAAATAAGTAGAAGAATTGATATTCATATGCAGGCTCTAGAGAGTAAAAGTGAAACGATTCAGAGGTGTATGAACGAGGTGGTATCATATGTCCGTGAAAAGATAGTTGTCAGTGAAATGCCTCGTGCAGTAGCGTATGAGATCATCGGTTCCAAGGACTTCTTTGAAGAAGCGCTCGAACACATCGCGATCTTGCTAACGCCAGAGGATACGGAGTTTATGAAAATTATTTTGTCCGAAATAATTGTGCTGTTTCGTGGTCATATCGCTGATCATGCATCGGGTGTTGCGTTGCGAAAGCAATAATTCTACGTATGTGCAGCTATTTGTGATAAAGAAACTGTTGTAAATAATTGTATATAGTGTACATTTCGCTTGAAATATTATAAAGTATACACCGATGTCAGTCACAGAGAGAGAGAGAGAGAGAGAGAGAGAGAGAGAGAGAGAGAGAGAGAGAGAGAGAGAGACAGTCGTAAAACCGAAGCATCAGCAAAGGTCTGCGCTAGAAAGAAGACGGAGGCTCGTCTCTGTTTCATTAACACAGCAGATCATGGAATACGTGCCAATGTCGATTAGCAGCAAAGCAGCAGAGCTTGGTAAGTAAAAAATATAAAATAATTTTAAATCATGTAATATTTATTTTTAATTCAAAAAATAATGTTTTGCAGAGCGAGCAGCCCCTGCATATGAGCCGACACCGAGGGTTCGTTATTCGTGTCATGGAGAGCGAGAGGAAGATACATATACTGTACAGATAGAGCTAACTTCGGGAAAGAAAAGTGCCACCCGACATCCTCATCCACAGTTGTCGTCGGTGGCAGAAGATCATCAACGCTGCCAACTTTGTATAATGAGGCGTGGCATATCAGGTAAGACAATATCGATTATTCTGTACACGATGTTTTTTATTGATCAGTGCGCTCAATTAAATAGTTGTTTCGTTCTTTTTTCAGAAGTACACTATGATGACAACGTCCACAGCGAAAAATAATTTAAAAGCAATATTACGAGTGATAATACAAATTAATTTCATATAGCGATAAAAATAAAATTAACGGTGAAGGAATCTCCGAGCGTGGATGACCGTGTTTGCAGGGCTGTTGCATACGACGGTAAATGTATAAAGTGCTTTCCATAAAATATTGGTTAATTTAAAAATATCTGATCTTACTGTGTCTCTTATTTTTATAGCATAATAATTAGAGAATTATAATTGAAGTCTTTCTCTCTCTCTCTCTCTCTGTGAGGGATCATATTCTATATCTTTTACTGCAGAGCAAGCACTTTGCGAGGAGCATAGCGCAGGGCTATGCATGCTCGAAAGCCTCTTTCGTTGCATTTAAAGTGATGGATACCTAGTTATGATTCATAGGAGGCTGTTATCTTTATGCCGTGATACTCTCTAGTAGCATCTCGAGCATTTAGTCTGTCTTTGGCATCCTACTTGGAAACAATAAAAAGCAATATGTATCCACGATACGGCAAGGAGATTTTAAGCGACGCGTTTTGGTGCCGATTAATGTTTGTCGAGAGTGTGATGAGTGTGTTTCTGCGTACGCAGGAAATCTGCGATGCATACGACGAGCTGGAAGAGCTCCTACGTAGTGTGTATTTAGTGGAACATCGTGGAAGACCCATTGAACTTGGGGAGTTGCATATCGGCATGTCCTGTATTGTGCCTCGTTTCAATAACGTTGACCGCGGCGAAGTGGTTTACCCGGACTTTGATGGGTACTGCGAGGTGTTGCTAGTCGATTTCGGCGAAACTACTTACATCGACTGGTCTCACCTATTTCATCCGGAGCCTCTAGCAAGTATGCTGCCGGTTCTTGTCATGGAGTTTTCCATATACGGACTCGAACGCGTGGATGTTGCAGGTATCGAGCAGCTCGTCGAAGAAGCGTGCGGTGGAGATGACTTGATCGCTGTCATGATGCGACCTCTTACCGGCGATAGCGTTCCGCGGGTTCGCTTATCGAACGGTGAACGCGTGGATGTGGCGGCGTTTATTATAGAAGCCCTCGGTGAGGAGATAGATATCGGCTACGATATCGATGCCGCGGACGAAGGCTTTGACGAGGACATAGTAATGAATTAAAGACGCTGTGCATGTGTATGTGTGTGTGTGCGTGTGTGAGAGAGTACATTCGAGAGACAGGAGTTTAAAATCGCTTTGGCAGGAGGGTAGATGCCTACAACAGCTGCGGTGGTGGTGAGTACATAATTGTATTTATTTTTCCAAGTATGTGTACACCTTTGCTCCATCCTACTCTTATCTCTACTCTTCCTTGTTCACCAAGGTACCCACACCACCTCACTTTACCATCTCCACGTTACCGACACTGGTCAAGCAGAGTGGGTAGCGCGGCGGTGGAAAAGTGAAGTGGTGGGGGTAGCCGCGTGGTGGGGGAAGGAGTGGGGATAGGAGTGGGATGGAGCAAAGGTGTACACATACTACTAATATAAAACAAGAAACTATAGTAAAATTGATGTGAAGGAATTTACACGGATGTTAAGCATTACCACAAGACAAGTTCAAGAGGTAGAAGTAAGCCAAAGAGCAAGGATGCTCGTTGATAACATAGTGGGTGCTCTAGATAGGTTCGCACCCAGAAAAATAGTGAAGATTCCAAGCGTATGGGAAGGAAAAAAATGGTATTCAGAAGACATAATAGTAGCTGCAAGAAGAAGAGATAAGGCATACGGAGTAGCAATTACTACTGGTTTGGAGGAGCATTGGCAGGAATTTAAAGTAGAAAGGAATGCGGTAGTTAAATTAATAAGAGAAAATAAGAAGGAATATTATGAAAAGATGATAGACGATAATAAGAAGGATCTGACAAAAATGTGGAAAACGTTAAAAGAAGTAATTAAAGGAGAATCAATGGGTACTAGAGAAGTAGAGAATATAGATTTTGAGATATTGAATGACATGATGGGAGGTAGTATAGCTGATAAATTTAATGTGTTCTATGTGCAAAGTGTAAAGAATATAGTTAATTCAATACAAAGGGATACGGCTGGAAGTCCAAACCGAAGAAGAATTATAACAGGGATAAGGATGAACAATAAAAGTATAATGGAAAACTTCAATCATATTGAAATAAAGGATCTGGAGAAGATAGTGATGGGACTCCCGAAAAAGAAGGGAACGGAAGAAGGAATATCAAGTGATATACTAAAAATGGCATTCAGTGCAGAAAAAGAGGAATTTGTGGAAATAATAAATGGATCCCTACGGGAGGGATGTTGCCCGGACAGCTGGAAAACCTCTACAATTATACTGATCCCAAAAATAAACAAAGCCATAAAAGCAAGTCATTACAGACCAATTAACATGTTGCCATTATACGAAAAAGTGCTCGAATTAGTAGTAAAAAATCAAATTGAAAAATATTTAGAAACCAATGACATCATAACGGAACATCAGTCAGGATTTAGAAAGCAATATTCGTGTGAAACGGCAATTCAAACTCTTGTAGATAAATGGAAAATGTACATTAGTGAAGGAAAAATGGTAGGAGTAATATTCATGGATTTAAAAAGAGCGTTTGAGACAATCGACAGGGATATATTACTAGACAAATTATACTAATATGGAATTAGAGACAGGGTATTAGAGTGGTTCAGAACGTACTTAAGAAATAGAACACAGCAAGTTCGATTCAATGATAAATGGTCTGAAGTTATTCCCAACGAATATGGGGTACCGCAGGGGTCAGTACTAGGGCCGTTGCTGTTTATTATATATATAAATGATATAGTTAATTTGTGTCCAGAGGAATGTGCTATAAAAATGTTTGCTGATGACACAGTGATATATGTACCTGGAAAAAGCAGCGCGGAAGTGGAGAGAAAGATGAATATGTTATTGAGTATAGTAGAAAAGTGGATGGAAAGAAATAAATTAAAAATGAATGTAGAGAAAACAAAATATATGATTGTCAGCAGTGTAAGGAAAGTCGTGAGTAGAAATATTGTACTGAAGTGTTTGGATGGAACGAAACTTGAGAAAGTAGAGTCAATAAAATATTTGGGTATCATTATTGATGACAAGCTACGATTCAAAGACCACCGTGAGTATATGTTAAAAAAAAATAGGGAAAAAAACGAGCTTTCTAAACAGAATGGGGAATTATGTATCTGCGTATACGCGATGTGTGATATATAAAGCAATCATAGCACCTCATTTCGAGTATTGTGCAACACTGTTAGTAGCTATGGGTGAAACAGAGTTGAAGAAACTGCAGATCACGCAGAACACAGCAATGAGGGTTATATTACAATGCAACCGCTATACGAAGGTAGAAGATATGCTGAGCGCGGTACAATGTATGTCCATGAGGCAAAGATTGTACTATAACGTTTGTACATTTATCTTTAAAGCCGTGAAGAATCTACTGCCAAAAGAATTTAAAAATCGGCTACAAATAGTAAGAACGAAGAGTGGTAGGGAAACAAGGCAAGCGGAAAATATAGTAATACAATTTAGAATAACGACAAGTGCACAAATGAGTATGTACTATGAAGGAGTGAAAATATATAATGCATTGCCAACTGAACTGAAAGGTTGCGAAAAAGTAGAACAGTTTGAACGAATGTTAAAGGAGTATGTTGTGTCAACAGTAAAGTAAGATGTATGTAGATGTAAGAAAAATATGTAACACTGTGTATAAAATAGCTGAGAAAGCTAATAAACATCAATCTCTCTCCCTCTCTCTCTCTCTCTCTCTCTCTCTCTCTCTCTCTCTCTCTCTCTCTCTCTCTCGCAGACACGAGTTTATCGTTAGTCTACGCACAAAGAGCGTTCCGCGTGAATTTATAGGCAACAGTAGATTGTGGGATTTAGGCGTATCTAGAGGTACTAAACGACCAAGAAAAGATGTTCAGATGATGCAACATAACGACTCGCATTCTATGAATGTGGATGCGATTGGCGATAATTCCAATGATGACTACGACGACAACGACGATACACACCCCAGGAATACTTCTTCAAAACTTCGGAAAACAAAAGTAATAAAAGTATTTGAAAAGTGGATAAAGATTTAGAACAAGCTGTACAACGAGCGGTGAAAGATGACTTTCGAAAAAGTGTACTACGATTCTTCGCATCCAGCTGGATACGCTGGTGCGCGACGTTTAATCAGTAGCAAAAATAAAGCAGACACCGTATGTGACTGGCTCACTCAACAGGATAGTTATACCATTCATAGACCCGTGCACCGTGTCTTTCCACGACTGTATTACAATGTTACAAATATTGACGATGTCTGGGAGGCCGATCTCGTGGATCTACGTTCATTGAGTAGCTATAACGACAACGTCTCCTATCTGCTTATGGTAATTGACGTTGTCAGCAAATATGCCTGGGTCGAACCCTTGCAGGACAAAACTGTGCGCGAAGTAACAAAGGCATTTAAACGTATTCTCGAGCGTAACGATGGTCGTACACCTGTTTCACTACAAACCGACCGTAGAAAAGAATTCCTCGGTGGTCAATTAAAAAAATTTCTCAAAGATGAAAACATACAATTCCGTGTTGCTCGTAATCCTGATGTAAAAGCCTCGATTGTCGAGCGTTTTAATCGCACTCTCAAGGATCGGATGTGGCGCTACTTCACACATCGTAATACTCATCGTTACATCGATATACTACAACAATTGGTTTATGCGTACAATCATGCTGTACACTCGAGCATTAAAATGCAACCGGCCGCCGTAACGCTATATAATGCCGATACAGCGGTGCGCAATATGACAATTAGCGCGATAAAGCGACGTGAAAAGAGACGTTTCACAACGTATAAATACAAACCCGGTGATTACGTTCGAATCAGTGGAACTAAAGGCACCTTCGAAAAAGATTAGGAGAAAAATTGGAATGAAGAAATTTTTCGTATCAAAAAAGTTTTACATAGACAGGGCTTGAATGTGTATGCGTTGTGCGATCTCGAAGACGAAACGATCGATGGTTTCTTTTACTCCGAAGAATTAACGAGCGTTCATGAGAAGCGTATGGAGAAGAATAAAGAATTCAAGATTGATCAAGTTTTACGGACAAAAGGACACGGTGCGAAAAAACAAATTTTCGTAAGTTGGGTGGGATATCCGGCGAAATTTAACTCGTGGATACCAGCGTCAAGCGTTCACGGTCTCGAATAAACGAAATTTTGTCCAAACGATGCATGACGAGGATAATTTTTTTCTTGTTCTACCGAGCAACAGCAGTATGAAGTATTTTCCCGAAAATACAACAACACATTTTATAACTCAATTGCCTCGTGAAATATCGTTAAAGGGTCGCTGGGTTGTGGGCTTATCGGAAATTCATATACCCTGTACAATGACTCATTTACAAGAAGCAGATACGATAATCGGTTGGATGTCTTGTGAGAATAAAGAAGTTACTACAAACCGAATACCTCGAGGTTTGTACAAAAATCACGAAGAAATTGTGTCAAATATCAATGATTTAACGGGGCTACGAGAAGCAGGCATAAAAATTGTAAATGTTGAAAAGGCTAAAGGGTACGTTGCCCTCGAGTCTGAGGTAACAGAGTCGTGCCCTGAACCTCTAGGCTACCCTGGAGTATTACGAATGAGTGGTAAAATAGCACGTATATTGGGCTTTGAGAAACACGAAGAACTGCTGCTTGACCGAGAAACCCCAGGGGGTCTTTACCTGCAGCTTATGCGAGGCGTTCCACACGTAGGACGAGTACCCGCGTGTATAAATAGGGCTCTGCCATATCAGCTTTTTGTCTACAGCGATATTTGTGTACCGTATACAGTAGGTGATACACAAACAGCACTACTCAGGATTGTAAATTTAAATACAAAAAACTACACGTATGGTACAACGCAAGTAAAATGTTTCTCATCGTCAAATTACATAGGTTTACTCAACAATTGCTTCAGAACGATCGAGGTGGATATAAGAGATCATCTGGGTAATCCTATTGCATTCGAGTATGGAACGTTGACACTCACACTTCATTTCAAGCAACTCAATTAGACAATATGTGTGCTCATTATACGACGTATTATGAGAATCAAATAGGTGGCGGAGGTGGTTATATAGGTAACGTGTTTGCGGGTTCCCCGCATCAACGCGGTCACGGGATCGGTAGTTTTCTCGGTGGTCTATTTCGGAGTGTTTTACCACTGTTGACCAGATTACACGTTATCGAGGATGTGAGCGGTCGCAAAATGCCATTCAAGGAGTCATTGCGTCGACGCGCAGCCGAATCTGGAGATAATTTACAACGAAAAGCCAATGAAAAAATCTCTCTTCTCATGAATGGTTCAGGATATAATGCTGTGAGTACCGCTCGCATGATACAGTCGTTATCGGGACGCGTGCCTACGAGGACGAGGAAAAGGCGTACTGGTATTTCGAAAAAATCGTTAGGAATAAAGAAGAAGAAGAAGAAGAAGAAGAAGAAAAAGTCTGCACGACGTAGACGCATTGCAGCAAGGAAACATCGTGGTGTCGCAAAGAATAAAAAGAAAAGGATAACAAAGAGAAAGAGACGAGGTATCGAAAGTAGTAGACGCAAACGAGCAAAGACCAACGATATTTTTGGAGGTGTTTAACAATGTCGTTCTTACACTCACACTCCTCCGAGTGTATGAAGTCGGAGCTCGACTTATTCACCATACCTCCAACGCAGACGGCTATAGAAGCATCACAATGGATACACTACAAGCCTGTGTCGTCCCTGACGGACGACGGGCCCCTAAAATTTGTCATACCTGGCCACGGTGAAGAATACCTGGACCTAGCTCATGCAATGATTATTGTAAATGTTAGGGTTATTCCAACAGCTGAATCACAGTACAACGTAGCACCTGTTAATAACTTTCTGCATAGCCTTTTCAATCAGGTGGATGTATATTTTAACCAGAAACTCGTGGCACCGCCAAACAATGCATACCCCTACAGAGCATATATTGAGACGTTACTCAATTATGGACCGGCTGCTAAAAATTCTCACTTAACGACCGCGCTATGGTACGCTGACACGCCCGGTACGTTTGACAGTCTACCAGGTGCATCGGATAGCCCTAATATCGGTCTGAATAATCGTGAAAAGTACATAAAGAATGGCCGGACTTTAGATATGATTGGACATTTGCATTGCGATGTTTTTAATCAGGATAAATTTCTGCTGAACGGTGTGGAAGTACGGTTACGGCTTGTACGCTGAAAAGACGATTTTTGTCTTATGGAGACTCCTACGGCCGGTGTGACACATAAACTACATATCACCGAGGCTACATTACTCGTCCGTCGAGCAAAAATCGCACCAGGCGTGCTGATAGCTCACGCCAAAATGCTTGCAAAAACAACCGCCAAGTATTCTATAACAAGGGTTGAGGTTAAAGCTTTTACGATGCATAGCGGTATCATTGGCGATACTCTGGATAACGTTATTCTAGGCCAATTACCTAAACGAATAATTCTTGGTTTTGTGAATAATCGAGCATTCAATGGCAGTACAACGTTAAATCCGTTTAACTTTAATAATCATTCGATAAATTTCCTCTCTCTGTATGTCGATGGTCAACAAATACCGAGCAAGCCTCTTCAACCGGTGTTTGATGGTAACGAAAAGTCGATAGACAGTTATCACACGCTCTTTAGCGGTACAGGTATACACTTTCAGAATGAAGGTCTAGATATTACCAGGAGCGACTATCCCAAAGGCTACTGTCTGTATGTCTTTGATTTGACACCGGACTTATCAGCAAGTTGCTTTGGTCACTGGAATCTCGTAAGACACGGTAGTGTAAGGATCGAAGTACGGTTTGCAACGGCTCTGACATCTACATTAAATTGTGTGGTATACGCCGAGTATGATAATGTAATAGAAATAGATTCCACACGCCAGGTCATTACAGATTTTAGTGCGTGAGGGGGGCGCCACACACGACGCTGTAATATTTAAACTCGTCTACGCAACCACACCTGGTATCAGTCTACATCAAACCCTCATAATGGACGTTATAGTGGATATTCAAGCGCTCTACGATGCAAACAACCGTTTTCTACCAAAGGAGATTGCTGTGACGACTCTTCAGGAAGAACATTATGGTCATTGGCTTGTCGAACCACCATATGACTTTGGTGAACTACCAAGGAGTATACGCGCGAGCAACAATAAACTAACGTGTTTTCATCATGGATTGGAATGGCTTGACGGTGATACACCGTTGAAAAAAATCTACACCAATCTACGCTTACTGTGTCGTTATGCCTTGCGTATTTACACAAGAGGCTTGCAAAAAGCTGAGCTTTCACGTGACGTTCTGGGGCGCGAAATCATCAATCTGGAAGAATACGAGGGTCCATCGTTAAAAAATATGCCAATCAACAACGTTTACTGTATTCATCATGGTATTTCGAAAGAAGACGATGTAAAATGTGCTCTAAATAACGTGGCAAAAATACGTTCGTGGCTCCTGTTTAAAGAGCTCGACGCGGTTAGTCACATTTATTCACAACCTGTCGATAAACCAACACCTATTAAAAATCAACAAAGCCAACCGAACGACGAGACATCAAATGAGGAAAATACTCGAGATATATCACAAAGCGTAGAGTATATATTCAACGATATTACACTATCGTGCAACAGTGATGAGTCGGCGCTGCGAGGAGGAACTGTACCGGCTAACGATGAAATAACTGTACTTTTCCGCAACAGAGAAAAACAAGTAATCTCACCGAGTGCTAAACAACCATCACCGCCCCCACGTAACAAACACCTGCCAGAGCAACCACCACCAACGCGCAACAATCATTATCATCAGCAGAGACAGCGTCAATCACACTCTAAGCGTCACCACCAGTTGTGTAAACAGCATGAACAGCCTACAGATATTAGACGCTCTACAACGAATATCTGCTCAGACGAAAGGAGTATTTCCGGCCGATCGCATCCCGAGTCGCTGGTCTAGACCCGCAGCATTGGTTCTAAACACAGACGAGCATAATCTACCTGGGCGACACTGGGTTGCCACTTACGTTGATAACAATGGACATGGAATCTTTTTCGATAGTTATGGATTGCCCCCACTCATTAACCAACACCATAACCGTCTACGCAGAAACTGTCGAAGCTACGAGTGGAACACGCAGCCCCTTCAATCACTCAAGTCTAAAGTATGCGGTGAATACTGTATTATGTTTCTTGATTGTATGGCTCGTGGTTATACTCTGGATAATTTTCATAAGAATTTTACGACTGACAGAGTGAAGAACGATCGCATAGCTGCACAATACTACAAACGCGTAAAATATTTAAATTGCAAAAAGAAACGTGTGAAAAATGTAAAACACAATAATATTAAGGGCTACGGTTGTAATAAAAACACATGTATACAAACTTGTACAGATCGATTTGGATGCTACTTGTGAATTACTATGAATAAATTCGAAACTTTTGAATTTCCTGTCTTATTATTCGAAAGTACTCCCACCATACACATTTTCATATTTAACTATGCTGGCCATTGACGCGCGATGTATATATCTAATGGTAACAGCTGTGAAAAAACTTAGTTGAAAAGGAAACGTCGTTGTGAAAGTATCTTTGCCTCTCTTTCCAACCACAATGGATGCTATTGACAGTATACTCGTGATCGACTGCTGCAAGGATCCCCGAGACTTCACCAAAGCTGAGCTCGCGTACATACCGAAACCACTGCTGCTGAAACATTGGGGCGAAAAAATAGAAATTCTGTATGACAAACTACCGGAACATCTGAAGGTTGACCGTGAGGTCTCCTCGTACATGCCGTGCTATCAACATCTCATCAAACCGGGTACAAAAACTCAAATTGACGGTCCAGCACCAGCTCGCCGTGACTGCCACGGATGCCATTGAAAATTACGGATGAACAATACATGTTTGTTGGACGAGAATGGTAAAATAAAACAGTTTTTTATGAAACTAAAAATAACGAGTATTTTCATTTACCGTTGTTGTAAATAGTCGTTTAAATTATTAAAATTTTTTATTTAACAAAAATTTTTAAAAAAAGCTACGTGAAGGGGTCTCGGTTATCGACGACTAGAGGGGGGGGGGGGAAACCAAATGATGGTGGGGTGCAGAATATTATTTACCGCGAGACCCAATCTTCTTATTTTCCGTAAGTCCCAAATTAGCTGTAGCGATGGCCGGCTACATACCGACGGTTGACAACCGATCCGCTTTACCGATCACCGATACATTTTCTGCTAGACCGACTGTCAACATTCAATCTTCTTTACCACCAGTCGGTAACACGATCACCGACAGTAGATGACGTATCGGTAATTAATTTTTTGCTGGACCGACTTCCGACATTCAATCTTCTTTACCGACGATCGGTAACACGATTACCGATAATAGATTGCGTATTGGTAATTTTTCTGCTAGGCCGGCTGCCAACATTCAATCTTTTTTACCATCAGTCGGTAACACGATTACTGACTGTAGATGACGTATCGGTAATTTTCTGCATGACCGACTGCCGACATCCAATTTTCTTTACCATCAGTCGGTAACACATTTGCCGACATTAGATGGCGCATCGGCAATTAAGTACGGGTCAAAATCCGGCAGATGGCGCTGCGACGCTGCACCAATCAGAACACCAGGATAGGTGAACTGGGGGTAGGGACTGGTGGGGACCAATCAGGGATGGGGGGGTTGTGGGGACCAATCAGGAACGGGGGTGGGGTAGTGGGGGTGGACACGCCCCCTGGAACAACCAATGAGGAAGCAGCAGGGGAGAGGGTAGTAGTGGGGAGGGGGCGGGGCTTGTCTAGACACGTTCCTGGCGCCAGACGGCCACGCCCTGTCTTTCTATAACGGGCCCCTTCTACTTTCCACTCATTTTCGCTGGCGATTTCAACATCAATTTTTCTGATAAAAAGTCAAAGCCATTGTTACAATTTCTTTCGGATGAATTTGATTCAAGAATTAACAATGATCCAGCAGAATCTACAACAAGATATAATACCACTATCGATGCAGTTTTTTCGAGACACTTACATAACATTCAATCGCAAACATATGTGTCCTATTTTAGTTATAACAAACCAATCATTACGACGATTGACTATACAGATTAAGTTTATATTTAGTTTATATTTTTTTGTACAATAATTAGTAATAAAAAGTTTATTCCTAAAAAATATATTAATTACAATTTTATTACCATTCCTTCATTTATTTTATTTTTTCATTTAATTACTCTCCAACGCTGTTAATTTATTTAATTGTGCCTCTTATTTAATACATAATATATAGTGAAAGGAACTTCGTTCCAACCGGGTGTCCCACCGACACCTCTTCTTCTTTTTCTACATATTTTTCTATGTTGTATGATGCGAAGATAGAATAAACCACTTTCTCTACCAACATCTGTCAGTCTGGTTATTTATCACCCTGCCGTGAGTAAAAACTCATGATTTTCAATATATTACAGGGTCGTTCCAACTACACCAGGAAGGAATTCTAAAACACTATTCGATCATGTATCAGGGGTACAAATTGAAAATGCGGGTTTGATAACAGATGGCGTTACTAACGCTATACGCATCAGGCAGTACTGTGACTATGTTCATGTCAAAGCTACGTCTTATAGCTTTAATTTTCAGTATGTGTCAATTTGTCGCAGTGTCAAATTCATAGTTTTTTTGAGCTCTCAATATGTCGAGTTTCGTGCCAACAAAACAGCATTTGCGGGAAGTTTTAATTTACTTCTTTAATTTGAAGAAAAGTGCTGCTGAAGCACATCGATTGGTCTCCGAGGCTTATCCGAGTCATGTTCCATCGGTTTCAACGTGCGAGAGATGGTTTGTGCGGTTTAGAAGTGGTGATTTTGACGTTGAGGATAAAGAGCGGCCGGGCCAAGTGAAAAAGTTTGAGAATGCTGAATTGGAGGCAATACTCAATGAAGACTCGTGTCAAACTCAACAAGAGCTCGCAGATTCATTGGGAGTGACACAACAAGCCATTTCCCATCGTATAAAAGCCCTCGGAATGATCCAAAAGCAAGGACATTGGGTGCCGTATGAGCTGAAGCCGAGAGACGTCGAGCGCCGTTTTTTTGCATGCGAACTGCTGCTCGAACGGCAAAAACGGAAGGGTTTTTTGCATCGCATTGTCACTGGTGATGAAAAGTGGATCCATTACGATAACCCGAAGCGCAAAAAATCATATGGTTACCCCGGCCATGCATCATCATCGACGGCCAAACCAAATATTCACGGCGCCAAGCTCATGCTCTGTATTTGGTGGGACCAGCTGGGTGTGGTGTATTATGAGCTATTGAAATCGAACGAAACCATCACAGGAGCACTATACCGAACTCAATTGATGCGTTTGAGCCGCGCACTCAAAGAAAAACGGCCACAATGAGAGCAAAGACACGACAAAGTAATTTTGCAACATGACAACGCTCGGCCACATGTTGCAGCGCCGGTCAAAACATACCTACAAACGCTGAAATGGGAAGTCTTACCCCACCCGCCGTATAGCCCAGATATTGCTCCTTCCGATTACCACCTTTTCCGATCGATGACACATGGCCTAGCTGACCAGCGCTTCCATTCTTACGAAGAAGCCCAAAAATGGGTCGAGGACTGGATAGCAGCCAAGCCGGCCGAATTTTTTCGCGACGGTATCCGTAAATTGCCAGAAAGATGGGAAAAAGTTGTGGCTAGCGATGGACAATACTTTGAATAATTCATTTGTTACCATTTTTTCAGAATAAACGTTCAAAAATAGAAAAAAATCCCGCATTTTCAATTTGTACTCCTGATAAGATTAGACAGTATGCTGGTGTTTCAGTAGGAAAATTGATTTTAGATTCAAAGTCCAGGTGGATGTCAACGGAACCAGATTTGAGGGAGTCATTCTGCTTCGAACAGTCAATTGCGATCAGTGGTGTATAATTGAAAAATTCGCTGTTATTTAGCAGTGGCTCGGCTTCTTTACAGTAATAGCTCGATTGAAAATTGGCATACATTTCATATAACAAAGCGTATTCGTTTTGATCAATATTAAGATTCAAATTTCGATGTGGATAAAACTGTGAATTTATATATAATACAATTTCACATCACTAACGTTATAATCATCGAAATGACTCGCATTCTTGGCAACCTTTTTTTCCTGCTTATTTGGAAACATGAAATTACATATCGAGGCTTTGCCAGCGTCAAGAATATGTCTTGACGGTCCACACATGTTTTATTGTCGTGGGGACTAGCGGGTACTCGTACAATTTCCAAGTAAGAAAACTCATAGAAATTGGCTTATCCTCGGCAATTAAATTAAGTAGTCGTATTTTCCGGTGTGTAGAGACTGTATATATATATATGCCATCATGAGATTTGTGAGACCAACATTTTTGTTTCGATCGATTTTGTTGTGCCACGAACTAATTTTTTGTTATTATTTCGCGATTGTCCTCCTTTGCGTGAGGCCCACTCACCAAAGTAGAAAAATGTACAAACGTAAGCGTCGAGCTGCCCGCAATGACTGCAATGAGCTCGAGCTACGACTTGTTAGAATTTGCAAGCCAAGATTATTTTGAAATCCATTTACACTCGATTTCGGTCAATGGGGCAAATAGCAGCTTTGCCGAAATCAGTCTAAAGTTTAACATCAACCTGAACGGTTGATCGCGGGTTGGACTCACCCGAAATGTTAATTTCTAACAGTAGATTCAGACACGAGAGGTTGATTCCTCGTACGGGCTCGTAACCACGAATTATTGTATTAAACTCTAATTGACTTTTAAATAGACAACGGAAAGTTGCCGTTGCCTATAATAAACACTTCTATTTTTTACATAAATTCACGTTTACACTTATATAAGCTTTCCACTTATGTGAAGCGAATTCTTGCTAGGTAATACGATCTTTAAAACTCTAAATGCAAACCTCGAGACGATACAAGACTTCGCGATTCGAAACTTTAAGGGTATTTTTAATCTAGATAGTAGATTAAACGTTCGCGATAATGAGCGTGCACAAGGAATCGTTAGTAGCGGAGCTACATAAACTAGCTGAATTTAATTATACACGTCGCCATGTGAACATTCGAGGTCTGGATGAGACTTGGCAAGCTGATCTTGTTAATATGTCGGTAAACTCATTAAAGCCGATAAACTCGTCTGGGTGGTACCAATGAAAAGTAAGACGGGTAAAGATACAACAGTTGCAATGAAATCTGTACTTATTCAAGGATGTGTACCAGTGAAATTACATGTTGATAATGGAGGGGGGGGGGGGATTTTGCAATTCCAATTTCCAGTCTCTTATGTAGCAATACAATGTTCATTTATACTCGACATTTAGCAACTTAAAGGCATCGATTTGTGAACGCTTCAATCGTACAATAAAAATCCAAACGTGGGAGCACTTTAGTCTTCGGGAAGTTATAAGTGGACAGATATTTTAGATAATTTGGTTTCCATGTATAACAGTACTGTACATCGTACGATTAGGATGAAGCCCAAAGATGTTTGCATTAAAAATGAGAAAAGTTTGGTGCATCGTGTGTTCAATAAACCTCAAATTGAATATATTAGGAAACCAAAATTAAAAGTAGGACGAAAAGTTCGAATTAGCAAATATAAAATGCTTTTTGCCAAATGCTATACACCTAATTGGACAACAGAAATATTTACAATAGCGCAGATAAAAAATACTATCCCTGTGATGTACATATTGAAAGACTATCAGAATACTCCAGACTTTGGCAGTTTCTATGAACAAGAGCTTCTCGAGGTCTGTACCGTCCTGGGTCCCTGATTCTTTTAATACATGTAATATTTAAAAAAATGTATTCCCTGCGTATAATTACATAGATTTCATATATACATATATATTGGGTCTGGGAAAAAGTTCGTAGCGTTTTTTTAATAAAATAAAACTGGTTTTGTTATAGTGTGAAAATGAATTTATTTAAACCAAATATGCTCCATTATTATCGACAATGTTTCGACATTTTTCGGGTGGAGCCATGATGCTATCGGTGAAGAACTTGTGTGGTTTCTGGTTGAAAAACTGAATCAAGTGGTTTTCAAAGGCTTCTTTTGAAAGCAGTTTAATTCCATTGAGAGAGTTCTGCAGAGATCGGAATAAGAGATAATCAGAGGGCTATGTCTGGACTATACGGTAGATGCATCAAGACTTCCCAACCTAGCTCTTGCAATTTTTGACGGGTCATCAAAGAAGTGTGTGGTCGGGCGTTGTCATGATGGAAGACAACATCTTTCCTATTAATCAATTCGGGCCGTTTTCTTTCAATTGCTTGGCGTAATTTCTCTAGTTGTCCACAGCAGAGTTGAGAATCAATCGTCTGACCAACTGGAAGTAGCTCATGGTGGACGATTCCCTTCCAGTCCCAACATACACACAGTATCACCTTTTTCGCCGTCAATCCTGGCTTCGCGAATGCTTGTGACGGCTCACCATCTCTTGTCCCCGATCTTTGACGCTTCCGATTGTGGTACGTGATAAATTTTTCATCACCGGTTATGACACGTTTCAGAAAGGGCTCGATTTCATTGCGTTTCAGCAGCGCATCGCAGATGTTAATTCGGTCTATCATGTTTTTCGCCATCAACTCATGAGTAACCCATACATCGAGCTTCTTTTTGTAACCAGCTTTGCGTAAATGATTCAAAACCGTTTTGTGGTCAATGCCTAGCTCCATACCAATATCGACACTGCTGATATGCTTATCTTGCTGGACTTTTTCAGGAATTTCCTCAGCTTTTTCAGTGATTGGACGACCAGAGCGTGACTCATCTTTCACATCAAAATTACCAGAACGAAAGAGAGAACCATTTCCGCGCAGCAGATTTTGATAAAGTACCTTCACCGTAAACAGCACAAATTTTTTCACAAGCCTGCGCAGCATTATTCCCTTTGTCATAATAATATTGCAAAATATAGCGCATTTTTTCATTACTTTTCTCCATTTTCAAACGCAAACAACTTTCCATCCACTGCACCAATTTCGCATTCAACATTTTATCGTTCGCGCATTTAACATTTTATTTATTGTGCATTGTTCGCGCATTCAACATTTTCATTGTGCGCGCATTTTGTAACATTTTTGTGCAAATTAAACAACATTATCGAGCGCATTTGTGACATTTTATTGTTTTATTTATTGTGTCCTTAGCGTCATCAATTTGTGCGCGAACCAATAAACATTTATAATGGTATTATACGAGGGTGTTCCGTGGATTTCATAGATCAACCCACTGAAATCCCAACATTTCCTCACCTCGGTCTTCTTTACTGTTTTCTGTTGCAAAGGTTGCCGCGATCTCTCTCTCGTGGACCAGCTACTCAGGCGACGCTTGATCGTAAGGCCCCCCATGGTCTTTGGTCTTTCATTTCTAGCTAAGTGATCTGGAACGCGAGTCTCGTGGCACCTCCAGGTCACGTACTGTTTGGTCCCGCAACATTAGTTGCGAGTCTGCAGCACTCTACACCCTGATGGCGCTTGGAAACTCGCGCTGGGGGATATTTTACTAGAGAGAGCGGCGTCAACCAACAGTTGCACACTCCTCTCGATCTGTTTATTTCACGAATCAGCGTGGTACCTCAGGGTCCTACACGCGGGTTCCATTTTTTTCCGAGGAGGCTCGTATGACCACGGAGAAAGTGGACAACGACCCTTCCCGATTACTAACCCTAAATACCTCAATATTAGATGGGCAAAACTCGTAAGAGGGCAGGACAAAAACATTTAGAAAAACTATCGGGATTGTCACGAGCAGACGGTTCGGTAGTTGTAGACGCCGTACCGAATCCTAATCAAGGATTAACTGATGTAACGATCGAATTCCGCGATTGTTCAACGGTGCACGGTACGCCCCAACAGCGAGTGAACGGCGCCCCAGGCAGGCCCGTCAACCTCGGCACATCCCCCGAAACCGGAAGACAACAACGATTCGGATACCACCGGAACCGATTCCGACGACAACGGAGTCGTCGTACTCGATTAGTTCTCTCCTACATCGCCAACTAGTTTTAAGGTAAGTGAACGGGAATTTACTTTACAAAAGATAGCACACATTGGCAGATCGACCGCGCTCCAATCCCGAGCCAGCACATTCTGGCTCAAAATGGAGAAGATAACATATTATTCTTTCGTTGCGTCCCTTTCTTCAAAGTCCAGGACGTAACAGGAGTAATTTTTTGGTGACAGCGGTGGGATAACACGGTCGAACTGTCATGTAATTAATTCTTTTATGTTTTGTCCAAACGCGAATACATCCAAGCGCAGCCGGAGACATGAAATTCTTTGTCATCTGTCCGATAATTGTGTGACGTTTTCTCCCGTCCTCAGTGATTATTTTGTCATTACAGCTCAGAACGGTGCAGCTCGCTTTTCTCACGATTTGAATGGCTATTCACTTTTAGTTTTCAATGTATTGCGAAAATTAATTGCCACAAATCGATAATAAGTTTACAACTCGCGGACAACGAACTGAGAACGGAACGAGAGACCATTTTCCACGATTGTTTTCGAAATAATTTTTCTGTCAGAATAATTTTTCATCGGTCATACCGATTAAAACAGAGCTTCGCCGCTTAGGACGGTGCAGCTCGCTTAGAAAAAAAAGAGGGCCCGTATTAGGGGCAATAAAAAAGGCCCATATTAGGTGCCACAAGAAAATGCGAGCTGTCTCCCGCCTATGGTGCGTGGGCGTCTAAGCCGCAAGCACTCTTTTCGACAAACTTGTCGAATAGCCGTTGTTCTCCACGTGCATTTTCACGATTTATTGTTTGAAATAATTTTTCGGCAAATTTGTCGCTGCCTGGAGCATGAATGTATCATTTGTCCACTAAAACGCTTTCCATTGTCGAGAGCATTGCCGCGAATGATTCCGAGGCCCGTTGAGTGAGCGTTGAGGGTTCGCTGGTGTCGTGTGATGTCCATGATCAGGGACGATCCTTTTTGTGAAATAACGTCATAAAAGTCCATCGCTCGCGGAAAATCAATTTTCAATAATTTTTCTTCAGAATAATTTCCTGCCGGTCAGAGTAGGATCGCTGACCTAAGCAAAAGTGTATTCAAGATAAGCGTAGACGTTGAAAATACATGAGCGTTAAAACGAAAAATATTACACACAGAATCCAAATTAAAATCCTCCGGACGTAACAATGATTGACACTTAATGTCCGGATTCACTTTTGATCATTATTATAGTCGCGTGGGCGTCGAAGTCACGCGCACTCTTTTCAGCTATTTTGTCGTCACCACTTAGGACGGTGCGCAGGTTGCCGAATAGATTTTAGCGATAACATTAGTTTTAATTCATGGCGTTTTGCACGTAAATCACACAACATTATATATGTGTTGAAACAGTGGAATGGTATTTTAACACAATAGTAAATGTCATTGAAATAGTACGGGTTACAATTAAATAGTATGTACCCGTGTTATTACGAGGTTCGACTGTCGTGATTGGCCCTCCGTTTGATGATTAGCGACGCTATGTCGTTTTTTCCCTCCTGTTTCTTTTGTTTGAGTTGTCCGTCGAAGCAAATCACCCTTGGTTATTTTTCACGCTGTCCGGGCATACATTGCATGCAAGTCTTCAGCGTGGGTGTTTGAGAATCCGTCCAGATGTTGTTGGACTGACCTGAGAAGATATTGACAAAATATGAGTATTCACTCGATGCAGGGAAAAATAAAACCAGACAGAAAGATGGTCTATAGAGAAAGTGGTTTTTATTCTACCATCCACTCTTTGACTACAAAATATCTAAAAATAGAAAAAAATAATAAAGATATAAATTAAAATACAAAGAATTAAAGTTGAATTTCGGTTTGAGTGAAACATTTGAGCAGCACATAATTACATTAATTGTGTGCTGCATTTATAAGTTACTTGAGTAGCACACAATTAATATAATTGTTGTAATTATTGAGAGCAGTGTACGTGCTGCAGCCAGTGCTGCGGAGCACGCCACGCAATGAGATATGTGAGTGCGCAGATTGATTTTATTAATTCCAGTAACTTCTCAACAAGATAGAAAATTTGAATGCACAGAGAGTGAGTGCTGGCACATGCAACTCTGGTACTTGAGTGCTGGAATTCTACTAGAACGGACCGTGAAGCAGTCAACGCTGCACTGCACAGCAAAATGAGAGTATGAGGATGCACAAATGAGTAGAAATATTCACAGTATTTTCCCAACAGGTTTACTGGGGGAAAATACAGTGAATAGAAAGCACATGCGCAATTATATTAATCGAGCAGGCAAAATGTAGTGATGAAAACCGTGGTACAGCCAGTGCTGCAGAGCACGCCAAAGTGTGGGACCTTTATGTTGATGTACTGATGAGTTTTCCACTCCTCACCGTCATTGAATTGCACAGAATTATAACGATGTACTCTTACCGTGTATTTGAGTCCTGTTGAGCTGAGAAAACCCGGTGAGCTGGTGAAAAATCCGAAAGTGTGAGAGAGATGTGCGCGCTGTCCAGGCGGGTTTTCACGTATGTGCCAGATTTTACAATATGGCTGCGTTTTACGAAAACGACGTTGAGCACTTAAGTCAAATGAGAGAGATAGCCGGGGAGCGAAACCGACGTCAAGCGAGAGAGATATCCTCTCGCTTAACGCGGCATGCCTGCAAGGCACAGCCTCGGCTCCGCGAGTTCCTGCCTCGGCTATCTCCGGCCCAACCGAACGCCGCGCGCTAGACCGCAGCAACAGGTCGACGCACGGCGAATATCACTCGCCGTGCGCCAGCTGATTTTCCAACAGTGGGGTAACCTGGGAAATTATATGGAATATTTTTATCCTCCCGGATCCTTCTGTTCTTGCCCGCCCTTCTTTCCAAAAGGTAAACAAAAGTCTATGGGTTTGATACCAAGGGAGAAATAAGCACTTTCCGTACGCGCCGTCGTGTAATTAACCACAATGGATCACAAAAACGCGGCGGATACAACGGGTGATAGGGCCTCCCCCAAATTATTGTCCGAGGAGGAATTAATGACTCTGCGGTACCAGCTTATTACTAAGCAACGGCAACAAAACGATCGCGAACAAGAATTTCGTGCACGTGAACTTGCTGTAGAAACCCGCGTACGCGCTCTCGATATTCGCGAAACGAAACTCGCGGAACGAGAAATAGAACACGAGGAACGTCTCATTGATATCCAGCAACGGGAACTCGAACTCCTCGAGGTTAAACCCACTACGCCCTCGCGAAAAAATGAAGACGCGGTAGCAAAGTTAACCAGAGATTTTCAAACTTTAAAAGAGGAAATAGCTTTGCTCTCGAAACAGGGAATATGGTCCCCGCCTGAGCTCCAAATTTTAGATCCTTCACCCCCGGTTAGAGAGGGATTAAACACGCAGTTATCTTTTAAGGATATGCTCGAGTCGGTACCTGTTTTTAATGGGGATACCCTCCTTATTTTAAAATTTGCTCGCGCTTGTAAACGTGCAAAAGAATTGCTCAAGCTCCACCTCGAGCCGATTTTCGTGCGCTTATTACGGAACAAATTAAGGGGTCGTGCATACACTGACGTAGAAAACGATAATATTTAAAACAGTCGCGGGATTCACGGATCGTCTTGAGGAAATTATTGGGGCCGTAAAAACTGTCAATCAATATAAGGGTGAACTCGGTAATATAATGAAGGGCGAAACTGAGCACGTTCTTGACTATATTAGCCGCGTTAAAGACCTGCATTCGGCCATCATAGAAGGCGGAACCCAGAACTGTGGGCACCTGACGCCCATACAAAAAAGAAATCTTGAAGGCGATACCTTCGAGTGCTTTATTATGGGGTTCGATGGGGTACGAAAATCTCAATCAGGCTTATACCAAGGCCATCGGGGTCGAAAAAGATCTAGAACGCGACAATAAAAATTTTAAAGGCAGGGTCGCGCCAGTCAAATCACAGCTTCCTCAAAATCCACCAGCGCAGGTAAAAATTGCGAAAACCGACGTCGTGTCCTGCAAACATTGTCCTTCTCGAATCACACTTTAGAAAATTCCTGGAAAAAATTCCCCGAAAAACGACCACCGTTTAGACCGAGAAAAACGGTAGATCCAGCCGCGGCACCAGTATCGCGACCTCCCGCAAAAACTTGCGCTTATTGCCATAAACCGGGGCACAAGATCAACAATTGTTATAAACGCGAATATGACGAAAAACATAAGAGGTCGGGAAACGAGATCGCTCGTTCGTTGAACCAGGCTCGTTCGTCGCACGCCGAACGGAAGCGGTTTTAATAAAAGCTTGTTTTAATAAAACAAGAAGTATTAAGAAATGACGTACCGGTTAACGATACGGATATTTTACGCCTCCAAGGCATTTCAGAGGGACCCATGTTAACAAAAGGGTCTACCAAAATACTCGGTACGGATACCGAATTTTATGTGGTCGAAAATTCTTTTCCCATTGATCAGGATGCAATCCTTGGCGCAGCATTACACGGTAAAAATAGAGCCAGTATTGATTGGGACAGAGAGGCCGTCAGTTGGAAAGATAATGTTTTGCCATTCAAAAACCAGGAGACAGTGTCTCTCCCAGCTCGTTCTAGTAAAATATATCATGTTCGTAAGAAATTCCGAAGTTAAAGAAGGATATATACCCCGTTTAAATGTAGCCGAAGGAATTTTTATTCGTGAAACGGTTACATAGAGCTCAGCCGTCTTAATCTTTTTCCCGCCTGGCTGCTGACGCGCGGTCTGCTGGGCTTGATTCGTTGTTGCTGGCGCGTCGGTCAGCCGGTATGGACGCCGGGTCTATGTCCGTGTCCGCGTTCTCGCGTAATTTAGTCAAAATACACTGTTTTTCGTGTTGTTCCGCGTTCGGGCTCCTTGATTTTTATGGTCGTATCGTCCCGGTGGGATTTCTAGTGTGTTGTACAGTAGTGACAGTGATCCCGGTTCGCGAGTAATGGACCTTGTGTTCTGAACGAGGACAGTTGCCGTCTCGCAAATTTTGTAGTGCCCCTTAATTATTTATCAATTATTTATCGGATCTCTCAAGGGGTCTTCAATGTTGGACGTGGGCGTTCCTGTTGTTCTTCTCTCTTGGTGAGTCTAGTCTTTTAATATTTCTTTCTCCTATCCTCTCTATGTCTGTTGAGTAGTGTCGTTCTCATGCGACGCGCTTGACAATGCTGGCAAAATTGTTTCCCTCCTAATTATTTTTCTAATTATTTAAAAATTCTAAATCAAATTGCTATGGGTCGGGCTTGCAAGTGCCCTCCTTATCCTATTTATAAATTAATTTTCTTAGCTTTGTTTCAAAATCTCACTCCAAAAGTCTCTCTTTTCTGGAAGCGGTGATTTAACACGAATTTCAATCGACCGTACCCTGTCCTTGTGTTATAATTTTTCTAGCTGCTGTTTGTCATTCTATTTCTTTTTCTGTATTAATCTACCTTTTACCCTTTCTCCATGTCTTTAATTTGGAAACCTATCGGTACCACAAGCGAGTCTTTCAAATGTGTCAACGCGCTGCGTTCACAATACTTCTTATAACTATCTGGACTTATTTCTAATTATTCTACCTAAACTTTCTTATACTATTTTCTTAATTCTCCTAAAATAAACCTTAATTGTCTATTTTAACGCCACTAACTTTCTTTTCTTAGTCTGTCTTCTTTAGAATATTCCTTGTTTTCCTCACACGGTTTAAAACTGTCCGCTCTTAATCTTTATATTAGTCCTTGCACTCACTTGTACTGTGTTTTCTATTTGGCAATATTCTAATCAATTTATAGGGCCAACTCACACCCTTTCCCATTAAAATCCTTAGATTTAATAACAAATTCTTGAATTTTGGTAGAATTTCTACTATTGTGCACCAGCGAGTCTGGCTTGGTTGGCGGTTTGAACAGAATAGAGAGAGCCTCTCTGTTTGAAGCTGCCTTATATACTCTTTTCGTCTTTTCCCACTCTCTTACTCTAACTCTTCTTCTTATCATAGCTAATGTGATTTCTTTTGTTTCAGCTTGCCCCGCCACCGTGCCCTTACGTCCCCTCACTGCTCGAGCGAGGCCAGCCGGTCGCCGACCCGCTGTTTTTCGGCAGTGAGGGAATTCAACAGGATTCAGCCTGTTTCGCGGTCTCGCATGGATCTTACTGTGAATTTATCTTTCCTTATCTTTCTTATTTTCTATATGTATTACAAATAAATGATTTTATTTGCATTGATTTGTGTTTTATTTTATTCTTTCTTTTCCTTTATCCTTTTCAGGTCGTGACTACGTCACAATGTATATGTATATGTGTATTTTGTTGTCGGTTTGTGGAAAATTTATAGTTAATGTATTGATTATTAATTTAATTAAATATCGAGTTTAGTGATTATTGCCTAATTTCAGCTTTTTAACTATAATTCACTGAATTTTCATTGCACACAAATGCGTTTTGTCTTCAATTTGAAGAATATTATGGAAAAAGTAGAAAAAACTATATAAAAATTTTTTTTTCCAATGATTTTCTTCAATTTTTTGAATTTTCTGGTAAATTGACTTTAAATTCACATTTTTCCAACTTTTTTCTACTATTTACTCACATTTATGACTAAATATAGCTTTTGGTAAATAAAAAAGTTAAAATTTGGGAAAAGCCACAAAACGGCATAATTACCGTAGATCTAATTATTTTTTTAGGTCTTTACCTATGGGCTTGCCCATCATGAAAAAATATGGAAAAATTTTGTTTTTTATCCAAGAATTTGCTGTAAAATTTAAAACCGAAAAAAAACGTCCTTTTTGAAAAATCACTTTTTTGCTATCTGTGACCAAACTAATGACGAAAAAAATCTAACAATTTGTGTACAGTGTTTTTTTTATATTGCCCTACAACATACTAAAAGGGAAAAAAAATACGAGGGAAAAAACTGGTCATTTTCACTAAGAATGCCTCATATCGAGGTTATGACGCGCACGGCTTCTTCACTTTGAATAGTGAAGATAGGTTAGGACGCGCATGGCTTTGTAAACACATACGCATATACGAATACAGATAACCGAGCAATAACTTGTGTTTTAACAAGACTAGTAATATTAAATTTTGTTGACAAAGAACATAACACATTGAAGCTGATTTTAACTAGATTTGTGCATGTAGCATTTCTCATTATTGAAGAACAGAGTATAATGCCTGCAGTATAACACTGGTACTTACCCGACTCCATCATCACTATCCTCAACTATCATCACTTAATCACGTTCACAATTCATTGTTCATTATGTATTAATAACAATAACTACATACGCACACAAGAATACAACTGACGCGCACGCCGCCTGGCTTTCAGACTGCAGTAATATACCCATACATAACGCGCACGCCGCGTGGCTTGTATAGCAGAGTGCCGTATGCAGCTGCCTGTCCCCACTCCGAGCGCTGAGAGAAAGAAAGAGAGAGATAGAGAGAGAGCGTGCTACCGTACTATAGCAAAACTGTTAGCTCGTTTTGCTATGGTCCAAATGTTACACTTTTTCTCGGTCGAGCTCCTATCCTGCCAAGCGTATACCGTGCGATAAGGAACTTCGTTCCAATAACAACAACTGACGACCAACCTATTTTTAAACGCCAGTATCGTTTTCCTCCAGCTCACAAAGATGAAATCACGCGACAGTTAGGCGAAATGATCGATGGCAAAATTATAGAACCTTCCGATTCTCCATATAGTTCACCGTTGTGGATCGTTCCAAAAAAACCCGATTCACACGGAAAACCGAGATGGCAAATAGTAATAGATTATCGGCATTTGAAAGATAAGACTATAGGAGACGCTTATCCTCTCCCTAATATTATTGAAATCCTAGACCAATTAGGCCAAGCCCGATATTTTTCTGTCTTCGATTTGGCAAGTGGATTCCACCAAATTAAGGTTGATCCCAAGGATGCCCACAAAACAGCGTTCTCAACGCCGTTCGGTCACTATCAATTCTCACGAATGTCTTTTGGGCTTAAGAGTGTCCCCGCTACGTTCTAACGCTTAATGGACCGTGTATTGTGCGGTCTACAGGGTGTCAAACTGTTCGTGTATCTGGACGATATAGTCATATACGCGAATACGCTCCTGGAACATGAGCTCAAATTTCAGAGGTTGACAGAAAGACTGCGTAAAGCGAACTTGAAGCTCCAATCAGACAAATGCGAATTTCTTAGAAAGGATGTCGGGTATTTGGGCCAAATTATTAGCGAGAATGTTATCAGACCAGATCCTAAGAAATTAAAATCGATCAGACACTATCCTAGGTCGAACACCCCTACTAAAATTAAACAATTCCTCGGGCTGGCTGGCTACTACCGTCGATTCGTTGAAAATTTTTCGGGTATTGCAAAACCTCTTACACTACTTTTAAAGAAGGGAGTCGCGTTTTATGGACGGAAAGCCAGGAGCAAGCGTTCATTAGACTTCGCGAAATTCTTTGCAAGTCACCGGTGCTCCAGCACCCAGATTTTGAAAAACCGTTTATCATTACACTTGATGCTTCTGCTCACTATATCGGAGGTGTAATCAGCCAGGGCGAGATTGGGAAGGACCGACCGATTGCTTATACATCGTGGACATTAACGCTCGCAGAGCTCAATTATTCAGTTATCGAGAAAGAATGTCTCGCAATAATTTATGCGGTATAATTGTTTTAGACCATACGTTTACGGCAGGGAATTCGTTTTAATCACCGATCACAAACCCTTAGTTTGGTTAGATTCGTCCAACCAAATCGTTTGGTTGGTTGACGTTTCAAGCTTAAAAACTACGACTACAAAATTCTTCATAAATCCGGATCAGCAAATACCAACGCTGACGCTCTTTCACGCAACCCTCCGGTACCAGTTAAAACGGTTCACCTAGTTAGGCCTATTAGATTGCGAGAGGACGACGACGAACCAGATGGTGGCATGTATATGTTCACCCGCTCCAAAAGGGCTAAGAAAATGCAGGAGGAGGCCGCGCAGTGGTCGTATACCGGGCAAGAGGCAATACCTCTGCAAATACTCTTGTTACGGGAGACACGGACTCGCCGAATGGTTCCCCCTCGTACTCCGCTGGCCCATCAAATAATGTCAAAAGGCCACCCGATGATGACACAATCGTAGAGGTGATGTCCGAATCAACTGATGCATCTTCATGTAAAGATGATGGGCCAATTATTGAGGAGGATCCTCCCGTTTTTGCGATTATCGAGACTCGCGATAATATTAGTATGCGTACCGACAATTTAGTATATATTACTACGACAAAGAACCAATCGATGTCGGCGCAAAAGATTTATGCGCAACGGGGAATCTCCCGGAAAAAGACCAACTTAACTTAGCTCGAGTAAGCGCAACCCGTGTAAGATCCAAAGTATACGTCGCACTTCCGGTGAAAAACGATCTTCGCGCAAACATTCACATAGACGATCTCACAGAGGCAATACAATCCCTGAGAGATCTAGTGACAGAACTCAGAATAAATTCACTTAGTATAGCAAAAACCGAGGAGATAGACGGAATACCTTGTAACGGTAATTTCAACGTTATCATATATTTTATTTTTCGTGGGAATTTGGGCTCGATCACAGGACTAATTAATTTAGACTTCTTAGTGGTTAACAGTAGGCCTTTATTCTAAGAAAAACAATTTTTGTAAAAACGTCACTTTTGATTACTGTTAATCGAATTTTACAGAATATACCTCTAATTCCGCAATTGTCGCAGCTATTTCGACGATTTTAATTTATTTTATGTTCACCTCTCTCGGTACACTCGAAGGCTTATTATTGTTCTCGCGCCGTTGAGTTATCGTACGCTCGGTGCACAGATTCTTCACACTCTTTGCTATTTCGCTTCGCATTCGCTCTTTTTATAGGGTGTATGAACCCTATTCACAATTCTTTGTCACTCACCCTTCTTCCACTCATTCGCTAGTACTTAGCTGTTCTATGTTTAATGCTACTTATCCTAGATTTAATTAAAATTAGCCTATCCACTACGTTACTTAATTCTATCTTCTTGGACTCGAAAATCAGGGAATTCCCTCGATTTTAGTTATGATTATTTCGGCTTATTCGGGCGCAAATTCCCGGTATTTCAGAGCTCGAGCTATGGCCACCGGACAACACCTCGGTATTGTCGCCTCACCCACACACTCACACCGCACTACTGGTATAGAGTGTCGAAACTCTATTTACAATTCTTTCTCTTTCTTTCTCGTCTTACTTGCATTCTGTCTCCGTTCTACCGATGTGATTTTTCGTCTTGCAGAAACTTTCGCTGGTTTAAAGATCCGATTGACTTTTTTTTCCGGAATCTTTTCACTGAATATTATGCACTTATACTATATGCTTAACGCTATCCTCTTATCACTATTTCATTAAATACTGCTCGCAGTTGATGCACTTAATTTCCTATTCCTATCTCTATTCACCTTATACACTAACTTAATTTTTATCACTTGTTATTCTTAATTATCTAGTTATTTCTTGCCTGTCTTTTTCTTTCTCATGGGCTCCTGGGTGTCAGCCACTTGTTTTCTTTTTTCTCGTTCTCACATTGACTCAAAAATCTGTACTTTATACCTAACTCCTGAATTTTCACTGGTAATTTGAATTTACGTTATCCAATTTTTCGATCCTCCACTATTTATGCTATTCTGGCAAGAGGACAAAAGAATGAAGGCCTTCCCCGTCCCCGCACCGGCCTTTTATAGGCTTCCCCTCGCTCCCCTGAAATCTACGTCATGATTTTTAAATCTAACGCCTTCCTTGGCTGACGCGGTGCGCTGTTGCCCCGCTCTCCGCCTTCCCCTCACCGCTTGGCAAAATCAGTTGGTCGCTGTCCTGCTGTTATGTCAGCGAGGGCATTCCGATGGCGTGACGTAGCACGTTTTTCAGGCGAGTTCGATGGCCTATTGCCCGCGAACTTCGGTATACTTGTACCGAGTCTGTCGCTCAGGTGTTTTTACATCCTCGAAATCTATACCGGCTCTTATAATCGTTCGACCTAATAACGTGGATTCGAGAGTATAACTCGATTATATCAGGGGTACAAATTTAAAATGCGGGTTTGATAACAGATGGCGTTACTAACGCTATACGCATCAGGCAGTACTGTGACTATGTTCATGTCAAAGCTACGTCTTATAGCTTTAATTTTCAGTATGTGTCAATTTGTCGCAGTGTCAAATTCATAGTTTTTTTGAGCTCTCAATATGTCGAGTTTCGTGCCAACAAAACAGCATTTGCGGGAAGTTTTAATTTACTTCTTTAATTTGAAGAAAAGTGCTGCTGAAGCACATCGATTGGTCTCCGAGGCTTATCCGAGTCATGTTCCATCGGTTTCAACGTGCGAGAGATGGTTTGTGCGGTTTAGAAGTTGTGATTTTGACGTTGAGGACAAAGAGCGGCCGGGCCAAGTGAAAAAGTTTGAGAATGCTGAATTGGAGGCAATACTCAATGAAGACTCGTGTCAAACTCAACAAGAGCTCGCAGATTCATTGGGAGTGACACAACAAGCCATTTCCCATCGTATAAAAGCCCTCGGAATGATCCAAAAGCAAGGACATTGGGTGCCGTATGAGCTGAAGCCGAGAGACGTCGAGCGCCGTTTTTTTGCATGCGAACTGCTGCTCGAACGGCAAAAACGGAAGGGTTTTTTGCATCGCATTGTCACTGGTGATGAAAAGTGGATCCATTACGATAACCCGAAGCGCAAAAAATCATATGGTTACCCCGGCCATGCATCATCATCGACGGCCAAACTAAATATTCACGGCGCCAAGCTCATGCTCTGTATTTGGTGGGACCAGCTGGGTGTGGTGTATTATGAGCTATTGAAATCGAACGAAACCATCACAGGAGCACTATACCGAACTCAATTGATGCGTTTGAGCCGCGCACTCAAAGAAAAACGGCCACAATACGAGCAAAGACACGACAAAGTAATTTTGCAACATGACAACGCTCGGCCACATGTTGCAGCGCCGGTCAAAACATACCTACAAACGCTGAAATGGGAAGTCTTACCCCACCCGCCGTATAGCCCAGATATTGCTCCTTCCGATTACCACCTTTTCCGATCGATGACACATGGCCTAGCTGACCAGCGCTTCCATTCTTACGAAGAAGCCCAAAAATGGGTCGATGACTGGATAGCAGCCAAGCCGGCCGAATTTTTTCGCGACGGTATCCGTAAATTGCCAGAAAGATGGGAAAAAGTTGTGGCTAGCGATGGACAATACTTTGAATAATTCATTTGTTACCATTTTTTCAGAATAAACGTTCAAAAATAGAAAAAAATCCCGCATTTTCAATTTGTACTCCTGATACTACACGATCATAATCGCTGCATCTATTCCTACGCTCTTGCGTGTAACTATGTTACAACCTTGGAACACTATAATTGAATTATTACAAAATAACCTCGTGGATCAGGCATTACGTTTGACCATATGTAAAAATTTAATTCGCGTACCACCCGATGAAGAAAGAAAAGACATCATTCAAGAATGCCACAGCTCTCTGATCGGAGGTCATAAAGGGGTGAACAAAACATATTGGCGGATCCGCGAGAACTTCTTCTGGAAGGACATGAAAGTCCACATACAGGAATTCATCCACGGTTGCCAAGAGTGCCAGTTCAAAAAATTGGTTCGAGTCAAAACTAGACAAATAATGGTGTTGACCAACACGCTTGGTAACGCCTTCGACAAGGTATCCATGGACATCATGGGGCCCCTTCCGACAACGGAAGAAGGTCACACCAATATTCTCACTACTGAGGATTTATTGACGAAATATTCAGTTGCTATTCCACTACGGCGAACCACAGCGGGCGACGTCTTATCGTTCTAAAAGAGGGAAAGGATGAGTTCGGCCCAATCGTGGAAAAAAATGTATTCAGGCCAGAAAACGTATTTTTAACAGCAACGAAATCCGGAAAAATTACTTCAGGTATGGACAAAAATGATTGCCAGAAAATATTGAACCTATGTTGAATTATACTATATCGATAACCAATATCATCCTATGTAGAGAGCACTTCAAAGTTTGGTTGGAAAAAGTATTCTTCCCCAACACCGGCCATGACATCGTATTGTTGACAGACTCGTGAAGTGGACACTGTGCAGAAGTTGTTCGAAAAGCAACACCTCGGGGCAAAAAAACAATCACAAAGATAATACCTAAAAGCTCCACAGGGAAAATCCAACCACTCGACGTTTTTGGTTTCCGAATATGAAAAAATTTTGTACGGCATTTTTCCGACAGTGTATTATTACTTAATTCTGATATTAATTTACACTTGAGGAACAACATAATCAAACTGCAATCGCTCGCACACAATCAACTTTCATCACCCAATATATAAATCTTTTCAAATATGCATGGTTCAAAAGTAATTATATAACCGATGAGCCAAACGAGTTCGACAATCCAGTGAGTTTTGGTTTCGGTCAATCGTCTGAAGCACACTGTGAAGTACTAGGTTGTAATAATGTGGCCATCGTCAGATGCTCATGGTGGAAGAAGTGTTTGTGCTCGCAACATTTTTTTGAAGAGTATCATTTCTGCACGACTTACGAACCATGATTGCTGCAAATTATGACAGTAATGTGCACGTTGATGAATTGTAAAAGAAATGATAAATTATATTATATACTGTGGTGTATGCAGATGCGCAAGGCGGTAAGAATATATGTGAGAGAATGGAGAGTGGGGAGAGCGATAACACGGGACGTGAAAAGGACGACAGTCGAATAAACGCGCTTGCCGAAACCGGGTATTTGTTATTTCTCGCCTATGTCCGCAGCTGATTGCCGCTGTTTCGAAATACAGCCATACATATATGCCATACAACCACTCAACCCCAGCAACATTCTCCAGTATTCTGTATTTGAACAAGCTATTTTTTTCAGTAAATAACGCGAAACTCGTGAATGGACCATTCTAATTGTAACAGCCGGTCACCCCCTTAATAATACAGGGTGCGCCATCTCAATCTGGTCGATGGAAGTATTGAATAACTTAGAGAATTTTAAACAGATTTCACAAAGTCGTATTTTTTTATTAAATTTGATTCATTACGATTTATTTTGATTAGTTTCCAAAAACCACATCGATCAAATGTCCGCCTTTATTACTGAGACAAAAATGAGCTTTTTTTTCGGCATTTTCCATTGTATTTGCCAGCGTCTCGGGTGATATCGCTGCGATTTCGGCTCGAATGTTGTTTTTTAGCTCCTCTATGGTCTTCGGCTTGTTGGCATAGACTTTACTTTTCAAAAATCCCCACAAGAAGTAGTCCGGTGCAGTCAAATCCGGCGATCTTGGTGGCCAGTCAATATCACCTTTCTTTGATATCACACGTCCTGGGAACTTCCGACGCAAATAGTCCATTGTTGAGCGCGCAGTGTGACACGTCGCACCATCTTGTTGGAACCAAAATTCCTTAAGACCTTTTTCACGCATTTGTGGTAAAACAAAGTGTGCCAACATCCACCGATATCGATCCCCATTGACAGTTTCACCAGCTCTGAAGAAAAATGGTCCAATGGTGGTTTTTGAACAAACACCGGCCCAAACTGTCACTTTCTCATCGTGCAATGGAGTTTCGTGAATAATATGAGGATTGTCGGTGCCCCACATGCGACAGTTTCGTTTGTTGACAGCGCCAGAGAGGGTGAAATGAGCCTCGTCGGTCATCAGAATTCGCTCCCAAAAATCCGGCTCAGCTTCCTTCATTCGACTAACGTTATTAGCGTAAGCCAAGCGTCGCGGCTTGTCAGTTTCCAATAATCTTTGAGTCAACTGCACTTTGTACGGAAACATGTGAAGATCCTGCTTTAAAATCCTTCTCAAAGTGGTTCCACTGATGTTTAATTGCTGAGACCGGCGGCGGTATGAGACATTTGGATTTTCTGCAACACTCTGTCGAACAGCTTCGATATTTTCATTTGAACGACCTGGACGCGGTTGAGCTTGATGTTGGAGATTCGCTACAGACCCGTGCTCCATGAAATTTGAAGCTAAATGACGGATAGTGTCGCTTTTGGGCACAGAACGTCTGCGATATTTTTTACGATACGCACGCTGAGTTGACACAACTGAACGATTATTTTCAATGTAAAGCGAAACTATTTCGGCGCGTTCTTTCGGTGTATAGCGATACATGGTTGAAATTGTACTGAAATAACCTATACGAAACGTGTTGTACGACGCTGGTCGGTTAAAATCTGTCAGAGTTATTCAATACTTCCATCGACCAGATTGAGATGGCGCACCCTGTAGATAAAGCATCATGCGAAGTGCCCCCCGTTGACTTCGGCTAACAGGAATGTTTTGAATCAATTCGGACATTTAAATAACGAGAAACAAGAATGTACGCACAAATATACGTACTAATGGATAAGAGGTAGTTTACCCCTGTAAACTCATTTTTCTGTGAATGTGCAAAAATACGTCAACTTTATTTTAACTTGCCCTTCCAAATGGTACATGTTCTGTTCAATTTGGTTGGTTAGTTTTTTGTGTAGGGTGGAAAATTAAAAAATCAGGGGGTTGTTCACCCCTGCAAATGAATTTTTTTCTTCAACTTCACGTGAAATTTTGATTGTCTTCAATGAGAAGTATTTTGGTTTTTGTTTCATTAAAATCGGTTCACGCCTTCTGGGTGAAACTGCATAATCACCCCTCGACATGCTAATTTTGAAGGGCGATTTCACCCCTTAGAAATGTTTTTCCTCCGATAAAAAAGATACGTGTCTTTTTTGTTTTTGATGCTCTACAACATACGTGAGTTTCATCAAAATCGGAGGGGGACACCAAACTATCTTTTCTTGTAAGTGATCTGGAGCGCGAGTCTCGTTGCACCTCCAGGTCACGTGCTATTTGGTCCCGCGATATTAGTTGCGAGTCTGCAGCACTCTACACCCTGATGGCGCTTGGAAACTCGCGCTGGGGGATCTTTTACTGCAGAGAGCGGCATCAACCAACAGTTGCACACTCCTCTCGATCTCTTTCTTTCACGAATCAGCGTGGTACTTCAGGTTCCTACACGCGGGTCCATTCTTTTTCCGAGGAGGCTCGTATGACCACGGACAAAGTGGACAACGACCCTTCCTGATTACCAACCCTAAATACCTCAATATTAGATGGGCAAAACCCGTAAGAGGGCAGGACACAAACATCGAGGAAAACAATCTGGATTGTCGCGAGCAGATGGTTCGGTAGTTGTAGACGGCGTACCGAATCCTAATCAAGGATTAGGTGACGTAATGATCGAATTACGCGATTGGTCGGACGGTAAGGGCGGGCGAACGCTTAAACGAGTAGCTGCGGCTGCGATACGTTCCGTTGCTGTTCAACGGTGCACGGTACGCCCCGACAGTGAGCGAACGGCGCCCCAGGCAACCTCGGCACATCCCCCGGAACCGGAAGACAATAACGATTCGGATACCATCGGGACTGATTCCGACGACACCGGAGTGGTCGTACTCGATTAGTTCTCTCCTACATCACCAACTAGTTTTAAGGTAAGTGAACGGGAATTTACTTTACAAAAGATAGCATACATTGGTAGATCTACCGCGCTCCAATCCCGAGCCAGCACATTCTGGCTCAAAATGGAGAAGATAACATATTATTCTTTCGTTGCGTTCCTTCCTTCAAAGTCCAGGACGTAACAAGGTCAAACATCCTGATATATATCTAGTTGAGAAAATACTGAAAAAACGATGTAGCAAACTTTACGTAAAGTGGCTAGGATTTGATAGTTCTCGCAACAGTTGGATTAAGAAGTCTGACTTATAATCATGTACATATAATAATCTATTCAAGAAAGAGATACATTATTTATTAATTATAATTTTTTTATTATAAAAGAAAATAGATTTAATTACATAATATTATCTTATTATAAGAAAATAGATTGCTCTTTTATTATCTAATATTCGAAAGATTCGTTGTATTCCATGGCTGCTATTTTTTCCTTTGCCGCTAAATCATCGCTGCATACTGAGTCATATCCTGTAAATTGAATTAATTGATTAATAAACTTGTCACATTAATTTGAAAAATATTTGTTGGAAATTTATTCCTGCGTCCAATGAGCTGAAATCAGTCATGTGCTCGTCTTCATCGTCGAATCTCACTGCAAACTCAACAGGATAATCAGCTGCTCCAGTTTCAATTTCATCTTCTTCTTCTTCTTCGTCGTCTTCTTCTTCAGTATCAGCTAGGGGTCTGAGACGTGCTTGTTCAATCGCCTGTTGCATTTCCTCCTCCTATTCCTCCTCATCATCATCGTCATCATCACCATCACTATCATCGGCATTTTCAATCATGTTCGATTCATCGTTTTCCATTAGAGATTGTGCGGTGTTACCAACATTGAATTTGAAGGCAAATCTCTACGAAACTTACCCGTAAAATGACAGTGACTTCGAACTTTAATATTCTCTGGACTGAACAATTTCTCGCAAATATGGCACACTGTTACCGAGTGAAACTCACGTCTCATATTATTATCGAGATTCTCCATTTTCACAATATGTCGTAAGCACGCATCTACGCGCATCAACAGCTATTTTTTTATATTCAACCATGAACAATTCGATACAATTTTTGCCACTGTAAGATTTATATTCGGAGTTTACATCAGAGTAACTACAGTGTAAGTAAAAACCTATGCTGTAAGGCACATCTATTTGATAACCAACACCGTTACCAATTTTTGTATTTGCTGGTTCCAAAAGGCATTCTAGATCAGCATAAATAACGAATGGAACAGCTTCTTTATTCTTATAATTTTTTAATTTTAAGACAGACTGTTCAACTGTCGGGAGAACGACTCTACAATTAATAATATTCATACAACCGGGTGTGTGCATGGGTGGCGATTTTTTAATTTGGAAGTGACACAAACACCTGTCACAAAGTCAAGTTGCACATTTATGCTTCAAAATTTGAGATTTAGTCAATCGTGAAAAGTTTTTTATCCAGGCAAAGTGATGTATCACTTTTTTATCATCGTCATCATATTCATTCGGGGCATTTAACATAAGCAGATAGATTGTCGGTTGATCTGACCTATACTTACTTAAATATATTAGCTCGATTGTACTTTTATTCTTTTTGCTTCGATGCGCTATAGTATACACATTGACAGCTAAACCATTCAGTTTTTCAAATCGTGGCACATTTTTCATGTTAATCGGAAACTCAATCCCATCATACCTTATACTTCACTAGAATGTCGATCTGAAGATTTCTTCTCGCTGTGCAGCGTTGGAGGTGATATGCCAGCTGTCACTGACCAAAGAAAACAATGTTGATCATTGTTGATGATGTTTACAGCTGCACGCTTATGTTGAATGTCCTGTGGCAGATGGACGTATGTTGAAAACCCTCCACGTAAAGGGACATACTTGTTCATATTGAATGAGATGTTGATAATCTCACTCATGGACCATCCTGATTCCTTCCCCTCAGATTCTTCAATTATTGTTAATAATTGATCCTTCACATGCTCCTTATACCACTCGTTGATGTTGGTGGTTGGAAAAATACCTAGGTTCATTTTTTGTTTTTGAGAATTTATTCTCCTATACAATTGCACCACTTTTTATCAAGTTAAACTTGAATGCCAGAATCACGTTCAATTTGAAATTCCCATCATTCCATAATATTCTTTTTAATCACGGAAGAATTAACTGGCTCGCATCATCCAGAAAATTATCAACATCTTTATGGCGAAGATTTGTTACGACTCCCGCTCTTATACGGTTCTTGAATGCCGTCTCCATATCCATCCATTCCACTTTGTTCGAGTCGCCCCTACCAACATCTGAACCACACTTTTTAAATTTTTGTACCAACGACATTAATATCACTATCGTTGTCTGGATTCGATTTTTTTCGTGGAATGTAAGTGAGGTAGAGCAACGTAAAAGCTTGCTCAAAAGTTTCACATTATCTTCACAGAAGTTTATCCACTGCTGTTTTTCAGCAGGTAGTGATTTTTTGTTGACAGAAGAGTATGCTCTATCCATAATATCAATGAGTTTTTCACACTTACGTCGATCCATTTTGACTGTTCCCGCGCGAGTATGCCGAGACAACTGTGAAGCATTCACTATTTGTGAAAGCCTTCAGACTATTAATTAAGCTCAGCAATGAACTTAAAATCGAAACGGGTCCTACGACAACGTCTTAGAACTATAAAAAAATCTTCACCGAACGAAACCCATTCACAAGTTGGGGGAGGGGGGCACGAACGAGAGAGAGAGAGAGAAAGGATCTCGTAGGACCATCGATTCAAGTGCTATATCTAACAGTTCGATGTATACTCGACTGTGACATATTTTGTTCGCGATATTATAAACTTCTAGGGTGAAATACTGAAGCATCGATTGTTACACATAGTATTTGATTACAGACTGACGCCTATCATCAGTTAAGAGGTGTAGGGTCTTTCCAATAATACTTATCACATTCCCAGTGAGGCGATGCTAGACCATCGTTGGTAAAACTCAATCACGTGACATATACCATGTGATTGGATGCGGGAGAAACAACACAATATAAATCGTGTGAGTGCGAGGAAGAACGCACCAAGTGTCACATGCTAAATCGTGGAATAATTCTTTCGACTTATCTTAAGCAATATGGTTCAAGTGTTGTGACTACAAAATATTACAGACTCAATATTTACTGTATGTATACATAACAATGCCCACAAAGCATTCGTTGTCCTATATCAGAGTATTTGAAAGGGGTCCGACTATGGCTACCACCCAGCTATCCCACACCGCCGCCACCACCACCACCACCACCACCACCACCACCACCACCACCACTCTACAACCAAGTTCGAATCTGACCTAAATGGTGCATGTCTGAGCAGAAAAGGGTCGCTAAATGTCGGTGCAGATCCCTGGGATTAGAAACCCACTTGTATACCTACTCACAGTTTCCGCTTCCATGTCTGTTCAACGAGAACGGACACCTGCCCACCGTGATTCTGGACCACTGCGAGACTTTTTCTCGAGAGGCTCCCACTCCTGCAAACTTCCGGTAAGGCCGTCGTTCGTCTCTGGTTTGAATGTGGGAGTTAGCTCCACTTTTTTTGGTGAGAAAATTCGAGTGATATTGTAACGGCACGCTATCTTGCTGGCAATGTAACGTCTTTTGTTGTAGCGGTCAACCAGCTACCGCCCGGTAATTCAAATTTTACAAGTAATTCACTTCACGAGAGCATATTGATCGCCGATGGGGTTACATTTCTTTGTTTTCTAAATATTTTATCCGTACTTGGCGTAATTGTTCCGCGCCATTATTAACTTCTCATTCGTAAATTGAGTGTAAAGCTCCATGACGCCTGCTCGCCATATTAATAATTAACCCCTTGCACTCGGGAGGTGTCTCGTTCACCCAATAAGTGGTGAGCGAGAGTCACCTCTCGAGGGCAAAGGGTTAAACCATTGTAGCAATATATAAACCAAGAATTATCTTGCATCCGTAGTTATTTTAGAAAATCGCGTTGGAGACGCGACATAGTTATCACATATCGTAGGAAATTGAGTGTAAAGCTCCACAGTGAATATTAAAAATTAACAGAATAATTAAACAGGATTTCCCCTGCATCGGTAGTTATTTAAGAAGATTGCGATAGCAACGCGACATCATTATCACATTCATTAGAAATGGAGTTTTAAGCTCCATATGGTGACGCCACGTCACCATGTGAATCCGAAAAATTACTAAAATAATCAAACAGGGATCAACCTGCGTACATAAACATTAAGGATATTGTACCACATAGCATTACAGAAAATCGGAGAAAACGAAACTTCTTAATACGATTAAAAAGGCAATTTAGCAATAAAACATCAGATGTAATTCTCAAGTCCAATAGCATAGGCTTTGACTCTCACGCATAGCGCCATAGCCATCAAACGCCTCATTAAAACAACAAGCAGATAGGGTTACCACCCACCTTACCGACACGCTTTACCCTTTCCTCACAGATTAATGAACACCCTTAAAAAAACTAGAAGACCAATGATGAAAGGGTGTTGAGATTTCCTTTGGTGTCGTGGAAGTCAATCTGAAAGATATCGGAAAAGAATGAGTTTTTACTCAAAGCAGGTGGGAAATAACCAGACGAAAAAATGTAAGTAGAAAAAATGTTTTTATTCCACAGCCGAATATCCCACTATAAAAAAAATATATATAAAAAAATAGCACAAAAGAATTTAGATTGAAACTTTGTTGAGAAGCACACAATTGTATCAATTGTGTGCCTAGCTTTGTGAGGTGAACGTGGTGCAGCCCTTGCTGCAGAGCACGCCACGAGATGAGATTTGTGAGGATGCACAAATGAGAAATAATCGTCCCAATAAACTCTAAGTGATTTTAGTTGAGAGATAGATGAGAATAATTAAGTAAAAAGCACATACAATTATATTTATGCGTGCTGCAGTTTTGACGTGAAACGTGATACAGCCCGCGCTACAGAGCATGCCACGCGATGAAACTTTATGAGGATGCATAAAAGAGATTTATTCACCTCACCAACATTGAATTTATATAAATTATGAAGGTGTACTCTTACCGTTTATTTTGAGTCCAGTTGAGCACGAATATGATGAGTAGATCCGGCGTGATGGTGAAAAAGTCCGAGATGCGAGCAGAGGGATGTGCTGTCCAAGCGGTTTTAACGAGAAGTGTCTAAATTTCTCAATATAGCTACGTTGTATAAAAGCGTCGTTATGCGACGCTGAAGTCAAGCGAGCGAGACAGCCTCTCGCTTGAGCAGCATGCCTGCGAGGCGCTGCCTCGGCGATCTTCGCTACAGCCGAGCGCAGCACATCACCCAGCAGCGACAGGTCGACGCACGGCGAATATCGATTGCCGTGCGTCAGCTGATTTTCCAACATTTTCGCCCACTAACAGCAACGGAGTTGATTATTACTTTTCATGATGTTGTTCGTTGGGTGAGATGGGCAAGACAGTTAGAACTGTTAGAAAACTCCTAGAGTGGAGTTCCCGGTTCGAACCCGGGCTGTGGCAATATTTTTTCACGATTTCTTTAGAACTTAAAAATCGTTAGGTCTGGTTGTCTCATTAATTCTTAATGAATGAGTGAGGCATACAGAGTTGACAAAAAATAATTAAGGATTCGATCGTCAGAGAACTTTCTGAGATCGATAACGCAGGGATCTAGGTGGCGGTGACTCAAAACCGGGTTGCGAACTGCCAGAAATTTTCCATCATAAAACTTGGTCAATTACATTGTTGCTTAGATTCGTCACTCTGGTTTGTCCTTTGGTGGCTGTTCTTGAACCCAGAATTTTGTGAGCATGTCTTGTAATTCCTGATCATCGTGCTGCACGGCAGCATGATGAACAGTACGTGCTTCAGGTTGGCATGAGTTAATTGGTCCAATGATAAGCCATCTAAATAATGATAATTGTGTAATAGGCGATGATAGTGTGCCTTTGATGATGTTAGGCTTGATAACCTGTCCATAAACATCTACTCCAATTATGATGTCAATCGATCGTGGTCTGAGAAAGTCCGGTTCCGCCAGCTTCAGTTTCACTATGTGAGATCATGTCCGAGCTGGTGACTCAAATGATGGCAAATGAGTTGTAATTGTGTTGAGAATGTGAGCCAGTACCGTGACTTTCTCCTTGGTGTGAGTGGAGCACATGGTAAGTTGAACCGAGTCACGTGTCTACGTTGAGTGTCTTCCTCCGATCCCTGTGATCGAAATTGATGAGTGCTTGCATGGTGTGTTGAGTTTCCGGAAGAGCTCTTCCGTGATGAAAGTCAATTCCGATCCAGGATCGATGAGAAGACGTGCCGATGAGTGAAAGTGTGCGAGTGCGGTAGCTAGTATTGTTGAGCATTTCCGCGTGAGTTGCACCGATGAGAGGACGACTGCGTCAACACCCTATTGTGTTGACGACTGTGTCTGGATTGGTTAAACGTCGGTAGGTGTTGCAGGTGGCGCTGCAGGATGCAGCATGGAGTGGTACCGTCCTGAGCACTCCTTGCAAGTCCGAGTCGATCGGCAAGACGTAGCGTTGTGTCGCCAATATGCAGTTGTAACACAGCCTGGATTTCTCTGCCATGTTGCGCCGTGCAGCCACCGTGAGCTGACGGAACTTTGGACACATCACGATGAAATGCCCAAGAGTCCGACAGCAGTCAAAGGGTACACGGACGCGTTGGTGCGTGTAGGCGGAGCACCATGGTCTGTGTTACTTGTGGCATGATGTACCAATGATCGCTGGGTCCCGGCCTTCGCAGGAGCAGGGTTTGCCGATGACGTCCGATGCGAGCTAGTAACGAGTTTCGGAGTGCCCTTCACCATCTCCAAAGCTCTTATCTTAGTCTCAGCAAACTCCTCGATCCTAGCAAAGGTCGGAAAATGAGATGAGCGGCCCAACGTCGTCTCCCAGGCCTCGCGTGTGGTTTGGTCTAGCTGTCCACTCAGCAGCCTTGCCAGCTCGCAGTCCCGAAGTTCTTCCTTCGTTGCCAGCGAGGAAAGAACTTTGTTGACCTCGGAGATCGACGTGACAAGGGATGAGAGCGAACCCGCACCCCCTGAGATTGGTGCCAGTGTGAAGAGCGCGTCCAAGCGCTCTTGTACCAATATGCCAGATTAAATGATTCGCCTGTGAGGGCGAACCCAAAGATAAGTTTCGCCGCCGGGTCCAAATATCAGCCGCGCAGATATATAAGCCGCTCGACGTTGGCTAACCTGGTGTTGGAAATCACCAACGAAGTGAACAAGTCACGAAAGGCTGGCCATCCGGAATAATCGCCTTTGAACGTCGGCAGCTTGATATCAGGCATCTTACTTTGGGACCGCGGCGTGTGGCTACTGGTGTAGGATGATGAGGTTAAGCCAACTTCTCCATGGCCTCCCTTGCAGCAATTTTGCCGTTGAGGGCCTATTTGGCCTCGATTGTTTGCGCATCCTTTGCGAAGTATTCGTGGTCTATGTACGTCGGAGGCCAAGAGGTCTCCAACAGCACGTGTTTCTTGCGGAAGTCGCTGTGGAGCTCGTTGATCTGCTCGACCATGGTATCGAGCGAAGCCATGGAGAAGGATTGCAGTCCCTCATCAGGCGTAGTCCAGATGAAGCGTACCGCCTCGATGCGTCGTAGCTGCGACTGGACCTTTAACGCCAGGTCGGTTGCCAGGCGAGCTGGTGATCGGGTCCTTTTCGCATTTGTGGTGTTCCCAGGCACCAGCAATGCCTTTTTCTCCTCAGAATCGCCAAGCGCCACCCCGGTGTCTGACGAGCTATGCTCAGACATTACTGGCCTGAGATCCACGTGAGAGTGAGAGGAAAAAAAAATGAAGATGCTTCGCAAAGTGCTACGTTACCACACTGCTGCTTGACGAGTTCAGATGAGCCGATGAGGATACTGCGATGTGGATGTCGCAGAGTCCGACGTCGAGATTATCCGAGAGGTGTATGCCGAAGGTAGATAAACCCTGGTCTTGCCTGCGCGTGAGTCGAAATTCGGCTCGAAGGACCAAAATTTTGAGATTTCCTTTGGCGTCGTGGAAGTCAATCTGAAAGATATCGAAAAAGAATGAGTTTTCACTCAAGGCAGGTCGGAAATAACCAGACGAAAAGATGTAAGTAGAAAAAATTGTTTTATTCCACCGTCGACTATCACACTACAAAACAAAAGATATAAAAAAATATCAGGGGTACAAATTGAAAATGCGGGTTTGATAACAGATGGCGTTACTAACGCTATACGCATCAGGCAGTACTGTGACTATGTTCATGTCAAAGCTACGTCTTATAGCTTTAATTTTCAGTATGTGTCAATTTGTCGCAGTGTCAAATTCATAGTTTTTTTGAGCTCTCAATATGTCGAGTTTCGTGCCAACAAAACAGCATTTGCGGGAAGTTTTAATTTACTTCTTTAATTTGAAGAAAAGTGCTGCTGAAGCACATCGATTGGTCTCCGAGGCTCATCCGAGTCATGTTCCATCGGTTTCAACGTGCGAGAGATGGTTTGTGCGGTTTAGAAGTGGTGATTTTGACGTTGAGGACAAAGAGCGGCCGGGCCAAGTGAAAAAGTTTGAGAATGCTGAATTGGAGGCAATACTCAATGAAGACTCGTGTCAAACTCAACAAGAGCTCGCAGATTCATTGGGAGTGACACAACAAGCCATTTCCCATCGTATAAAAGCCCTCGGAATGATCCAAAAGCAAGGACATTGGGTGCCGTATGAGCTGAAGCCGAGAGACGTCGAGCGCCGTTTTTTTGCATGCGAACTGCTGCTCGAACGGCAAAAACGGAAGGGTTTTTTGCATCGCATTGTCACTGGTGATGAAAAGTGGATCCATTACGATAACCCGAAGCGCAAAAAATCATATGGTTACCCCGGCCATGCATCATCATCGACGGCCAAACCAAATATTCACGGCGCCAAGCTCATGCTCTGTATTTGGTGGGACCAGCTGGGTGTGGTGTATTATGAGCTATTGAAATCGAACGAAACCATCACAGGAGCACTATACCGAACTCAATTGATGCGTTTGAGCCGCGCACTCAAAGAAAAACGGCCACAATACGAGCAAAGACACGACAAAGTAATTTTGCAACATGACAACGCTCGGCCACATGTTGCAGCGCCGGTCAAAACATACCTACAAACGCTGAAATGGGAAGTCCTACCCCACCCGCCGTATAGCCCAGATATTGCTCCTTCCGATTACCACCTTTTCCGATCGATGACACATGGCCTAGCTGACCAGCGCTTCCATTCTTACGAAGAAGCCCAAAAATGGGTCGATGACTGGATAGCAGCCAAGCCGGCCGAATTTTTTCGCGACGGTATCCGTAAATTGCCAGAAAGATGGGAAAAAGTTGTGGCTAGCGATGGACAATACTTTGAATAATTCATTTGTTACCATTTTTTCAGAATAAACGTTCAAAAATAGAAAAAAATCCCGCATTTTCAATTTGTACTCCTGATAGTACAGGGTGCGCCATCTTTTATGTCGATATGTAAACATTGAATAGATTTTTAAAAAACAACCGATTTCCATATATGAGGTATTTTTATTTAATTCGGTACTTTACAATTTATTTGGACAAGTTTTTGAATATAACATTAATCAAGTGGCCTCCTTTATTGGCCAAAGCAAAATGTGCCCTTTTTGCTGCGTTTTCCATCACTTTTTCGAGCATTTCGGGTGGTATAGCGATGATTTCATCACGAATGTTTGCCTTGAGCTTGTCAAGGGTTTGAGGCTTGTTGGCGTACACTTTGCTTTTCAAATAACCCCACAAAAAGAAATCCGGAGGGGTCAAATCTGGAGATCTGGGTGGCCAGTTAATGTCGCCATTTATTGACATCGAACGTCCAGGGAATTTTCGTTGCAGAAACTGCATTGTTTGAAACAAGTAACCGTCCAGACTTTTTTCACACATTTGTGGGCAGACATAATGAGCCAACATCCTGTAACGGTAATTTTTATCGTTTACAATTATTTTTATTTTTCGCGGGAAATTCGGGCTCAGACACAGTACTAATTAATATGAGACTTCAAGTTATGTGAGAGTAAGGTTTATTAACAACGTGAATAATTTCATAACATATCATTTTACGGTTTCCGGCCACTAATACCTAGAATGGTGCATTGAAATTCGGGAATTCCGGCGATTATTTTTACATTATTTCGTCTTATGCGTGCACAAATTCTCAGTATCCTCAGGCTCGACTCTCTGTTACGTGTCAATGCGTTAGTATTGACCCAGTAACTGCAAACACGCACACACACAGCCACTCGCATCAAACTCACTCCTTGACAGAATGTATCAACTCTGTTTACAATGCTTTCTCTGTTACTCTTGTTCCACTTTCTCTCTTTCTCTCTTCCACTCACACAATCGGGCAATTTCTGTTTATACTGCCGGTTTAGAATTCACACTATTTAATTTTATTTCCTTACACACTACTCGCTTATTTCGATGCACTTAATTTCCTATGCCTGAATTTATCCCCTTAATCCTATTCTCTTAAAACTTACTCGCTTAATCGTATTACTTAATCCTATGCACCTACTCTGTTCACCTTATAAACTAGCTTAATTTTGATTATTTGACAATTTTCCTACTATACAACTGGTTATTGTTAATTATATAGTTATTTCTCGCCTGTCTTTTCCTTTCTCGCGGGCCTCTGGGTGTCACTCACTTGTTTCACTTTCTGGAGTGAACGCAGACTCTGCAATATGTAATTTTTTAAATGACTCCTGAATTTCCACTTTTTAATTAGAATTTTTCGTTATCGATTCGCTGTCCACCAATGTTTGTGCTTTCACGGTAAGAGAGTTCCTCTCTTCCCGCACCGACCTATTATAGTCTTCCCCTCGCCGCATTCCCTTCTGCCCATTTTTCGTAATTAAAAAATTTAACGCATCTTTGGAGTCTTGCGGTTTGCCGCTGCCGCGCTCACCGCCTTTCCCTCGCCACCGAGCAAGGCCAGCTGGTCGCTGACCTACTGTCTACATGAGTGAGGGAATTCCGGAGCGGCGACAGCTTTAGTTTTTATACTCGGTGCGATGGCCTTATGCCCGCAAACCTCGGTGCTATTGTATCGAGTCTAATTTCGCAGGTGTTTTCGCATATACTCTCGGCTCTTATAGCCGTTCGAAATAATAAAATAAGCTAAAAAGTGTAATTATGTTACAATCCACCGATATCGATTCCCATCGACTGTTTCGCCTTCTCTGAAGAAAAATAGCCCAATTATGGTTTTGGCGCAAACGCCGGTCCAAGCAGTCACTTTTTGGTCATGAAATGGTGTTTCATGGATCTCGTGTGGATTCTCCGTTCATCAAATGCGGCAATTTTGCTTGTTAAGGGGTCACATCTACTCAGCGGCCGAAAAACAGGCGTGTTTTTGTGATTTTTTTTTTTGGAAAATGGTTGCAGGTTTCGAACTTTTTTTTTCACAGTAAGGGGAATATCTTTGAGTATGTTTCATAATTTTTTTATTAGAAAAAATTCCTAAATGTAAATGATATAGTGTATCCGTCCAGACCGATGTTCAAAAAAGGCCTTCCGCGGTGACCACTGTAACTGCCCAACCAATCATCTGAAATAAAAAAACCAAATAAATTTAGTTTTTGTATAGTATTATCTAGTCTTTAATCGAAGCATTTTTTTTTTCGATGCGTACTTTTTTTAATATCGAGGAAAACGGGAGTGATTTTTCGGTAAAAAAAATTCGGTAAAAAAATCACTCGTGTCTTTCACATTGAAATCACCACTTTTAAATTGTCGAAACCATGTCTCACATGTTCTAATCGATGGAGCGTGTTCACCGTATGTTTCTACCAGCAAACGTTGACTTTCAGCAGCTTTTTTCTTTTGATTAAATAAGAAAAGCAATGCGTGCCGCAAATGTTCTTTTTCAGGCACAAAACTCGACATGATCACTGAACGATAAAACAAAGACGCTAGTTTTTGGCGGACTCAACTTGTGTGTGTTTGTAGGTTAATGTCAGACGAACAAAATGACGTATGTGTCAAATTAATACGCTGCGTACTTTTTGCTGGCGCCATCTCTTAGTTAAACCGGAAAAAACTTATGCATACACCTGGTATTCTTTGAGTCAATTGCACTTTATACAGAAACAAATGCAAGTCGTCCTTCAAAATGCGCCGCAAAGTGGTTCCACTGACGTCAAAATGCTGAGCGCGGTGACGAAACGACACCTGTGGATTCTCGGCAACACTCTCTCTTACCACTTCAACCAGTTCATCGGAACGTCTGGGGTGTTGATGAACGGCACGTGGACGATCTCCCACTGTCCCGTGCTCAACAAAATTCGACAACAAACGACGAATAGTGTTGTCAGACGGTGCTTGTTGGCCACGATATTTTCGACGATATACACGTTGAGTTAACACAACTGAGCGACCATTTTCAATGTACAGCGTTACTATTTCGGTGCGTTGTTTCGCTGTGAAGCGATTCATGGTTAAAATTGTATTGAATTGACGTTTCAAAAACATGTCTACTCAAGTCAATCGGTTGATAAATGTCAAAGTTATTCAATGTTTACATACCGACATAAAAAATGGCGCACACTGTACAAAAGAATTTAGATTGAAAATTTGTTGAGAAGCACACAATTGTATTAATTATGTGCTTAGCGTGGTGCAGCCCTCGCTGCGGAACACGTCACGAGATGAAATTTGTGAGGATGCACAAATAAGAAATAATCGTCCGAATAAATTCTGAGTGATTTTAATTGAGAGATAGTTGAGAATAATTAAGTGGAAAGCACATACAGTTATATTAATTGCGTGCTGTAGTTTTGATGTGAAACGTGGTGCAGCCCGCGCTGCCGAGCACGCCACGCAATGAGACTGTATGAGGATGCCCAAATGAGATTTATTCACCTCACCAACATTGAATTTACATAAATTATGAAGGTGTACTCCTACCGTTTATTTTGAGTCCAGTTGAGCCCGAATATGATGAGTAAATCCGATGTGATGGTTAAAAAGTCCGAGGTGTGAGCAGAGGAATGTGCTGTCGAAGCGGTTTTCACGAGAAGTGTCTAAATTTTTCAATATAGCTACGTTGTATAAAAGCGTCGTTATGCGACGCTGAAGTCAAGCGAGCGAGACAGCCTCTCGCTTGAGCAGCATGCCTGCAAGGCGCTGCCTCGGCGATCTTCGCTACAGCCGAGCGCAAGGGTGAAAAAAAAACTCTCGTCTATCACTGACACATGCGTAATTCAAAACCATCCTGAGGTCAGTTCCCAAAACAAAAAAAGGAAATAATAATAGTCGTCGTCGTCGTCGTCGTCGTCGTCGTCGTCGTCGTCGTCGTCGTCGTCGTCGTCGTCGTCGTCGTCGTCGTCGTCGTCGTCGTCGTCGTCGTCGTCGTCGTCGTCGTCGTCGTCGTCGTCGTCGTCGTTTATATCATACAGTACACCAGCACGTGCCGTGACGCTTTTAGCGATGAGTGCATTTATAACCATATGCTGGTAATCGACTGCCATACTGACGTGCGAAAGACAAACGGAACGATAGAACAATCGCGAAGGCGTCACGGCACGTGTTCGTAACTCATCGCTGCAGTTCTTTACTGCGTGCGGGGCATCTCTCGATCTAACATAACCTTAAAAAATTGACAGCAATGAATCCCGTACACACGGATCGGTATTTCTTTGGACGTGTTACATCGCAGAAATAGTGTTGAAGAAGGGAGAACGAAAGCTGTTATATTGTTGGTTGTGAGGAAAATATAATTGCCGTTACGATACAAAAAAGAAATTCTACAAAAAGGCAAGCAACCGGTACCTCGTCTTCGGTTGCTGCTGTGCCAAATGCCGGGTATATCGTACCGCATTTGGCGAAATGAAGAAGGACTACAAACCGAAGTAAGTTGATTCTCGTTGTTAATACAATTGCATTACTTTATGTAAAAATCATCAATTTATTTTCTTTTATAAATTGGAAAATTCGCTGGCCGTTGGCTTCTGGCATATTCTTTACGAAGAGCCAAAGAAAAAATATATTCCATCGGTCCACTGAAATATTGGAGTGTTATACAATTTTTAATTTTATTATCACTGGCTTTTTTATTTGTTTATTACTTATTTATTTCTGTGTCAACAGGTTGATACGATCAATTAGCTTTTAACAAGAAATGGTACGTCGTGTTCGGTTGCCGCTGTGCCAAATGCCAGGGATATAATACCGTATTTGGCGAAATCTGGAAGCTAGGACTACAATCCGAAGTAAGTAGATTCTCGTTATTAAATACAATTGCATTACTTTATGTATAAAATCATCAATTCAATTACTTTCGCACATTGAAAAATTTGCCGGACGTTAACGTCTGGCATATTCTTTACGAAGAGCTGAATAAAAAATATATTCTATCAATCCACTAAAATATTAGAGTTTTAGACACTTTTAAAATTATTTATTTATCTCTGTGTTAACAGGTCGATGCGTTCAATAAGCTCTTGACAAGCAGTGCTTCCTATTGCAAAGTATACCCCGCAAGAACACTTTCCCACGACTGGTCAAACTCTTTCTCATGCTATTATACCCGACAAGTGGAATTGATCGGAATACACGACGATCTCGATGAAAACAATATTCTCTGGAACAAAGAGATATATTCCGCTGACTTGGTAAGATTTCTGACTGCTTTGACTATTCAAATAACCATATTGATGTATTCCGAATCCAAAGGATAACAATTCATTATTTATTCTTATTCGCAATCCAAATATTCTCAGAGATAGGTTTTCCATGAAAAAACAGAGCAAGAGAAACTCTGACTAGTAATTCTACAGTTAACTTTTCTTAGTTTTAACAAAATATCGTAATTGTTTAATGCGGAGATCGTAGAGCTTGCGATTCGCGTCACCTAGCGATGTACTACAAATTTCTATTGGTCTCGCTCACTCCAGCACAATCGTCAGTGAATGTCGGTATTTTATTCATATTTATGGTTAATTGAAAATGCTATTCGAAATTTTGCCAAAAAGAACGATTCGTAATTCGTCAGAAATTTTGTGAAACCTTTGTTGCTCTCGCTACCGCTGATCGGCCAAATGTTACTTTGTTTTAGATCGGATTGGATCGTAGTGGTCAGTTAACAAATCTTTTGACTGAAATCAAAAATGTCCTTGAAACATTGGTTGATATCCGAGGTCCCTACAGTCCGATCTATTACCACAAGGAGAAAAGCAAACTATGTCTTGCAAAAGCTTTTATAGGAAGAAGTAGTCTGATAATGAAAAAGTTAGTTTCATTTTGTCATGAGCGATCGGCAAAGAAATTAAATGAGCGCCTGAAGTTCTAGAAATTGGTATATTTGCATTCGACCTTGCATTTTCTGCTACCAGTGTCCATCCTTAGGGACTATCCGATATAAATTTCGAACAAAAGTTTAAGACTGAAACACCGGGCTCGACATGAAATCGACTGTTTTATAGCAGATTCCTCAGCGAAGAAGGAACTCCTCTGAATTTGCAATCGGATCCAGAGCCACGCGACCTCACCTGCTACGGTAAAATTCGATTTAGTGCGGACATCTGAATGGGCTGTAAGACGGAAATACGATTGAAAATACTCTCTGTATGTATATGAAAAAATAAATAAAAGATTCTGATACCACTTCCCTAAAGATCCCAAAATCCCTTCCGTGTATTCAGTTTCATCCCATTTTTTAATTTATGGTATAATCTCTGAGATATTAAAAAGAAATTAAAGATAATCACGACCGGAGACACCCGATTGTAGCAAACACCGAGCGGGGCTGCGACAATGAAAATAATGGTAAAAATTAGACGGAGCGATAATGAAAATACCGGTTAAAATTCTACTGGTAGCGAGAACCGAATAACCATCCCAAATATTACTGGTAGCGATAAATGAGCAGACCTGCGAAAACCGTTACCATCCAAAATATGACTGGTAGTAACTTACCAGTCTAACCAAAATCGCTTCAGTCCAATGCTGGAAAAATTGCTTACCAGTTAATATTTGAGTCAAAGTTTTCGACTTTACCAGTTTAGAATTACCAATCAAATTTTGGCTCGCACAACCCGCTAGGGCACATTCCTCTTTATTGTCCAACCACGTCTCGGAGAGTAATAAAATGTCGCTTTTTTGTGTAACAGAGTCATTTAAATCAATCGAATGTTTGGGAAGGCTTTGAACATTGAGAGTATACTATGAGATATCTCTTTTATTACCAATGAAATCAATGATGGTTTGCGCTTTCGTTTGTAGTTTATTTAACGACAGCCTCTTGAACTCTTGTAACAAAGATACGGTTGATGAAGCTTGTACTCGATTATGATGAAATCTAAATTTAGTTTCATCATCATCAAATGTTACGATGAATAAACCTTCGATGCTTGTTACACGAAAGAGTGCAACATAAACAAGTTGTTGTGGATGTGTTCTATCATACTCATAAACAATTTGATCAAAAGTCCCACCTTGTGACTTATGAATGGTCATAGCACAAGCCGAAATTATAGGAAAGTGTTTTCGTTTAACAGTATCTTTTTTATCCCTTGTCATAGTAATGTTGGATGTTCGCAGTTTAATAGGCACAGCAAGATTACCAACTTTGCTTTGAACAGCTAGTGAAGCAGCTTTTGTTCTTGCTTTTTGACCAACTTTTGGTGAACCACAAAATTGGAGCCAAACTCGGCAAACGATGTTGTCTTCATTGAAGTCTAGGTGAAGTAGCTTACCAGCTGCGCCATTAACTAAGCCATCAGTCACATCGATGTTTGTTGTGATAAGGTAATACTTTCCTTTTACTAAAGTGATTTTCCATATTTGTTCTGGATGGCCACATATTTGCATTTGTGAATTGCAATTCTCGGGAGATCTAAAAATAACCATACAAAAAAATATCGAACAAATATAAATCATATTTTACAGAGAATTATACAGAGAATTTTACAGAGAAATTACTTACGCATCTGAATGATGTTTTGCTAGCAAAGTATTTAATTGAATACTTTGATTTTTTAATTTTCTTTTCCGTCGATATTCCTTCATATATTCAGTACGACTTGTAGTCGAGATGCTATAATATCAACATAAAATGAAACAATAAAATAAAATAATTCAAAAAATATTAATAAATATATATCAGCTAATAATGATGATAATCTTTAATAAATAAAATTAATAAATGGTAAATGTAAATATTTATAATGTGATATGTTACCTTGGAAGATGGTCTGTATTTTGCTGCTGTAATTCAATGTTTTGTTTCTTTATTGTTATATCGTGTAATGTTTGTTGTGCATCAGTTGAAGGTTTTTAAATTTTTTCATTAGATCCTTGTCGAAGATGGACAGTATTTTTCAGCTGTATTTCAATTAGTTTGTTTTCGCTTTTTTTTTGTCACGATATCCTTTAGATCTTTGCTTATGCGTTTTAGGTTTTTTAATTTCTTCTAATTTTTCTCTCTCACGACATTCATCAGATCTTTGTGCACTGATGTTTTGTACTCTTATATCCTGTATTTTTTTTCTCTCACGATATTCTTTACATGTTTGCGCATTTGTTTTTTTTTTTATCTTGTAGCTCGTATCTGAGTAGTCGATGCTTTTGTTGATTCGCTATTGAAATAAAATATGTATATGTATATATAAATATATATATGAGGATATGATATGTATATAAATTTGTATGTGTATATGTGTATTTTGTTGTCTGTTTGTGGAAAATTTATAGTTAATGTATTGATTATTAATTTAATTAAACATCGAGTTTAGTGATTATTGCCTAATTTCAGCTTTTTAACTATAATTCACTGAATTTTCATTGCACACAAATGCGTTTTGTCTTCAATTTGAAAAATATTATGAAAAAAGTATCATAGAAAAACTATATAAAATATAGTTTTTTTTTCCAACGATTTTTCTTCAATTTTTCGAATTTTCTGGTAAATTGACTTTAAATTGACATTTTTCCAACTTTTTTCTACTATTTACTCACATTTAAGACTAAATACAGCATTTGGTAAATATAAAAGTTAAAATTTGGGAAAAGCCACAAAACGGAGTAATTACTACAGATCTAATTATTTTTTTAGGTCTTTTCCTATGGGCTTGCCCATCATGAAAAAATATAGAAAAAGTCCTTTTTGGAAAATCACTATTTTGCTATCTGTGACCAAACTAATGACGAAAAAAATCTAAAAATTTGTGTACAATGTTTTTTTATATTGCCCTACAACATACTAAAAAGAAAAAAAAATACGAGGGAAAAAAACAGGTCATTTTCACTAAGAATGCCCTATATAGAGGTTATGACGCGCACGGCTTGTTAAACTTTGAATAGTGAAGATAGGTTAGGACGCGCACGGCTTTGTAAACACATACGCATATACGAATACAGATAACCGAGCAATAACTTGTGTTTTAACAAGACTACTAATATTAAATTTTGTTGACAAAAAACCTAACACATTGAAGCTGATTTTAACTAGATTTGTACATGTAGTATTTCTCATTGAAGAACAGAGTATAATGCCTGCAGTATAACACTGGTACTTACCTGACTCCATCATCACTACCCTCAACTATCATCACTGAATCACGTTCACAATTCATTGTTCATTATTTATTAATAACAATAACTACATACGCACACAAGAATACAACTGACGTGCACGCGGCTTGGCTTTCAGACTGCAGTAATATACCTATACATAACCCGCACGTCACGTGGCCAGTGATGCCAGAAAGCGGCCGCCACAGCATGACGCACACAAGCGCACGCCCGTGTACGTGTCACCGCCCGAGCTCATGGAACATCGGACAATACAAGGAGACAGACATATGACTGTCTGTCTCTTTCGCTCTCGCTCGGCTCGGGCTGCACGCGCTGCTACTGCTGCTAGTGCTCGGGCTGTCGCGCGTTACATTTAACTCAGACTGACAAGGGGACCTACAGGTACGTGGAACATCGATTCGGACCAAATTTTTTTTTATTTTTATTTTTTTTTTAATTATTTTTTTTTTTTACAGGTAGGTCGCACCCAGGGTTGCAATAGGTGCAAGTAATAGGATGCAATACTCAGCCGTTTTCGAGATATGAAATATTAAAAATTTCCGAGCGTTCATATACTTTCTATATACTCTCTGCGTTGAATCATATTCAACAAGAGCGCGTAGCATAGTCGGCAACGTCTCCGCTGGAGTTTGAACCGAGACACCAAACGGATAACACGGTTTATTTCTACTATCGTGTACCGCTAACCCACCATCAATTATTATACTTAAATATCGGTTCAAATCTAGTATATTCTGTCTCATTGCATAAGTCCACCTAGTGCACCGCTATTAAATTACCAAAATATAATAGCCCCCACCCTAATACCATATAAATAAACGCATACATAATATTTAAAGTACACAGTGCATTCCTTATCTACAACGGTCTCTCTATCACCCACCATTCATTATTCACTATACCCACCATTTCACCAATATACTCTAAACTCTTTACCTCCTTCTTGCAAATAAAGGATCTCAATTAGTATTATCTTAAAATAAATTTATCCCAGGCCCACCAGCATCTATAGACATTAAATTGATCGAAAATATAGTGCGCGGAGTGTATGCATAATACGTTCACCGCTATTCTAAACTTATCGTCGGTTAATTTAACAGTGTCGAATGTATAGCAAGGCCGGCTAGTGTTTATAAATTTCAAGTGAAAGCGTTCGACCAGAACAATAAGCTCATTACATGTCGACGATAGAAACACAGCGGGCTATCCCGCTCAAGATCTTATGGATAACGACGCGAATGACATGCCACCACAGGCAATAACCTCGGGGACCCTCAAGCTGAATACCCCACCCAACACCCACTCGATAAAACCACCGAGCCTTAAATTTACTTCCATCAACCTCGATCTTTTATATAAAAAACTAGCCAAGGAGTCAGCTACCCCTACAATATCCAAAGTAGCCCCGAACCTCTCCGCAGCTCGAAAAAGAAAAATTAGCAATAACACGTTGACGGCAACTACTCTACCTACACCATCTGAAGATACACAATCCGAAGCCCCAGAATGGGAACAACCAAGACAATCCACCAAACACAGACGCAAATCGCACACCAATCAACCGATAACTAAGACTGTCAATCAATTCGACCCAATTTCGGAAGAAAGCGACACCGAAATTGAATCATCATCAGCACCATTACCAACGACTAATTCTAAACAACACCGACCTCCACCTATCTACACCTCGAACTCAAACATTATGTCTCTTATCACAATGATTAAAAACCTTAATATCCATAAAAATAATGTCTCCATCACAGAATCAGATAATACTCACCACATTATTTATCTAAATAATAACACAGATTTCGACTGTTGTGCCGCGGAATATTCCACTCCGTATTTAGTATATTCGGGAATATTCCATAGTAACGAAACATTGGAATTCGTTCAAGACAAGAAACGAAGTCCAATGCCCGATCGTATGAACGACCCCAAGAACGCTGACGCAGCATGAGCGACTCGCTTGGCGTTCGGGCGAAAGGCTAACGCTAAAATTGCGAATTAAGGGATTTTCGTGAAGACAGTTAGCAACTGCTTTACGAAAAGACAGTATTAAATTAGTTTGAAAAGAGAACGGTTGGTTCCTCGTTAAATACTCGAACCAACGCATTATTGTACTTCTTACTTTGATATATAAATAGGCGACGGAAAGTTACCATTGCTTATAATAAATACTTCCTTTTATATAAATTCGCGTTTCCATCTTTTACTCGAGATCCATCTCCTTATCGGCAAACGATCCCAAAAAAATAATAACTTTTAATATTATACCGACTACCGAATAATCCAATTACTCGGTACCGGCATAACATTTGGTGGCAGCGGTGGGATCTGCCGAAGTTAAGTGATTCGTGATTTATTAGGACAAAAGTGTTTTGGACAAAGTTGAGAATACTCTGAAGTGACGACTACGACAGGTGCAAGGACACCAGTGTAGTTCGTGAAAACCCGACTAATCTAACGCGACGACGCAAAGTGAACGTCGGTGCGGGGCGACGTATCGGTCAACCGTTTAAAGTCCCGATTGACGGTGTCACGTCAAGTCGCGGAAAACCGCACAAAGTGTGCAGCCGAGTACGCAAAGCAGCTACTCGAGAAGAAGCCGTCGCGCAACCATTGGCGACGCACCAAGGACGAACCCAGGAACCAACGAAGAAACGGGTCAACAGCGTCAGGAAGGACGACAAGGACCATCGACCGAACAGAGATACAGGACAACAAGTCGGCAACAGTATGGAAAGGACAATCTTCCAAATCATCTATCTGTAAGTGGCGGCTACATTATACTTATACATATAGCCGATAAACTGAAGCCAGATAGGACAAATATTTTGAAATTTTGAAAACAAAATTAATAATTTTGCCAAAGCCAGCGTAGAACCGATATTTGGGAAAATATTCCACTAGATATATATTTCTCTTGAGATTTTGTGGGAATATTTTAAAGTAGAGTTCGCCGAGAAATTAGCAAACATGTCAGAATCGAGAGGAGCCCGATCAAGGCATAGGGGCAACTCGCTAGAGACAACGTTGCCTGGCGCAGGGGTAGCCCCTACAGCCGGTTTAGCTGCGGCAGTAGGAGACATCGTTTACGAAGCGCGCAGGGCGCTATTCGAGCTCTCGCCGTCGGGGCGAATCCCTTCGACGAGACAGAGGCCCTTGCAGACCGACTGACGGCCCAGTTCGGCGTAAACCCACGTAGGGGTGCGTCGTTCGGGGATTTCGACAGCGACGGTAGCGACGACGTGTTTAATATGGCTACTGGCGAGCGAACTCCCGAGCACATCGCCGAGGAAATGATTGAGCGGGAAATAGAAAACATGCGAACCATAGATCGTGTAGGTTTTTCAGCAGCTACCGGTACGACAGCCCGGTCGGTACCAGCGAGAGTACGCGATCGGTTGGAAGCGGTCGACCGAAGCCAACGCGAACTGGAAAGAGCGCGACGCCAGTACGAAAGGCTGCAGCGCGAGCACGATAGAGGCCAACGCGAACTCGATCGCGAGCTCAGGGAGGCCGAAACACCGTCAGCAAGACGGAACTTGGCGGACACGCTCAACGAGGTAGGTGCGGACGAGTACGAACTCATCCGGTCCCTACGAGAGCAAAACGCCGAACTATCGCGGAGGCTGGGAAATACAGGGTTGGAAGAACGTCCGATACCACGTCCGCGGTGGAGGCAAACCCGATTTGAGGAATCGGATTATTCCCCTGCGGATCCCGTGTTCCAGAGGGAACAACGGAGGGTGTCGGAAACACCGAGTCGGACACTCGACCTGGGGCTGGCCTTGAAAAATATAAAGCGCTTCGACGGCAGCAATGCTGACGAACTAGATGCCTTCTTGCGATCGTGCGAGACAGTTTTCAAGAGAGTAGCGCCCCAGGATCAAGACATCCTGTTGGAACTGGTGCTCAGCAGCAAGCTCGAGGGAAGGGCGTCCAGAGAGATGAAGCATAAAGTCATCCTCTCGGTAGCGCAGCTTAAAACCGAGCTGGAGGCCCTGTACGGAAAGCGGAAGTCGTTGCCTGCGTTACAAGTAGAGTTCAACTCCCTCCGGCAGGGCCAGGGTGAGGACATCGCGGTATACGCGGCCAGGACTGAGCGTATCACCGTCGATATAATAGAAAAACTCTGCGAGGAAGCCACCTCGATGTTGGAGATGCGCATCGTCGAAAAAATAACACGGAAGAGCGCCCAGGCCAACTTCGAAAATGGACTGCATGGGCAGGTCCAAATTCTGGTGAGATCTCGTAATTACACCACCCTCCACGAGTCCGTTACAGGAGCCATCGAGATCACGAATATGGTGCAGCCAAAGGGAGGGGTAGGTGGAGTATTAAGCCACCCCAGAAGGTCCCAAGGCGCATCACCCCGGCAGGGAAAAAATTGTTTCACCTGCGGAAAACCTGGACACATGGCTCGAGACTGCACCCAGAATACGGGACGAGTAAGCCTACCAGTACCCAGTGAAAACAAGTCAATCCACAATGTGGAAATAACCTGCAATTACTGCCAGAAGAAAGACCACATGTGGAAGGAATGCCGGAAGAGACTGTCGCAGAATAAAAGCGAGCCAACGCAGCCGCCCCGACAGCCAAGAAACGCAGGCTACAAAGATGCAAAAAATACGGTAACTGCGGGGCCAGATCCAGGCACTGCAGGCGTGAACGCGCTGGGCGCACTGAGACTGAATACGCTAACTGTCCAGCAGAGACCTGCGTGCAAGCAGAAGAAAACAACGCTGCAGCTTCTACAAGTAACGTTGCCGGCGTCGAGTGCCACCGCCAGCGACTTCGATATCGATGCACTGTTGGCCACGACCGGGGTACTCACCCTCAAAGCGGACACCGGAGCGCAGTGCAGCATAATCAAGGAAGGCTGTCTCAAGCCCGAGACCATGGTGAGCAGGTGCTCCGTGGAATTAGAGGGGGTAGCGGGCGAAAAATTCACCCCCCTCGGAATAGCTAAAATTGTACTCGAGACACCGGCTCTAAATGTAGAGCATTGGTTCTACATCGTTCCGAACAATGTGCCGTTGAAGGTCAACGGATTACTTGGCAACGACTTTATCAAGCAGCATAAAGCGGACATCCTGCATGGCGAGATGCTCAAGTTGTATGGGCACTGCATGCCGCTAAGGGACGGCGCGATATATAATCGTCACCACGCAGTAGAACTGCCGCCACGTGCAAATACATAGGCCTGCTTACAAAGATAAATCTTCCTTCCGGAAACGGGTTTAACATGGATGCCGCCAAGAAAAATAAATTTGTCAGACTACCTACAAGGAGTAGGATCGGCCGAGGCATCATAGAGAGACCCCGTGTCACACCGTCAAGAACCAAAAGAGTGAGTTTAAATGTTCCTAAACATGACGGGGAAGTGCAACAGCCGACGGTGACATGCGAGCCGTCGGAGATAGCAAAGACCGTACGTAGCCGCCAGGTCAAGGCACTGCGCGTTAGCGACTTGGTGCCCCCCAGCAGTGAAAAGCAAGCAGCTCGCGCAGGAATAGTGTGCGAATACAACGGTGTATTCCAACTACGAGGGAACAAGCGACAGCGCACGCACGAGGTGCAATATCGCGCACCCTTTAAGGTCGGATCGAAGGACCTAGGATCGCAACCCTTGCCTGGGAAGACCGTAAAATCGAGGCATGGGTCCGGTAAAATGCATAAAGCCGGAAAAAGAAATACTGATGCAGACGCTCAGAGTCGCATATATGCGACCACACGAGCCCAAGTGGGACAGGAAAGACAGTCCCACAAAAAAGAGAATGATAGCGCAATCGGGTATACGAACAGCCGCACAAAGCGGAGGGTCGAGGATACCCAAGGCAACCACTATAACTTGTCGACATAGTAACACACGGAGTAAGAGCTACTCGCTATAATATGGGCCCTAGCTCAATTCGGGCCATATATTTAAGGTACCCGTTTCACAGTAGTGACGGACCACCAACCGCTCACCTGGCTGTTCGGAGTAAAGGACCCAGGTTCGAGATTGATGCGTTGGAAAATTAAATTGGCAGAACCTGAGTTCAATGTAGAGTACAAGGCAGGTAAGCGCAATACGAATGCAGATGCGCTAAGTAGAATATGCCTTACTACGAGGGCCCAAGCGAGAGCGAAGAACGAAGTCCGTGTGTCGAAAGAGGACAGCACGACGGGGCAAGTAGGCACAACGAAAGACCGCACAAAGCGGACAGCCGAAGATACCCCGTATAGCCATGGTAGCTCGCTGGAGCGAAAGGTCAAGCTCGCCCGCGAGCGAGACGAGGACAGCAAGCGCCCGGGTACGGACAGCCGCACAAAGCGGAGAGCCGAGAATACCCCGGGCCAGCCTAGCAACGCGGCAGAGAGAGAGGCCGCGCTGGCCAATGCGCCAGAAGAGGATAGAGAGATTCGCAGCGTGCCTGCAGAACGCTCTACTGAACCCCACAGCCCCGCCGAAAAGCCGTACGGTCGGGGAAGGGGCAGACCACGCAAGCAAGCAACGCAAGCCACTGGTAAGACTGCGAGCACCGCTAACAAGGATGGAGCGGGCCCAGCACAGCATGGCGGACCCGCGAAGCGCGGACGGCCGCGATAGGCAAACGTTGCAAGGCCGCTCGAGAGAGAGAGAGCGACCCAACGGCGGAGCCACCGGTGGGCACACCGAGTGCAGAAACTGCGGGCCGAGCACCGCACAAGCCTGCTGAGGAAGCGAGGCAAGGCGGGGGCCACAGCCCGCGAACCTCCGGCAGCACAGACGGAGACAGTGTTACGAAAGAGCGCAGCGACTGCCGCAGTGGCGTAGCCATTCCCTTCCTCGAAGATCGCATGAAAATCATAAAAGAATACCACGACACCCCCATAGGAGGGCGTCAGGGTATCAGGCGTACGCTGCATCGGATCCGGACCAAGTACGACTGGCCCGGCATAAGAAGGGATTTGGAAAAATATATAACATCCTGCGAATCCTGCCAGAAAAATAAAATCGGGAAAAGGGAACGAGTACCGATGGTGGTAACTGACACCCCATCGAGGTCGTTTGAAAAAGTTGCGGTCGACATCGTAGGACCGCTACCGGAAAGCGTCAACGGGAAAAAATATATACTTATGATTCAAGACGCACTTACCAAGTACAGCGCAGCGATTCCACTGCCGAACCAAGAGGCTTCGACAGTAGCAAAGTCGCTCGTAGAAGAATTGATTTGCCGGCACGGGACCTCACGAAATAGTAAAAAAGAGGCCCCCCGTCAATTACGTCATCCGAAAGAGACGAAAAACTCAGGCAGTGCATGCAAACCGCCTGAAGCTCTTTATAGCGCACTAAAATGAAATAAAAGCTAAATAAAGGCGGGTAGGGAGCTCCACAAAGCGCAAGGTAAGGAACTCCAATAAGAGAAACAAGGTAAAATGAAAACTTGTTTAATTGAAAAGGCACGAAGGAAAACATGTCATACATAGTAATTGGTAATTTAGAAAACCCGTCGGCAGAACGGGCAGGGATGACAACTCTCAAGCGCGTCCTGCCGGAAGAGGCGCCCTACCCCAAGCACATCCTCGGGAACATACTCGCCGGCGTAGTGGCCGTCGCCCCATAAGGAGTCCACCCGTTGGCGACTGGCTTCCCGACGACGACGGACCCCTAGAGCCTGGGCAATGAATCTCCTCTCCCAATCCGGGCGACGCTGAGCGGAAACGATGGGGAAATACGCTTCCTGGAATCAAAATAGTACCCGCTATCAAAAAGGGGAAAAGAAAAAGGTGTGAACAACACTTCTTCCGGCCGAAGTAATATGCTTACCTCACTTCGCAGTAGCTCAGGTGTAAGGTCGCCCTCACGGCAGAGTAACACCCCATAAATTCCGTCTTGCATAAACCGAGCCATCGTGAAACGAACGAAATAGTCGAGTAGAATGTTAGAATAAGAATGAGCTAACGAGCCCTCGCTCAACGAAACCGCGAGACCGCTAGAGAAAAGAAGGAGAATTAGCGCAGTAAGCATTCTCACGCCTTTCTCCCACCTCATTACAGGTTAATAGCTGCAAACGATGGCCTAGCGAACCCCACACAGCAGCATCCCGACTACATAGTCAGCGCGTTCGCAAGCACTCCAGGCATCTACTACGAGGAAATAGGAAGCCTCAAGATGATCCAATCGACATGGCGATTGATAGTCAGGCTGGACCTTGCCGCTCTAATGCACCGAGAAGCAGAGATCAGCACAAATCTACAACGCCTCACGGAGCTGTGCAAAAACGAAACCCGCATCAATGACATATGCCCCATCCTCGACGATTCCGTACTTAGAATGAAGAGAAGGATAGAGATGGGGGTATCGACAATATTTGACCTCCTCGGGATTCGTCCCGTTCGAGAACGCCGAGGGTTAGTAGATGGCCTCGGAAGCATAATCAAGGCCATCACGGGAAACATGGACGCCGCCGACGCACAGGAACTCCACGATGAGATAACGCACCTTAAGGCGTCCCATCAGACCTTGAAGGAAGGACTGAAAAACCAAATACAGGTTATCAAAACCACTCTCAGCCTATTTAATGAGAGCGCCCAACACATACAGGCCAACGAACGGACTCTACAGGCCCAAATGCAACACATGAACAGCACACTCGACAGAGAGGTATACTACGTAACGAGACGCCAACACTTAGACGAGACGCTCGATGCAATGAGTATTGCGGTCGAAGCATTACTCAGCGACGTACAGGAGTAGTGTGGCTGGTGGACGATATAGCTAGCGGTAAGCCCAGAGCAACGTCCCTGCCGCCACGCACACTCACAACACAACTTGTCGAAGCACTACCACACCTACCATCAGGCAGTAGTTTTCCAGTCGCAATAACGCACGACCAAGTGCCAACACTTATGCGACTGGCAGATACCAGGGCCTACAGCGTAGGCAACGCAGTAGTGTTCGTGTTGGATATACCGCTGATCGGGCAGCAACAGTATAGTATTCAAAAGGTATCAAAAATATACCCTATACCTACGCGCGCTGACAACGGCAAATACTACTACTACGTGGATGCGACAGAGACCCACGTCGTAATAGATCTCGAGAGCCGTCAATACTTGAGGATGACGACCGACGACATAAAAATTTGCAAAACGCTGGGCAAATCATACATCTGCCCACCCACGTTTCCCACGATTCCGATTCCGAACGATGCTTCTTGCGAAGTCCTCATTTACGCGAAAATGAACACTAATAACGGCAAGAAATGCGGAAAAAGGGTCATCGATCTAAGCCATCCCCTCATCATCCCAATGCAACAGCGAGGGCGATGGCTGTACGTCGCGCCAACACCTGAACCTGTAGAAATAAGTTGCGGAAAAACTACTCCCACTCAACACGAAATATTACACAATTCAGGCATACTGGCTTTGGTAGGCGTATGTATAGTAACCGCCCAAGATTTCAGCATAAAAACCATCGGGCGGACTTCACAGATTATCCGGGAAAACTATCTCCCATCGTTCAATTTAACGTTAACGAAAATTGAAGCCCAGGCGCCCCCTACGCAGACCGAGAGGACAATTCCACTGCAGAGCGTGCTGCAAGACCCGGAAGAGCTTCAAAAGCTCGGAGCTCGAGCCGACCAAATCATGGACAACCTCAATACTGCCGGAGACGGGATGCAACACATCCACAATATGAGTTTCTACTCACTGGGTGCAGTAGCACCAATAGCCTTGGTTGGCTATGTTCTGTTTAAATGTTATAGGTATCAACGAAACCGAACACCAACAAGGACAAGCGAGGCAACGACCCCGGCAACAGCCGAGGTAAACATCAACCTCGAGCCGATCGGACGACAACAGCCAGAAGAGCAACCGCGATCCGAGCTGGCCAGGTTATGCACCCGTCCCCCCAACCGAGAACGACTCGCTCGGCACGAAAGACGATAAGAAGCAAAAGGAAAAACTTCATCGTTACAAATGAAAAAATGAAAAATTTTATTGTATTGTTATATAACTTCAAACGAGAAACCAATCGAAGAAAAAATTTTTTTTAAAGAAAAATTTTTTCCTTTCAAGGGGGGAGGGATGTTATGCCAATGCCCGATCGTATGAACGACCCCAAGAACGCTGACGCAGCATGAGCGACTCGCTTGGCGTTCGGGCGAAAGGCTAACGCTAAAATTGCGAATTAAGGGATTTTCGTGAAGACAGTTAGCAACTGCTTTACGAAAAGACAGTATTAAATTAGATTGAAAAGAGCACGGTTGGTTCCTCGTTAAATACTCGAAACAACGCATTATTGTACTTCTTACTTTGATATATAAATAGGCAACGGAAAGTTACCGTTGCTTATAATAAATACTTCCTTTTATATAAATTCGCGTTTCCATCTTTTACTCGAGATCCATCTCCTTATCGGCGAACGATCCCAAAAAAATAATAACTTTTAATATTATACCGACTACCGAATAATCCAATTACTCGGTACCGGCATAACACGACAAATTTCGTGAACAAGCTAATCTATCGAACCTCGAATATTACACGTTCACACCTAAATACTTAAAACCAAAATCTTACATACTTAAAGGAATTAAAGGCAATTTTACCGACGAGGAAATACTCGCTGAAATCAATAACCATAACATACCGAACCTAAACATTATCAAAATAAATAAATTTCAATATGACAAAACCAATTCTAACCGTTACCACTACATGATACATCTTGCACCTGATAGCCCATTTAAGGAACTATACTCAATAAAACTATTAGGCTACCAAAAAGTAAAATGGGAAATCCTAAGGAAGAAAAATATATACCAATGCCGGAAGTGTCAACGCGTGGGTCACTCCAGCAACAATTGTAATCTGCCATTCCGCTGCGTCAAATGCTCGCTGTCCCATGAACCAGGCCAATGCACCATCACCCAACCAACAGACAAATCTCAACTCAAATGCCAACTGCAACAACTCTGGCCACCCAGCCTCATATGGAGGCTGTCCGTATATAAAAATGGCCATCAATCTTAAAAAAGAAAATCATCTTAAAAAGTTAACAAAAACATACCAAAATATTATGGACATAACCAAGACGATAACCCCGGGAACCACATACGCCCAGGCACTCACAAAAGCTACTACGCCATACCAAACACCGATCAATAGGCCTTCAAGAACCCCAACGGTTCATCAGATTGCAGCACCATTACCAGCACCACAAGCACCGCCAACGTTCTCTCCACCGACTCCTGATTATTATCCACCGCAGGCACCTGTATGGCTCTCCACCCTGAAAGAAGAAATAGTAACACTAGTCACAACACAATATAACACTCTATCGGCCCAAATTGCTCAAAACAAAAGTAGGATCGATTTTATTTTTAACTTGCTTTATGGATAATACAACCCTTCTCATTAATAAAATAAATATCGCTGCCATTAATGTCAACTCCATAATCACCAATCACCGTCGTCTAGACCTCATTAAATTCATCTCTAAACATAATCATGACATCATACTTCTATCAGAAACTAAACTTACATACCACCATAAACCCGTATTCAACAATTACCATATTATTCGCACTGACCGCCCCAACTCCACCCAAGGAGGCGGCACAGCTATCCTCATTAACAAGAAATTTCACTACGACATAGTTCAATCACCATCATCTATTTATAACGAAATCATTGAATTCACAATCATCAAACTTAACACATCAAAAAATCACAAATTTTTTATAATAAGCATCTACGCTCGACAGGATAATCGTACATTATTTATTTCAGAACTCGACAACCTATTCAGGTTGCTTAAACTACATAAAAACGACACCTACTATATTATGGCAGGAGACCTAAATGCGCGGCATACTGACTGGGGAGACACCATTAACAACCAACGAGGCTCTCACCTCGCACGCTGGTTCACTAAGAACGAAATACTATTTAAATCAACCATATACCCGCCGGATGCACCCACTTTTAAGCCCAGCAACTCCTACCTGGACATTTTCATAGCAGACAGTCGCCTTTCAACCCCCAAAACCATCACTCACACTTCTCACACACTACCATACGACAGTGACCACACCGCAATAGAGCTACTGTTTGCCCTGGATAACGATGGCCTCAACCCACAGAGAGTGCACTCTATCAAAGGTCGTCTTAACTTCAGGGGTACTAAATGGAAAAAGTTCCATAAAACACTGAATCGTCTCTACAATACCAGCTTAGACAATAATCGGAACCTCAGTATCTCTGAAGTTGATGACCATCTGGCCATCGTTACCAGAGCGATTCAGAGCTCTATTGCGATGACCGTACCCACCTTCAAAACTACTAACCACATACTAAACTGCATTAATAATAAAATCATTAACTTCCTTAAACATAAAAGAAAGCTGGTAAAGATATTACATATGTTACATACCCTGGGAGTTCCACCTTGCTCGCTCCTAGTGCATCACACCAAGACACTACTCAAAACACTTAACAACAACATCAAATCTGAACTGCAACGTGCGACAGAGCGATACTGGTCTAACCAGATCAAATGCATCAACCACCGGGAAACGACTTCCTTCTTCCCTAAAATCAAAAAATTATTCAGAAATACACAATCATACTCAATCAACAAATTACAGATTCATCAACATAACCTTACAATCCTCCAACGCAGTACATGCTCAATAGAAAACATTCCAGTCATTAACAACACCTACACATTCACAAATCCGGACGACATTTTAAACATTATGGGAGCACACTACGAATATATCAATTCCCCCAGGCATCTTAACACAGGATCGAGAGTAGCCGAAATAGTTAATAACACAACAACGGCCATTAAAGCAGCCTTCAGCACCGCACGCACACTAAACGCACACATCACCCATTTTAATAACGACAATCCTTCCACTAACCCTTCCATCATTCCCCCCTTACATCCTTCCCTGTTTTGCAACATTCATACATTATCCAGATTACTCATTAAATTACCTAATAAAACCTCATGCGGAATTGATAACATCCCTCCCCTTATACTTAAACATCTAACCCCAAAAATCATCACCGCACTCACTATCATCTTCAACAATGCCATTAACCTGAAATATTTCCCAAAATCTTGGAAGCTCGCAAAAATTCTACCCATCTTAAAGAAAAATAAAGACCCTTCACAACCAGCGAGTTATCGCCCAATCAGCCTCACCCCTAGTCTTTCCAAAGTTTACGAATCCATCATTAATACCTCCATTAACACATTTTGCATCATTAACAAAATCATCCCCGACACTCAATTCGGTTTTAAACACAATCACTCAACGACCTACGCAGTCCACAAATTATTATCCGATGTGAACATCTTAGTTGGCAACTGTCGTCTAGTAGGGGCAGCACTGCTCGATCTAGAAAAAGCGTTCGATTCTGTGTGGTTAGATGGCCTACTTTTCAAATTACACAAAAAAAAAGTTCCCCGAATGGTTGATGCATTTGATCTGGGACATGATCACTAATAAATCATTTATCACATGGGACACCCACCATACCTCATCTCAAACGTTTTCTTGCAAGGAGGGACTGCAACAGGGTACTGTCAATTCCCCTATCCTTTTTAATATCTTTACCAGCGATCTACTTACTCTCTTTAACCTCAACTCACCCAACAGCAATTCCTCTGCAATAGCTTTCGCCGACGACCTTATCATATACACACACGGCAACCAAGTTCCTACAATCCAAAATAACCTTAATAGCCTAATCAATAAAATCAACAACTACTTCCGCACCTGGAACCTCCGTCTTAACCCACTTAAATGCGAAACCATCCTCTTCCGAAAACCCCAGTCCTACCTATCAAAAATCAACAGAAACACATTTAAACACTTCTCAATACAGACTCTTAACCCCGACACCAACATACTTACACCTATACCACACACCAACACAGTAAAATACCTGGGTGTACAAGTGGATGCACTCCTCCGTGGTAATAAACATATCACGACCCAGCTTTGCAAGGCGAGAGCTGCGTTCTTCCTCAACAGTCGAATTTTTTACAACAACCATATAAATAGCAGAACTAAAACCATACTTATTATTAATTTGCCCCATTATCACCTACGCCGCGCCCATTTGGTAGAATACCAACCATACTATTATGGAGTCTCTCCGCATGTTCGAGCGTAGATGCCTTCGAACCTGTCTTAATCAAACCCGATCGCCATCTTCCGATTACCAGCGCTATATTAGCAATAAAATCATTTATTCATTGGCCAATATCACCCGTATCGATTCATTTACCATTAAACTAACACGAGATTATTTTCATAAATTACCTAACAACACTAACTCCATCATCCGCTCACTAGCCATCTATAACAATCATCAATCATATATGGAGTTGACTAATGGTTACCCCACTCCGCAATTATTTATTACATGCGACAAAAAAGGGTATATACAAAACGCCCAGAACATCCCTATTTTATACCACTGGCGGCGTAATCGCGCCAATAAGCGAATCGCAATTGATACCGATCAACCACTCTATAACAACCCCTCATACAAATTCAATTACACCATTCCTAAAATCGACTATCTCAACTTCTCCAGACTAAATTTTAATAAATACTGGTGGCTTAATAACGACGACACTTTTATAGCCGAAATCAGAAACCGCCACAATCAATATATACGTCGATTACAACGAACATAACTTAAACATAGTACCCAATTTATATATACCTAACACTTATGAGTCGCATAGTCCTATAACGCAAGTTCCCCCGCTATCTCTCATATTTTTATACATCGCGATTTATCTACCATTATAAATATATCACACGACTATTAGTAGTAATAAGGTTTAGTGCACCTATGATTTAAGTTATATTATTTATTTATTCTTGTATTTATGTATTTATGTATTTATTCTATTTAGCTCATAAGTTTTAGATAATTGGTCATCAGATACTTTAGTAGGGGTTTTTAACGACTGTTTTTTTCCCCAAGCATACACAACACACCTGACCAGTGTCATTATTTTTATAATCAAGTATATTTATTATCCTAGTACCTAGCAAATATTTTTTCATACCATCAATACACATACAGATAGTAGCTAAGTTATCCCTAAACAGGTACATGTTGCTCAAAGCCCGACTCACAAGGGCCTATCAATCATGGTTTTATTTTCTTCATATTATTGTACCATCCAGATCCCATATGTAATTTGTATTTAAACAATAAACTATTGATTAAAAAAAAAAAAAGCAACGTCTTCGCTTCGTAACCGCTGGATCGCCGGATCGAATCCCGGCGTGGACTTTTTTTTTTATTAAAAATTATTATTCTTATTATTATTATTAAATTATTTCTACGGCAACTACTATGCGATTATATTAATATTTCCGTAAAGGAATGAATAAATATTTTTTATTGTGGATCATTTTGGTGTTATAAGGAAAAACGAGCAGTTTTATTTATTTATTTATTTATTGGTTGAAAGGTAGGGAAAGAATTGTGGCAAATGAATACACGAGTTTGACGAGAACAATTCTGAAGTCTCTTGATAAAATTTTTAACTTGGCGGTAGAAATATACATCGCACGGTTGCACTAATGGAGTGCACTTTGGTGGAATGATCTTTACAGTGCACGTTGGTAAACCCTCCTCATCAGTAAAAAACTCGTCATATAATAATGGATTCGTTTGGCGCCCCAGGAATCAATGAGCAACAGGAATTTCTCCTTATTTACGTATGGCATCATAACATTAGTTCAAAAATCCCTGTACAGTGCTGTATTCAGTTTGCCGGACTTGGAAGATGTGAAATAACTATTGTTTTCCATGTTTTTATGATCAGTACCACCCTAGTTCTTGTAGTTGCGATAACCAATGAAAAGTTAATAAAAAGATTGGTTATTCTTTCAAACTCGTGTATCCATTTGTCACAATGCTTTCCCTACCTTTCACCCAAAAAATAAATAAATAAAAAAAGCTGCTCGTTTTTTCTTATAACACCAAAATGACCCACAATAAAAAATATTTATTCATTCCTTTACGGAAATATTAATATTATCGCATAGTAGTTGCCGTAGAAATGATTAAATAATAATAATAGCAATTTTTAAAAAAAAGTCTGCGCCGGGATTCGATCCGACGATCCAGCACTTACGAAGCGGAGACGTTGCCGACTACGCTACGCGCTCTTGTTGAAAATGATTTAACGCAGAGAGTATATAAAGAGTATATGGACGCTCGGAAATTTTAAATATTTTATATCTCGAAAACGGCTGAGAAGCGGGTCCTATTACTAGCACCTATTGCACCCCTGGGTACAACCTACCTGTAAAAAAAATTTGGTCTGAATCGGTGTTCCACGTACCTGGAGGTCCTTTTGTCAGTCAGAGTTAAATGTATCACTCGACAGCCCGAGCACTAGCAGCAGTAGTAGCGCGAGCAGCCCGAGCGAGAGCGAAAGAGACAGACAGTCATATGTCTGTCTCCTTCTATTTTCCGACGCTCCACGAGCTCGGGTGGTCACACGTACAAGAGCGTGCGCTTGTGTGCGTCATGCTGCTGCGGCCGCTTTCTGGCAGCGCTGACCCAGCGCTGCAGAGCACGACACAGAACGAGAGCTGAGAATGCACAAGCAGGTAGAATGAGTTCACAGCACTTTTCCAGAACGCTTAATTGTGGAAATGTGCTGGGAATGAGAGCGTGCAGGTTCAAGTTATACCAGTTGAGCAAAAGCAGTATGTAATATAATGAGAAATAACGTAATGCAGTCAGTGGTGCAGAGCACAGCAAGTGAGAGTATGAGGATGCACAAATGAGTGGAATATACTAACTGTACTTTCCCAGCAAGCATAGTTGGGGGAAAGCACAGTGAATAGTACGCGCAATTATATTAATCGAGCAGGCAAATTATATTGAGGAAGACGTGGTACAGCCCGCACTGCAGAGCACGACACAAATTGAGACCTTTATGTTGATGTACCGCTAAGATTTACCCTCCTCACCGTCATTGAATTGCGATGAATTGTAACGGTGTACCTTACCTTGTGTTTGAGTTCTGGTGAGCACGAAAATGCTGAGAAGATCCGGTGAGATGGTGAAAAGTCCGAGGGAGTGTACCGAGGATGTGTGCGCTGTCCAGGCAATTTTTCACGAAAGTATGAAAATTTTCAATATGGCTGCACTTTACGAAAGCGTCGTTGAGCACTGAAGTCAAATGAGTGAGATACAGAGAGCTATGCCGGAGTCAAACGAGAGAGTGCGAGCCTCTTGCTTCAAGCAGCATGTTCGCGAGGCACTGCCTCGGCTATCTCCAGCATAGCCGAGCGCAGCACACTACCTAGCAGTAACAGATCGGCGCACGGCGAATATCGATCGCCGTGCGCCAGCTGATTTTCCAACAAATAGTATACCATAATCCAATTAGTGGTGAGGTGAAAAAGTTAGTATAAAAGTTGATTTCATATGATGAAGCCTGATTAGTGCCACTTAAGATGGACTTCATTATCGATGTTCAAGGGTTTAAAAAAATCTATTAACGAATTTGTGCTGAAAGAAATTTCAATAATTAAAATGAATACCGATAAAACACCTGAGCCTGTAACACTTCTCTTCGAACTATCTTGTGCATGGGCCACCTTACCGGCGAAATATAAGAGTATCAATTCGTGGCTCGTACGCAACTTTTATGGAATATCCTGAAGCTCTAGCGACATACCATACGAATCAGCTACAATGATAATTCGAGCTATTTTGAAAAATACTAGAACCAATTTTTTGAAATACTTAGAGAAAAAAAGATAGGCTGCGAGTTTTTTGGATGTATCATCATCATCATCATCCATTGTTGATCTGGAAACGCTGGACTACCTTTCGTTATGAAAGTTGTCTCCACAACTGGATGCCATTAAATGTCCACATCATTCCAATATCTTAAAACATAACTGTACTGATAAAAACGTAAGATCCCTCAAGAATTGGATCCACGTATATGAGGGTATGTGAAAAAGCAGGGTTTTGGAAAAGAAATAAAGAAATAAAACATGCTGCATTGAAATGACTTTTATTTTTCTGTATAGCAAAATTCTTTTATAATAAGAAAAAATCAGCATAGTAATACGAGATAATATTATACTTATGACTAACTACAAAATGTAAAGTGAATAACATCATCAACCTGACAAAATTGTCGAAGACATTTCCAATAGCTCCTCATAACACATCAAAACTATTATTCTTTCAAAAACTTTGAAATTTTGTGAAATTTTGTATCAACGTTTGATGCAGCAGTTGACTCCATAGTCAGACTGTTTCACAGACGTTTGCATTCAACACTATTATATTTTCCACCATAATAGTTCATGTAGAGTTGACCACTGTGCGACGCTTTGACCATGTGCTGAAACAGTTCTTTATCACCATCGAAAACTTTCACAAGTCTGGCAGGTGGGAAGACGGCGAATTCATTACCCACATCAACGATGATTCTCTTTCCGAACTTCGTCTGCGCAAATGTAATATCAATGATGTGATGGTCTTGCTGAAGTTCCACATCGGCTAGCTTCTTTGTTGGAAGGAATTCGGTCATCTTGCCCGCGCTGTTGATTGCTGAGAGATCCATTTTTTTCAGGTATTTCGAAGAATGTCAAGGCTTTTAATGATAAGACGTAGATTTGATCTTGTACGAATCAGATTTTTCACTCCTTGAATATTTTTCAAAAGAAGTTCAACTCTTTCTTTTAATTCATTACGCCTGTCCTGCATTACGTTCTCGACTGATGTGATTGAAATCTGTACCATAAAATTATGTGGCATAGATTTTTCCTTTCTTCACCCCTCCAAATCCTCATCATCGTAGACTCCACCTTTTTTCTTTGATATATAGAAGTTCATCAACAAGCTTTATTTAGCAAGCTTTATTTTTCTTCTCCATCAACATTTTGAGAGTCACTCCTTATACAGTCTCGTAGGATTTGTTTATTTCAAATCCACTATGACATATTTTTCTACGCGATATTTGAAAGTTCTAGGGCGAGATACTGAAGCATCGACTGTTACACATAGTATTTGATTACAGGCTGACGTCTATCATCAGTTAAGAGGTGTAGGGTCTTTCCAATAAAACTTATCACATTCTCAGTGAGGCGACACTAGACCATCGTTGCAATATTTCTCAGCTTTGCATCTATTCATTTTCATGAATATTTCATATTAGGAGTCTTGAATATTCCACCGATTACATTCATCTTGCAAGACAGCTGCAAAACGCTAAACAAGGCAGACTAAAAGGAAAAATATAAATAACAAAACAATAACCAATAAAAAGTAAGAAAAAAATGTGTAAACCAACAACTATACTCAATACAACAAAACAACCAAGAAAAAAATCGCAAATGGCGGCAACAAAGTACAAAGAAAACGCAAAAAAAAAACCAATGCGGCATGGAATTTATATCACTGCTATCGGGCACCAAGCGCCAAAACGAAACAAACTGGAGGCCAGGAACTGGAGGCCAGGAAACGGGGCCATTCTATAAACTAAATCAAAAACCAATAATCCCAAAACTAACAGCAAGCAGCCTTGAACATCTCTACAAAGTAACTCTAAAAGAAAAAAACATACGAAGATTCGCAAAAAACGTGACTCCAAACCTAGCAACGATTAGAAAACGAAAAACAACAGAAACAGCCAGCGCATCACACGCTGACTAGATTGCAGCAGAAGCAAAAGAAGAATGGATAACACCCAAAAAAGTAAGCCGAAGAAAGAAGAAAAAAGAAGAAAACCAAGAAAATGAAACGGAAAGTGCATTCGGCAATCAATTCGGCAAATTCCATAGGGCACAAGTGACATGGAAGGATATGACCGTGGGAACCATAGCAACGAAGAAACAAACAAAGGCAATCAAGCAAACCACCACCAATACACATCCAGAATATAACAATAATCGACCTAGCAACGCTGATAACAGCTAACGACATTGACAAAAAAGAATTCACCATCAACCAAATGTATATAAGCCACCACACCACTCGAACAGAAAAGGAAGAAATCTACGAAACAATACAAAAATTATTAACAACAAACAGAATCCAATACTACCCTAGCGGGTTGTGCGATTTTCCAAACTGGTAAAGTCGAAAAAATCATCTCCAATTTTGATTGGTAGCGACTTTTCATGTAAAGTCCAACCAAAATCGCTTCAGTCCAATGCTGAAAAAATTGGTTACCAGTCAATACTTGAGGCGAATTTTTCGACTTTACCAGTTTAGAATTACCAATCAAATTTTGGCTCGCACAACCCGCTAGGGTACACATTCACACCTAAAAATCTCCGACCAAAATCACTAATAGTTAAAGGAATTAAGGGAGAATACGAAGCAGGAAACGTACTCGAAGAAATAAAATAACAAACAACTGAGAACGTGGAAATTATTAACTTTACAAAATACCAATACGACTCAGCACAACCGGAGAAACACTATCATCTACTCCAAATCTCAAGCAAAAGTCCGACCAAAGAAATCCTAACCATCAAACGCCTCGCATACCAAAAAATCAAATGAGAGCGATTAAAGAAACCAGAATTCTTTCAAAGCAAAAACTGCCAAAGACTCGGACATGCAAGAAAAAACTGTAAACTTACATACAGATGCGTCAAATGTGCAGGCAACCACGGACCAGGCAAATGCGAAATCAACAAAGACACAAGCAATTTAATACTAAAATATGCTAATTGTGAGCAAAAGGATGCCCATATTTGAAATTCGCAAGCAAACTAAAAAAGGAACAAACAACAACAAAAATAAAGCAACTTCAAAACAAAATAACATTAATAGCCAACAACGTAAGCAACCAAATCACTTACGCACAAGCAACCCAAAGAGCAAACAAGACCCAAGGACTATACCAACGACATGTACCAACAACAAACAGGTTCTCGGTCCATCTACCAACGACAAGCACCACACCAGCAGAAACTACAAGATCGACACCAACAGCAGCACTACCAACAACAAGAAACACAGTATCAACAACATCAAGTCAAACAGCAATATCCAGAGCACCAACAATATCCGCAATAGCAACAATAACAAAACCGACAGCAGCAACAACAGCAAGAACATCCACCGCAATGGGTAAGCGATCTGAAAAAAAGGGTCATCATAAACAGAAAAAATAAATACGCTAGCAAAACAAGTAGAAACAAACCCAGCAAAAATAGAATACATACTATCAATGTTAACAGAAACAAATAGCGAAAATTAATCACAACAACAACAACAATGCCAAACACCACATCAAACACAAATCAGCTAAAAATAGCAGCAATAAATGTTAATTCTCTAATTAATAACCCACGCAGATAGACCTCGCAGAATTTGCTAATAACAACAACTATGACATTATCATGGTATCAGAAACAAAACTAAATAAGAAGCATCAAATAAAATTAAAAAATTATGACATAATCAGGACTGACAGACGAAAATCAACACGAGGAGGGGGAACAGCCATCCTCATAAAAAAAGAACACGATTATGAAATAACCTTATACCCATCATCAAACAATAACAAAATCATAGAATTCAAAATAATCAAAATATTGTAGCAACGGAAAAAATGAAAAACCTATACATAATAAGCGCATATGCAACCAACGACAACAGAAAACTATTCATAAACAAACTAAACAAACTATTCAAGGACCTAAAACTTAACCTCAACAGCAACTACTATCTACTAGCAGGAGACCTAAACATCAGACGCAAAGAATGGGGGAACAGACCAAGTGATCAATGAGGTAAATACATGTCCCAATGGGAAACAAATGAATCTATATTCTACAAAGCAAATATATTCACAACAAACGAACCAACATACAAACCGGCGCAAACATACCTAGATATAGTATATGCATAGCCGACACCAGACTAAAAATAAGAAGCGACATAAGAAACAAAATAACCACTTCACCATATGATAGCGACCACAACGCCATCATAATCAACATCACACTCAAAGATGATAACATAACAACAAAAACCCTGATAAACGTATAATAAAATATAACTATGATACAAAGCAACAAAATGGGAAAACTTCGAATGAAAATTAGAATCTAAATTCAATATTGAAATCCCAACTGAACGCAATCTAACCATAAAGGAAATGGATGATAACACACAAAAAATCAGCTCAACCATAACAGAGGCAATCAAAACAACAATACCAACAATCAATGAGGAAGACACGACATTCAAATACTTAACAACCAAAATACCATAAAACGTCTACAAAAAAACAAATCAACACTAATCTTCTATTTACACAATCTTCAGAAACATGATCCATCGCCAAATAAACAAATAACAAAAAAATATCAAAGAAGCACTTAAAAAAATAAAAGACACACAAAATGAATTCAATAAAGCAACAAACGGCTACTGGAACAAGCAACTCAAACAAATAAGCCATAAAAAAACAGAATAATTTTTCCCAAAAATCAACGCATTACTAAGAACAAAATAACCGGTAAACATATAAACATTACACATACATCAAAACAAGCACGAGCTACTGAACAACAGCAAATGCAACCTCGCAACAATTTAAAAAGAAAGGGAAGAATATATTTCCTCAACGCCAATAGATAAACTAAACATAATAGGAGCACACTATGTATTAATAAACTCACCAAGGCACACAAATAATGCTATAAGAATAAAATAAATAATAGAAGCAAAGGCATTAGCAATAAAAATGGAATTCCATTAAAAACTAATTCAAAGTAATAATTCAAGTAAAAACAAAAACACAATAACCACCTTCTCAAACACAAACCCGGCAAGCAACCGGAATCAAATAGCTACAACTGACGATGAGCCAAACAGCTTCATCAACAACGCACAAGTCCAAAAAATACTAACATCACTCCCCAACAAAGCATCGTGTGACATAGACAACATACCACCAATAGTCCTAAAACACATTCCCAAAAACATCGTGGCAGCATACACATCCATCTTCAACACCGCACTCAACAACTATTACTTCCCTAAAGAATGGAAAAAAGCTAAAGTCATACCAATAATAAAAAAGGGAAAAACCCGCAAGATCCAGCAAGCTACAGACCAATCAACCTAACTACAAGCATAAGTAAAGTCTATGAAGCAATAATAAACAAAAAATAGAAAAATTTTGCAACAACAAAAAAATAATCCCAGATAACCAATTCGGATTTAGAAGAGAATAATGGCCTCGTCCGACATCTTTTCTTCGAGATCTCGTGCGTTGCCAAAAATAAGGGTGGCATATTCAGCCCTGGTGCGATTTTGTCCTTTGGTCTCGTATGTGCCGAATTCGAGGTTACTACGAACTTTATCTTGCATTTCTCGTGTCCAGTAACGTGCAGTAAATGCTGTTGCAAATTCCGAAAAAAAAATTTTGCACGCTACCTTCCACGAGATGCCACCAGTTCTTCGCTTGGCCTTCTAATGCGTCCTGTATAACGATACGTACGTCCGATCCTTCGATTCCTCCCGCCTCACAATATTCTTGTAGTTCCTTAAGGAATTTTGTGGGGCGTTGTTTTTCGTCAGCAGCATATTTTGGAGTTTTTTGAGCCGTTGCCTGGAGACGAGTGAGGTTGCCTACCTGGAATGTCGATAAACCATGCGTGGAATTATTTATGCTTATGGAGACATGTTGTTCCAGTGCCTTGATTCTCGTTGCATGTTTTTCTATAGTAGTCTGGTTTTTTTGTATTCGTTCCGAGGCTTCTTTCATCTCTTTCTCAAGTCTTGCTCTAATCATTTGTTCGTTGACAATAATATCCCTGTGATAATTATTGACAACATCTTGTTCTTCGATGATTTCTTGGCGGACTTTTTCAATTTTTGTATCAGTCCGTTCGTCACTCTCGAGTATGCTGGTCTTGACGTGCCCCTTCAGACTTTCCCGGAGTGTAGCTGTCCTCGAGACACAGGAATCGTTGGCTTCGTCTAATTTTGCTTGGATCCTTTCGAGTTTTTCATCCTGGCCTTCTTTCATGGTGTGAAGGAAAGCCATAATTTGGCTCATGTCCACCGGATCTGGGACGACAGTCAGAGTATCCCCTAGTCTTAGTGTAGATCGCCCATCTTGGCGCTCACCTAATGCATCGGATTCCATCGTTTCGTTTGGAATTTCTGAGAGTCTTTCGATTTCTTCCCGATCTTGTCTACGCTGCTGTCTTAATAAACCGTCCGCTGTTGTGGATTCCCACTCTAAAGAACGTCCTAATAGCGATGTATTTAGGTCCACGCTAGCGTCAAGTGCTGCCTGTTGCACCAGTCTTTGAGCGAATATTGATTCAAAGCTCATAATTATTATACTTGTTACCCAATATCAGCCTTTCTTTCCTATGCTCGAGTCCCTGTTCGGGCGCCAAATGTAACGGTATTTCTCGTTATCATTTCCCTTGAAGGGTTTGAGTTCGGACTCGAGCAGGGAGGAAATTAATACAGACTTCAGTATCGGGTAAAAGTAGGGTTTATTTGTTAATTATTATTATTTATACAGATAAATTTATTGATTATGCTTGTTATATATATTTTTCTTGAAACTCCTTTTCTCCGTTAATTTTGAAGATTATATATTATACAAAAACGAGACCCGAGCTTACGCACGCTCATATAATCATGTCCGCAAGAATGAAATTTTATATGAATTTTATAAAAATATTTCCCTAAAGGGTATAATAGTTTTTATATGCAAGGTATGAGAGAGTGTTTAGCGTACAGGGCTTGCCATCTATGTTGGCTCTGCTATCACTCCTTGTCTTTGGAGCGCATTTATCCGATATTTTTATCTATTGGATCGTGTGTATTTTATTATACCATATAGGTCTCTTTTAGGTGTTAACTCTCGGTAACTCAGCTGCTGGACTTCGTCATTGTCGGGTAGGTCAGCTGTTGGACTTGGAAGATGTTCGTATTGAGAAGCTCAGAAGTATCAGGCCCGGTCCTTGGAGTGGTGCTGTTCGTATGCTCCTTCTTTTGTTGGCTAGGTGGTCCTCCTTTGGCTGCTTAGCTGGTCTTCCTTTGGCTTGCTGGCTGGTCTTCCTTTGGCTTGCTGGCTGGTCCTGGATGTTGGTGAGACTCTGTGGACAGAAAAACTACTCCTCGATCGTCGAGTTTCGTGTTCTTTTATACCCGCTTTTCCCACTCTTCTTCCATGTTCTTGGTATATCTATATTTGGTAGTCGTCCTGTAGCCCATTTCCTGTAGACCATTTCTTGTTAATCCATACTTCTGATGATCGTATTTAACGTATCTCTTGTGAATTTCTTTTTGTACATATTTTGATACTATAGGAGTACGTGTGATTGCTGTTGAACTTCCTGGAATTTCTATCTTTCGTAGTGTTGGTTGTATGTACTACAGGTCCCTCTGGCTGTGTGTGTGGGGCGTACTACGGTTTACTACTCTATGTTTATATTTTATAGTAGATGAGCCTGATGCTTCGCTGTGTGTGTGTCGTGTTCTAGTATCGTGTATATGAGACGTACTTGTCGTCTCAGTATTGTAACATAATTACACTGCTTAGCGTAGGTCGGAATGCGATAACGATCGATGCGATTGAACGGGACTACATTCGCGGGGATCGAGCGTTATTTCGGACGGCTAGAAGAGCCTGAAAATATTTGAGAGGTATAAAAACACCTGAGCGAAAGACTCGGTACAGAGGTACCGAGTTTTGCGGGCAATATGCCATTGCCCCGATATAAGAAATAGAGCTGTCGCCGTTCCGAAATTCCCTCGCTGACATAAACAGCAGGTCAGCGACCAGCTGGCCTTGCTGGGAGGCGAGGGGAGGGCGGTGAGCGCGGCAGCGGGGTAACGAAGAAGTCGCTGAAAATGCCTCCGATTTTGAAATTATGACGAGAAATTGGCAGAAGGGACTGAGGCGAGGGGGGGCCTATAAAAGGCCGGTGCGGGGAGTGCGGAGCTGCTTGGTTCTTTTGTTTTCTTAGCGTGAAAGCTTAAACATTGGAGGACAGCGAATCGATAACGAGAAATTCTAATTAAAAAGTGGAAATTCAGGAGTCATTTAAAAAATTACATATTGTAGAGTCTGTGTTCACTCCAGAAAGTAAAACCAGTGAGTGACACCCAGAGGCCCGCGAGAAAGGAAAAGACAGGCAAGAAATAACTATATAATTAACAATAACCAGTGGTATAGTAGGAAAATTGTCATATAATCAAAATTAAGGTAGTTTATAAGGTGAATAGAGTTAGGTATAGAGAATTAAGTGCATCGACTGCGAGTAGTATTTAAGGAAATAGGATTAAGAGGATAGAGTTAAGCGTATAGTGTAGTTGCATCGCATTCAGCGAAAAGATTCCGGAAAAGAAATAAATCGGATCTTTAAACCAACGAGAGAATCGCGAAACAAAAAATCACCTAAGAAGAAAGGAGACAGAGTGCGAGTAAGACGAGAGAGAAAGAGAAAAGAATTGTACATAGAGTTTCTACACTCTATACAAGTAGTGCGGGGTGTCTGTGTGTGTGAGGCGACAATACCGAGGCGTCGTCCCATAACCGTAGCTCGAGCCCCGAAATTCCAAGAAGTTGTGCTCGAATAAGCAGAAATAATAATAACTAAAATCGAGGGAATTCCCTGATTTCCGAGACCGAAAAGATAGAATTAAGAAATATAGAAGATAGGATAATTATAATTCAATATAGAATAAGTAGCATGAAAACATAGAATAATTAAGACGAGTGGACGAGCGAGAGAAGCGTGAGAGCACAAAGAATTGTGAATAGGGTTCCTACACCCTATAAAAAGAGAGAATGCGAAGTAGCATAACTAGAAAGCGAAATCTCGGTGCGACAGATGTCCGATAATCCCGTGTAACACCGAGCGAGGAAGGAGCACCATTAGAGTTAGAGCGAGAGAATCAGAAAAGAGAGCTGAGACGCTTGACCGAAGGAGTGAGTGCGAGGAAAGACAGCGAGCGGTGCGGTATTGATATAGCGGCGTATTGAACATAGGTATAGTGAAACTGTGCTACGAACCATAACAGACTCCCGAGTAATACCGAGAAATCGCGCATCACCAATAAAATAAATGAATTGCGGAAATAATCGGTTGCATACCAAGTGTAAAGGAAGATCCTCGAAAATTTAATGATTGTAATAAAAAGAAAAGTGAGGTTTGGCTATAAATTATTTGTCTTAAATAAAGCATCACTGTCCACCACCTTGAAGTCTACATTAATTAGTTTTGTGTCGAGCCCAAAACCCCACGAAAAATAAAATTACATGTGAACGGGAGAAAAATACCGTTACAGTATATTACTTGCTTACGTACTACTCTCTTACATACTACTCGCTTACGTACTACTTCTATCTAATCGGTGAGCCCTAATTTAAATCTAATTCTTAATTCTTCTATTTCTACCAATTGTTTCTTTTTATCACACCTGCTTAATTGTTTTTATTGAAATCCATTGATTTCTCAAAGCTGCTCTCCTGCCTTCTCTCTTTTTATTTGTATGCGCTATCCTATGTTTGATCGATTCAATCTTTTGTCTTTTTACTTTTTACCAAGCAAGGCCAGCTAATCGCTGACCTACTGTTTTCGGCAGCGAGGGAATTCGTTAGGCGTAACGTTTGTTGTTTACATCGAACTCTTGCTCTAGTTCGATGACCGGTGCTCGCATTCCCCAGTGCGTTCGCACAGACTCTTTCCTATTGTATAGGCGGAAAAAGTATAGCCTGCTATTATGTGTAAAATACTACGAATAGACTGTTTGTTTGGGAATCCGCCTGTGGTGTTATTTGACAGATCTGAAATATATTGAAAATGATGAGTCTTCACTCACGACAGGGTGAAATAAAACCAGACGCATAGATGGAAAACAGAGAAAGTGGTTTATTCTACGTTCCATAATATGAACAAAATATCACAAAATTACAAATAAATATAAATTGAATTTTGACTATAAAACTTGAGCAGCACACAATGTGATAACACATTTGAAAACCAGTTATTTTAAATATGAAAAGAAACACAAAATATACTAAATTTAGAAAAATATAAAATAATGAAAATAAATACACCAAAAATTTGAGAATTAGAAACTGAATTTAATTAGGTGAGCTGAATTTAATAATATGAGCTGAGAACCAGCACACAATTATATTAATTGTGTGCTGTATGTACTGAAAGTGATGTGCGCACCGCAGTCAGTGCTGCGGAGCATACAACGCAGTGAGATGTATGAGGGCGTAGACAAATTTACTGCCTGTCAGCAAATACTCAATGTGATGGTGAAATAGAATTTAAAGAGAGTGTGTGCTAGCACATGCAATTCTGACAATTACTTGGAATTCTATTATGACAGGCTGTGATGCGGTCTACGCTGCAGAGCACTGAAGTGTGAGCTTGAGGATGCACAAATGATTGGACTGAATTCACAACACTCTCCCAGCAAGTTTAATTGGGGGAAAGTGCAGTGAATTGGTAAAAACACACACAATTATATTAATCGAGCATGCTAATAATTGAGTGAAAACGTGGTGCAGCCCGCGCTGCAGAGCACGCCACAGTGTGAGACCTTTATGAGGATGTACCGATGTGTAGTTCACTCCTCACCGTCATTGAATTACGTTAAATTGTAACGGTGTTCTCTTACCTGAGTTTTGAGTCCTGTTGAGAGTGATGAGAATGTCCTGAGCGAAAAGCCAACGAGAAAAGTCGAAGATAGTGGTGCGCTGTTCCTCGATGTCGTCGCAAAAGTGACTGAATTTTCAATATGGCTGCGGAATATGAAATTAACGTTGAGCGCTGAAGTCAGTTGAGCGAGATAGCCGGTGAGCAAAACCGAAGTCAAGCGAGAGAGACATCCTCTCGCTCGACGCGGCGTGCCAACGAGGCACATCCTCGGCTTTGCGAAGCCCTGCCTCGGCTATCTTTGGCTCAACCGAACGACGTATGCTTGAGCACAGCAACAGGTCGACGCACGGCGAATATCGATCGCCGTGCGCCAGCTGATTATCCAACACTGTTTCACATTCAAACTAACACGTGTAACATAGTTACACACGCTAGCAAGCTTATTATGTTTCGCCTCTATAATAAGAAAGATTACTTCCACACGCGCTGTGGAATGCGAGCACCGGTCATCGAAGTAGACCGAATTTCGACGAAAACAAGCGACGTCACGCCTAAGGAATTCCCTCGCTGCCGAAAACAGCAGGTCAGCGACCAGCTGGCCTCGCGTGGTAGCGAGGGGAAAACGGGTGCGCAATAGCGACAGTTTTAAATTAGACGTTTTAAAATTAAAACCGAAAATGATATAGCGGGAAATTGGGCGGAGGGGCAGGCTATAAAAGCGCCTGCCGAAAAGGAAACGCTCGCTTATGCTCGCACCAGCACAGAAACACAGCACAGATTACAGCAAGTGCAGTAATAGACAAGATATATTTTTGAAACGATCGGATCTAGGATTTACGAGTACAAGTAAAGGAGAGAAGGCAGGCGGGTGAATTTAATAAATTAAAGGATTTAAGCGAAATCCAATTAGGCAGGGGTGATAGCATACACAATTAATAGAAAAAAGTGAAGCGCGAATTAGGCTTAAAATAGGCACCATCAATTAAGTATAAGCAGCTAAGCGGATGAGCTGTGAGTAGTATGTAAGAGAGTAGCACGTAAGCGAATAGTATGTAAGAGAGTAGCACGTAAGCGAGTAGTATGCAAGCGAGTAATATATGAGCAAATTAATCAGGAGATAAAGAGAAGTATAGGAATAAGCAAGATACGGTAGGGAATATATCGTAAGATAGGTATTCGCGCTACTCACTGTAGCGGAACACTCGTGTGAGAGCTTGTACAAATGATACGACTCCTTACCGGAGCTGGGAGATTAAGTAGCCATATCAAGGGAAATCAAACCTTCCTGCAGGTCCATAGATCGAACAAATCCCAATCGTAAAGAAAGTAGGTTCTTGAATTCCGAAACGGTTTTATCAACTCCACTCCACCATAAGGGAAAAAAACGACAACTCGCGGCACTAGGATTCTGGCACAGAAGAACGGTCCACCGAAACAGCACGAGTACCGGTGGGTGGAACCCACATAGGAAATGGACGGGAAACAACCAAATAAACACGAGTTATACTAATAGCAGACGATGCAGTTCAGCGGGCCAAGGAGCTACGCGTAACGAGATATAAAGAAGATCGTAGAAATACCGCATTTATCAGCGTATTTAAAATTAATTGTACTGACAAACGGTGCCGATAAAACGAAAACCAACATTTTCCTGATAAACTTGTGAAATAAACCCTACGTTTACCTACTCTGAAGTCTGAATTAATTATTCCTGTGTACGAGCCCGAATTCTTCCCCTCGGAAGACAAAAATTAATGTTAACGTGCAAATAGCATTACACACGGGACTATCATAGTAAATTACCAACAATAAATAATGTTATAACACAAACACTAGAAATAATTAACGATAACGAAACAATAAAACAAGCATTAAGTGGGTATCTCACGCCACAAACATTTAAATATTGGGTCTGGGAAAAAGTTCGTGGCGTTTTTCCCGATAGATGGCATAAATTGCAAATAAGTCAGGAAACACAGATCGCAGTGACACCACTAAACGCTCGTTGGAAAGGTGACACTCCGAGCGTTACTTTGAATGTATAAACATCGAAATTGATGCAGTGGTTGGGAAGTTGTTTGCGTTTAAAAATGGAGAAAAGTAATGAAAAATTGCGCTATATTTTGCAATATTATTACGACAAAGGGAAGAACGGGGCGCAGGCTTGTGAAAAAATTTGTGTTGTGTATGGTGAAGGTACTTTATCAAAATCTGCTGCGCGGAAATGGTTCGCTCGCTTTCGTTCTGGTAATTTTTATGTGAAAGATGAGTCACGCTCTGGTCGTCCAATCACTGAAAAAGCTGATGAAATTCTTGAAAAAGTCCAGCAAGATAAGCATATCAGCAGTGTCGATATTGGTATGGAGCTAGGCATTGACCACAAAACTGTTTAAAACCATTTACACAAAGCTGGTTGCAAAAAGAAGCTCGATGTATGGGTACCTCATAAGTTGAGTGCGATAAACATGATAGACCGAATTAACATATGCGATGCGCTGCTGAAACGCAATAAAATCGAGCCATTTCTGAATCGTGTCATAACCGGTGATGAAAAATGGATCACGTACGACAATCGGAAGCGTCAAAGATCAGGGACAAGAGATGGTGAGCCGTCACAAGCGTTTGCGAAGCCAGGATTAACGGCGGAAAAGGTGATGCTGTGTGTGTGGTGGGACTGGAAGGGCATCGTCCACCATAAGCTACTTCCAGTTGGTCAGACGATTGATTCTCAACTCTACTGTGGACAACTAGAGAGATTACGCCAAGCAATTGAAAGAAAACGGCCCGAATTGATTAATAGGAAAGGTGTTGTCTTTCATCATGACAACGCCCGACCACACACTACTTTGATGACCCGTCAAAAATTGCGAGAGCTTGGTTGGGAAGTTTTTATGCATCCAACGTATAGTCCAGACATAGCACCCTCTGATTATCACTTATTCCGATCTCTGCAGAACTCTCTCAATGGAATTAAGCTGCTTTCTAAAGAAGCCTGTGAAAACCACATGATTCAGTTTTTCAACCAGAAACCACAGAAGTTCTTCACCGATGGCATCATGGCTCTACCCGAAAAATGGCGAAACATTGTCGATAATAATGGAGCATATTTGGTTTAAATAAATTCATTTTCACACTATAATAAAACCACTTGAATTTTACTAAAAAAAACGCCACGAACTTTTTCCCAGACCCAATATTTCGACGCAACGAGACTGATCCAAAATGTAAACAACGTACCAATATTATTTCATTGGAAACGTAACAAAGCTGACAAGCGAATACCGATAACATATAATGACTTCAACACTCACAAAGAAAAATTGTTATGTTCCTTGGACATACAATACAATCATACATAACGACTAAAGAAAAAAAAACTGTTATAATATTATATAATACGAGGGTCGATCAATAAATAGTCGGCTTGGTAAAGAAAATCGTGTTTTTTTGCACAAAAATCTTTTTATTTTTCAACATAATCTCCTTTTAGCTCGATACACTTATTCGAACGATTTTCCAATTTTTTGATGCCCTCCGAATAATACGATTTCAGAAGGTCCTCAAAATAGGTCTCTGTTTTGGCGATGAGGTCATCTCTGGAACCAAATCTCTTTCCGCCAAGCCATTTTTTCAGGTTTGGAAACGGAAAGTAGTCGGAGGGGGCCAAATCTGGAGAATACGGTGGATGCGAAAGCAATTCGTATTTAAATTCATGAAATTTGGTCATGGCAACTGGGCACGTGTGCATTGTCTTGACAGTGAGCAAACGCGGCACCCATCTTGCGGATAACTTTTTCTAACCCAACTGATCACTCAGGATTGAAATCACTGAGCCATATGATATGCATGTGGCCTCAGCAATCTCACGCACTTATAGTCTCCGATCATTTAACACCATATCGTGGCCTTTTTAAATTGTTTCTGGTATGACGACCTCATTTGGACGACCTCGACGTTCATCGTCAACAATGCTCGTACGACCGCGTTTAAATTCAGCCGTCCAATATTTAATGGTTGATAATGAAGGTGCAAGGTCCATATAAACTACGTCTAGCTCCGCTTTGATTTCATTGTTCGTTTTCTTTTTCAAAAATAAAAATCGAATCACTGTACGATATTCAATTTTTTCCATCTTTCTAAAAACACAAAAGTTGTTTGTCTTTCGATGGCTGTCAAACGCAAGTTAAACATCGCAGCGAGCTGAAACTTTGACAACAATCATGTGAAGGATGGCACTACTAAACGTCGCTATTCATTACTTTCCTCGACCAATAGATGGCGCAAGGCCGACTATTTATTGATCGACCCTCGTATCAAGTAAGAAAGCGGTAATAAAAATAAGGAAGGTAGGGTTTTTAACACTGTTCAATAATAATTAATTTTCCCCATACCAAAAACAACGCGCAACAACCAAATGTATCAACAACATACAACAAATGTAAAAGATTGTAATAAAAAAGCAAGAAAGAAAAAGATTGGTGACGAGATCCTTAAGCGCAAAGGCAAGAGCCTATAAATAACATAAGCTAGATTAATGGATACTTTTTAATGAATGTTTCAACCAATGTAAACAAAATGAAATGTGAACGCAAAGGAAATAAACATCTTTATAAAAAAAATTACATTTATCTTGACTCTACGATAAGGTGAGGTAAAACTCAATCATGTAACACGTACCATGTAATTATTATAGATGCGGGAGAAACAACACAATAGAAATCGTGGGAGTGCGAGGGAGAATGCACCAAGTTTCACGTGCTAAATCGTGGAATGATTCTTTCGAATCAACTTAAGGGATGACACCACTGTACATTTTTCAAACAATCGATTTTTTTTTATTAGCTTAAAAAATACTTTGAACCTTTTAGAACATGGGACAAGTTCGTTTTTACCAGAAAAAATTGTTTTCCCATCAAATTTCGCACCTTTCCCCAAGCGCGTCAGACTACTCTACAGAGCAGCGTTTGTACGTCATACCGATGTGTGTTCGAGTGTGAGGGATCGGAACGTTATAGACCGTGTCGCGGATTGTTCAGACTGACCGACGGTTAGCGAGTTATTTTATTTCATTTATCTGATTATATTGGACTGTATGTTATTGTATCTGTTTGTTTATTGTAAAGCCGTGCGCGCGTTAGTACGTCATCCCGTTGTGTGTTCGAGTGTGAGAAGGCGCAAGCAGCAATTTCCTTGGACACCTTCCATCATAAGCCGCCATTTTCCCAAGAAGTTTTCAACGCGATAAAACCAATTTACGAAGAACTGAGTCGGGACGAGTTGCTGAATCGTTGCTTAGGAGGATATAAGTAAAAGAGCAACGAAAGTTTCAACGCAGCGGTCTGTAGATTGGCACCAAAATCGTATTCGAGCGGAAAAAAAATGTTGAACATAGCGACTTATATTGCAGTGTTCTCTTTTAACGATGGTCTAACAAGCATTTTGCGAATTATGAAAGTTCTGCAGATGGATACAGGGGTCCATTCGTATAATTTTGCCTCGAAGCCGACGCAAAGCGAATCGAACATGCCGAACGAACTTTGACGGATGCAGCAAGGGCGCGCTCTGCCCTAAAATCGTCGCGTAAAGTAAATGAGGAGGAATTTTCCAATGTGCAAGGACAGCTTTATGGTCCTGGAATAGCAGATTAACGGTAAACATTTTTTAGTTATCGAATTTTTCATTTCTTCATATGTAAAACACACATCAAAACTTTAAACGCGTTTTTCTCGAAATGTAATTTTTCAAAACGGCACGCAGCATAACTTGAACAATTTTTATTCTTTTAATTTGAGCTTCTGAAAATATCTTTAAAATAACATTTGGAATAGGACTACGTACGGGATTTTCGACAAGTTAATTTAAACATTTTTAATTAACAAATGATTGTCTTTTTTTTGCCGAAAATTTGTCATTTTCTGTTTAATTGCTCGCCAATTCTACAAAAATCAATATTTTAAAAATCCCCTACGTATTTCAATAGCTTTAACGATATAGATAACGAAGAATTTTTGTTTTTTGTTCCAGGTCTAAAATTGCACCAATTATGCTGCGTGCCGTGGTGCGCCTCGAATTCGACATGGCTGCGGAGAATGGTTCCAACGTCGCCATTTAAAAATATTTTTTGATAAAAATTTTTTGTAATATACTTCAATATACATTCAATAACTTCCTTGAATTGTATTTTCGTATCACCTTACCTTCCAACCAAAAAAAAATCGTAAAAATGGCGTTTTTTTAGGCCATTACAGTGGTGTTACCCATTAAGAAATATGCTTCAAGCGTCGTGACTTCAAAATATTACAGCCTCAATATTTACTGGATGTATACATAACAATGCAAACGAAGCATTCATTGTCCTATATCAGAGTACTTGAAAGGTGTCCGACTATGGCTACCACCCAGTCGTCACATACCGCCACCACCACCACCACCACTCTACAATCAAGGAGGGTTCGAATCTGAACTAAATGGTGCGAGTCTGAGCTAAAAAGGGTTGGTAAATGTCAGTGCAGATCTCCGGGATTAGAAACCCCCTTGTATATCTACTACTGTGATAACGTTCTATTCCTTCGGTATGCTACGCAAGAATCCCCGACAAGACGTTGAGTCTTGCCGTTTGACCCGACCAACTCCCACCCTCTAAATATCAAAATAGGGGGGTAGGGTAGAGAGCAAGCTGTACTACAGCATAAGCAACAGGGAGGAAGTCAGTGTTAAACGAACAAAAAGGGAAGAAAAAGAAGAAAAAGAAAACAAAGCAAAAATTAAAAAACAGAAAAAACTTAAAGTCGCACAGGGGTTTCGCAAAATTTAAAAAACGTGAGGGCAATGGGGTAATAAACAGAAGGGGGGGTCAGGGGTAAACCAAACTAAAATATAACAGGGTGGAAGTAAATACCGAGGTGAGAACTATTAATAAAAAAAAAAAAAAGAACACGAGAATAGAAATTATTTCATCCTATTCTCGTGGATTTTCGGGCCCCATGTTACCCGTCAAAATTTGTGACCGATTCTCGCAATTATTGAAAGGATTCGGGTCAACAAAGAAAATTTAACAGCGGCACATAAATTGTAAAATAATAATGCTATTGCATTCTAATTAACAACTAACCAATGAAAATCAAAAATAGAATGAATATAACTACGCCGGTGGCACAGAACCAAAATCAGACAATAAATAAATCCAAACTCAAAAGTAGGAAAAAAATGGGGAATGGCAAAATAATACTAACAATTGAAAAGAGCGGTGGAAGTATAATAATTAAGACGACAAGTTAGGAGCGGTAAAGCCGAAGAAAAGCGGGGATGATAACGCAAAAATAAAATTAAGGTAATGTACGACACTAAACTAAAAAAAAAACTCAAGTGATAATTAAAAGGGGACGGCAAAAGCATAATACTAAATACGAACTCGAAATACAAAACTAAAGGACGGGAAAGATATAATAATACGGTAAAATATAAACTGAAATAAACTCAGAGATTTGGGTGCCAGCTACATGACGGTGTAGCCCCATGCCGACACAATGCTATACGATAAATGCCTACTGAGGAAAGGGGCGCGGGGGAGTAACTCGTGGGGTGACACAAGATAATATCTCAAGGGTGTGGGTTCCCGAAGACGATGGCTACGTATTCATTACTTCGGTGTAAGGGTTTTCACTAATTTCTACTGACTCGTACTCGATATAACCTCGAATCTTTAACGCACACGATGGAAAAATGTAATGACGTCAGCTCAGCAGCTTTCGACGGGCCATACTTGTACGAGAGCTTCTATTCCTTCGATAATTACTGGACGGGATGGGCGGTAGCGGGGTGGATATGATAAATTCTGGATAAGTAAAATATGTATTTTTCTTCTAATTGACTGGAATTATTTGTACGCTATACCGAGCCAAAAACACCACTCTCTTTGCACGTGTACTAATGTGAGCCACGAGGCTCCTGAAATGGACGGTTAACGCACTATGCTGTCTTGCGTTCTCATTCTTCAAAGACCTTCTTAATTCGCTATACTGGGGGGGGGGCTCCGATCGGATACAATGGGAAGCAACCACAGTGTACTCCTCACGCACTTATTCCTCGATGTCCCCTTCGTCCAAATTCCGCATTCCTTCACGCTATTCCTCTCGGAATAGATTTGGTATGCCTCGATATTTCCAGTTAATGTACGAATATCGTAATGCCTCGATATTCCGAGTAAATTGTATTAAATCTCTGATTCGAGCGGGACGTCGTTGTAGCGTGGAGCGTGGTATGCGTAGACGGGTAACGGTGCTACTGTCGGTGCTGGATGGCAGCCGGAGTACGGGATGTAGCGAGGCCGTAGCCTCGATCCTGCTCGATATACTGCTAGCGGCATGTGTGGCTGTGTGCCGCTCAAAGAAATATGGCCGCGTTCAGTGAAAGTGACAGGTTGATGATATGGCCGAAAGTTTTCACATTTTGTACGGTGGGTTAAAGAAAGTGCTATCTTCCTGGGTCATGGCGGGCTTCGGACGACGCATGAGTACAGGTGCTCGAGGATAGGTTACAGGGAGGGGGTATGGTGAGGGTATTCATAATACTCCTACTGACTAATTTACAGATGATCATATAACAATATGTTGAGAAAATAACTGGCATGCGGTCACTACGGTCACTGTGCGATAGCTCGACGTTGCTGGTGCCTCGCTGCGCTCGGCTGCCGTGCGTCAGCTGGGTGGCTCATGGACACTCAATTCACGCGAGAGACTACGATCTAGCTCTCGGTTTGCAGTAGCGCCGCTTAACGACGCTTTCGAATAACTCAGTCACCTTGCGATTTTTCGGTACTCTCGTGAAAACTGCCAAGTGAACAGCAACAGCTTCCTCTCATCTCGGATTTTTCAAGGTGCTTCTCGGATCTTCTCAACCCCAAACGTGCTCAACAGGACTCAAATTCAACTGGTAAGGTGGCACATTGACAATTTAAACAAATTAAATCAATATGAGATGGAAAATTATCATTTTTGTGCATCCTCATATGTTTCACATCGTGGCGTGCTCTGCAGCACGGGCTGTTTCACGCTCTCTCACCAGTATTTATTCGGCACACAATTAATAAAATTGTACAGCTCACTCTTCAAATTCAGTGCTCAGTCTACTTTATTTTTATATTATTTTTGTAACTTCCGTTCGAATATAGACATTTCTCTAACAACATCAATGTGTCTGGTTATTTCACACCTGCCTTGAGTCAGTACTCATCCCATGTATTCCTGTTTTCTTAAGGGTGTGCATTAATCTGCGAAGAGAGGGTATCGGTCGGTAAGGTGGTGATCCTATCTACTTGTCGCTTTAACGAGGCGTATGATGGTCACGGCGCTAAGCGTGAGAGTCGAAGCCTATACTATTGGCATTGAGTATTACGGCGGATGTTATATTGCTGAATAGGCTTTTTAGCTGTGCTCTTGGGTTTACGTTTCTCCGATTTTGTGCACTACTATGCAAACCTCTCTTTTTCACGATTTCTTAATATTTTCCTGTGTTTTAGATTGTCTTTACTGACTTTAATATTGCATGTGGTGACACCAGGTCACCACATGCAATTTATTACAAAGTTTGAATAAATGCCTCGCGCTTCTGCGCGATATCCGGAAAATCTACGTACGCAGGACGAGTCCTGTTGAAAAATGTTTTTATAATTTCTTAATATTCGTATGGCGAGGTGGTGTCACCATATGGAGCTCAACACTGAATTCTTTCTATGAAATATAATTATTATGTCGCACCTCCAACGCGATCTCCTCAATATTTACGGTTGCAGGATGAATCCCGTTAAAAAAATGTATTAATAATCCTAAATATTCATATGGTGAGCTGATGTCACCACATAGAGCTTTACACTCAAGTTCTTCTACAAAATATTATTATTACATTCCGTGTCTATGCAATTATCTTAATTCCTGCGGATGCGGCATAAATCCCGTTTAAAATTTTTATTAATAATCCTAAATATTCATATGATGAGCTGGTATCACCACATGGAGTTTTACACTCAATTTACAAATTGTAAGTTTATAATAGCGCGGAGCGATTATGCCCCGCCTTCGCGACTCGATCCAGATGTTTTATCTGCTAACATCTATATGTCCTGATACTTGGTCACTTCAAGATAAATCATGAGATTTTTATGTTTTTTGAGAGTTTTTGCATTTATTTTCCTATCGATCTCCAAGGAATATTATCTTCGCACGAACTACTCTGTCTAAGAGTTTACTCGAGTAATTGACTATCTCGTACTATAGGCGTGGAAGCGAGAGTGTTGTCATTCGTCAAGTCGGGTCTTGTGTGGTATTCCTACTCGACGTTCTCGTTTTTGTTATTGTTTGGTTCCTATGCTACGAGCTCTCTTTTGACGTATAATACGGGGTTCGCAGTGTTAACCGACGTTACGCGTCCTCCGCTCCTAATACTGAGGCATCGAGGTCGCTGTATTAAGACGCGGATCACCACCTAAAGGGGTCTGTGATTGGTCTTTCATACCAGACTCGCACCGAGGTATCAGTCTGCGACAACGGTTTGTCGATCACTGGTCCATATCTGTTGTGAAGCATGCAGGCCCACACATCGTGGGATACGTGCGTGGTCCAGCTAGCCGGGACGCTATGCTCGGCGTACTGTGTCAGGCGTATTTTCACCTCTCAAGAGACGGATAGCCACGTCGCTATGCGTGGGGACCCGTTAATGAGAGATGCCTTTGTTACGCATATGGCTCAGAAAATGACTCGAATCCAACTAGCGTTCGTTATTAACTTTGTCCTTGTGCAAAATACACATCACAAGGGAACCCGTCATAATAAAGAACCTGAGGTTTTCGAATCGCCAGGTTAAGTTTTTTTGGTGAAGCCTTTCCAAGGCTGTATTACGTCGTCAGATGGTATTACGCGCAACAATAGGTCTGTAGCCCAACGGTGTCTTTATTGACGGCGCAGTCTTCTTTCGATTGTCAGAGTCAGGATCAATATGAGAAGCGAGTCGAACGGCGTGCGTATGAATATACTTATCTAAATGTTGATCAAAGGTCTCGTTTCCTTGGATTTCCGTTACAGCAAACAGACGATGTCTTCAGAGAGCGAGTAACGAACCTTGATGATTACGATGCGAAGCAGGCGAAGAATTAGAGCTTTCTAGGAATCAGGAAGATGTCTTCGGGCTTTACGCAAAGGAGAGGATCACGATTTATAAGCGAACGGTGATATTTATTCACAACGATCATCACTTGCTATCGGATACAAATAACAGTTTCTCGGAGTTAACGCTTTGTAGAACATTGTAGCACATATGCCGCGATTACTAGTTAAAGTCTCTATTATTCCGTTATTAATACGTAGCAATTAGCACAGCAGCAGTGAGCACTAAATTTAACACGTAATTGCTAAACTTCCTTACAACTATTTTTGTGAGGTGGCTGTCGGGCAGCACTTCGTCTTGAGGATTCGGAATTAGACAAGAGCTATCGAGCTTATCGCGTCGCGTCTTACATAGTTTTTCGTATAAGCCCTAAAAAGGGTGTTTTCGAGGAAATCACGCAATATCACTGGGTGTCGTGGTGTATCGGTGTTCCGTTACACCTTTGAATTTTACCGTCATTTCTGTTTTCGATGGTCTAGAAGGTTTCAACTCCTACGAGGTTTTGTTTCTCGCCTCTGTGCATTTTCCCCACTTGTTGTAGATTTATTCTTTCTTCTTCGTTTTTCTAAGGCTTCTTTTGTATTTCGAATATTTGTTTTTTGTTCTTTTACTCGAGCTGATTTGTTCAAATGATTTGGCTGTTAGTCAGTTATTGTTTTCGTCGAAAACTCGCACTTTTAGTGTTTTTTGTTATTTTTAGTCTATTTTGACGTCTTTTTTGTTTTTCGATAGTTCTCTCGTGATAGTGTTACAGGTTTTTGTGCTCTCATTTGATGCTAAAAGTGCATTTTTATAGTCTTTCTGTGTTGTTTTAATAGTTGTTGATCGCATTAGAGCTGCTGTCCCGTGGTTACATACGACAGTACCCTGTGTTTCCGCGATTGGTTGGATTTGTGGAACTGTTGATGTTTCCTCGTTCGCCATGTTTCTGCCCCGTAATAAGTTTGGTAGGCCGTGCCGGTTCCTCGCGTGGGGTATGTGCACGGAGATGGGGCTTTGTCGCGTAAGGTAGTAGCTCGAATTGGGTAGTCGCTTATTCTCGCGGTCCTGCCTACGATTGAGTACTATCTTCAGAGGGTCGGAACTTTGCTGACGCTTCGTTTCAGTCTACTTGCCTCTTTCGTTATCCGGTTTCTTTGGGTGCCTCTGCCTGTCTTTATTGTTGATTCGTAAGTTTCACTTTATGTTTTTTTCTGTTCTTTGCGTGATCCGTATTGTTGGTGAGGCGGATAAAGAGTATGATACTTGACGAGAATTGGTTTTATGTGGTTTTTTGTATTTTTGTAGGGGTTCCTTTTCTTATCATTTGATGTAGAGCGAAATGCTCGAGATGCGTTCCGTTAATATACAGTATAATATAGTATATGTTGTAACGATATTTCTTGTTAGCATTACCCTGAAAGGGTTTTAATTCGGACTCGAGCAGGGAGGAAAGTAATATAGGCTTCAGTAGTAGGTAAAGTAGGGTTTATTCAAGAAGACATGATGTAATTATGCGGTACATAAGTGAGAAGATAAATATAAAGTTCAATTGTACGACTTCCATCCTTTTTCCTGGTATTCTGGCTACCACGCGCCTTACAATTAGTTATTGCCGGGCTCTTGGATGCCTCTATAATCGTGTACGCTGATATGGAGAATTTAAAGCATGTTTTATGATATGAAATTATAAGTGTCGGGCGATAATTTTTTTTACCCGCTGGGTTCGCGAGGTAATTTATCTGAGCACGGATAAGTGGTCGGCAGCTGCTCGTGGGGCTCTGACTATCCTCGGATCTTTACTCCGTCGCTCGATGTTCGCTCCTTACGTCACGGGACTGCTGGTGGCACTGGAGCTCCCGCCTGGTATCCTCGTGAAGGCCGACTCGCTCGCCCACCTGACCGCCGCTGCAGTCCGGCATCAGCGAGATGCACTCAGAGTGCATGCGCAGGTGTTCGACATATCAGGGCCAGACCTTGTTAAATCGAATCCTATATTTTCCCTGAGATATTGTAATTTATATCTGAATTATTGTCCTTTCTCCCTACGCTATCGTGGTATATTTTAGGTTGGTCATTTGTATGTATGATTTTACTGTAGACTCTCCATTCCGTGGGATATAACAGCCTGCTCGATCGTCTATCCTCGGTTGCCGAGGAAACAGTCGCTAGTACAGAGAAAACGATCGATATCGTGATTTTTGTAAACGTAAAGCAGGTGGTTTTCGGTTAATTCGGTTTTTTGCGATTTTCTCAGCTCCTGTTGGAGATATCGCAAATCCACGGCCAGATTCGTGATCAGCGCGACGAAATACATCAGATAACGTCCATCCCATGTGGGAAATATCCCAAAAATCGTTTTTCGCGTTTTTCTCGGCTCCTGTGGGAGATAGAGCGAAAAGGAGCTTAATTCGTGATCCTCGATTTTCCCTGATTTTGGTAGTCGTAAAAAAGGTCATAAAGTCTGCTTTATTGTTGTTTTGTGGCTCCGCGGTACGTTGAACTCGAGCGCAGCATAGGCTCAGCTGCTACCCGTCTAGTGTGGGTCTGACGTTACAGCTGGGCTCTGTGTGTACCAGTGTGGCTGCAGCTAGCGATGGCTCATTTGGTCTTCCTCCCTGGTAGCTGGACTTCTGCGTTGACGGGATCTGCGAACAAAAGTGTTCCCCGAATGCCAAATTTCTGATCTTTTTATACCAGTATCCCCTCTGTTCGCCCTATGTTTTTGATATTACTATAGTTGGTGTCGGTCCTTTAGCCCATCTCCTGTAGCCCACCGATAGCCTTGGTCTTTTTAAAATTCGTCGTTGGTCTTTAACGTTGGTCTCTCGTGCTTTTTCAAACGGATAACGGGACTTTGCCTCCGACGTGCCGGCCTACATGGTGTGAGTGACGCGCGGTAGCGGTGCTTCATTGTGTGCACTGCACGTCATGATTTGACAAGTATAGGCCGGTTTATTCGGTGTGAGTAACGCGCGATAGCGGTGCCTCGATGTGTGCACCGCGCGTTATTAGATTACCAGTACATTACAATAGCAGTAGTAATCATATGTGTATTTGTTATTAAATTACATTATTATAATCAGCTTCGTTGAATAAATCCACGTAAATGTATTGAAGATGTATATATTTATATACATCTTCAGGTGGTGATAGAAAGGGGTATAGGGGTGATAGAGAGGGGTATAGGGAGCCCAGTGAGTGGAGGTGGAACAGAGCAACTACTCCCTCCCATTTCGCTAAGCAATTTGTTGCAGTATCTCGAAAGCCAAGGATCAAGGAAGGATGGGAATTACTCCGCCTTCATCCCAAAAATCTTTACTTTTAAAACACAGGTTATGTCGATCACTGTGCCAAAAATTATCGGCTTTCAGTGGTTGGCCACTATTGAGAGCAAATTAAGGGGATCTACCTGCACCTGTCACTGCCATCGAGAATGCTCTAGAATTATGACTTCGCCGTCAAACGGGACTTATGCCCTTATGACATCACGAGATCACAACTCATATACTAGAATACTCTTTTAAGTAATGCATAGTTTAGAATTCACACCATGAAAAATACAATAACCATTTGAAATACAAAAAACTGCATTCATTAGAACCGGTCATCGTGATGACCGTTGCATATGCGTATACATGAATGTAAGGCGGTTATCCTGGTGACCATCTCTTTATAAAATTAATATAAAGCCTCTATTGGTGCAGCAGTGTTGCGAAGAAATTCTGTTGATGGCCGATCTAATATCCTTGGTGAGAGATATACGAAATATCCGAGAGATATACGGTATGCATGTGCGTTACTCCATAAAAGGAGGAAAGACAGAACGACGGAATATTCTACCCTCAATATCTCAGGAACCAGGGGTCAGAGAGGGGCGAGAGTGGTGCTGTCGCATTCCTGACACCCTTATCTTTCAAGATTCACAGGTTGCCAAACCACTGTGCCAGATCCAAAGTCGGGTCCAGTTATTGGCGATTTTTGAAAATAAATCCAGAACCCCTATAAGCACGTGTTCGTGTCCCTAGGAATGTACGAACACCCCTCTTTCATTAATAAAAAATTTAATTGATTTTGTAAAATTTGAGATTTTGCGATCATGAATGTTATAATAAAGAATAATAATATAACTATTAAATCTCTCATGGGTAATTTTCGTTTGCATTATTATAACTAATATTAGGAAAGGCATAATTGTGTAGGAGACGCTGCAATGGAATTCTGTTGACATCCAATCTAATATCCTTGATGTAGTCGGAACCGATAAAAGGTCCTACTGTATATAACCCTATATTAAAGCGACCAACAAATAACCGATCGGGAAGCAAACTCACGGCTCCACGCGAACATCTTACGCCCTCCACAACTCCGGATGCCCATCAAGAGTCACGCTCATCAACCAAACTTCAGTTTCAGTCAGTCCTCATTAAACAATCGTCCTGTAAAATAAAAAAGGGTCTTCAGCGTATCTCCAAATTATTAACACGATATTTCAAGTATTAAAATACGGGACGGCCAGTAAGAGCACTATGCCCGGGCTGTAGTGATATTTTTTCACGATTTCTACCGAAAGATCGATAACGCAGGAATCGAGGCGGCATTGACTCATACCCCGAGTTGCGATTTGCCAAAAATTCCATCTTAGAAGAAAACAACTGATCGGAACTGTCGCTTAAATTCATAATTCTATTACAAGAGTTCAATTCGTTAAACATGGACGTCACGAGAATACAAGCCGACATACAATCAAATCAACAAAGTACGGGTAGAGGACAGACTTTCAACCATAGATTAGAACCACCAAATGTGGCCTCAGTTACGTTTCAAAGATGCTTTAGAAAGTGTACTCATTTATAATGGGGAAAGCATTCCCATATTAAAATTTACATCCAGGGCATGTATCCGGGCCAAGGACATGTTCCCAACATTACAGGAAATAACCCTCGTGGGGTTGTTACGTAACAAATTAGATGGTAGGACTTATACAGCCATGGATGACGACAGCTTCAATTCCATAAAAGAATTCTTAGACTCATTGAAGGGCTGTTTTTGGGACCACAAAATCAATAAATCAATGTCGCGGAGAATTGAATGGTATTGTCAGAGGTAACCTCGAATATATAATCGATTACATTAGTAGAGTCAAAGACCTTCACTCCGCCATCCTCGAGGGAGAATCAAACTCAAAGGGGGTATTAACTTCGAACGCCATAAAATCTTTAGAAGACGAAACCTGAGATTGTTCTGTTGCGGGGCTATATCCTAGCTTCTGGGTGAATTTGAGACTCGAGGGTTACAAGATCCTCGCCGATTCATACGCCGCCGCGATCAAAGTCGAACAGGACTTTGAAAGGGATAATGGTAGATCCCGGGAATCACGACAAGAGATACGTTTGCGAGTTACCTGTAGTAAACCTGAATCGGATAACATCTCGTGCTCATTTTGCAAAAAGGCTAGTGTAGGCACAATGTAGACTAGTGCTGGGCCTGAAATCCGGAAAAACGACGACCGCGCAATAATAACGGTAATAATAATAATCATGTTAACACTGCCCCTAAACCATGACACTCTGGTACACCGCACAGCGAAAATGGACGTATATGCTCTTATTGCGGAAAACCAGGACACGATCACGCTACGTGTTATGCTCGTCAACGTCATGAAAGAAATTCGGAAAACGGGTCACCACGGCCGGCTACGAGCGCAAGTCAGGTTGAGGTCCAATAAGATATAAGCTCCAAACAATGCTGATTCCCGAGACGTGAGATCCGCGAACGTCAAGTTAAAAACACGATATTTTGTACCAGTGGTCGACATAAATGCATCACAACTAAAACAAAAGTCAGGTTTTTTGGTGCATTCGGGTGCAGCCCTGAACAGTGTAAAAAAGGTTTCATTGTGGCAGGAGGTCTCGATTGATTCAAATGAAGTGCTAAAATTGCAAGGTATATCGGAGGACCCTGTGTTTACCTTGGGATCAACGGACATAGAGATCCAGGGAACAATGTCGAAGTTCTTTGTGGTAGATAATGATTTTGGTATATCTCAGGACGCGATATTGGGTTCGGAATTTCATATAGAAAATAGAGCCACAATCGACTTTAATAACAGGACGGTTAGTTGGGAAAATGTGAATTTACTATTTAAGAATTAAGGGAAAATTTCGCTCGCAGTACGAACTAGCACTGTATGCAAAATGCACATAAATGAAACAATATTCACCACCGGGTACCTTCCTAGAGTAGATTTAGACTACGGTATATATGCTGGGAAGGCGGTGGTCAGTTATAGGTATAACGGGATACACGTACGTGTATTCAATACCACTGAGCGGGACGTACAAATTGTTTAACCAATGGTTAATCTGTACGATTACGATTTACAAAAATCCAGCGATCAGAACAATATTGATATGGGGATGGATGGACTGTTTGGAGAAACACCCAACAGCTATCCTAATCGTGATTATTATAAAAGGTAACAGGTATAAAAAACAACAACAATCCGCCGACAAGCGCAAAGTAGGTAAAAGAATTACTACGTATGGAACATCTGAACGAGGAGGAAAGGAAGAGCGTGGATACCCTTATAGAAGAGAGACCTCTTCCATATACCAGGTAACTGGGTAGATTATACAAGCGCGATACAACATACCTTACGATCGAAAACCCGGAATTTCTCATTTAAACGAGCCACCCTTGAGATATTATGAAAATCATTTTTTTTCTAGGTTGGTACATCTGTCAGTTGTTTACATATCACTTTTAAGTGCAATGTGTCAGATAGTTTGTGTGTAATAGCTTTGTAAACAAGTCATTTTTTGGTGTACTCTGCGAACTTCGCTATGTCGAATTTAGTTGAGTAAAGAGTGTGCCTGAAATTTTGTGTTTCTAACAAAATATCATGTATGGAAGCATTGAAAATGTTAACGGTAGCTTACGGGGACAATGTCGACAATGTTGAAAACTCAAGCATACGAGTGGTACAAAGAGTTTAAAGCGGGCCGTACTGTGGTTGATGATTTGGCTCGTTCCGGTCGTCCATCCACCTCTGTGTCACAAAAACATCGAAAAAGTTAAGAAAATTGTGCTCGAAGAGATAGCAGCCGATCTTGGTGTCTTGTTCAGATCGGTGCAGAGAATTTTTTGCAGAAACAGCATCGCATTGCAGTCGCCAAAGAAATGCTTTCTTTGGGCCAAAATGTTATCGAAGGCATTATTACCGGTGACGAGACATGGGTCTATGAATATGATATCGAAACGAACCAACAATCATCGGAATGGCGCTTCTCAGTCGAGCCAAAACCCAAAAAACCACGACAAATTCGATCCAAAATCAAGGTTTTTTGGCCGTTTTCTTTGACTGCCGTGGTGTGGTTCACTCCGAATTCCTTCCGCCAGGCCTAACAGTAAATAAGGAGTATTATGTGAGCGTACAGAAGCGTTTGAGGGAGAATGTTCGTCGCAAGAGGCAGGAATTGTGATTCTCTCAGTGACTCTCTCTCTCTCTCTCTCTCTCTCTCTCTCGATTCCATGACATGAGAATAATTGTTTTACTAGCGAGTTATTTAAGAAAAAGGGCGTAACGATAAGTAGTGTAATTACTAGTTAAACGAGCAACCAATAACGACTAGAATAAGCCATAATTCAACAAAAATATTCATACGAATAAGAGATTAACGCAAAAATTAGCTTGCGTACGATAACGCAAGTTATCTACAAAACCTGTAAGAAAATTATTACTATTAGTTTGACCCCAATCACTTAATTAATCTCCGTACAAGCGCCGAAATCTGTAGTCATAACCATAGACACCTCCCCATAGAAGCGATAGTAGGAATATTACCTAAACTAAGAAACTGTCGAAAGTAGACTAAGAAGCGTGAAATCTAGCTATACGCGAAACTGTCATTCAAGTCCACCCCATTATTCGTGAAGTGATTGTCCCCAACAAAGAACAAAACGTACTCCAGTCCTATCCCGAGTAATTTTTGGCGAGGTTCGACTCAAAAATGGGCTTGCGTCTTCGGTATTTTCTCGTCGGGCGTGGTAAAGGATGGATATATTCTCCTTGGCCAGAGCACGGAAAATATACACCGAAACGTGCATCTATATTAAATTCCTGGGTTTGGTAAAATAGACTGCGATTTTGACGTAGCACTAAAATCAACGGACGATCAGCCTGTTTTCACGCGTCAATATAGATTTACTCCAGTACATAAGGATGAAATAAGTAAACAGGTCTGTGACCTTATGGACAAAAAAATAATTCTAGAGTCTGAATCTCCCTATAGTTTGCCATTATGCTGCAAACAAAATTTGTGGCGTATTTACAATTATCCACGGGGAGTATTTACAATTATCCACGGGGAGTATTTACAGATATCCACGGTTATGAATTGCACTCCCTATACGGATAGAGCCTGCACAGGCTGGCTGCCGTGTGGAGCTTGCTTGTGCATCTACTACTTATGCTGGGGTATTCACAAAATACCAAAGATACAAATGAACCGAGAAACGAAGGCACGAACTAAAGGACGTCGGTACCCGGTCAAGTGTACCTCTGCGTGTCTATCCTGACCTTCACCATCCAGTGCCCACCATCACTGTTTCTGTCGCGAACGGGCGAGGTGTCACGTCCAGCGTACTGTAATTCTTACACATAAACGTATTAATAAATGTATTATTCCTACGATTTTTTTATATGTACATATTCAGATAAAAATCAACAGACTCCTTCACGCACGAAAAAGGAAAGTTCTTAACTCTCATTATTAAAATCAATTATAATTTACGTTTATACTCGTATATATATTAGGGTGGTCGTTAAAAATGAAATCTTTTCAGGCGCCCCCTAAAAAGTTTCAGTTTCATATAAAAACGTGACGGACATTTTTTTTTCGTGAAACGATGAAAATAACACGTGCCGCAAGATGATCAAAGTTGATTTTTTTGCCGAATCTGCAGTTTTTCGGAAATATCTCGCGAAATATGCAATTTGGCGACAAATTCACATGTGTGAATTTATCGGGAATTTAATTTTCTATAAAAAATGTCTCATCCATTTTTTTCAAAAATGTGTATTTAAAAAGATATTCCAAATAATCTTTCGTGAACTTAACCTGGTGAATATTTTAAGGATTAGAAATGTTAAAAATATTATGGCTGGGATTAAAAAAATTGTTCATAGAAAATAAATATTAATGAATAATTAATAAATTAAAAATAAAATTTTTTCAGGCGCCCCCTAAAAAGTTTCAATTTCATATAAAAACGTGACGGAATTTTTTTTTTCGTAATATAAAAATATTATGGCTGGGATTAAAAAAATTGTTCATAGAAAAATATTAATGAATGATTAATAAATAAAAATTGATGGTTTCGTATAAGCCATAATATTTTTGACATTTCTAATCCTTAAAATATTCACCAGGTGAAGTTCACGAAACATTATTTGGAATATCTTTTTAAATACACATTTTTAAAAAAAATGGATAAGACATTTTTTATAGAAAATTTAATTCCCCATAAATTCATACATGTGGATTTTTCGCCAAATTTGCATTTTCGCGAGATATTTCCGAAAAACTGCGGATTCGTCAAAAATCAACTTTGATCATCTTGCGGCACGTGTTATTTTCATCTTTTCACGAAAAAAAATTTTCCGTCACGTTTTTACTTGAAACTGAAACTTTTTAGGGGGCGCCTGAAAAAATTTCATTTTTAACGACCACCCTAATATATATATATACAGGTGTACAAGTATGAAATGCGGATTTTTTTTCTAAAGGAATATGTTAAATTCGGAAGAATGATAAAAAGTGCTTTATTCAAAGTATGCTCCATCGTTTGTTAAACATTTTTCCCATGGTTCGGGCAATTTGTGAATACCACGCCAGTAAAAATCTTCCCCTTTTGCTGCGAACCATTCATCGAGCCATTTTTTCACAACTTCGTACTAACCAAAGCACTGCTCAGCAAGTGCATGACCCATCGATGCAAACAAGTGGTAATCGGAAGTAGCCAAGTCTGGTGAGTAAGCCGCATGGGGTAGAACTTCCCAGCTGAGTGCTTCCAACGTGTGGCGAACCGGTTTTGTCGTATGTGATGGATCATTGTTATGAAGAAAAATGACTTTGTGTAATCTCTTTCGGTATTCTGGCCTTTTTTCAAGCAGCGAACGGTTCAAATCGGTCAATTGTTGTTGGTAACGTTTAGTATTAACCGATTCCCCAGGTTTTAACAATTCATAATAGACTACGCCCCTCTGGTCCCACCAAACACAGAGCACCATCTCTCTGCCAAAGCGATTCGGTCTTGCGGTCGATGTGGATGGTGCGCCTGGGTCTACCCATGATTTTTCACGCTTGGGATTCTCAAAATACATCCACTTTTCATCCTCTGTAACTATACGATGCAAAAACGACTTCCTTTTGTACCGAGCGAGCAAAATGTCACATGTGTTTTTGCGCTTTTCCGTTTGCCTGTCGTTCAACTCATGTGGTACCCATCTACCGGTCTTCTGAATCATTCCCATCTTTCGTAACCGATTGGAAGCAGCTTGTTGACTAACGCCCAATTGCTCAGCGAGTTGTTTTTGTGTTTTCGAATCACCTTCGTTCAACAATGCTAGCAATTCCACATCTTCGTATTTTTTTGGCAGCTTTCCACGTTCTTTGTCTGCAACATCGAAGTCACCACTTTTGAAACGTCGAAACCATTGTTCACACTTTATTCGTTTTTTTATTTATCTTACCGATCGTCTTATTTTATTTCTCTTATTTATTTTATTTCTCGTCATTATTTCATGTCTATTATTTATTTTATTGTTCGCCTTTATTGGAACGAAGTTATGGAACGAAGTTCCTTATCGCACGGTATACGCTTAGCAGGATGGGGGCTCGACCGAGAAAAAGTGTAACATTTGGACTATATCAAAACGAGCCGACAGTTTTGCTATAGTACGTTAGCACGCTCTCTCTATCTCTCTCCACCGCTTGGAGAGGGGCGGGCCGCAGTAGCGTATACGGCTATACAATGCCTCTCTCTCTCTCTCTCTTTCTCTCAGCGCTCGGAGTGGGGACAGGCAGCTGCGTACGGCACTCTGCTATACAAGCCACGCCGCGTGCGCGTTATGTATAGGTATTGTAACGGAACGCCACTACGGCGATCCGCTACCATAATGAAACCTTAAATACCACCCACACATCCAGCCTACACCAAGAGACAAGCATCGGCGGGACTAGGACAACATAGCACAAAAGTAGGTACACACGCTAACCGCAAGTACCCACCCTAAAACAGCATGGCGTCAGACACAGGCCCAACCTAAAGTGAAAGAAACTACTATCAAAACAAACACAGCTCGCAAGAAGCTCGCACGAGTAAGACGAGGGGCAGGCCAAACAGCAATATCGCACACTACAGACCGGACCCCAGCGCACAGTGGACGCAGAGCCCGAAATCGTGGCAGTAAATACAAATAACCTCCGATCGGAATGAAAATTGGTATGCAGGGGTTTTTAAGGTCGCTGATTACGAATCTGAAAGCTAAATTATTGTAAACAAAATGGCCGATCCAATATGGCGGACATGGATGTTAAAAAGGTGTCCGATCTTGACAAAAATTGGTATATGCGGGTTTTTAGAATCGCTTATTACGAATCCGAAAGCCAAATTATTGTAAACAAAATGGCCGATCCAATATGGCGGACATGAATGTTGAAAACGTGTCCGATCTTGACAAAAACTGCTATATGTGGGTTTTGAGGGTCGCTCATTACGAATCCGAAAGCCAAATTATTGTAAACAAAATGGCTGATCCAATATGGCGGACAAGTATGTTAAAAAAAATTAAAAATTTTCAAAAAAACTCTCTCCTGCCGTACCACTTAAAAAAGGATGAAATAATTTACTTATTTAGTATGACGTTTTCGTATACAATGATATATAACTTGCATTAGTTATTTGAATTTTAATTATTATAATTGAATTGAACAAAATTGATATACGCGGGTTGTGAAAGTGACTGATTGCGAATCAGAAAGCCAAACAATAACGTAGCGAAATTATCGTTCAAATTATCCTTTATAATAAGATATAATTCTTTCCTCGTCAAATGTACTCCTTCGTAATGGGACCCTGTAATAAAGACATAAAATTGTATAGAATTTGTGTTGAAGGATCAGATAAAAATTTTAATGAATTTTAATTATTGTAACAAATAAGTAGCCGCAATAATTATTCGTATTTTTTTTTGAAAAGTACATAAAAAACAACAGTTATGAAAAAAAAATTGAATTTAGACTATTATGAAAGAAGTTATGAGCAAAAGAACATAAACAAATATTTTTTGAACGGGTGACTAAAAACATCTCAAAATGTACCAGAAGCCGATTTTTGATGAGTACATGAAAATATGACAAAATCAAGGGAAAAAAAATTGAACTGTCCGATTTGGCGTGGAATGCCCCATATATACCTATATATATATAATAAAAATGTATCAAATATAAATAAAATGTGACGATTCAAATTAATTACTTTAGTATATACTTACATATATATGTATTGTTGTATGTCTACAAAAATAGATATATAAATGATTTACTTGAATTTGTATTTTGTATATATATATGTATATATATATATATATTATATATGGTATATGTATGGATATAGTCCTATTGCTCAAGTAGCAGCTGTTCAATGGCCCCATGGCATGGCGTATGGCGCCACGCACGCGTGCACGGTCGGCAACCGCCTGTTTTACGTTGCCAAAAACCATAACAGACAAAGTTAGGCAGCTCTAGGCAGCTAATTCCTGTTAATTTCGCAAGCTTATATAATAAACTAAAGGCCTAGACATTGGCTGTCGCAGAATATGGCAGAAAGTATAACTTTTCGGATAGTTGAAAATATAAGTTTACAAAATTCTTTCACTTTATTTATGCAGTAGTTTATACTACACTTCAATAATTTACATATTTATTTTAAACTCAACCAATGTAAAAATATCTTCTACATACCTCCAGAAGTCGTATCCATGTCTCCGGATTGATTTAAAACACTTCACTTTAAAGTTATCGATTTTATAAGTCACGGTAGTTTTCGCTCGTTCAGCGCGCGATGCGAACACTCGTCTCGAAGGCTAACTTCCAACTGACGCAGCGACGAAGGTATACGGTGAAAAAGGTTCCCCTTTTACAATTTAACGCAGCCATTAGTCCTCTACCTGACTGCCTGCTCAAATATCCCGATTGTAAAAATTTTTTTCTGACTTTTCTGCCACGATTTCGGGCTCTGCGTCTACTGTGCAGCGTAGTAACCCCCGCCCCACTAGGAAGCAGGCGGAACAACGCGTAACAACAAACGCCTTACCGTGCTAAGAAGGCATGGTCAGCTTCACCCTTTAAGCCAACCATACCACACCGACGCAATGCGCAGAGAACGCCACGATTCGGCGAAATTACAAAAGAATTAGTGGAACTCCTGAAATTCCACAAATTCTCATGAGGAAACGACAAGGGGATTCCACATGAAACCTCACCACGTACCCCCACTCAAGGATCCAATATTAATAACGAAATAAAGACATAAAACGAACCGAAATATTACAAAAAACAATTAACAAATCAAGACTAGGGCAAGCCCTAACCGGATAAGACACTCAAAAGTAAAAACAACACAAAAATCTAGGAAAAACATCTAGAAAACATGTTGTAAAACACCAAATTCACGATAATTAAACAATCCTAGCGCGAATCGAATCAGAAGATAGACTAGGAAAGACATACAAAGAATAAGTAAAACCACACATGACAATAATTAGTAAAAACATCAATCAAACAAGAAAAAACTCTCAGGAAAAGTTTGAACCTCCTGCGGGTGGAAATTTAACATAGGCCAACAAAATTCAACCTCGCTAGAACCGCGGTTCAAACCCAGAAAAGACAAAGCCCGGCTAAATATAGAAATAACGGTACACCGATCCATCACCCCGCACCTCCCTCACCTAGTGATTGAAGGGCGACAAACATCACATGACATACCCAAAAACAACCCCTCGGGGTCTATCCACTAAACTATATAAACCACGACCGGACAAGCCTCGAGGCTCTTGTTGAAAATCTGTTCTTCAAGACGAAGCGCTGCCCGACAGCCATCATAAATTCATTTTAAATTCAGAATGTAACGAAAACAGTGTTCTTTCGATCAATCGATTCCCCTGCATTGCGCTTGGCCGTCGTTTGACCGAACGACACTATACCGACACAACTAACAGTTTGGGAAATATCTTGATAGCAAATAGTATTCTTTCGCTCAACCGATTCCCTGGCATTGCGTCCTGGCCGTCAGCTGAATGAACGAATTAATTAGGATACTCTGCGAGGAAAGGGCTCCCCTGCATTGCGCCTTGGCCGCCCCCAATCGCAGCGTTAGGGCACTCTGCATTAACGTGTCCCCACGCATAGCGCCGTGGCTACATTTCTTCTGTAGAGTGAAGAAGCACGTGTGTCTCCAGGTTACGGGAGTGGCATCCCGACTTGTTGCACCGCGCGCAATCGACTCGTAGGGTGTACCTGCGTGGCTGGGACCACGTCAGGGCCAGCACCAACTACCACCCGGTACGAACGGATACCTAGGCCAATCGTACTAATTAAAAAACCAAAATGGAAAGCTCTTAAAGGCGCAATAAGGTGGCTTAATTAAGTGCGACTAAAGGCTCCAGTATCCGGGGTACAGGAAGAGCTAGTTGGTCATAGCTGCGAACCCGGTGTCTTTTGCGAACAGAGAGCTATAGCTAGGGACCCAAACAATAACAAAGACGAGTAAAGATAGGTAGGTAAAATCATACACATACCTCACCACACGACACTCGCGTTCCTACTATAAACTCTTCGCACGACCATTAGCAGGGCGGAGCCTCAAAAGGCAGATCTCGCGAACGGGCAGTCCAAAACAATAACATCCCAAATAGCATAACACCAGCTACACGTCCGATGATTAAAAACAAGGCGGACCGGTACATCTAACGAAGGTACCAAGGAACGCCCCGTATGAGGACTAAGCCCAGCAACTAGGCCACACCTGCAACATCTAAATAGAGACACGCGAAGCAAATGGCCATCGGGATTCGGCCAACGATATCCTAAAGCAATTTAAGAAATATTAAAAATCAAAATTAAACAATATTAGACAACCCCGAAATAGATAAATTGAGTGTTGAGCTCCGTAAAGGTGATATCTAATCACTTTACGAATTATAGAGTCAAAACCCAAAAGGAACTGGAAATTCATTATTCCATTTACGTAGTATTAGAAAAATCGCGTATTAGAAACGCAACAAACCTTAAAATAAATAAATTGAGTGTTAAGCTCTGTACAAGTGATATCTAATCGCTTTACGAATAATGGAGTCAAGAAACCAGAAAGAAACTGGAAATTATTCCACTTACGTAATATTAGAAAAATCGCGTATCAACAAACGCGACAACCCTTAAAAATAAATTGAGTGTTAAGCTCCGTACAAGTGATATCTCATCACTTTACGAATCATAGAGTCAACAACCCAAAAGGAACTGGAAATTTATTATTCCACTTCCGTAGCATTAGAGAAATCGCGTATAAGCAAACGCGACAACCCATATACAGACAAATTGAGTGTTAAGCTCCATACTAGTGATATCTCATCACTTTACGAATTATAGAGTCAAAACCCGAAACACCGGAAGCAATTCCGCATACGTAGATTTAAGAACAGCGCGTATCTAGAAACACGATAACCGCTACTCACGCAGGCGAACGTTAAAACACCCGTACGAACGACCAGATCGTCCTACGAACGTACTCCCTACCTCTGTTCTAATTAACAATCAATCAGAAATGTATCGAATAATCCCGTGCCTTCAGCACCATAAGGAAAAGAAAGAATTACCCAGTCAATAAAGAGACCAATGATGAGAGGGTAACAAACCGCATGTCTCTCACGGACAAATGCGACGCAACAAAAACCTAAACTGAGGTCTCACAAACAACAACAATAAAATTACTAATAACAACCTAATAGATTGATTATAAATCCTCAAAACCACAGACACCTCTCACTCCATCCAGCCCAGTGCACGAACTAGTTTCGAGCAAGCTTCATTCTCCATACGATCAAGGACGATATCGCTCGAAATAAAATTATAAAACTACGCGATTTTACACCGCCGCCAAACACACGCGTATCGTATCGAAATTAAAAGTGAATAAAAATCGCGAAACGTTTCAGTATATTACTGCAGTCTGAAATCCAAGCGGCGTGCGCGTCAGTTGTATTCTTGTGTGCGTATGTAGTTATTGTTATTAATAAATAATTAACAATGAATTGTGAACGTGATTCAGTGATGATAGTTGAGGATAGTGATGATGGAGTCAGGTAAGTACCAGTGTTATACTGCAGGCATTATACTCTGTTTTTCAATAATGAAAAATACTACATGTGTTTACAAAGCCGTGCGCGTCCTAACCTATCTTCACTATTCAAAATTTAACAAGCCGTGCACGTCATAACATCTATATGGTGCATTCTTAGTGAAAATAACCTGTTTTTTCCCTCGTATTTTTTTCCCCTTTTAGTATGTTGTAGGGCAATATAAAAAAACACTGTACAGACATTTTTAGACTTATTTCGTCATTAGTTTGGTCACAGATAGCAAAATAGTGATTTTTCAAAAAGGACGTTTTTTTTCGGTTTTAAATTTTACAGTAAATTCTTGGATAAAAAACAAAATTTTTCCATATTTTTTCATGATGGGCAAGCCCATAGGTAAAGACCTAAAAAAATAATTAGATCTACGGTAATTATGCCGTTTTGTGGCTTTTCCCAAATTTGAAATAGTAGAAAAAAGTTGGAAAAATGTCAATTTAAAGTCAATTTACTAGAAAATTCGAAAAATTGAAGAAAAATCGTTGGAAAAAAAAACAAATGCGCAAACATGTAAAGAATATCGTGAGAGAAAAAAAATACAGGATATAAGAGTACAAAACATCAGTGCACAAAGATCTGATGAATGTTGTGAGAGAGAAAAATTAGAAGAAATTAAAAAACCTAAAACGCATAAGCAAAGATATAAAGAATATTGTGACCAAAAAAAAACAAAAACAAACTAATTGAAATACAGCTGAAAAATACTGACCATCTTCGACAAAGATCTAATGAAGAAATTAAAAAACCTACAACTGATGCACAACAAACATTACACGATATAATAATAAAGAAACAAAACATTGAATTACAGCAGCAAAGCGACATTTTATTACTCTCCGAGACCTGGTTGGACAATAAAGAGGAATGTGAGGTACCAAATTTTAATTGTATTACTCACTTTAAACGTGATTCTGTTCGTTCAGGTGGAGTTGCATGATATCAAAACAAAAGTGATACGGCTAATGTTGTAACACCAAATATGGAGGTAATAATGAACAATATTTGGGACTTACACGTAATATCTACAAGTGTTGCAGATTTATGTGCAGCAGAGTGTGTCATGGAAAACGGTGTCACCTTAATCATGGCAGTCATCTACGTATCACCAAATAACAAAATAATAGATATTCAAGAATACATTCATAGAGCACTGTTAGAGTATTCTAAAGATGTATCTCAAACGCTTAGCAGATACAACAAAAATTTATATAAACTTCCACTCATTTTGGCTGGCGATTTCAACATCAACTTTTCTGATAAAAAGTCAAAGCCATTGTTACAATTTCTTTTGGATGAATTTGATTCAAGAATTAACAATGATCCAGCAAAATCTACAACAAGATACAATACCACTATCGATTCAGTTTTTTCGAGACACTTACATAACATTCAATCGCAAACACATGTGTCCTATTTTAGTTATCACAAACCAATCATTACTACGATTGACTGTACAGATTAAGTTTATATTTAGTTTATATTTTTTTGTACAATAATTAGTAATAAAAAGTTTATTCCTAAAAAATATATTAATTACAATTTTATTACCATTCCTTCATTTATTTTATTTTTTCATTTAATTACTCTCCAACGCTGTTAATTTATTTAATTGTGCCTCTTATTTAATACATAATATATAGTGAAAAGAACTTCGTTCCAACCGGGTGTCCCACCGATACCTCTTTTTATTTTAGTTATCTTAGTCATTTTATCTCTCACCATTATTTTATCTAACTTCTTTCTTCTATTGATCGCTGTTATTTTATTTATCTTCTTTAATTTCTTTATCGCATCTTTTACTTGTCTAATTAATTCCGTTACTGGTTTATTCTGTGTGAGTTATGTGATTATTTATTTTGATTGACTTATTCCGCGTGGTTGAATGAGTTTCGCCTAAATGTTGTCGCCAGTCCGAGAGCTTTGTGAAATATTTTAAGGAGAATTGAATCGAAGAGAATCCAGCACGTTACCATTTGTCGCTTTCCGACCGTGCTTCCGAGAGTACCACTTTGGCTCTCGAATCATCATTTTGTTACTTCTATTGCAATGAATTGTTTCTTATATTTTTGATACCCTAAAGCAGGGGTCTCCAAACTTTCCAGCCTTAGGGCCATACTGATTACTCCAGTAAGTTCCGAGGGCCAAAACCATATTATCATTGTTGCCGGTGGTAAAAAGTGAAATAGTCCAAAATCTGTCCGCGGGCCGAATGTGGCCCTCGGGCCGTAGTTTGGAGACCCCTGCCCTAAAGTGACGAGTTGAGATTTACTGTGTAAAACACCTCTACTAATCCATCCCCTCTACTAACTACCAAAGCTGCAGCGAAGGCGAGCTGGCCCCGTGTATTCCGCGTGCGAATTAAATTTGTCTCGGGAAATAATTTACTTACTATATATGCGCATGGTATAATATTCATCGACTATCTTAAAAAGGGAAAAACCATCAGCAGCGACTATTACGTAACGTTATTGGAGCGTTCAAAGGACGAAATCGCGGAAAAACGTCCCCATTTGAAGAAGAAGAAGAAAGTACTGTTTCATCAAGACAATGCACCGTGTCACAAATCAATGAAAACGATGGCAAAATTGCATGAATTGGGCTTCGAATTGCTTCCGCATCCACCGTATTCTCCAGATCTGGCCCCCAGCGACTTTTTCCTGTTTTCAGACCTCAAGAGAATGCTCGCTGGAAAGAAATTTAGCGCCGATGAAGAGGTAATCGCCGAAACTGAAGCCCATTTTGAGGCTAAAGACAAATCGTATTATAAAAATGGTATCGAAAAATTGTATGACCGCTATAATCGTTGTATCGCCCTCGAAGGCAACTATATTGAATAATAAAATCAAATTTTATCAAAAAAAAGATTTTTTCTATGTTAGCCTACGAACTTTTCAGCCCACCTGTTATATAGTGGTGGCAGAAAAATGCGAGGATTGTTTAGCTATATAATATTGGTCGGCAAAAATGAAAATATCAAAATCGAGGCGCAAAACTTGTCGATTTATACATAGTAACTAATGTAAGCATATTTCTGGTCAAAAGGATATAGTAACAGTGATTATCCTATCGGAAGAATCGAGGGTTGCGGGAGATTTCGCTATATATGTGTGAGTTTGTACAAGGTGTGTTAAAAAAATAACGGGAATTTTCGTTTTTTGGAAAGAATTTTATTTGATCGTCTACAACAATAATATCTCGTTCCAAATAGTCCCCAAAAGATATGATACACTTATTGCAGCGCTATTTCCAATCCCCGAAACTGTTCTGGAACTCGTACTTTGCGATAGCTTTTAGCTCTCTCAGCGGTGCTTTTCTAATCTCATATATGCATGCAAAACGATGGCCCTTTAAGGTTCTCTTCATTTTTGGGAACACAAAAAATTCTTACGAAACCATGTCTGGCGAATATGGAGGCTGGGGCATCATTAGAGTGTTGTTTTTGGTCAATAAATCATGAACAAGCAATGAAGCGTGAGCCGGTGCATTATCGTGGTGCAAAAGCCATGAATTGTTTCGCCACAAATCCGGTCGTTTTTTTCGAATTGCGTCACGCAAACGGCGTTGAACTTATAAGTAGTACTCCTTATTGACCGTTTGACCTTGTGGCAATAACTCATGATAAACTATTCCGTTAAAATCGAAGAACACAGTAAGCATAACCTTCACATCCGACCGCACTTGTCGAGATTTTTTCGGTCCGTGCGATCCAGAATGCCTCCACTGGGACGATTGAGCTGTAATTTCGACGTCATATCCGTAAAGTCATGTTTCATCACCTGTTACGACACGTTTCAGTAGTTCTCCATCGTTGTTGACTTCATTTAGCAACTCCTGAGCAACTTCCATTCGCCGCTGTTTTTGTTCAATAATTTTGCAACAAATTTAGCTGCCACATGTTTCATACACAAAACCTCCACCAAAAAAAATGTATGGCATGAGCCAATTGATATGCCATCATCAGTTACTTCTCTGCTTGTGATTCGACGATCATTTATAATAATTTCCTTCACTTTTTCCACGTTTTTATCGGTTTGTGATGTGCCGGGGCGTCCAGGGCGCTCGTCATCTTCAACGTCCTCGTGGCCATCTTGGAAACGCTTATACCACTCGCAAGCCCTTGTTTTACTAAAAGCAGACTCACTAAAAGCAATATTAAACATTTCTAAAACGTTGCTGCACTTTATTCCATTTTTATAGAAAAATTTAATACAAATTCTCTGATCTATTTTCAAAATCGCCGATCCAATAGACTAAATATTCAATATGGCAGTACAGCAACTTTTCAGACAAGTTTACCAACAGAACAACGAACAAATTACGCGAATCGGACTAATACAACACGTGAAATTACGAAATTCTCATTCTTTTTTTAACACCCCTCGTACGTAGTACAAGACGGAGAGAGTGTCCTTGGTGCGAGACACTGCCGTGCTTCTTGATTTATAATTATATATATATTATAAGTAATGAATTGTAATGGTAATACCCCAACTCATATTAATTAAATTTGTCTAGATGTCTAGAATTCAGACTCGAACAGTAAGGAAACTAATTTAGGCTTTCTGTAGGAGATAAAAGTAGGGTATATTCATAAGCACATGGTAATTTATTGACTAAGGTACATATTGCATGGACTGTTATCTGTTAATATGCACGAATTGTCTGTACAAGTTGCTATCCCTGGCTCTCGCTCACCCTTATAATCATTTCCGCGGCGCAGAGATCTGCGTTCGCTAACGCGCCGTCTCCCCTCTTCTACCATTTCTATCTATATCGACCGACAGTGGCCCGCTTGCACTGACTTGGCGGCCGTTTCGACAGCCTCCGCTCGACCACGGACCCCTCACAGGACCAGGTCACGCCGATCGGCAAATACCATGCTTAATTTGCCGTTTCCCGACTTTGCGCATGAGAATTCTACTTTTGACGGTACCAGGAAATGCACAATGCTGCACTCCTCTCCTGAAATCTTTCTCCTTCGCTTCCTTCTTATACAACAATAGTTAGATCGATTTCCGTCCTTATCTTGCGCACGCCTGGACTGATCTCTCGATATGGTGGTTTCGTTCGTAGACTACATTGCCCTGTATTACAGCAGATGACTAGGATGCAGTGCGCTTCGAGACTTATTGACGTATGGTTTTAATATTTCGCCGAGTCTCTAATCGTTCACAATCATTTCTGAAACCTGGCGAAAACTCTCAATAATTTGTGAAATTTTTTATATTTCATGGCAATACCGCTACTATTTCACAATACTTTCTATAATTTATGATAATCTTAATATTTCACCGAAATTTTCAATGATTCCATAAAATCCCAATATTTCTCAAGCGTGTCAATGATTTCTAGAATTTCGGCAATATTACAATAATTCGTATAACTTCGCAGATTTCGGTAGTAATTTGGCGTCGTTATCAGTTTTTAAAAGACTACATCGGGCTCCCCTGTCCCTGCTAATTTATACTGTTTTCTCCTCTTTCATTCTCTGTCGCTCCCATTATCTTACCTATCTTGGACATTTTTTTGTTGTTTTCGTTTCCGGACAGTAACGTTTCGATTTTGCTCCCCTTCATGAAAAATTACCGCTTCTGGCCTTTAACATGCCACCTCGCTCCTTTTTGGTATATTCGCTTTTGACAAATAAGTTGTCGCATTGCTTTGATTTAGGCCGGCACCTCACCTATTTTTATCTATCTCTGTTGATGTGTGGTGACGGTTGCGTGTCCCACACACTCGGCAACAGCCTATCGGTGTGCACTTGGCCGTTGGTCGTCGCAGAATACTTACTTGAAACGCCCGCTTCCAGACCTTAAATCGAGGGAGGGGCATATCTAAACCTCCCTTTGGAAACGAGGGTCATCTGTATGACCCGACTGGCCGCAGCAGCAATAACGAATACTATTTATATTCTACATTTAAAAAACAAATGTACTAATAATAATAATAATAAACGGTAGATCGGGTTTTAAATTAAGCATTTTACTTACCTTACCACTGCTTGCTGATTTTTATTGCGACTCGAGAGTAGCAAGTAGGGGTAAACTTGACCAAACCTATCACGATCATACTTAAAATAAACCCACTGGGCCAGTCGTAACTCCACCAAACATAGTATAACGTTGAAAATATTCGGACGCCGGCCTTGATGAACTAATCTAATCTCGGGGTATTGTTTTACAACGACGGCCTCTCTAGTAAGCGAGTCCCTAATAATTTCTTAAGATATTCGTTTGCAGATCAAAATCCCGCTATTCTAATTCTTACTAATGTGTTAGAAACTATGTCGGTACTAAATACTAAAGGTACATTACTTCTATTTTATTAAGAACGTTAAATTGTTTTACTGCGCATTGGTTGTTTTATATAATACCTTCTGATCAAAACGTACCGGGAATCGGTCATTTAAACAGCCCGCGGTAAAACAATAGGTAATTTTTTTTTTCTTAACATGGCAGTACTGTAACTGACGTGTGTGTAAAATTTCAGCTCATTAGTGTCATTAGTTTTTTATGGCAACTGTTGAAGTGAGTTAAGTTTTGCGTCTCTGCCGATTTTTACAATGGAAAATAGTAAAGAGTGTATCTGAAATTTTGCGTTGTCAACGAAATTTTGTGGGCGGACACGTTGAACATTGTAATCGGTGACGGCATGCTTCTTTCTGGACGTCCGTCGACACCAAGTACCGAAGGAAATGTCAAAAAGGGAAGGAAATGGTGCTTGCAAACCGTCGTGTGAGTATTAGAAATAGTACTGACAAATTGAACATCTCTTTGGATCGACCCAGCACATTATGGGTCATATTTTGGGTGTAAAACGCCGTGGATTCTGCACCATAATAATGCGCCGTCACACACTTCCCTTCTTACACGTGAGTTTTTGGCCAAACACTCGACTAATACCATCGACCAAGCACCGTGAACTCCAAATATGGCTCCGTGTGACTTTTTCCTGTTTGCGCGACTTAAATTGTCACTGTGAGGTAAGCGCTTTAACACCATAGAGACCATAAAACAAAATTAGGTGAAGGAATTCAAAGCAATCCCTTCGAACGCCTATGAGAAGTATATGGAGGATTGGAAAAAACGCTGGCACATATGATCACACAATAAAAATTTGGCATAAAATTTGAAAAATATGCGTTTTATTTATTAATTCGCAGTCCTTTCTGATCAGAAGGTATATTGTAATATGTTTTTAAAATTAAATAACCAAATACATGTATTTTTGCTACATAATAATTCTTCACTGCAGCAATGTTTATAAGTTAGGTTAAGTATGCACTAAGTTGCACAGCTGAAGTGTAAACATGATTGCTATCTACCTGAGCCTGTTGCAATGTGTCCGCTGCAGTGACCGGACAATGGGATTTTTCGCACGAGTTTTAACACCTGCCCGTGTATATTAAGACATTTCGCTAAATATACAGTAGCGGACAAAAGTTTAAGACGATGAATTACAATTTGGTTCATAGATCTGTCATACAAGTACTAACGTTTCTTTCGGCTTGTTGTTTTTTTACAATACATGTGTACGTTTGACCTTCATAATGTAGAAGTCTCGGTCGTCAAATGTAAACAATATAGATTATACAATTTTTTTTTCTTCCAACCATCTGTAAACAGCGGACATTAGTTTAAGACGATCTGTCGAAAAAGATACCCGTAGTCGATCCACGCAATAATTTGATATGTTAATACTGTAAATAGTTTGTGGTGTATCATCCAGTGTCTTAAGTTTAATTACGTACGAAAAGAGTATGGGTAAAGCCCGTAATTTGTTATCAACTGAACGAAAACTAATCGTGTCTCTACGGAAGCAAAATGAGACATTTTCTTCAATTGCAACTCAAATGAATCGATCAGAAACTCCTTGTAAGCAAGCGTGGTACAAGCTTGTGAAGACTGGGGACTATTTTGATCGACCAAAAAACGGTAGACCGCGGAAAACCACGCCAACGCTGGATCGTCGGATTCATCGATTAAGCGAGAGAGATCGTTTTCGTTCAGCAGTCGATATCAGAGCTGAAATATCCAGTAATAATAATGCACAAATTAGTGTAAGAACTGTCCGAAGACGATTAAACGAATTCAATTTGAAAGCACGAAAGCCACGGAAGAAGCCGATGCTCAGTAAAAAGAATAAAAAATTACGACTGCAATTTGCTAAGGCTCATCGGCATTGGACAAATGAGGATTGGCAAAATGTGCTATTTTCGGACGAATCCAAATTCAACCGAATTTGTTCTGACGGGATACTGTATGTAAGACGTCGAATTGGCGAAGATTTAAATCCTCGATGTGTTTTACCGACAGTTAAGCATGGAGGTGGAAACGTAATGGTGTGGGCATGTTTTTCTCGCAATGGTCCTGGACCAATACGCCGAATTAATGGAATCATGGACCGTTTTCAATACTTGGATATATTGAAAAATACTATGTTACCGTATGCCTACGAAAATATGGGTGATAATTTTATTTATCAACAAGATAATGACCCAAAGCATACGGCTCGGGTAGTGAATAGTTATTTGTATGGCAAGGGCGTAATAATAGGGAATTTTAACGAACGAGCGTGAAGTGCGGCACGAGCCGAAGGCGAGTGCTGCCCTTCACGCGAGTTCGAAATTCCCTATTACGCCCGTGCCATACATCCTATTTTTTGTACCACCTGACGTCGGAAACGAGATTGAAGAAGTGAGATAAAAGAATGGCATGCGATGAATAGTAAATTGTGACGGGGTCCAGGGGCGAAGCCCCGGTGGGGGTGTGGGGGGCGAAGCCCCCCACAATGAAGAAACCCAAAAAAAAAATGTTTGATAAACCTTTAAATAATAATATATAATAAAAAATATAACGCACGTGGTGATGACGTCTCCGCTAGACAAAAGCAAATCAGTTTGAAGATAGTTCCGCGCTTTCTAGACACAAGAAACTAAGGTTGGGTGCACTGCTGCCGAGCCGAGGTAGCAGAGGGAGCTGTATGTCCGCCTGTGTCTTTTCCGCATTTGCGTTGCCGTCGCGACTTACTTTACCGCTGCGGTTTGCATGCTAATTGTATGTGAGACTGCGTCTCGTTCCATTTTACCGCACTAGGACGTGAAATGTGCGTGGAAAACTGTTACTGCGCATGCGTCAACTCGATACGCCGTACGCAGCTGTTTTTACGCGGTCGGGCTACGGGCACGGGAAATCGAGTTTCCGACGCAGGTCGTACAGAAAAGTTTTTTTCAAGATAAAAAAATCACTTTATTACCGTGGCCGTCGCAGTCGTCGGATTTAAATCCAATTGAAAACTTATGGTGTACCATAAAAAGAAGGGATCAAAGAAATAAACCAAAAAATTTTGACGATTTGTACTCTTTGGTTGAAAAAACGTGGAATGAAACAACTGTGGACGACTGCAAAAAATTAATTGATTCAATGCCTCAAAGATGTGCTGATGTGATGGAAAATAATGGACTGTGGACAAAGTATTGAAGGGAGGAAAATATCTGTATATTTTCTACCAAAAAATATTTTTTTACGTATAGTCTTGAACTTCGTCCCCGAAGATATCAAACAAATTTATGTTTTCTTTGTTTATTGTATCTAATGTTGTTACGCGCAAAATTGAATTTATGTAATAAATATATGAATTAATGATTAATTAGCTAATACAAAAAAAAATCCACGGAGTCAATTCTTTTCATGAAAAAATCAACGATTACTTTTTTTTCCTCTCCGTCTTAAACTTTTGTCCGCTACTGTATAGGCTAAGTTTCTTTACTTCCAGATGTGATATCTCATAAGGGACATCGCATATATGGGAAAGCAAGACACATAAGGGACACGATGTAGTTACTAGGATTGAATAAAAATATAATTAATTATAATTAAACCAGAATTTTTATTTATTTTTGTATGTATACCATGCAGCCCTGCACTGCAGGGCACTGTGCAGTAAATCGTGTAAAAACAGATGTGGAATCCTATATGGAAACATGTACGAATCCCCATGGAATTTTCGGACAATAGAGCCTTAGGAACCCATGTTCTTATACACCCTGGTTCTTATATAGGAACTCATATTGTCATGTGAAATGCCATACGGCTCCCCCACACAAATGTCTATGTCGCAGCCCAAAAAAAATCCGTACGGTTGCTCATCTGATATCCTGTATAGGATCTCAAGTGAGATATTGCATGAGAATTTAAATTGTGTAATAGCAAACAAATTACCCAAGTTAACAAATGATTAAAGAAAGCCCAAACGGATACCTTAGAGATGGAAAAGTTAAAACAAATATTAACAAGGATGCAAAGTGGAACCCTGCATGTTGCTTCCTCACTTTTTCCACCTTAGACAAAGTCACCTCTATGAGAAAATATGTTGATCGATTTGGCTTCCTCATAAAAAAGGTTTATAAAAATTGGAAAATAAAAAAAGTAAACAAAGTAATAAAATTAGTAACATTGAACATTTAATAAAACTTAAACCCCTGGATCAATTCTTATTACATTCAAGACCAAGTATCCTTGTATCCTAACTAATTTGTATACCAAAATTCGGTTTGATCGATCAAAATTTTCGAAAGTGAGAGCAAAAATACTTTTTTTTTGAAAATTCTGAAAACTCATAATTCTATTTCTACTTGTAGAAAGTTTTAGTTCAATAGCACAAAGTTTACAAAATTTAGAGAGATCACATCCTTCTTTCCAAAAATTTTAACAACCATAAAATATGATACCCTGTAGCGATTTGGGCGAAAATTACAACAAACTGAGGGAGGTTGAGACTCGACACGTGTGCAAAGTTTCAGGAAGACCTAGTGAACCGTTCTCGAGATATGCCATTTGAATTTTTCTACCTGATCACATACATACATACCAGGTCTATAAATATGAAACCGGAATTTTTGTATAGAAAATACACGTTTATTGTATGAAAATGATAAAAAATATTTTATTCGAAGTATTGCCCATCGCTAGCTATATATTTTTCCCACCTGTCTGACAATTTGTGGATGCCACGCCAAAAAAACTGTTGCTCTTTTGAGGCATAACAGTCATCGAGCCATTTTCGTACATTTTTGTAAGAAGTATTTCCCAACTAAACGCCTCAATCGTTTCCTTGACCAGTTTTGCTGTGTGTGAGCTTGATTCAAATCCATCATTTGTTGTCGGTAGCGTTCAGTATTAACGGTTTCGCCAGGTTTTAGCAGCTCATAAGTGATCACACCCTTCTGATTCCACCAAACACAGAGCATTGTCTCCCGTCCACAGCGATTTGGCCTTGCAGTCAATGTCGATGGTTCGCCTGGAGTTACCCATGATCTTTTACGCTTAGGATTCTCAAAATATATCCACTTTTCATCGCCAGTCACAATTCGATGGAGAAATGACTTTCTTTTGTACCTAGCGAGCAGCATTTCGCAAGTGGTTTTTCGGTTTTCCTGCCGTCTTTCATTCAGTTCATATGGAACCCATTTTCCCATCTTCTGGATCTTTCCCATGGCTTTCAAACGTATGGAGACGGCTTCTTGTGTCACATTTAATTGATCCGCGAGTTGTTGCGTTTGAGCGTCATCCTCATCCAACAATGCTTGCGATTCGCTGTCTTCAAACTTTTTCGGTGGTATTCCACGTTCTTCGTTTCTCACGTCAAAATCGCCACTTTTGAATTTTTTAAACCACTCGAAGCACTGTGATTTACCAAGAGCATGCTCACCGTAAGCTTCGACAAGCATTCGATGCGATTCTGCAGCAGTTTTCTTCAATTGGTAACAGAAAATCAATGCTGTCCGCAAATCGTAGTTTCCAGGCACAAAATTCGACATGAGTAGTATGTGTACACCTTTGCTCCATCCCACTCCTATCCCCACTCCTTCCCCCACCACGCGGCTACCCCAACCACCGCACTTTTCCACCGCCACGCTACCCACTCTGCTTGACCAGTGTCGGTAACGTGGAGATGGTAAAGTGAGGTGGTGTGGGTACCTTGGTGAACAAGGAAGAGTAGAGATAAGAGCAGGATGGAACAAAAGTGTACACATACTTGGAATAAATTTTTTAACTCACCCTTTTGTTGGCGGCATCTGCGACGACTCTCCAGGGTGACGGGCACAATATTTATTCCAATATTCCATGGCACACACATATGCGCACACACGCACTCTCTCTCTCTCTCTCTCTCTCTCACTCACTCAAAAACCACAGCTACGCGCCCGGGTAATGCGAATTACCCGCACCCATGGAGCGCGGGCACCGTCAGGGGTACGCATGCGTATCCCGATCAGCGTATCATTACCGCGCGTTTCATCGATGCGATCTAGATATCCGTCCTCGTCAATTAAATGATCGAGGCCGAATACCGTACATCTCACGAGCAACACCGGTAACATACTAATCGGCGGCTCGGGGTGAAATAGGTGAGGCCAGTCGATGTATATCGATTCCTCGAAATCGACCAGCAACACCTCGCAGCACCCGTCATCACTCACGTCGACGATCTCCCCGCGCATAGCCCTTTGATGCCGCACAACTACACAACCCACTCCAACGCGCAAGTCCTCGACCACAAAACGACTCCTCTCAATAAACTCCTGAATGTACATTCTATCCAAATTATCCTCCAGTTCGGATAATGCTGCGCACATTTTACCCGTCCGCAGACACACGGTATTATCACTGCTGACACATATTACCCGACACACAAAAGCTACCGATAGCTCCTTATCTAGATACCTCGGATACACTTTCTTTTCGCGATTTAGACATTCGTCGTGCACTACTAAAGACAGACTGAATGCTCCGGATGATGCTGGCGGTGATCACAGCGTTTGAAGATAACAAACGCCCCTCTGAATCATAACTAGGTGTGCAGCGCTTTGAATGCAATGTCAGCGGTTTTGCACGTGCGTACCGCTTTGCGCTATGCTTCTCGTGAAGCGAATGCTCTGCAGTAAAACACGCAGAATATATTACCGTGCCGCGAGAGACCTCGATTATAATTTATATATAATTATAAAATAAGAGACACAGTAAACCGATGTATTTGTTTTTAATTAATTAATATTTTAGTTAAATCACTTTACAGATATTTACCGTCGTATGCAACATCCCTGCAAACACGGTAATCTTCGCTCGGAGACTCCTCCGCCGTTAAATTTATTTTTATCACTGTCTGATCGTCGAGAGGCAAAAGCATTGTAATATTCACGCACTAATCTGTCGTTTTTCATTACATTATCGCTAAAGGGATTATTAAATCGCGACATAGTGAAGCCGCACGACATAAGATGTAGGAATACGATGCAAAATTGTCCACACACATCCGACGTATTACTCTGTAGCTGCTTGAGGCCGTACCGATAGAACTTGCAGTTTCTTCGTAGTCGTGCGAGATGTTGCGGTATAACCGGTGGTAGCCCGTAGCTATCAAAGTACATTCCTTTTCCATGATGGTTAACGTACATGGCGATCCAATGCTCTCCAGGTCCGTCGTGGTTATCCGTGTTAACTACGAGTCCAGCCGGTAACAACCATACACGAGGAATTATGTCAGCCGGGTATACGATAACGGTTGAAACTGGTAGATACTGCAGACTCTTGTAGATTTGTCTAGTGTTCATGCTGAACACATAGTCAATGATTAAATGATGACCGATACGCTTTGAAAGACGTATATATATGCAAAATTCATTTCACAGCATCGTCGATCGTGTCACGACTACATGATGAAGATTTCTCCTCTTTCTTATTATCTTCCTCTTCGTCTAATGACCAAACATCCATGTATGATTCTCCTTTAAATGGGTGCTCGCGAAGCCAATTTTTTATTTGGAAAGCCTGGCGCATTGCACAATGCGAAGACGCTGTATCGTTTATCATAGCGTGTCTGAAGCATTTTCGCAAAGATTTCGGCATAAATGTGTACGATGGGGCGCCCTCCTCATCCTCCAGGTTGGAAATTTCACGACTCGTGATATCGCAAAGAAGTATAGCCTTCTCGTGACCACGTGTATAGATGCGTCTTGATTTTCGCGAAATTTCACGCAAGTTAGCGTATGCTTGATTACAGCTCACATCGCCCTCGTACCATACCGACCGTGAAAATATTTCGAGAGAAAATTATTCTGGCTTCTCGAAAGCTGTGGTAATTCGGCAAAGTGATACGGCGGTGCGACGATCCAATGAGCAGAGTACGGTCTATCCACTGCTACCACGGCAATTTCTTTCAGACTAAATTCCGAGTCTTTACCACGCATTCTCTGTATATCCACGACGATATCCATTTTCACGTCTAATCCGTACAGATGCTCGAGTTCGACTGATTAGTTACTCACAGACACGCTTCTACGTCTCGTAACACGAAATAATTTTATGCCGACATCAGCACATTTTTCGCTTATCCGGTAAAATCCACCATTACTTGCTGAGAGGCATCAATTTCAAGGACATTATCATATTCCGCGTGGACTACACAATTTATCGTTGAAGCAAGCGCATCCTCAAATCGTACCTCTATTCTCACACTACCGTGCTTTATTAAATTCCAATGTGTATTGCTGTTCGACAAAAGATCGGGTGTCAAATCAAAAGCAAACAGACAGTATCCATTGCGATAATTATCGCGATCGATCGAATTACCGTCGTTCAAGAAATGTATTCCAGTTCCCGAAAACAACGTTTGAAAAGCATCCACATATAGATGATTTTTCGTGAAATCAAGTTGTAACGGTTTCGAAGGTATTTGAGCACCATCTACATACAACAAGAGATAATTTATCTTGTAATTTTGGAAATGGAATGGATTCATACTGAAGTCGCCGTTAAATGCCTTGTTATCGACAAAACCGATAATTATACCCTTCGGCAATTGACCTAACACGATATTATCGATAGTCTCTCCATGAACACCAGAGTGTATTGAAACGGCTTTTACCTCGACTCTCGTAAGAGGATATTTAGCCGTAGATTTTGCCAGAGTTCTAGCATGCGAGAGCAGCACACCAGGAGCTATTTTTGTTCTAGGAACGAGAAGCGATGCCTCGAGAATCTTTAAGCCGCATTGACCATTCTTTGTATCCCCCACAAGACAAAATGAATCTCTAGATCGCACCAACCGTAGTCGCATCTCGACGCCGTTTAATAGGAATCGCTCCTGATTGAATATATCGCAATGCAGATGACCAAGCAAGTCTACAGTTTTTTCGACATTTAAAAATTGTTTTCTCTTCACAAGATCCGTATTTTCCGATGTTATATCATCCATTTTTCCAGGGGTATCGTCGTACCAGAGAACGCTCGTGAGATGCGAATTTTTTGCTGCTGGACCGTAATTCAAAAGTGTTTCTATGTACGCTCGATAAGCGTAGGCATTATTTGGAGGTGAAACTAATTTTTGATTCAGGTATACGTCCACCTGATTAAACATAAAATGCAAGAGATTGTTTACAGGGCCGGCACTTACTTTCGACGATGTGCCCGCAGCTATTTCCGTAGTAGTGGGAGATGTTATTTTAACTCTCAGACTAAGCATAGTATGGGCGAGATCGATATACTCATCACCCTGTCCAGGAATAACAAATTCAATCGGTGAACCATCTGTTAGCGAAGATATTGGTTTGTAATACACCCAATTGGAGCTTTCGATAGTAGTTTGCGTCGGTGGGAGTGTAAATAATTCAAGTTTCGATTTAAGACACTCGCACGAGTGCGCATGTAGAAAAGCCATCTTGTTTCAGCTATCCAAAAATATCTGCAACTGTTCGTTGACGAGTCTTCTTCTTCTTATTGTTCTTATTATTCTTCTTCTTCTTTATTACTTTTTTCTTTATTACACTTTTATTTTTACGGGAGATACGTCGTGGTTTACGTTCGTTCGATGAATGAGGAGTTCGTGAAATTTTGCGCTTTCTATAACCAGAACCCCGCATGAGAGTGTCAATTTTTTCAGAGGCTTTGCGTTTGAGATTACTGCCTGATTCTCGCGCTCTCTCGCGAATAGCATCTTTCACAGCTATATTTCTATCGAGGATATCACCGGCTACGTTTACACCAGCGCGCAACGCCTCTTTTCCAACTGCTTTAGCGTCCTTCTTTGAAAGTGGTAACACTCGACGAAACAGGCCCCCGAGAAAGCTGCCGATACCGTGTCCTCGTTGATTAGGTGTTCCGATATAAACATGGCTAATGCCACCGTACCCGCGACGACCCCATCCGAGCTGCACACTGTCAATATCATCCATAGTGGTGTAATCAATCGTGGGACCTTTTGAAATGTAGTGTCACAGTCAACGTTCCCTGCTCGAATGGTATAGGGTCCCCAAATTCGTCTCTTATATCGATCTCGATAGTGTGTAAATTATTGCGCAAGAAAGGTATATATCATGGCGTTGAAAACGATTAAATTTTTATCGAACCATACGGACAGTCATCAGTATCAATGGGAACAACTCGTAAGAGGGGTGTTTGTACATCGCCTGTAATATAGCTCTCGCAGATATCTGTGTATAAAAACATGCTGCCCGGTATAGCACCGGTGAGAGATGCAGGCCTCGACCCTGTGTATTCGCAATGCGGTTCTATCATTACTGACCTACAGACCTCTTCCGAGAATCCTAGTAGCCTTGCGATAGCGGGCGATACGCGAAAGTCGTGGTAGCGTAGATCGTCGCATACGCGTGCCACTTCGACCTGCCCGCTCGGAAGCGATTTAAAGCGCAAATGACCGGCCACGTGAGGTAACTTATTTATACTCTCTAAAAGAGCGTCTATAGAGCAATATACACCAGGTGCTATTTGGTCTCTATCAGCGCGTCTCCGTGTTAAAAGATTTAAACCCGATAAATCATAATCACCATCCTCAAAAGTTACGAGATTTCCTACAGTAGGAACATGTAAAAGAGTCATCGGATAAGCAATTTCCACGAGAGAAACAGACCATTCTCCGTGCAAGCGTATCTGACGCGGTAGTTTTGTAATAAATTTCGTCGTCATATTATTCGGAAAATACTGCATACTACTGTTGCCCGGTAGTACGACAAAGAAAGAGCTATCCTTGGAGCTCATATTTATCAGGGACGATGATTCCGAGCGTTCTTCGTCTTTGTCCTCTTCTTCTCTTTCGTCTTCTCAGATGACGGAGGCACTCGTACTCGTGATAATTCTGCCTCGTAGAAAATACCGTCGATAGTCTCGTTATTCAGATCTTATAAAATATACACGAATGGTTCTCGATTCACTGATATTCGTTGAATCTTGAATAATTCGTTACTCCAACCACGCTCATATCCTTTCACGAAAGCTGCTTTAGCTGTACTGATACGTACCAAGTCACCAACGCTGTATTTAGGCTTTTTAATTTTTTTCGCGTTACGCTCGTAACGCCGTGCTAAATTGTCTCGGGCTATAGAGGCATTTTCGAGGGTTACTTCGCTCGGAGGAATACGCGTTCCGCTGTGTCTAGTATGATTATAAGCATATAAAAAATTTTGTAAAACATCGATGTAACGCTTATTTCGCGTGTATGTAAAGTAGCGCTACATTCGCTCTTTTATTGTTCGATTAAAGCGTTCGGCAATCGAGGCTTTTATATCAGGGTTACGAGCAGCGCGAAAATCGATATTCTTTTTCTTGAGAATTTGCTGGAACGGAGCGCCGATAAATTCTTTGCCTCGATCAGTTTGAAATTGCTGCGGGCGACGATTGTTACTGCGTGCGAGTATGCGTGTGAGACCGCGGGCCGCGTTTGCGCTCGTTTTGTCACGCAAAGCCTCGACCCACGCGTATTTGCTCAACACATCGATAACAACAAGCAGATACGCGTACCCATCGTTGTATGTGGCTATCGAGCGAAGATCAGCTAAATCAGCCTCCCATACATCGTCTATATTACTCACGCTGTACGTACGACGGGGAAATCGTCGTCGCACGATACGATGCATGTTATATGAATCCTGTGTCTCGAGCCATGATAAAACATTTTTTCGCACTACTCTTCGATCCACCAGGGCCAAATTTTTTGCTCGAGAATAGGAAGCAGGATGAGCGGTGTCATAATAGATTTTTTGAAGAATTTTCATAATTTTAGCGATGACCAGTCAAATGGATTCTTTTTCTTTTTCTTTTCTAACTGTGTGGGGGGTCGATATTCTGCTTGTGCGATGTTTTGCAATTGTTCGTCCTCTTCTTCATCCCCCTCCTCCCCCTCGATGATGTCGTTTTCAGCCGTGAGCATTAAATCTCTGTTTGAGTGTGCGGTCTCGGCCTCGTTGTTGTTGTTGTTGTTGCTACTGTTGCTGCTGTTGCTGCTGTTGCTGCTGCTACTACTATCATTATCGCGCGGTAAAATAAGACGCCGCTGTGGTGTCGAGGATGTTGTAGGTGTAGGCTCGTGTAGTAACTCGGGATTGTCGATAAATTCGGGTGGCATCTGTATCGCCCGCAGGAGTTTAGCAAAGTGAGATCGTCCGATGGGTTTCTCGCGTTTTCTAGCTCGCATAGCATCGTTAACAAGATCAACGATATTGGAATTTGAAATTCTTCTGCCGTCTATGGAAACAACACCGTTATGATCCCATGTCATTTTTGTACCAACGACGCTGCGATGCAAATTGCAAAGCAACGATATTGCTTTAGATTAAAATTTTTTTGGTACGCTATCGATAATAAGTCTGTCATTGAGTCGAGATTTAACTTTGTTCATTAAAACGTTATCGGATTTATTCTGGTGGCTATCGAGTATTGCTATTTTTCGTTTTGATGAAATATTCGGTACTGCATTATCGTACTCGACCATGTGAAGATAACACTGTAAAACCTGCTGGTACGCTATCCATTTCTCTCTTTCGCTCTTGTACGAGTGAGAGTTTAGAATTTCACTCAGCTCCGAGTCGAGGCGCAATTATGACATACCGGTAGTCTGTACGGAAGGCAACGGGTCTGCACTAGTAGTAGTAGTAGTAGTAGTAGCAGCAGTAGTGGCGAGTCCAGTGAGACGATGTATGTTATCATGAGGAATAAGTACCATCTTTCTGGCATATTCCATGTCTCGTGTAGGCCAAGACAGGCACAAGAAGCAACATGAGAAATCCGACACAGTGCTCGACGATGATCTTCCTCTTACCGCTCCAATTTCCCCTTTTGGCGGCTAGTCGTCGAAGAATTGTCGCGTGCCTCCGAAGATGATTCTTTTGCACGTTGTTCAGACTCACGTTTCCCTGTAAAACGTTTCGAGCACACTCGCATATACAGCGTACGAGCATTACATCTGCTTTGCGCAAAATTGCACGTCGTTGCTCTTGCTTCAGATAACACAGCGCTTGCAATATAATTATTTGCATTATAACGAGAGGTCCGCGCAACGCCATTACAAGCGCATTACTGGTACATAGCGCGACGCATCGCGAACTTTTATTGCTTTTTGAGGCACGTAAACGTAATGGTATTGGTCATCGGGAAATATACAGGCGCGAAATCGACAATTATCGCATCGAAATATACCTCCTGCAAAAATCGCGGATTCTCGGGACATACCTGACGGGTTAGGTGCTGAATTTGCGCGCGATCTCGCGGATTTTTGAAGACAACGATATAATTAGCGTTTAAGGAGATATCGCGCTGCCCGTGACCCTGATGGAAGAGATTTTGCGTGATGAAAATGACACTAAGATTTTTATGGTGGCTACCCTTGGTGAAAAGATCGACCACAGTATTGTTGGATGCCTCGCGCATTAGATCGTCAATGACCACAAGTTTAGGTCTTGTATTATTCGAGTAGTCTACTGCTTGCGATAAACCCTCGCGAAATTCGATTTTATCACCGTACTCTGAATACCCGGACTGCCACTCTGAGTAATAAAAAAGTATACGCTCGAACGGGACATCCGTCATTTCGCACATGTATTTAAAGAATTTTTTTACAATATATGTTTTACCACAACCCGTAGGACCGCTTATCACGGCTGTTCATGGATGTTTCCAACGTGTATCCATATCGATGAGTGTCTATCAAAATCATTCAGCAGACTCTTAAATAAGCTTATACCGCGGCGGCGACGGCGGCGATCCCGCGGCATCAGCTATTTTCGCGGCCTTAAAGAGCTGATAAGGCGCGGCGCGCCTGCACGAGCTGATGAGGCGCGGGCCTGTGATATAAGCTGGTGTTTACGCCGCATGTAAATTAAATAACGATAGTTTTTATATTTCTCACAAATAAAGCAATATTTTTACTTCACTATGCATACATCTCTATATGCAAATTTCACGAATCATCAAATTCTAAACAGCAATATAATATCCACGGATGTAGCACGAGAAAGTCAGAACAAAAGGAAACACTCGATAAGAAAGACGGGACAAAAGGAATAAACGATGAGAAAGTCAGAACAAAAAGGAACGGTAGAGAGATAGCAGCTACTGCTACGAATAGCAGCACAAAAAGAACGAGCCGACAATGGTTTTATACATAATAAATCGATATTTTTTTTCAATGTATTGTACACAGTAAATATGATACATGAAATTAGACAAAAAGATTATTCTAAATTATCGCGAATTCAACCGTAAAACTTCATACTTTTTTGCGTTATACTAATTAGCGTATTTTACAATAGCCGTACGGTACAGTAGAGTACATCCCGTGCCGCTTTCGCTTCGTGTTAACAGGTTCGCATGATTTCGTTTCTTTATGCGTTACTACATGATGAAATTCCGTACGTCGAATAGCGTCGAATTTTAAAATAATAGGTACGCTCCTTGCTCCTGTCACGAAAGATCGTAATGCGTTATAATTTACGTGACGGCTATTCGCAAAGTTTAGCGTGATACCCTTTACTTTACATTTTTCAATAATCGTACCGTCGGGTTTACGAACAAGGTATGCGTAAAATTTGGTCCTCCCGAAACGAACGAAGTTATAGAATTACCAGGCCCGTATACGCTTAATTCATCCGTAAGATCTCCTAGAAATTGACCGATTGACGGCTCATACTCGTTACCACCGGGGCAGCTCACGTAAATACAGGAGTCCGTATCGCAGTACGATACTCGTCGCCCGAGCCCCTCAAGATAACTGTATAATTTTGGGCGTGCCTGTGCCGTCGTGTATGCTGCAATCACGGCATTTGATGTCGGGGATGGTTGGATAGCATCGCGATTGCTCACATAATTTACATACATAATCTTGTGATTAACCGGTAGCATCCCCGTCACCTCAATCTCCGGACTCGTTAGTAAATTCATTAGCTCCGCACGCGTGAAAACGATAACGGTTTTCGTGAGATTCTCTCATTGACCAAACTTTCCCCAGAATGAATTAAGAGCCAATTTTGCGAGTGAACGTAAACCCGGATTTGGCTGCAAAGCACTTCGCTCGAGATATACACCCTCAGACTCCTTGTACAATGCTATAAAACGCTCTATTGCTTCCACGTCATCGTCACACTCTGTCGGCGGTCCACTCGCCTCCTGTTTTATTTTTAGGAATGTATCGATGTACTCGGCAAAATGACCGCCTCGTCGCGTTGTTGAGTCATACTGCGTAACAACGTATTCCCAAATTTCATAGATACACGTCACCTTATATCCGAGCGACACAGCTTTTCTCAGTTCGTCCACGACCCATGTGCCGTCAAACGCTCGCTCAGTCGTGTCATCGTGTGTACAAACCTCGGATGTGTCCATATCTGTACAGCACGTTCTACACAGGGGGAACAGTAGTTTCCCATGCATGCGAACAGGCAGTACGGGTAAATACAAATCGCGCGGTGCCACCACGGTACACTTCACGAGACCCTCGACGACACTTAGATCGTTTTCAAGTCCTACGAGTTCTCGACACTCGTCGCCTACATACAATTTAGGGTGTCCAACGGGATATTTTCCGTTCTTACGCACCCATGGATACAGCGAGCAAACATCCACGTAGCGTATCTGCTGCCCATTCGCGACGTCGTACAAGCTTACAAAATTTTCCGTTCAACCGCCAAAGAATGCATCGAGTGGGTCGAGAGGCGCCTGCTTGACCATGGCGTGATTTTTCACGTATATCGACATTTCCTCGTTATTCTCGAGTAATCTGTCAAAATCGCATTCCCATATTTCGGTTAGAGTGTACCCTTTCCATCTGATTTGCCCGGAAATAAGAACGGTACGCTCGTATCGCTTATCCATTGTATCGCCGAATTTAGTTCAAGTATCTCTATTCACGCGATAACATCGCGGACAACCATGCCAAAAGCAGCCGTGAAATTGAAGAACGTGATGGACCCCCGCATCCACGTAGTATCCGTCGACAGCCGGTAGGCCGGTCGGAGAGCGATACGCTCTCGTGCGTCCAGCATGCGCGATAACGCAGTTGCGCTCACGCTCGAGCCATACGAGCCATACGAGCCATACGACGGCGTAGCGCGATTGCTTATCGCCCCAGCGATACCCCCCTGGTGGTACCACCGCAATGCGATCTTTCTGTAGCAAATTCTTTCGAAATACTCTCATACATGCTGATGCTATCGTGCATGCTTCTGTAAAGGGGCACACGCTCCCATAACGTATAAGTAACTCTCGAAAAGCTAAACACGCTCGTCTCAAAACCGTAACATCTGTACGACAATATTGCACAAATTACGTCGCAAAATCAAATTTATAATCTACGCGACTCGATTCTTCCTCATACCATTTTAAAAAGCGCTCGCGATCCGCTGAGAACATGGTATCGGGTGAGTAAAAATGCAAAGCCGGCAGAGGGCCTGAGTAATTCTGATATTCCGGTGTGTTGAATAAATGGGGAAATGTACCTTTTGCCACCTCATCAGCGAAACCAAAGGCCTTAGGTAAAGCGCTAAGAGCCATGAGTAAATAATTTAGACTATCGAGAAAAACGACATCGCCAATTTTCATCGAGACAATCTTCGTACCATTCATAATCAGAGAGGGCAGCTGTATTTTTTGCACCTCGATTAAATACCGTAGAATAAATTGTGCGTCGAAACCTCTAGCATTATGGGCGATGGAGATGGTCTTTTTAAATTTTTACGATAATGCCAATTTCACGAGCTCCCCAACAGGATCATCGATAAACACAAATTCACGTTTACCACAGTTAGCACAATCGGTCTCTATATCTGTGATATCCAGACATGCCATACATACGCATTGTACAACACATAAATTCGGCTCGTGAATTCGTGTCGATTTATCATCATGCAATTGCTCGTGTTGTTGCGTCTCAAAATCATAAAATAAAAATCTCGCGGAAGACTTGTCTTTTTTGTTCTCTTTTTGCGCTTCTGGTTTCTTAAGAGGTGCTATAAAATACGCATGCGTAGTCGGTCGCGTTTGTTTGCATGTAATACAAAACGATATACCACATACATGCATCTTTTTATCTGTGGTTTTAATCATACGCGAGCAGCCTCTACAGATTTTCAATGCGTTACAGACGCTGTACCGTCTATATTTTGTAACGGGGTCACATGTTAAACGAGTATTTTCTATATATTTTATTACCCCGAACGGCAAGTAAGAGCAAAAAGTAGATTCGGGCATATTAGGTCGAGCACAGTGGAGCGATTATTTTATTATTTCAAAAGGCTATAAGAGCCGAATTTAGATTTCGAAAAACGGGTGACGTCACGCCTTTGGAATTCGCTCGTCGCCGAAAACAGCAGGTCAGCGACCAGCTGGCTTTGCTCGTCGACGAGGGAGAGCTAGGGGGGGGGCATGGCAACGGTAGCTCGCATAATCGAGCGAATTTGAAAAATCTTTAAGCCGAAGTCCCGAGTGACGTAGAGGGAACTAGGGTGGGGAGACATCTATAAAAGCGCTTGCACCGGAAGGAAGGCTCTCTTATTCGGTAACACGAGTTCAACTAAAGCGAGTTGCGAGTGCACTAGATTTCAAAAATATTAATCTGAAAAGTAAAAAGGCGGAATATATAGGAAATTGATTAGTCGCAAGTTTGAAAGCGAGAAGTAGTTAGGAATAATCAGGATAGGAATAAATGAATAAGTATAAGCAAAAAAATGCAGTGCATCGGAATAAGAAAATAGGATAGAAGAGAATAAATTAACAAGTGCGTACTTTAAACTAGTAGGAACTATAGGAACCGCCTTTCCTGCGCGAGAAAGTGAGAAAGGGCGAAAAGTGAAATAAGTGTGAGAGAGCAAAGAATTGTAAACAGAGTTGTTACACTCTGTCCAAAGAGAATCTGAGGCGTGTGGATGTGTGTGTGTGGCTCACGAGTCAAGACCAATGCATAGGCCTGTAACCGAAGCACGGCCCTATAATACCGAGAATTTGCGCTAGAATACGAGGAAAGAACGTCGAAATAATCGCCGGAATTCCCTAATTTAAAGACATCGATGATCGTAAAAATTAGTTATACCGAAGGGAAAAGGAAATGAGAAATAGATTAACATAAATGGTGAACATTAAAATTATAAGCATAGATTAAAACGATACATAATAGCTCGTAGTACGTAAGGAAATAGGACTAAATAACATGAATGCTCGGTCAGCAGTGCAAACTAAACGCGCGATTGGACGAGAGAGAGAGAAAAAAAGTGTAGAGAGAAAAAGAAAAAGAATTGTACGCAGGGTTCATACACTCTATACCAAGAGCGAGTGCGAAGCGAGTGAGAGATAGTCTGCGGGTATATGTGCACTGAACGTACAACAACACAGCTGTACGAAAGGAACAACAGACCTTCGAGGGTACCGAGAATAGATGCATGCCAGATAAATTTATAATCATAGAAATAAGTCCGGAAATTGCGAAATTAAATGGTCAATGTAGAAAATTCCAGTAACCGTAATCAATAAGTGACATTTTCCGAAATTGTTTCAATCTTGAATAAAGCCTCACTGTCCACCACTACGAAGTCTCCATTAATTAGCCATGTGATCGAGCCCGAATTCCCACGAAAAATAAAATATATGTGAACGTGAAAAATTACCGTTACAATTTACGAGACGTGATACCCGCGGAGCCCTCACCCTTGTGATAAGCGAGGCAAAAAGCACCAAAGAACGAACGATTACAGTCGGCGCAATACTCAGGCTGAGAGTCTCTATTGCCGTTGCAATAAGTGGATTTACATCGATGCTCGAGTACTCGAATATACTTGGAAATACATTGTGTGCAGAACCCTCGACTACCTAGCGCACCGGCGAGATTTAATATCGGTTGATAGTAATGAGAACGCTCGTAATAGAGAATAAAGAGTGTATGATTAATTTTACCTGTTGCGGTGAGTACGTATTTTCGCCCATTGTACAGAGCCGAAACGCGTTTTCCGAAGGTGAGAAATTCATAAACAACAATCGCTATACCCTCGTGAACCAAGTACTCCTGAAAGAGATGAATTTCGCGGGCACCACACCCCCTAGACGGTGTCGTTACCCCTGCATTACGCGTGAGCTCTATCGCTGCTGTATATTGCGCACCTCGAAGCCCGTTCCGAATTTGACACCATCGTCTGTGTAGCTCGCCCGCACGTATTTGACCGCGTTCGGCATGCGCGCGGGCAGTGACAAGGGATCGTTGTAGACACAAATTATCGTGATTACTTACGCGTAAAATTGACTTTTTTACTATAGACTCGTATGTAAGCCTAGTGCCCACACCAGCTCCTTCGACGCCTCGTACTATACATGTCGTCATTCTACATGTACCAGCGTCTATTCGAAATTCGCGCGCGCTCTGAGCTACACTATTAATTAGTCGCCATATATCGTCGGGAACGATGTCACGAGCTGGTCGAAATGATAACCATACAGGTCCTTGCGCGAAAGACGGTACGCTCAGAGTCATACCCACATAATCATGTCCTTCGCACGATTCTGTAAGGCGCGTGAGAACATCTCGTACACCTCCCTCGAACCATGTCAGATGATCGATACCGTCCGGTGGCTGACGAAAATAAAAATCTGTCTCTCGACCCTGCATCCTAAAGCATGGAAAATAGCGTCTCTGCTCATTGTCGATACCGAAACGTTCACCAGGAGGCAAAATATCACAACCCCGTGCAGCAGTCCTTCCATCGCCAGTCTGTCCACCTACAAGCATAATTAAAGCATTTATTAGAATTTTTATTTCATTTAATTTAAATTTTTGTTTGTCGCTAGCTATATACTATGTATATAATTCGTGTAACGTAAGAATTACAAACTTATATTTGGTTCTAGTCCGCGAATCCGTCGACTGCACCCGGGAACCGCCGACGCATTTCGTAAACCAACTCGATTGTCGGCGGTCTCAGCACAGTAAATCGTGCAAAGCGAAAAACGTTTGGGTCCGTCTCGTACCCTGTTTTTTTCATTTTACTATTATTATCCGCGTAATTTTTTTATTTTTGTCATCGTAGTTGTATTATTAAAAGCTTACCTAAATCTACAGGGTCCTCCTCCTCCTCTTCTTCTTCTTCTTCTTCTTCTGCTTCTTCTTCTTCTTCTTCTTCTTCTTCTTCCTCGTTGTCTGTATTGCCGTTGGTATCATCGTTTGAACTGTGTTGTCGCGATGGGCCTGCTACGGCTTCATCTGGTTCTCTCGAGGGGCCTGCCATGGAAAGACCGTTTGTAGGTTTATAGCCGCAGAATGGCTGGGTAAAATTTATCTAACGATTCCCTGCGGAGCTGTCGCCATCGTTGTCCCTGCTATGATCATCTGAATCGGTTCTACCCTCCTCATCGAAATCATAGGTGTCGGATCCCATTTCTTCGTCTTCATACCGTCGAACTATATAAAAATCTTATGAAATAAAGGAAATAAAATAAAAGTAATTAGCGCTGTATATTATTTACGTCTTTCATTGAGTATGGGTTGCAGACTAGGCTCATTCATCCAACAGCGTCGACGAATAACACGCACCACCGAATCAATAATTATTTGATTATCAAACAATCCAATATTATACCCGTCAACTAAATCGCGCTGATGACACTCGCACAGCATACCGCGAATTTTACGAACAACCGCCTGTGTCGGAAGTTCCCATAGGGTGATCTGTAAATTTCTTCTCCCCCACCGCGAACGCAACGATGGTCTACGCTTCAATATAAACTCTATCAATTTTCTTATCAATGAGCGCTTTACCACTCTGACCATGATTGTGCTGTTAGAGTAGTAGTAGTAGTAACCACAGTAAATCAGACAATTAACTAGAGAATTTTCAAAGCGACTCACTTTTATATATATTCCTTTAACAAGCTCTTTCTCTTTCTCTCTCTCTCTCTCTCTCTCTCTCTCTCTCTCTCTCTCTCTCTGCATATACTGCAGCGATGTAACGAATACGTCTAACCAAGAAGATGGCCGCACGCGATCACTTTACAAAAGCAGGACCTAGGGAAATATTTAGCGATGGTGATGTACTTAGTTATCGAGTTTCGCTGATGAAAGTCATATTGTTTTCATCTAATTTCAAGGCACTCGGCCATGAGAAAAATCATCAAATTTCGTCGACGAATATTGTTTAGTTTTCATGACACATATTATCTGTATGTCGAGGTGTGCGTGTGCACCTAAGTGTGCGAGAGTATGCAAGAGTTTTGGGATATATTTGCTGCTGCTGCTGTTACTAGGCTGTTAAGGAGAATGCGACAAATACCAAAGGATATTGGCTAGCAATTTTCAGTCGTATGATTTGCAGTATCAAAAGAAGAGGCGATGCAGCTAGATGGTTTGGGAAATCTGTATAAAACGGAGTATGAACACCACCGACGATTCATTCGAAAAGTTACAGTCTACACGAAAGCAATAAAAATGGCAAATAACGGTGCTACGTCTCACGCGATATCGCCATATATAGCGAACCCCGTTATGTACGGTTTAAATAAATCATTTGGTAAAATAATGATAGCCGGGCTCGAGTTGAACTCTACGTGTACTCTTACACCAGTGGTGAAAATATTGTCGAATACTTTTACCGGAATTACACTCGGTGCGGACGAGTGGCGAGTGTTTAAAAGTGATTTTTCTCGCGTACAACAATATTTCGAAGCTCATGGGACTGATGCCGAGAAAATGTGTAATACCCGCATAGAGCACACAACGCATTACATACTTTTAACCTCGTGTTACCAGCACAGAGCTGTGTCATTTGGTAAAATAAGTGGTAGCGCTGATGAGGAATACGAGAATCAAGAGGAATCTGGAGAATCGAAACGGAAACGCTTCCGAAAATACTCTCCAAGCATTGTTCTTCAGCGGCCTACATTTGATATGCTCGTCGAAATAAGTAGAAGAATTGATATTCATATGCAGGCTCTAAAGAGCAAAAGTGAAACGATTCAACGGTGTATGAACGAGGTGGTATCATATGTCCATGAAAAGATAGTTGTCAGTGAAATGCCTTTTGCAGCAGCGTATGAGATCATCGGTTCCAAGGAATTCTTTGAAGAAGCGCTCGAGCACATCGCGATCTTGCTAACGCCGGAGGATACGGAGTTTATGAAAATTATTTTGTCCGAAATAATTGTGCTGTTTCGTGGTCATATCGCTGATCATGCATCGGGTGTTGCGTTGCGAACGCAATAATTCTCCGTATGTGCAGCTATTTGTGATAAAGACACTGTTGTAAATAATTCTATATAGTGTACATTTCGCTCGAAATATTATTAAGTATACACCGAGGTCAGTCACGGTGAGAGAGAGAGAGAGAGAGAGAGACAGTCCTAAAACCGAAGCATCAGCAAAGGTCTGCGATAGAAAGAAGACGGAGCGCTCGTCTCTGTTTCATCAACACAGCAGATCATGGAATACGTGCCAATGTCGATTAGCAGCAAAGCAGCAGAGCTTGGTAAGTAAAAAATATAAAATAATTTTTAAATCGTAATTTTAAATCATGTAATATTTATTTTTTATTATAAAAAATAATGTCTTGCAGAGCGAGCAGCCCCTGCATATGAGCCGACACCGAGGGTTCGTTATTCGTGTCATGGAGAGCGAGAGGAAGATACATATACTGTACAGATAGAGCTAACTTCGGGAAAGAAAAGTGCCACCCGACATTCTCATCCACAGTTGTCGTCGGTGGCAGAAGATCATCAACGCTGCCAACTTTGTATAATGAGGCGTGGCATATCAGGTAAGACAATATCGATTATTCTGTACACGATGTTTTTTATTGATCAGTCCGTTCAATTAAATAGTTGTTTCATTCTTTTTTCAGAAGTACACTATGATGACAACGCCCACAGCGAAAAATAATTTAAAAGCGATATTACGAGTGATAATACAAATTAATTCCGTATAGCGATAAAAATAAAATTAACGGTGAAGGAATCTCCGAGCGTGGATTACCGTGTATGCAGGGCTGCTGCATACGACGGTAAATGTGTAAAGTGTTTTCCATAAAATATTGATTAATTTAAAAAATACCTGATCTTACCGTGTCTCTTATTTTTATAGCATAATAATTAGAGAATTATAATTAAAGTCTTTCTCTCTCTCTCTCTCTCTCTCTGTGAGTGATCGTATTCTATATCTTTTACTGCAGAGCAAGCGCTTTGCGAGGAGCATAACGGAGGGCTATGCATGCTCGAAAACCGCTTTCGTTGCATTCAAAGTGATGGATACCTAGTTATGATTCATAGGAGACTGTTATCTTTAAGCCCATGATACTCTCTAGCAGCATCTCGAGCATTTAGTCTGTCTTTGGCATCCTACTTGCAAACAATAAAAAGCAATATGTATCCACGATACGGCAAGGAGATTTTAAGCGACGCGTTTTGGTGCCGATTAATGTTTGTCGAGAGTGTGATGAGCGTGTTCCTGCGTACACAGGAAATGTGCGATGCATACGACGATCTGGAAGAGCTCCTACGTAGCGTGTATTTAGTGGAGCGTCGTGGAAGACCCATTGAACTTGGGGAGCTGTATATCGGAATGTCCTGTATTGTGCCTCGTTTCAATAGCGTTGTCCGCAGCGAAGTGATTTACCCGGATTTTGATGGGTACTGCGAGGTGTTGTTAGTCGATTTCGGCGAAACTATTATATTATTCACCAAGGTACCCACACCACCTCGCTTCACCATCTCCACGTTACCGACACTGGTCAAGCAGAGTGGGTAGCGCGGCGGTGGAAAAGTGAGGTCGTGAGGGTAGCCGCGTGGTGGGGGAAGAAGTGGGGATAGGAGTGGGATAGAGCAAAGGTGTACACATACTACTGACATGTTCAACGCTATTACAAACTATGCTGTTGTATGAAACTTGTATTGTTGTGAGTTGAAAATCTTTGTCAGAGATGTCAACAAAGAAATGGCGCCAATGACGCGGTTTGACGGTAACTACATTGACAGCTGCATTGACGGCCATCTATGGGCAAATTCTGGTTTCATATTTATAGACCTGGCACTTACATACATACGTTCTCGGCTCAGACCCAAGTAGCTAGAGAGTGTGTCTCTGGGTGGTAGATAGGGGAAGTCCAATGCCGCAGTCCATCATGGATAGCGTCGTTGGATTGGGATTGAAAAGGCGGATGAAAATGCGATGCAAAGAGGAAGGAAATCCCTACAAAAAACCTAAGGGAAGGAACCCCGAAGATAAATCAACGATGGAGAATAAAACAAAAGGAAAAAAAACTACGGTGCAGGGGGCCGAAACTCAAGTACTGGCGTCTATCAGGTGTGTGAGCACGGGCCCCGGGACGTTGTAAACAAACAACTGCAGCTCCATGAACGTGAATCACTTGGCCTCCGCAGAGTACAAAGCACCGAGTGAAGATATAAAGAAGTGCCCGTTTAAAACACTCCGAGATCAGATTGAAGCCCTGCCGATATTCGTTACGCCAAGGACCAATATTCATGGCAACCATAAGAAGATATTGATGAGTAGCACATACAGACTGGTGGGAAATACCCTTAAGGTAACAGCAGCAATGCAAACATCGCAGAAGATGATTCTGTATGCATGTTGAATACTTGAGGTAAAATCTTGGAGAGGATAATCCACACTTGAATAGAGGCCGTTATTGGAAACTCCTTAGCAAAAAAATAATACGGATTTAGAAAATCGAGATCGACGCTAGGCGCCATAAACCACATGGTCAACACAGCAGGAAAAGCAATCTCGGACACAAGGTGGAAAAGAGCGACAACGAAGTATTGTCACGTTGTCGCACTCGACGTCAAGAACGCCTCCAATTCAGCCAGGTAAAGTAAAACCTGCCATATGCTGGACAAGCTGAACGTGCCTCGTTACCTGAAGAGGATGACCAAGATCTACCTTGGCAACAGGATCCTAAAGTATGATACAGTAGATGGTCCGCAAGAGTACAGAATCACTGGAGGTGTACTCCGGGGCTCTGTACTGGGCCCACTTCTCTGGAATATAATGCTGAAATTAACACCACCACAAGAAGCAGAGATAGAGGCCATGGCACATGATGCCGCAGTGGTTATCATCGCGAAATACTTGGAGGAAGTAAATAGAATCTTCAAGGAGACCTACGATCAGATCCAGCATTGGATACGTTCAGCTGGCCTAAAATTGGCTAAGCACAAAACAGAGGCTGTGCTGATCACTAACAGGAAGGTGATAGGGAGAATCGAACTGTTCGTGGGACAGAGCTACTTATTTTTATGATTAGCACCTCCGACACAGTGCACTCCGAGACCGACACTCTTGTAAAGTTAATAATTCGGATGATTTCAGAGACCCGGACTCCCCTTTCCCCACTGGAATTTATAATACTAATTTCCCTTGCCTCATCCTCTGTCGCTTCCGTTACCCGGCACGTGCCTTCCTTGCTTGTCGATCATATTTCTTTGTTGTTTGCAAAGAGTGATAAATCTAAGAGACAAATGATTTGACCAAATTTTTTGATGGAAAATTTCTGGCAGTTCGCAACCCGGTTAGAGTCAGCGCCACCTTAGATCCCTGTGTTATCGATCTCAGAAAGATCTCTAACAATCGAATCATTAATTATTTTTGTCAACTCTGATTGCCTCACTCATTCATTAAGAATTAATGAGGCAACCAGACCTGACGATTTTCAACTTCTAAAGAAATCGTGAAAAAATATTGCCACAGCCCAGTGTTTGCACACTTTTTGTGGAACCGCTAGACTCAGTCCACCTTTATAAAAAGAACGACCGTCTGTGGCCTTTGACATGTCGCCTCGCGGAATTTCTGAGCTCGCTCGGTGTGACAAGCAAGTTGTCGCATTTTTATTTAGGCCGCTTTATCACATATTTCCTTGTAACCCAGACACTCGGTAGCAGCCTAGCGGTTTACCCTGACCATTGGTCGTTACAATACATACATTAGGGTGACACTATTTTCAGTTCTATTTTTTTCCTTCTTCTCACTCTTCAATTATCTTCTTTTTTACAACAAAAAAAAATTTGTGACGGAAGCTGTGACCGGTTGAAAAATATTCAGAAGGCTCCGAAAAATTTTAATTTTCACAAAAAAAATGTTTTTTTTCGTCGCGTCTCAAGCATTTATTATACTTTTTTTGAAATTAAAAATTGAACCTCGTGAAAAATGTAGCAGGTAAAATAACATTTAGAGGTCGCTGAAGATCTTTATAATCGGAAATGTTTGATTTTTTTTTTCGTCACTCCGTCACTTCTCACCAATTTTACGTTTTATAATCGTAATATTAACCTCGCGAAAAGGATTCAAAATACCAAATTTTCGCACTTTTTTAAAACATTATTTTATAACAACGAAGATTATAATTCTTGGGTTAGTGGAGTGAGATAAATTGGAAAAATCTATTTCTATAGAAAAATCGATTAATTGTTTAGAAATTTTTTAGCGATCTCTAAATATTTATTGACCTACTTCAATATCAATCGCCCTTTAACATTACTTTCGAGATCGATTGATAAAGTCGTTCTTGAGATATGGAAGTTTGAATTTTGTAAACCTGTTACATATACATATACACACCTACACATCTATCTAGACATATTTTCGAACCCACTTTTCCCGACGCTTCAGACCATTCTGAGTATCCTGACATAAAAATCTCGAATTTTTTTAACGCTCATAAAGCTTCCACGGGTAAGCATAACAATATAAGAACCTCTACAGGAAGAAAAAGGATGGTAAGCTGTTATGCCGGTACCGGGTAATTAGATTATTCGGTATTCGGTATAATATTAAAAAGTTATTATTTTTCGGGATCGTTTGCCGATAAGGAGATGGATCTCGAGTTATCGATGAAAACACGAATTTATGTAAAAGGAAGTATTTATTATAGGCAACGGTGACTTTCCGTTGTCTATTTAGAAGTAAAGTAAGAAAGTACAATAATGCGTTGTTTCGAGAATTTTACGAGGAACCAACCGTTCTCTGCTAAGTCGAAATTAATTCTGTCCTTTCGTAAAGCAGTTGCTAACTGTCTTCACGAAAATCCCTTAGTTGGCAGCTTTAGCTTTAGCCTATCGTAGATCGCCTCGCGAGTCGCTTCATGCTGCGTCGGCGTCTACTTCGCATCCCGTCTTGTATGACAGCTATCTTTCAGAATTCCATCTCTAACTGTGTCCGCTAAGGAATATTCCTGAGAATACGTTAGAGGAATATTCTGCGACACAACATCCCTCCCCCCTTAAAAGGAAAAATTTTCAAAAAAAAAATTTTTTCTTCAGTTGGTTTCCCGTACCTTACAATTTTAATACAATTTTACGATTTGATATATGATATATAATATGTGTGTAAAATGTTTCATTTTTGTTTGCTAGCTTCTTTCAAGTCGAGCAAGTCGTTCTCGATTGGGGGGACGATTGCATAACCTGGCCAGCTCGGTTCGAAGTCGTTCTTCTGGCTGTTGTCGTCCGAGAGGCTCGAGGTTGATAGTTACCTCGGCGGCTGCCGGGGTTATTGCTTCTCTAGTGCTCGGTGGTGTTCTGTTTCTTTTGTACCTGTAACATTTAAGCAGAACGTAGCCAACCAAGGCGATCGGCGCTATAGCGCCCAAGGAGTAGAAACTCAGGTTGTGGATGTGTTGCATCCCGTCTCCGGCAGTATGGAGGTTGTCCATGATTTGGTCGGCTCGAGCTCCGAGCTTCCGAAGCTCTTCGGGGTCTCGCAGCACGCTCTGTAGTGGGATGGTCCTCTCGGTCTGCGGCGGGGGTGCCCGAGCTTCGATCTCCGTTAATGTCAGATTAAACGACGGGAGGTAGTTTTCCTGTATGATCTGCGATGTTCGCCCGATGGTTTTGATGCTGAAATCTCGGGCGGTTACTATACATACGCCTACCAAAGCCAGTATTCCCGAATTATTTAATATTTCGTGCTGAGTGGGATTTTTCCCACAATTTATTCCTATGGGGACCGGGGTTGGCGCGACGTATAACCATCGTCCTTGCAGTTGCATAGGAACGATTAGGGGATGTGTGATTTCGACAACCCTTTTCGCGCAATTTTTTCCGTTATCGGTGTCCATTTTCGCATAGATTAGGACTTCGCAGGGCGCGTAGCGTGTGACCGGCATGGTAGGGTGTGTTGGTGGGCAAATGTACGATTTGCCCAGTACCTTGCAAATTTTTATGTCATTGTATGTCATCCTTAGGTACTTGCGATTCTCTATATCTATTACCAAGTGGGATTCGGTCGCTTCTATGTAGTAGTGCCTGCCGTTGTCCGCTCGCGTGGGTATGGGGTATACTTTTTGCATACTATATCGTTGCTGCCCGATCAGCGGTATGTCCAGCACGAGTACCACTGCGTTGCCTTCGCTGTAAGCCCTGGTATCGGCCAGTCGCATAAGTGTTGACACTTGGTCAGGTGCTATTGCGACCGGGAAACTACTGCCCGACGGTAGGTGTGGTAGTGCCTCTACGAGGTGCCTAGCGAGTGTGCGTGGCGGCAGGGACGTTGCTCGGGCCTTACCGCTGGCTATATCGTCCACCAGCCACACTAGCTCCTGTACGTCGCCGAGTAATGCTTCGACCGCAATACTTATCGCGTTGAGCGTCTCGTCCAAGTGTTGGCGTCTCTCTATGTAGTATACTTCGCTGTTAAGCGTGCGGTTGATATGCTGCATCAGGGACAGCAGGGTCTGTTCGTTAGCCTGTATGTGTTGCGCGCTTTCATTAAATAAGCAGAGCGTGGTTTTCATGACTTGTATTTGATTTTTTAATCCTTCCTTCAGGGTCTGGTGGGACGCCTCCAGGCGCGTTATCTCTTCGTGTAGTTCCTTTGCGTCGGTGGCATCCATGTTTCCCGTGATGGCTTTGATTATGCTTCCGAGGCCATCTATCAATCCTCGGCGCTCTCTGACGGGGCGCGTCCCGAGGAGGTCGAATACGGTCAGTATTCCTGTCTCTATTCTTTTCTTCATTCTCGGAACCGAGTCGCTTATGACGGGGCATATATCATTGGCGCGAGTTTCGCTCTCGCACAGCTCCGTCAGACGTTGTAGGCTTTTGCTTATCTCCCCCTCTCGGTGCAGTAGTGCAGCGAGGTCCAGCCTGATTATCAGTCGCCACGTCGATTGAATTATTGTAAGGCTCCCTATGTTCTCGTAGTAGATGCCCGGGGTGCTGGCGAAAGTGCTGACGACGTAGTCGGCTGTACTCGGTGTGGCTGTGGTTTGTCCATACCTTGCTGCGATTAATCTGCAATCAGACGAGGGGAGGAAAGCGTGAGTTCTCCCTCTTTCGTTGCAGTCTCGCGAGTTTCGCACGAGGGCTTTTTGGCTCATTCTTGTTCTCACAACCCGACCGGAACAATGTCTACGATTCTCGTCCGTGTGTCCAGGACCTCGCCCTATGGGGCAGCCCTCTGTAGGGGGGACGATTTGTCTCCCGCTGTGTTAGAGCTAATCGTAAGTATCCTCCTTACCTTGCTTGGATTTTTTTTTTTTTTCTATAAAATTCTTATTTATGTTAATTTTGGTTTTCAGAGCTCCCTGATCGTTGTACCCAGAGGGCCCAGTCGTCGCTGGCTCTCCGACGAGTTTCAAGAGCGCGCGGCCATACGCAGCCGCCGCCGAGACAACCGGCGAGCGGTGTACTGTTTGTGGGGCCTGGGGCCTTGGCTCGGGGACGAGGAGCCATATTTTGATTTCGTCGGGCTGCGCCGGCTCTTCGCAGAGGAGCCGCTTCAAACTTGCCCTGATTGCGGAACCGTCTTTGTTTCATAATAATCTTTCGGAAAATTTATGTTTTTATGTTACTTTCTCATTTATTATTATATTATATCATATTCTCATTTATAACATTTATTATTATATTATTTTATATTATTTTATATCTCATTTATAATTCAAAAGTTTAATTATATTCTCTTTCTTTAAAAGTTTCCAACTTTATTGAATCTCCTTGCCTTGCGCTCCGTGGAGCTCCTAACCCTCTCTTATTTAGTTTTTTAATGATCAATAAATAGTTTCAGGCGGTTGGCGTGGACCGCCTGAATTTTCCGTCCCTTCTGGACGACGTAATTGACGGGAGGCCTTGCTTCCACTATCTCGTGGGGTCCCGTCCACTTCGGGGTCAGCTTGGCCGTCCGCCCCCTGCGCACCGTCTCGTCACGGAGGAGTACGCGTTCGCCGACGCGGTACTCCTGCTCCTGTGCGCCTTGGTCGTATGTGGTCTTCGACCGTCTTTTCGCGCCTTCCAGGTTGTCTCGTGCTACAGTCCATGCGGCGCGTAGTCGTTCGCGTAGCTCTTGGACGTAGTCGTCGTATGCATAGGTGCGACGGGGCTCCTGCTTCACGGCGGTCGGTAACTCCGCTTCGCGTCCATACACCAATACATGGGGTGACAATCCGGTCCCTGTATGTGGAGTGGTGTTGTACGTGAACATCGCGTATGGCAGCCACTCGTCCCAATTACCTTGGTCCTCGTTTATGAAATTTTTCAGGTATTCAGCGAGGGTGCGATGCGATCTTTCTAGCGCGCCGTTTGACTCTGGGTGGTATGCAGTCGTTTGTATCTTCTTGATTCGGAGCAGTCGACACATCTCTCTGAAGGTCGAGCTGAGGAAATTCGTGCCTTGATCTGATAATATCTGATATTATTTCCGGTGTCCCGTGCCGGCAAATCAATTCTTCTACGAGCGCTTTCGCTACTGTCGGAGCCTCTTGGTTCGGTAGTGGAATTGCTGCGCTGTATTTGGTAAGTGCGTCTTGAATCGTAAGTATATATTTTTTCTCGTTGACGCTTTCCGGTAGCGGTCCTACGATGTCGACCGCAACTTTTTCAAACGACCTCGAGGGGGTGTCAGTTACCACCATCGGTACTCGTTCCCTTTTCCCGATTTTATTTTTCTGGCAGGATTCGCAGGATGTTATATATTTTTCCAAATCCCTTCTTATGCCGGGCCAGTCGTACTTGGTCCGGATCCGATGCAGTGTACGCCTGATACCCTGATGCCCTCCTAAGGGGGTGTCGTGGTATTCTTTTATGATTTTCAGGCGGTCTTCGAAGGAGGGAGCGGCTACGCCACTGCGGCAGTCGCTGCGCTCTTTCATAACGCTGTCTTCTTCTGTGCTGCTGGAAGTTCGTAGGCTACGGGCCCCTCCGTGCCGCGCTTCCTCAGCAGGCCTTTGCGGTGCTCTGTCCGCAATTTCTTCGCTCGGTGTGCCCACCGGTGGCTCCGCCGTTGGGTCGCTCTCTCTCTCGAGCGGCCTTGCAACGTTCGCCTTTCGCGGCCTTCCGCGCTTCGCGGGTCCGCCATACTGTGCTGGGCCCGCTCTGTCCTTGTCAGCGGTGCTCGCAGTCTTACCAGTGGCCTGCGTATGTAGCTTGTGTGGTCTACCCCTTCCCCGTCCGCACGGCTTTTCGGCGGGGCTGTGGGGTTCAGTAGAGCGTTCTGCAGGCACGCTGCGAATCTCTCTGTCCTCTTCTGGCGCATTGGCCAGAGCGGCCTCTCTCTCTGCCGCGTTGCTAGGCTGGCCCGGGGTATTCTCGGCTCTCCGCTTTGTGCGGCTGTCCGTACCCGGGCGCTTGCTGTCCTCGTCTCGCTCACGGGCGAGCTTGACCTCTCGCTCCAGCGAGCTACCATGGCTATACGGGATATCTTCGGCTGTCCGCTTTGTGCGGTCTTTCGTTGTGCCTACTTGCCCCGTCGTGCTGTCCTCTTCCGACTCACAGACTTCGTTCCTAGCTCTCGCTTGGGTCCTCGTAGTAGCGAATATACGACTTAACGCATCGGCGTTTGTATTACGCTTTCCGGCCTTATATTCAACGTTAAATTCGTGTTCGGCCAATTTAATTTTCCAACGCATTAATCTCGAACCTGGGTCCTTTACTCCGAACAGCCAGGTGAGCGGTTGGTGGTCCGTCACTACCGTGAAACGTGTACCATAAATATATGGTCGAAATTGAGCGAGAGCCCAAACTATGGCGAGTAGCTCTTTTTCCGTGGTTGTATAATTGAGCTCGGCCTTTGACATGGTGCGGCTCTCGTAACATATGGGCAAATCGTCCCCGATCTTGCCTTGCGATAAGATTGCGCCGAGCGCCCTGTCTGAGGCATCTGTCGTTACAACAAACGGCTTCGTGAAGTCTGGATACTGCAGTATCGGTGCTGTGGTAAGGGCTGTCTTCAGTTCTTCGAAGGCAGCGTCTCTTACTGCGGTCCACTCGAATTCGACCCCTTTCTGGGTTAATTCTGTGAGTGGCTTCGCGGTTCTCGAGAAGTCCTTGATGAATTTTCGATAGTAGCCAGCTAGTCCGAGGAAAGATTGTACTCCTTTTATATTTCTCGGTACTGGGAATTCCCTTACTGCTTCCAGTTTCTGCGGATCAGCACGTACGCCCTCTTTGGATATGATGTGGCCGAGGTACTGCGTTTCCTTGCGCAGGAACTGGCACTTGCTCGGTTGCACTGCTAATCTGGCTTCTCTTAGCCGCTGCAGTACCTCTCGTAACCTGTCATTGTGCTCCTTGAAGGTTTTGCCGTGAATTACTATGTCGTCTAAGTACACATAGCATTTGACGCCCTGTAGTCCGCTAGCATTTTGTCTGTCGGCATCTCCACTTTTCTTTCTCGTGGGCGAGTTTAGCCTCTCGCTCCGACGAGTTATAGTGGTTGCCTTGGGTATCCTCGACTCTCCGCTTTGTGCGGCTGTTCGTATACCCGATTGCGCTATCATTCTCTTTTTTGTGGGACTTTCTGTCCTGTCCCACTTGGGCTCGTGTGGTCGCATATATGCGACTAAGAGCATCTGCATCAGTATTTCTTTTTCCGGCTTTATGCATTTTACCGGACCCATGCCCCGATTTTACGGTCTTCCCAGGCAAGGGTTGCGATCCTAGGTCCTTCGATCCGACCTTAAAGGGTGCGCGATATTGCACCTCGTGCGTGCGCTGTCACTTGTTCCCTCGTAGTTGGAATACACCGTTGTATTCGCACACTATTCCTGCGCGAGCTGCTTGCTTTTCACTGCTGGGGGGCACCAAGTCGGGCTTCCGTTGGCGCTGCGCAAACCGTTTGGCCTTCTTCCCCGTGCTCTCTGAGCTAACGCGCAGTGCCTTGACCTGGCGGCTACGTACGGTCTTCGCTATCTCCGACGGCTCGCATGTCACCGTCGGCTGTTGCACTTCCCCGTCGCATTTAGAAACTTCTAAACTCACTCTTTTGATTCTTGACGGTGTGACACGGGGTCTCTCTATGATGCCTCGGCCGATCCCGCTCCTTGTAGGTAGTCTGACAAGTGTATTTTCCTTGGCGGCATCCATGTTAGACCCGTTTTCGAAAGGAAGATTTATCTTTGTAAGCAGGCCTATGTATTTGCACGTGGCGGCAGTTCTACTGCGTGGTGACGAATATATCCTCGTCGCGCCGTCCCGTAGCGGCATGCAGTGCCCATACAACTTGAGCATCTTGCCATGCAGGATGTCCGCTTTATGCTGCTTGATAAAGTCCATGCCAAGTAATCCGTTGACCTTCAACGGCACATTGTTCGGAACGATGTAGAACCAATGCTCTACATTTAGAGCCGGTGTCTCGAGTGTGATTTTCGCTATTCCTAGAGGAGTAAATTTTTCGCCCGCTACCCCTTGTAATTCCACTTTGCAGTCTTTCACCATAGTCTCGGGTTTGAGACAGTCTTCTTTAATGATGCTGCATTGGGCTCCGGTGTCTGCCTTGAGGGTGAGTACCCCAGACACGGCCAGCGATGCAATAATATCGAAATCACTGGCGGTGGCACTCGACGCCGGCAACGTTACTTGTAGCAGTTGTAGCTTGCTTGCGGGCTTTTCCTGGGCTGTTAGTGTGTTCAGCCTCATCGTTGCCAGCGGGCGGGTGTCCGTGTTATTCCGACCGGTACCCGTCGTTACTGTCGTTTTTTTTTCCTTATCTTCCGAGTCCTTTTGACGTTGGGGCTGCTGTGTCGTCCGAGCGGGTTCGCTCTGGTTTAGCGATAACCTCTTTCTACAGTCCCTCCACACGTGGCCCTTCTTCTGGCAGTAGTTGCACACGATGTCGACGTTGTGTATGGACTTATTTTCACTGGGCATTGGCAGGCTCACTCTTCCCGATCTCCGGGTGCAGTCTCGTGCCAAGTGTCCGGCGTTCCCGCAGGTGAAACAATTTTCGTTCTGCCGGGATGGTGCGCCCTGGGACCTTCTGGGGTGGCTCGACGCTCCCCTAGCCCTCCCTTAGGCTGCACCATGTTGGTTATCTCTATGGCCCCGGCCACGGAGTCATGCAACGTTTGGTAATTTCTAGCACGTACCAGCACTTGCACCTGGCCGTGCAGGCCGTTTTCGAAGTTGGCCTGCGCGCTTCTTCGTGTGACGCTCTCGACGGTGATCTTTTGATCCTCCGTTTGCAACGGCTCACAGAGTATTTCGGCGATGTCAACCGTGATCCTCTCCGTCCTTGCCGCGTAGGCGGCGATGTCCTCGTTCTGTCCCTGCCGGAGGGAGCTGAACTCCATTTGCAGTGCGGCCAGGGACTTTCGTTGTCCGTACAACGCTTCCAACTCGCTCCTGAGTTGCGCCATGGTTCTGATGGTTTTGTGCTGCAGTTGTCTTGCTGCCGCACCCTCTAGCTTACTCATAACGATCAACTCGAGGAGAGTGTCATGCTCCTCCTCTGCTACCCTGCGGAATATCGTCTCGCAGGACTTTAAGAAGAGAGGCAATGCCTTTGAATCTTTGCCGTCGAATGTTTTTACCATTTTTATTCCGAGACTGAGGCTGAGCATGTTTGAGGGCCTCTGCGTCTCCTCGAACCGCGTGCGTCTCGGGGGCAGCGCGGGGGGCGGGATGTCCTCCATCCCCGCTCCTCCTAGCCGTCGCTGGAGCTCGGCAATTTGCTCTCGTAAGGAGTGGATTAGTTCGTACTCGTCTGCACCTACCTCGTTGAGCGTGCCTGCCAAGTTTCGTCTTGCTGACGGTGTTTCAACCCCCTGTAGTTCGCGATCGAGTTCGCGTCGACTTTGCTCGTGCTCGCGCTGCAGCCTTTCGCACTGCCGTCGAGCTCTTACCAAGTCACGGTGGCTCCGGTCGATCGCCTCTAAACGATCTTGTACTCGTGAAGTCACCGATCGTGCAGTTGTACCGGTAGCTGACGGGAAACCTACGCGATCTATCGTTTGCAAGCTTCCGAGTTCCCGCTCGTCCATGTCCTCATCTATGTATTCAGGCGTTCGTTCGCCAGTAGCCATATTGAACACGTCGTCGCTACCTATGCTATTGTTATCGCGAAATGCCGTGCCCCTGAGAGGGTTTACGCCGAACTCGGCGTCCAGTCGGCCTGCGACGGCCTCTTGCCTATCGGTGGGGATTCGTCCCGACGGCGCGAGCTCTGTTAACGCCCTGCGCGCTTCGTATACTATTTCCCCTACGGCGGCAGCTAATCCAGCTGTGGAGTCTGCCCCTTCGCCGGGAGTCGCAGTTCCTAATGAATTGACTCTACGTTTCGGTTTCGCTCCCCTAAATATCGGCATGTTGCTAATTTCGCGGCGAACAAAACTCTAAAATATGCCCACAAAATTTCTAGAGATATTTTCTCCAAATTTTCCAAAATATTTTTCCTGACTGGCTTCAGTTTATTGGCTATGTATGAGTATAAAGTAACCGCCACTTACAGAAAGATGATCTGGTAGACGGTCCTTTTCATTGCGATGTCCTCGGGTGCTGTTCCTTCGGTGCTGTAGACCCGTTGTCTCTTAGCTTTCCTCGAAGGTTGGTCCAGTTGTCCTCCCTGGTACCGTTGACCCGTATCTCCGTTGGTTCCTGGGTTCGTCCTTGGTGCGTCGCCAACGATTGCGCGACGGCTTCTTTTCGAGTAGCTGCTGTGCGTACTCGGTTGCACACTTTGTGCGGTTTTCCGCGACTTGACGTGACACCGTCAATCGGGACTTTAAACGGTTGACCAATACGTCACCCCGCACCGACGTTCACTTCACGCTTCGCGTTAGATTAGTCGGGTTTTCACGAACTACACTGGTGTCCTTGCACGCGTCGTAGTCGTCACTTCAGAGTATTCTCAACTTTGTCCAAAACACTTTTGTCCTAATAAATCGCGAATCACTTAACTTCGGCAGATCCCACCGCTGCCACCAAATGTTAAGCCGGTACCGGGTAATTAGATTATTCGGTATTCGGTATAATATTAAAAAGTTATTATTTTTCGGGATCGTTTGCCGATAAGGAGATGGATCTCGAGTTATCGATGAAAACACGAATTTATGTAAAAGGAAGTATTTATTATAGGCAACGGTGACTTTCCGTTGTCTATTTAGAATTAAAGTAAGAAAGTACAATAATGCGTTGTTTCGAGAATTTTACGAGGAACCAACCGTTCTCTGCTAAGTCGAAATTAATTCTGTCCTTTCGTAAAGCAGTTGCTAACTGTCTTCACGAAAATCCCTTAGTTGGCAGCTTTAGCTTTAGCCTATCGTAGATCGCCTCGCGAGTCGCTTCATGCTGCGTCGGCGTCTACTTCGCATCCCGTCTTGTATGACAGCTATCTTTCAGAATTCCATCTCTAACTGTGTCCGCTAAGGAATATTCCTGAGAATACGTTAGAGGAATATTCCGCGACACAACAAAGCAAAAGAACTATACAGAAGAAGTGAAAAATATGAAGACGGAGGCGTAAGCATGGGATAAACAAAGAGAGATAAAAGAAGGTCGGAACGAGAAAGCGAAAATACTGAGGAAATCAGGTGGAATGCTGTACACATTCTTTGCAAATTTCAAAGCAGCTTTTAACACTATTAACTGACGAATATTATGGAGTATGCTAGAGAAAAAGGGGGTGAAACCTTACTTGATAAGAAGTATCGGGACTTCTATGATGAAGTTAAACGTTATTTCCATGTGAATGGGGCAGAGACTGAAGAGTTTTGGATTAAAAAGGGGGTGATACGGGGATGCCCACTACCGTAATGAAGAAATAGTTGATTCAGTATTTTGGGCATTTTACGTGGTCAAACTCGGAAAAGAGTAACATATGATATAAAGAAGTGTTGGAGAAAAACGGAAATCGCAATGAAATAAACTTGGAAAATCGGTAAAAGAAGATTCGGCGATGACTACAAGAACACAATAGTGATATTCGACCATCTGGTAAGTAGCATATCACTGTACGGTCCGAAAATAGAGGGGCGGATGGATTAGTAGAGAAAGCCATTTATAGAAAGACAGACAGGGCGTGGCTCCCCCGGTCCCCCTTGGCGCCAGGGCGTGTCTAGACTAGCCCCGTCCCCTCCCCACCTATGCTGTATTCTCATTTGTGGGTCCTTTAGTGTAGAGGGGGCGTATCTGCCTTTACCACCCTATCCGTGTTCCTGATTGGTCCCCCACAAACCCCACCACCCCTACCCTTATCCCTGATTGGTCCCCCAGCAGTCCCCACCCCCAGACCACCTGTCTCAGTGATGTGATTGGTGCTTGCTCCGCCGCGCTATCTGGCGGATTTTGACCCATACTTAATTGCCGATGCGCCATCTACTATTGGTAATCATGCTACCGACAACCGGTAAAGTAGATCGAATGTTGGCAGCCGGATAAGTAGAAAATGTAGCGGCGATCGGTAAAGTAAATCGGTTGTCAACCGTAGATATGTAACCGATCATCGCTAGAGCAAATTTGGGACTTACGGAAGATAAGTAGATTGGGTCTTACGGAAAATAATATTGTGTACCCATCCACCAGTTAAACATGCCCCAACGTCGATAACTGAGTCCCCTCCACAGCTTTTTAAAAAATATTTTTTTCAATTAAAAAATTGTCAACTGTTCATAATATTCATGGTAAGTGAAAACGCTCCTTATTTTTCAGCTCCATAAAAAACTGTTTTATTTTGACATTTTCGTAGAAGAAACTGCAGTTACGGCGAAATGGTGGTGAACTGTTAATACGTGTTGTCATACCCGATTTGTTGTATTGTAATAGTGCTCCGATTTGGTGAGATTCCAGGGATCCTTGCAGCAGTCGATCACAAGTATACTGGCAATTCATTATGGTTGGAAAGAGAGCCAAAGATGCTTCCACCCATCAAGTTCTTTTTTAACTAACCTTTTCGCAGCTGTTACGATTATATACAGGGTGATTCAAAAAAAGTGACCGACCCGCAGTATGCCGATAGCTGAGGTCATTTTAAGCACAATTACTTAGCGGTTTTCCGAAAATCTCAAAAGTTTATTAATGAGATGCAATTAAAGTCAAATAATAAATGACCAATCAGGAGCACATACGCTTCCCGCGCCGGAAGTCGGCAAATGTTCGATGGAAACCGAGACCTCGGTCTGCGGCAACGTCGGACGGGATAGTATAGTAGAATGACGCATGTCATTTGTTCATTCGCATGGGTTTTTTTATGCGCGATCGAAGAAAATAATTGAAAGGTGATGTGCTCGTGATGTGTTCCAAAGTGAAAAAATGGGAATAAAATGTTAATAATACTTTAACCAGATGTAATTATTTATTATGTCTTAACCTTTAAACGTTCCAAATAGTGTTTGTAATTGTGTTTTGTTCTCTCTAAATAAATAATTGTACATTGAAATGTGTGGCACTCTATAACTGTTATCTCTATGATAATAATTAAAATGCAATGAATCTCCTAGGCCATGGTTCATTTAATATATAGTATTTAATTATGATAAAAATTATGATGTGTTCATGACACAAATTATAGCGTATAAAAAGTCACAACTAGCGAATGCCTTTCGCCACTAGAAATGAGATATGTAGTAGGTATGCGTGACAAATGTCATATTTCGCACCTGACAATACAACTTGAAGCTTCAAATTATTAACGACAGCTTCATTAATATGAGGAGATGTTTTTACCTTTATAAGAAAAGTTAAGTAACACTTGATACATCGATGCATGGCAGAAGAGACTGCGATGCTACCAAAGGTGCCAAATCTGTCTGAAGCAGCTGCATTAGGACCAGAAGACGCTTCCATCAACATCTATAAGACTTTTCTATTATACTTTTCTTATAGCTACGCATGACAAAATCAATCGCCCTGCCCTGCCGATGCTGCTTGAGTCTCCAAATTGTTGGTGGTTAGTAAGTATAAGGTGATAGCGAGATGATAGTGAGGTGCGAGGAAGGTGAAAGCAAGGTGAGCGGACGGCAAGAGTGAGATCAGATCAAGGTGAGAGGAGCTTGTGATCAAGGAGAGAGCAAGTTAAGACGAAGAGGCTGGAGTTAAGGATGGAAAGGTAAACATCTTAACGCTCTTAATTCCCTGAGCGTTAAGATATATGTAAAAATTATTGAAATTACCACCAGATTATTGAAATTTGCAATAAATGAATTATAATTTTTCTCCTGGTAATTAGCTGGCAGTTCACTGTGTAACTTGGCAGATATCTTTTTTTGATTGTGTAAACAAATTGGAAAATCAGTTGAGTTATTAACTAAAGCCTACTAGTAAGGCACTACTACAAAGACACATTTACTTCGAACCCACGATTCCTCGATTTTTACCACGGTAAGTAAGTTTAGGGTACAACGACATTTTCACAACAGACCAGCCTACAAATTATCAGCCGCGCCTTATCAGCTCTTTAAGGCCGCGAAAATAGCTGATGCCGCGGGGTCGCCGCCACCGCCACAGCCGCCGCCGCGGTATAAGCTTATTTAAGAGTCTGCTGATTGATTTTGATAGACACTCGTCGATATGGATACACGTTGGAAACATCCGTGGACAGCTGTGATAAACGGTCCTACGGGTTGTGGTAAAACATATTTTGTAAAAAAATTCTTTAAATACATGCGCGAAATGACGGATGTCTCGTTCGAGCGTATACTTTTTTATTACTCAGAGTGGCAGTCCGGGTATTCAGAGTACGGTGATAAAATCGAATTTCGCGAGGGTTTACCGCAAGCAGTAGACTACTCGAATGATGAAAGACCTAAACTTGTGGTCATTGACGATCTAATGCGCGAGGCATCCAACAATAGTGTAGTCGATCTTTTCACCAAGGGTAGCCATCATAAAAATCTTAGTGTCATTTTCATCACGCAAAATCTCTTCCATCAGGGTCACGGGCAGCGCGATATCTCCTTAAACGCTAATTATATCGTTGTCTTCAAAAATCCGCGAGATCGCGCGCAAATTCAGCACCTAGCCCGCCAGGTATGTCCCGAGAATCCGCGATTTTTGCAGGAAGTATATTTCGATGCAACAGCCGCACCGCACGGCTATCTATTATTCGACTTGAAACAATCGACGCCTGATAATTGTCGATTTCGTGCCTGTATATTTCCCGATGACCAATACCATTACGTTTACGTGCCTCAAAAAGCAATAAAAGTTCGCGATGCGTCGCGCGATGTACCAGTAATGCGCTTGTAATGGTGTTGCGCGGACCTCTCGATAAAAAGCAGATAATTATATTGCAATCGTTGTGTTATCTGAAGCAAGAGCAACGACGTGCAATTTTGCGCAAAGCAGATGTACCGCTCGTACGCTGTATATGCGAGTGTGCTCTAAACGTTTTACAGGGAAACGTGAGTCTGAACAACGTGCAAAAGAATCATCTTCGGAGGCACGCGACAATTCTTCGACGACTAGCCGCCAAAAGGGGAAATTGGAGCGGTAAGAGGAAGATCATCGTCGTGCACTGTGTCGGATTTCTCAAGTTGCTTCTTGTGCCTGTCTTGGCCTACGCGAGACATGGAATATGCCAGAAAGATGGTACTTATTTCTCATGATAACATTCATCGTCTCGCTGGACTCGCCACTACTGCTGCTACTACTACTACTACTACTACTAGTGCAGACCCGTTGCCTTCCGTACAGACTACCGGTACGCCATTATCGCGCCTCGACTCTGAGCTGAGTGAAATTCTAAACTCTCACTCGTACAAGAGCGAGAGAGAGAAGTGGATAGCGTACCAACAGGTTTTACAGCGTTATCTTCACATGGTCGAGTACGATAATGCCGTACCGAATATTTCATCAAAACGAAAAGTAGCAATACTCGATAGCCACGAGAATAAATCCGACGACGTTTTCATGAACAAAGTTAAATCTCGACTCAATGACACACTTATTATCGATAGCGTACCAAAAAAATTTTTATCTAAAGCAATATCGTTGCTTCGCAACTTGCATCGCAGCGCCGTTGGTAAAAAAATGACATGGGATCGTAACGGCGTTGTTTCCATAGACGGCAGAAGAATTTCAAATTCCAATATCGTTGATCTTGTTAACGATGCTATGCGAGCTAGAAAACGCGAGAAACCCATCGGACGATCTCACTTTGCCAAACTCCTGCGAGCGATACAGATGCCACGCCAATTTATCGGTAATCCCGAGTTACTACACGAGCCTAAACCTACATCATCCTCGACACCACAGCGGCGTCTTATTTTACCGCGCGAAAACGATAGTAGCAGCAGCAACAGCAGCAACGGTAGCAACAACAACGACGACGAGGCCGAGACCGCACACTCAAACAGAGATTTAATTCTCACGGCTGAAAACGACATCATCGAGGGGGAGGAGGGGAATGAAGAAGAGGACGAACAATTGCAAAACTTCGCACAAGCAGAATATCGACCACCCACACAGTTAGAAAAGAAAAAGAAAAAGAATCCATTTAACTGGTCATCGCTAAAATTATGAAAATTCTTCAAAAAATCTATTATGACACCGCTCATCCTGCTTCCTATTCTCGAGCAAAAAATTTGGCCCAGGTGGATCGAAGAGTAGCGCGAAAAAATGTTTTACCATGGCTCGAGACACAGGATTCATATAACATGCATCGCCTCGTACGACGACGATTTCCCCGTCGTACGTACAGCGTGAGTAATATAGACGATGTATGGGAGGCTGATTTAGCTGATCTTCGCTCGATAGCCACGTACAACGATGGGTACGCGTATTTGCTTGTTGTTATCGATGTGTTGAGCAAATACGCGTGGGTCGAGGCTTTGCGTGACAAAACGAGCGCAAACGTGGCCCGCGGTCTCACACGCATACTCGCGCGCAGTAACAATCGTCGCCCGCAACAATTGCAAACTGATCGAGGCAAAGAATTTATCGGCGCACCGTTTCAGCAAATTCTCAAGAAAAAAAATATCGATTTTCGCGCTGCTCGTAACCCTGATATAAAAACCTCGATTGCCGAACGCTTTAAACGAACAATAAAAGAGCGAATGTGGCGCTACTTTACATACACGCGAAATAAGCGTTACATCGATGTTTTACAAAATTTTTATATGCTTATAATCACACTAGACACAGTGGAACGCGTATTCCTCCGAGCGAAGTAACCCTCGAAAATGCCTCTATAGCCCGAGACAATTTAGCACGGCGTTACGAGCGTAACGCGAAAAAAATTAAAAAGCCTAAATACAGCGTCGGTGACTTGGTACGTATCAGTACAGCTAAAGCAGCTTTCGTGAAAGGATATGAGCGTGGTTGGAGTAACGAATTATTCAAGATTCAACGAATATCGGTGAATCGAGAAACATTCGTGTATATTTTCACGATCTGAATAACGAGACTATCGACGGTATTTTCTACGAGGCAGAATTATCACGAGTACGAGTGCCTCCGTCATCTGAGAAGACGAAAGAGAAGAAGAGGACAAAGAAGAAGAAAAACGCTCGGGATCATCGTCCGTAATAAATATGAGCTCCAAGGATAGCTCTTTCTTTGTCGTACTACCGAGCAACAGTAGTATGCAGTATTTTCCGGATAATACGACGACGAAATTTATTACAAAACTACCGCGTCAGATACGCCTGCACGGAGAATGGTCTGTTTCTCTTGTGGAAATTGCTTATCCGATGACTCTTTTACATGTTCCTACTGTAGAAAATCTCGTAACTTTTGAGGATGGTGATTATGATTTATCGGGCTTAAATCTTTTAACACGGAGGCGCGCTGATAGAGACCAAGTAGCGCCTGGTGTATATCGCTCCATAGACGCTCTTTTGGAGAGTATAAATCAGTTACCTCACGTGGCCGATCATTTGCGCTTTCAATCGCTTCCGAGCGGGCAGGTCGAAGTGGCACGCGTATGCGACGATTTACGCTACCACGACTTTCGCGTATCGCCCGCTATCGCAAGGCTACTAAAATTCTCGGAAGAGGCCTGTAGGTCCGTAATGATAGAACCGCATTGCGAATACACAGAGTCGAGGCCTGCATCTCTCACCGGTGCTATACCGGGCAGCATGTTTTTATACACAGATATCTGCGAGAGCTATATTACAGGCGATGTACAGACACCCCTCTTACGAGTTGTTCCCATTGATACTGATGACTGTCTGTATGGTTCGATAAAAATTAAATCGTTTTCAACGCCACGATATATACCTCTCTTGCGCAATAATTTACACACTATCGAGATCGATATAAAAGACGAATTTGGGGATCCTATACCATTCGAGCAGGGAACGTTGACTGTGACACTACATTTCAAAAGGTCCCACGATTGATTACACCACTATGGATGATATTGACAGTGTGCAGCACGGATGGGGTCGTCGCGGGTACGGTGGCATTAGCCATGTTTATATCGGAACACCTAATCAGCGAGGACACGGTATCGGTAGCTTTCTCGGGGGCCTGTTTCGTCGAGTGTTACCACTTTTAAAGAAGGGCGCTAAAGCAGTTGGAAAAGAGGCGTTGCGCGCTGGTGTGAACGTAGCCGGTGATATCCTCGATAGAAATATAGCTGTGAAAGATGCTATTCGCGAGAGAGCGCGAGAATCAGGCAGTAATCTCAAACGCAAAGCCTCTGAAAAAATTGACACTCTCATGCGGGGCTCTGGTTATAAAAAGCGCAAAATTTCACGTACTCCTCATTCATCGAACGAACGTAAACCACGACGTATCTCCCGTAAAAATAAAAGTGTAATAAAGAGAAAAACAATAAAGAAGAAGAATAATAATAAGAACAATAAGAAGAAGAAGAAGACTCGTCAACGAAAAGTTGCAGATATTTTTGGATAGCTGAAACAAGATGGCTTTTCTATATGCGCACTCGTACGAGTGTCTTAAATCGGAACTTGAATTATTTTCACTTCCACCGACGCAAACTACTATCGAAGGCTCCAATTGGGTGTATTACAAACCAATATCTTCGCTAACAGATGATTCACCGATTGAATTTGTTATCCCCGGACAGGGTGATGAGTATATCGATCTCGCACATACTATGCTTAGTCTGAGAGTGAAAATAACATCTCCTACCATTACGGAAATTGCCGCGGGCACATCGTCGAAAGTGAGTGCCGGCCCTGTAAACAATCTCTTGCATTCTATGTTTAATCAGGTGGATGTATACCTCAATCAAAAATTAGTTTCACCGCCAAATAATGCCTACGCTTATCGAGCGTACATAGAAACACTTTTGAATTACGGTCCAGCAGCAAAAAATTCGCATCTCACGAGCGTTCTCTGGTACGACGATACACCCGGAAAAATGGATGATATAACATCGGAAAATACGGGTCTTGTGAAGAGAAAACAATTTTTAAATGTCGAAAAAACTGTAGACTTGCTCGGTCATCTGCATTGCGATATATTCAATAAGGAGCGGTTCCTATTAAATGGCGTCGAGATGCGCCTACGGTTGGTGCGGTCTAGAGATTCATTTTGTCTTGTGGGGGATACAAAGAATGGTCAATGCGGCTTAAAGATTCTCGAGGCATCGCTTCTCGTTCGTAGAACAAAAATAGCTCCTGGTGTGCTGCTCTCGCATGCTAGAACTCTAGCAAAATCTACGGCTAAATATCCTTTCACGAGAGTCGAGGTAAAAGCCGTTTCAATACACTCTGGTGTTCATGGAGAGACTATCGATAATATCGTGTTAGGTCAATTGCCGAAGCGTATAATTATCGGTTTTGTCGATAACAAAGCGTTTAACGGTGACTTCAGTATGAATCCGTTCAATTTCCAAAATTACAAGATAAATTATCTCTCATTGTATGTAGATGGTGCTCAAATACCTTCGAAACCGTTACAACCTGATTCCGTTACAACGTTGTTTTCGGGAACTGGAATACATTTCTTGAACGACGGTAATTCGATCGATCGCGATAATTATCGCGATCGATACTGTCTGTTTGCTTTTGATTTGACACCCGATCTTTCGGCGAACAGCAATACACATTGGAATTTAATAAAGCACGGTCGTGTGAGAATAGAGGTACGATTTGAGGATGCGCTTGCTTCAACGATAAATTGTGTAGTCTACGCGGAATATGATAATGTCCTTGAAATTGATGCCTCTCGGCAAGTAATGGTGGATTTTACCGGATAAGCGAAAAATGTGCTGATGTCAGCATAAAATTATTTCGTGTTAAGACACGTAGAAGCGTGTCCGCGAGTAACTAATCAGTCGAACTCGGGCATCTGTACGGATTAGACGTGAAAATGGATATCGTCGTGGATATACAGGGAATGCGTGGTAAAGACTCGGAATTTATTCCGAAAGAAATTGCCGTGGTAGCAGTGGATAGACCGTACTCTGCTCATTGGATCGTTGCACCGCCGTCTCACTTTGCCGAATTACCACAGCATTCGAGAAGCCAGAATAATTTTCTCTCAAAATATTTTCACGGTCTGGAGTGGTACGAGGGCGATGTGAGCTGTAATCAAGCATACGCTAACTTGCGTGAAATTTCGCGAAAATCAAGACGCATCTATACACGCCGTCACGAGAAGGCTATACTTCTTTGCGATATCACGAGTCGTGAAATTTCCAACCTGGAGGATGAGGAGGGCGCCCCATCGTACACATTTATGCCGAAATCTTTGCGAAAATGCTTCAGACACGCTATAATAAACGATACAGCGTCTTCGCATTGTGCAATGCGCCAGGCTTTCCAAAAAAAAAATTGGCTTCGCGAGCATCCATTTAAAGGAGAATCATACATGGATGTTTGGTCAGCAGACGAAGAGGAAGAGAATAAAAAAGAGGAGAAATCTTCATCATGTGGTCGTGACACGATCGACGATGCTGTGAAATAAATTTTGCATATATATACGTCTTTCAAACCGTATCGGTCATCATTTAATCATTGACTATGTGTTCAGCATGAACACTAGACAAATCTACGAGAGTCTGCAGTATCTACCACTTTCAACCGTTGGCGTATACCCGGCTGACAGAATTCCTCGTGTATGGTCGTTACCAGCCGGACTCGTAGTTAACACGGATAACCACGACGGACCTGGAGAGCATTGGATCGCCATGTACGTTAACCATCATGGAAAAGGAATGTACTTTGATAGCTACGGGCTACCACCGGTTATACCGCAACATCTCGCACGACTACGAAGAAACTGCAAGTTCTATCGGTACGGCCTCAAGCAGCTACAGAGTAATACGTCGGATGTGTGTGGACAATTTTGCATCGTATTCCTACATCTTATGTCGTGCGGCTTCACCATGTCGCGATTTAATAATCTCTTTAGCGATAATGTAACGAAAAACGACAGATTAGTGCGTGAATATTACAATGCTTTTGCCTCTCGACGATCAGACAGTGATAAAAATAAATTTAACGGCAGAGGAGTCTCCGAGCGAAGATTACCGTGTTTGCAGGGATGTTGCATACGACGGTAAATATCTGTAAAGTGATTCAAATAAAATATTGATTAATTAAAAACAAATACATCGGTTTACTGTGTCTCTTCTTTTATAATTATATATAAATTATAATCGATGTCTCTCGCGGCACGGTATCATATTCTGCGTCTTTTACTGCAGAGCATTCGCTTCACGAGAAGCACAACGCAAAGCGGTACACACGTGCAAAACTGCTGACATTGCATTTAAAGCGCTGCACACCTAGTTATGACTCAGAGGGGCGTTTGTTATCTTCAAACGCTGTGATCACTGCCAGTCTCATCCGGAGCATCCAGTCTGTCTTTAGCAGTGCGCGACGAAAGTCTGAATAGAAAAATGTATCCACTAAATCTAGGCCACGATCTAGCGGCAGCTTTTGTGTGTCGGGTGGTATGCGACACCGACGATAATACGGTGTGTCTGCGGTCGGAGCTAATGTGCGCGGAATTGTGCGGACTGGAGGACAATTTATATAAGTTATATATCGAGGAGTGCTCTGAGAGGAGACGCTTTTTAATCGATGACTTGTGCGTTGGGGTGTCCTGTGTGATTGTGCGTAGTCAAAGGGCCATGCGCGGGGATATCATCGATGTGAGCGATGACGGGTGCTGTGAGGTGCTGCTGGTCGATTTCGAGGAATCGATATACGTCGACTGGTCGCAGCTATTTCACCCCGAGCCGCCGATTAGCGCGTTACCGGTGATGCTCGTGAAGTGCGTAGTATTCGGCCTCGATCATTTAATTGACGAGGACGGATATCTAGAACGGGTCGATGATACGCTGATCGGAATACGTATGCGTACCCCTGACGGTGCCAGCGCTCCATGGGTGCGGGTAATTAGCATTACCAGGGCGCGTAGCTGTGGTTTTTGAGTGAGTGAGTGAGTGAGTGAGTGAGTGAGTGAGTGAGTGAGTGTGAGAGAGAGAGATAGAGAGAGAGTGCGTGTGTGTGCATATGTGTGTGCCGTTAAATATTGGAATAAATATTGTGCCCGTCACCCTGGAGAGTCGTCGCAGATGCCGCCAACGCAAGGGTGAGTTAAAAATGTATTCCAAGTATGTGTACACTTTTGCTCCATCCTACTCTTATCTCTACTCTTCCTTGTTCACCAAGGTACTCACACCACCTCACTTTACCATCTCCACGTTACCGACACTGGTCAAGCAGAGTGGGTAGCGCGGCGGTGGAAAAGTGCGGTGATGGGGGTAGCCGCGTAGTGGGGGAAGGAGTGGGATGGAGCAAAGGTGTACACATACTACTTACGAGCATGTATATAATGCCAATTTTTTTATGACTCGAGAAAAAGTTTATAAATCTACCAGACCAGGTTTATGATACCAATTTGTGATAATGCTATCATTTTCCCTAATTAATAACAAATCCAGGAATGGTATTTTATTATCTTTCTTTCTCAGTAGTAAATTGAAGTTTGGGATGCTGAGTATTGAAAATGGTTGAAGTTCGTCGAATTTGATTAAAGAGCAAATAGATAATCACGTCGTCTACGTGTCTTTTGAAAAAAATTGGAGTTTAATGAAGTTTTGACAAGCAACATTCTTCTGAATCAGCCATAACTATGTGATACAATATTGGAGTTAATGGAAAGCCCATAGAAAGCTCAAAAATTTATTTGTAAATTGTATTATCAAAAGTGAAATAAGTAAAAGACATAATTATCTCAGTTACTTTTTTAATTCGACGATAACAGGGCTCTCTCTAAACAAATACCTTCTTTTTCCAGACGGTTTAAAACTAATTGTAAAGAAACATTTGTTCAAGGAGAGGCTACATTTAATGAAATTAAAATGTAATATTAAGCAAGTAACGTGAAGTGCATAAACAATGATTTCAGAGAAGAACTGTCATTCATATTAGAAATAAGACTCTTAATACGCTTCGTCAATATTTTATGAATAAAGTCAACTTATTTTGTATGTGGGACATTTGACAGACGAAGCCATTGGCCTCGTTGGGATGTTCAGTTTATATATTTTTGGTAAATTGTACATTCTAGCTAAATTTGTATAAGATCGCTTGGGTTTTAGAGTAACGAAACACAGGTTGATTCGTCTAAAAGTATAGAGTATTATTATTAGTTACATACATAATTGTAATAATATTAATCGCAATGTGAATACGTGTTGTACTAATCTAAAAGTATAGAGAATCAACAATTAATGTTTGTGCTTCCCTATATTAATCTCGTGGAGATTGTATAAGCTTTGAAACGATATTTACACTTTATACAGTTTTATTCACTATTGCTTATTCTACTTATTTTACTTCTATTAGGTTGAGAGACGACAGACATCCGTCTCGGTAGGCTCTTTCTATCTCACTGTCTATCTCACTGTCTACCCCCCCCTCTCTAAGCCTAATCTTATACCACTATGTACACAAAGCTTATATCTACCCTCTGCAGGATGCTTAATTTTCATATGAAGGTGCAAATTGAGCGTTTTTTTTTTTTTAAGTTTACCACATATCGGTGGACATAGGGGTGATCTTTGTGATATGATACAAGCCAATCGATCTTTTCCCATGTCCAGTGTTTATTTTATAAACTGAATCTGATATTTAAAAAATTTTTTTAAATAGGCCGATTCTGATTTCATCCATTTTCCCTCTGTTCAGTTTATTTACATTTACCACATTGTAACGTACAGGCTACCTAATAACGCGCGGTGCACATACTAAGGCATCGCTACCGCACGTTATATACACCAAGTAGACTAGCTGGTACTCGGCAACTCGCGACGCTCGGTACACACACAACGGAGCACGGCTACCGAGCGTCACTCACACCATTAGGCCGGTACGTCAAAGACAAGGTCCCGTTATTCGTTCGAAAGCACCGGTAGAAAATTAAAAACCAACGAGTAATATCAAAAAGTACCAAGGCTACCAGTGAGCTACAGGAAGATGGGCTACAGGACCGCCACCAACTACAGTTATACCAAAAGCATGGGCCAACTGGAGGGGACTCCGGTATAAAAAGACCAGAATTTCGGCACTCGAGGAACAGTTTTGTTCGCAGGTGACGCCAACGCAGAAGTCCAGCTACCAGGAAGGAAGAGCAGCCAACCCTCGCTAGGTGCAGCCGTACTGATAGAGCCCAGCTGTGGTACCTGTCACATACATCTGACGGGAAGCAGCTGAGTCGGTGCTGCGTTCGAGGCCAACGCACCGCAGACCCAAACATCAACAAAGCGGTCTCACTCTCTCTGGTAGCCAAGGATCGAGCCAAATCAACCGTCTACTCTCTCGGACACGAAATGCTCCTCACAGTAGATTAAATAACGAGGATATAATATCTGCATTATGAAAGACCAGATAGCATAGAAATTTCAGTAGGGATACAAATTAAAAGATAGATTGGAGGCAAAATATAAAAAGGCGAGAAATACACAAGTTACGGCCCTGATATACCGAGTCACTGCGCATGCACTCAGAATGCATCGCACTGACGCCGGATTGTAGCAGCGGTCGGGTGGACGCGCAAGTCAGCCTTGAAACAAAATCATCATATCAGCAGTAAAGTCCACTCCCACCGACGGGCCTATAGTGAGTATTGAACGACTCAGTGGTAGACACAAGGATAGTCTCGATACTATGGGCGGCGGTCGGCTAGTTACCGACGGTACGCAGGCTAAACCACTTACCTAGGGATCGCGACGAACAGCTAGAAATTATCAAGCGGCGTTTATCATTCTGTTGTCAGATCAAGTTTAGAATACTTTCACATTAGGAATATATTATTTATCAACGTTTTCTCTCGTATCATAGCACATATTAATTATGAAACATATTCTTTAAATTCACCCGCGGACACGATTATAAATGCACTCAAGTGCCCGGGAATAATAAATTGTAAGGCACGAGGTAGCCATAATACTGAGAAAAAGGGGCGAAATAATTGAATTTTCTATGATGTATCGCATAATTCTTATCTGTTTTATTGAATAAACCCTACTTCTACCTATTACAAAAGCCTAAAATTACTTTCCTTCCTGCTCGAGTCCGAACAAGCCCATTAAGGGCAATGTTAACATTTAATACCGTTACAACATAAACTAGATCTTCTTCTTTAAATTTAAATTGTGTTTGGTTTTTATCGAATATCGATTTATTGTATTCATGAGATTTTTTTGTTCTGAGCAGTGCTAGTCTTTTATCCTGTTCCAAGTTCTTGGTGTCTTCGTTTTTTGTTTTTTTTTAAATTCAGGTGGTAACAAGTCTGTGCATTCTCCACTCAGTAGGTATTTTGGTGAAAATCCTGTAATTGTGTGATTTGTTTCGTTGTATTTATCTGTTCATTCCTGTGCTATTTTGGACCATGCTATTTTTTTCTCCCTTTCATTTAGCCTACAGCGTATTCTATTTACCAGTGTCTGATTTAATCTCTCGTTTAAGCCGTTTGAGAAAGGTGTATCAACTGCTATAAAAATTAGTTGCGTGTGTTGATTTTCAAGATAGTTTTTAAATTCGTTTGAATTTTGCGCTGAGTATTGATCTGTTAGTAGTGTCTCAATTGTGTTATCTTTTGCAACCTTCTCGGTAAGTTTTATGAGATCTTAAGCGCTTTGGCCTTTTGAGCATAAGATGTATGCAAATCTTGTAAGATGGCCTACTAATAAGTGTAAGTATTTCTTAGTTGATCTTCGAGCACCGCAACCACCAATCGTACCCAAGGACATTATTTGAAAGGGTTTTTCAGCTGGACCTAATTGTGACATTAGGCCGTATTTTTTGTTTAATCTTGATTTATTTTTTATGCAAACTTCACAGTTTTTGCATGTTGTTTTAATGTTTTTTGTCATGTTTGGTGCCGTGTAGAAGGGTTTTACTTTTGCTTCCATTTGATTTATTCCTATGTGACAGTACTCTTCATGGATTTTTTTCAACAGTATTTTTATATAATCTTTACTTAATATTATCTTTTTTCTGTTTTTTTTTCTTTGTAGTAAATTCCATCTTCCATTGTGCAGTTCCTTTCTTCTCTTATTCGTTGCTTTTGTGCTTGATCACTTTTTATATCCTCTAGATTAATACTGTTCACTGTTTTCAGGTTATCTTCGTTGTTTTCGTGATCTGCAAGGACTGGATTTCGACTGAGGCAGTCTGCTTCTGTATTCGTTTTCCCTGGATTGTATTTAATTATGAAATTGTATTGAGACAAATAGTGGATCATATCTACTAATTCATTATCTGTTCTATTTTTTACACTTAGTTTTTCCAGTGGTTTATGATCTGTGTATACAGTAAAGGAGTTTCCGAGTAACCAGTGTTGTCAAAATTTTAGGCTTTCTTTTATGGCCAAAGTTTATAAGAAGATAGCTTTTCTTTTCTTTTGAGATTCATTTAGCTTTTTTGAAAAGTAAGCTACAGGTTTTTCATCTCCATTTAACTGAGTTTGTTTTAGAATGGCTCCTAAACCATTTATACTTGCGTCTGTGTAAATATGTATTGGTAATTTCGGATTAAAAATTGCGAGGATTGGTTTAGAGCAGGGGTCTCCAAACTACGGCCCACGGGCCACATTCGGCCCGCGGACAGATTTTGGACTATTTCACTTTTTACCACCGGCAACAATGATAATATGGTTTTGGCCCTCGGAACTTACTGGAGTAATCAGTATGGCCCTAAGGCTGGAAAGTTTGGAGACCCCTGGTTTAGAGCATAGATGGTTTTTAATTATTTCAAATGCTTCTTGACACTCGTTCGACCAGTAAAATTTTGTATCTTTACGAAGTAAATTGTGTAGAGGTTCCAGTATTATTGACGCCCGTGGAGTATGATTTCTGTGAAAGTTAATCTTCCCTAAAAATTGTCTTATCTGTTTTCTGTTTTGTGGAGTTGGAAATTCTCTTATCGATTTTAAGTTATCCTTCGGAGGTGTAATTGTATTATCTTTTATTAAGTGTCCTAAGTATTTGACTGAATTAGATGCAAATTTACACTTTGTGAGTTTTAACCTAAGTCCTTCTTCTTGAATGGCGTCCAGTAACTTTCTAATGTGTGTTATATGCTCCGTAAATGTTTTTGAGAAGATTAGTATATCGTCAATATAGTTCTTTGCATTACCGGATAGACCATATTTTTTATGATGTTTCTTAGAACTCGTTGGAAAATTGCTGGGGATGTTTTTAGGCCAAATGGAAGGCATGTCCATTGGTAGTGACCTTCTTGAATTACGAATCCCGTTTTTGGTCTATCTCGAATTCTTAGCGGTATGGACCAAAAGGCCGAGTTTACATCCAAGGTTGTAAAAAATTTGCAGTCTACAGTCTCGATCATTAAGTCTTCTATCAGAGGAAAAGGTTGAGACTGAGGAACTATTATCTTATTTAGTTCTCTGAAGTCTATAGATACTCGACTTCTTTTTCCTTCATCTCTTTTGAATGCCAGTGTTATTGGTGCTGTGAAAGGACTGTATGATTCTTCAATTAGGTCGTGTTTTAATAGTTCTGTAATCTGTTTCTCTATTTCCTTTCTATCTTGTATTGAACATCTGTATGGTCTTTTATAGCAATATTTTTCTATCTGTAAGTCAATAAATGCCCCATAATTTTTTACTTTGCCTACATCGAATTTATCTTTAGCAAAAATATGTTTATATTCATTCAATAGGACATTTATTGTTTCTTTTTTTCCTGGATCTAAGTGTTCAATATCAGTAGCAAATTTATTGGTGTCGATTCCTTCATTGAAATTTACTTCATATTCTGTGGCTAATTTTCTTGGCTCTTCTTTTTCCATGTTTTCTTCTATCTTCTTCTCACTTATATTATCTTTTAATTGTTTTATATTTAAATTCCCATCATGGGTCAATCTAAAGCTTTTTATTGTATCTAGTCCCAATATGAGATCATTTTCAAACTCTTTACTGTCTAATATAAATGCATTTATATTTTTTTCTTCATCGAGTATTTTTGGTTTTAATGTTACTAATCCATCTGTTTTTCCCCTACCATTAATCGATTTCAACGTACGGCTCCATTTATCTTTTCCTCCATTTTTTAATTTTACTAATTTGGAGTTTATTACTGTAACATTTGAGCCAGGGTCATAAATTCCTGTAACTTCCAATGCGTTGTTTAGTAATACGTTAATTTTGGATAATGGAGGGAAATGTATTTTTTTTGATCTGCTGTGTTAAGTTCGACTTCTAATATTGAGTTATTAGATATATTTTTATTTTTTCTGATTTGTACCAGCAGGCATTTTCTGGGTGGTATCGATTGTTTTTACCTTTTTCTTCGCAAATCTTGCATGGCTTTTTATCATTTTTCTTTATTTCTGGTTTGGTGACCTTTTTTATGTCCCTGGTATCGTATATGCTCTTTGTAATAGTTATTTTTTCGTGTCTTCTTAATTTATTGAATAAATCTTGAGAACTCTCTAAATCTTATCTATCTATTTTGTCTCTTACAAATGCTGGTAATCCTGCCGCAATCAGATTTATTACGCTCTTGTTATCTATGTTCCTGTTTGTTTCTAGTAATAAACGCTCCTTTTTTAAAGCATAATCTAAGAGTGAACCATTTAAAAATTTATAATTTATTGCATGCACTATCGGAGACTCCTTTATCTGCGAAAGTTTCTAAAAAATGTTCTCTCCAAATGTTCCAATCTGAATTTAGTGTGTTTTTTATCAACATTGAACTATGCCAGTCTTTGCAATTATCTTCTAGCACCAATCTTAGAATTTCAATTTTTTCAATATCTTTCGTGATATCTAATCTGTTACATTCACTTTCATATGTTGATAACCATTGGTTTACACTAGCGTTTTTACCATTAAATTTCTCAATGACAAATTTTTCTGATATTCTACTTAAATTAGGACTCTTTTGCGTTCGATTTTCTTCTTTATTTGCAGATAGTTTTTCCAAGATTTCGATTAGATTTTCATCGAACTGTTTTGATGAAGATATGACTTCTTGTTGTTGTTGAATTTCTTCTAAAAGGTAATGTTCTATTGCCATATACTCAGCGGCCGAAAAAAGGCGTGTTTTTGTGATTTTTTTTTTGGAAAATGGTTGCAGGTTTCGAACTTTTTTTTATTCACAGTAAGGGGAATATCTTTGAGTATGTTTCATAATTTTTTTATTGGAAAAAATTCCTAAATGTAAATAATATAGTGTATCCGTCCGGACCGCTGTTCAAACAAGGCCTTCCGCGGTGACCACTGTAATTGCCGAACCAATCATCTGAAATAAAAAAACCAAATAAATTTAGTTTTTGTATAGTATCATCTAGTCTTTAATCGAAGGATTTTTTTTTTCGATGCATACTTTTTTAATATTGAGAAAAAATGGAGTGATTTTCGGCAAAAAAATTTCGGTAAAAAAATCACTCCATTTTTCCTCGATATTAAAAAAAGTATGCATCGAAAAAAAAAATCCTTCGATTGATAATACAAATTTAGCTAGCATATACAGTTTAGCAGAAATATACAAACTGAACATCCCAACGAGGCCAATAGCTTCGTCTATCAATTGTCCCACACACAAAATCAGTTGATTTTATTCATAAAATATTGACGAAGCGTATTAAGAGTGATTCGTAATGTTAATGACAGTTCTTCTCTGAAATCATTGGTTACGCAAATCATTTTACCTGCTTAATACTGTAACAGTATTTAACGTTGACATTACCCTGAAAGGGTTTTGTTCGGACTCAAGCAGGGAGGAAAGTAATATAGGCTTCAGTAATAGGTAAAAGTAGGGTTTATTCGAGAAACAGTGTGTAAATTATGCGATACATTAAATAGGAAAATAAATATAAAATCTAATTCGCGATCTCGATCCCTTTTTCTTGGTATTATGGCTACCACCCCTAGCGGGTTGTGCGATTTTGCAAACTGATAAAGTCGAAAAAATCGTCTCCAATTTTGATTGGTAGCGACTTTTCATGTAAAGTCCAACCAAAGTCGATTCAGTCCAATGCTGGGAAAATTGGTTACCAGTCAATACTTGAGACGAATTTTTCGACTTTACCAGTTTAGAATTACCAATCAAATTTTGGCTCGCACAACCCGCTAGGGCCGCGCCTTAAAATTAGTTATTCCCGGGCTCTTGCGTGCCTTTATAATCGTGTACGCTGAAGAATCCAAAGAATGTATGAGAATCTTATGATGGACAGATAAACATTGGTCAACAATATGTTTCATAGTGGAGATATAGATGTCAATCAATAATATTATATGATTTATAATGTGAAAATAAACGTTGATCAATAATATGTTTTATAGTGGAGATATAAAGGGTGGTTAAATTTTAAGGGCCGATGTTGATTTTGAATAAAACACAAATTATTTAGGAAATTATTGTCAATTCTTTTTATTATGATAATATGGTATGGTTCAATTATGTATGGAACAAAATATCGGCCAAATGGCCGCCGCGACCTCGGCAGCACACCTCCATCCGATGGTCCAAATTTTCGATGACGCTTAGGCATAATTGAGGTTCTATGCCGTTAATGTGCCGAATTATCTCATCCTTTAGCTCTTGAATTGTTGCTGGCTTATCGACGTACACCTTTTCTTTCAAATAACCCCAAAGAAAGAAGTCCAACGGTGTCAAATCACATGATCTTGGCGGCCAATTGACATCGCCACCACGTGAGATACACGGCTATTGAATTTGTCGCGCAAAAGAGCCATTGTTTCGTTAGCTGTGTGGCAAGTGGCACCGTCCTGTTGAAACCACATATCGCCCACATCCATATCTTCCAATTCGGGCCATAAAAAGTTCGTTATCATCTCACGATAGCGAACACCATTCACAGTAACTGCCTGACCGGCCTCATTTTGAGGTGGACGGCTCTTCAGCCACACTATCGCGAACAGCAGCAATATTTTCTGCAGTACGAGCTGTACGAGCATGCACTGGTGTTTTAATATCTCCTACAGACCCGGTTTGCTCAAATTTTTGCACGGTTTTTCCGATTGTACGCACATTTGGACGATTAAATTGACCGAAAAAATCACGAAGTGCACGATATGCATTTTGATTTGAACGCCCATTTTCATAATAAGCCTGAATAACTTTAACGCGTTGCTCGATTGTGTATCTTTCCATGGTTCAAATTGAGTTAGTCTGAAATTGAGAAATGTCAAATGAAATGCAGAAAAAAACTTGACGTTTAGGTGTGGTTCACATTCAACATCGGCCCTTACAATTTAACCACCCTTTAGAAGTCGATCAATAATATGATTTATAATGTGAAGATAAACGTTGATCAATGATATAATTTATAATGTAATTTATAATTATAATGTAAAGATAAACGTCGGTCGATAATTCTTGTTACCCGCCGCGTCCACTGAGTAAGATACTTTAGCATGCGTACCGTCGGTAAGTAGCTGGCAGCTGCTCATAGCATCCGGACTAGCCTCGGATTCTTACAGAGTAGATCGATATTTACTTCCTACGTCACAGGCCTGTTGGTAGGAGTAGAGCTCCCGGCTGGTACCCTGTGAATGCCTACGTACTCGTCCACCGGACCGCCGCTGCAGCCCGGCGTCAGCGAGATGGACTCGAAGTGCATGCGCAGATGTTTAACATCTCAGGGCCGTACCTTGTTAAATTTAACAGAATCTAATATTCTTGAGCTACGGTCTGGTATCGTAATTATTTTCTTTTATCCCTACGCTATCATGTTATTATCTTTCGTATTGTGATATTTTATAACCGTTATTTAAATGCGTGGAGACTATTAATTTTGGTCTGAGAGTATAGCTTGTTGGATCATCCTATCCTCGGCTACCAGAGAGAGTCCGCTTTATTGATGTTTTGGTTTCGCCGTGGTGCGTTGGACTCGAGCGCAGCATCGGCTCAGCTGTTACCCGTCTAGTGTGGATCTGACGTTACAGACGGGCTCTGCATATACCAGTACGACTGCAGCTAGCGATGGCTCATTTGGGCTTCCTTCCTGGTAGATGGAATTCTGCGTTGGCGGGACCTGCGAACAAAACTGTTCCCCGAATGCCAAATTTCTGGTCTTTTTAGACCAGTATCCCCTCTGTTCGTCCCATGCTTCTGATATATCTGTAGCTGGTGGCGGTCCTGTAGCCCATCTCCTGTAGCCCACTGATAGCCTTGGTCTTTTTGAAATTTGTCATTGGTTTTTAATTTTAATTAATTGAAGAATGTTGCTTGTTAGAACTTGATTACACTCCAATTTTATTCACAAGACACGTAGCCCACGTGATTACCTCTTTGCTCTCTCAAATCAAATTCGATGAACTTCAACAATTTTCAATACTCAGCATCCCAAACTCTAATTTACTATTGAGAAAGAGAAAGATAATAAAAGAAAGAAAAAAATAATAAAATACCATTCCTGGATTTGTTATTATTTAGGGAAAATGATAGCATTATGACAAATTGGTATCGTAAACCTGGTCTGGTACATTTATTAACTTTTTCTCGAGTCATAAAAATTGGCATTATAGACATGCTCGTAGACATAGCATTAAAACTTTCACATTCACAGTTTTGACGTAAAGACTTGAAATTCATTATTGACATGTTACTCTTGACTTGTAATCCTATAGATTTCATTAAATGAATCATTCATGTTAGAAGATGGACTACGATGTGGGTTAAAAAATAACGGAAATTTTCATTTTTGGAAAAGAACTTTATTTATTCGTCTACAACAATGTTATCTCCTTCAAAATTGGCAGTGTAAAATAATGAGGGAAAAATGGTGACTCGGGAAGTTTTGTCTGCCGGTGCTCTGGTGTCGCGCTCCGCTGCCACAGATTTATTTCATAAGACATATAATATCTCACGCTGTATCCGGTCTGCATACGCTGCGAATTATCGGCTCTCGGTGAGACACCGCTTCGTGGAAAAAGGGTCGAGATTTATCCTTTGTCTCGTGAGACGCCACCCCGCCTCTCTCCCTCTGCATGCTGTAGCGAGATGCATCGCGAGGCGAGGAATGATCGACAGAAGTCATTGTGATGCGATAGAGTACGGAGGTCCTCTCTGCCGCAATTAGCTGCTGCGCTAATTGCGACGTATTAATAACGGAATAATAGAGACTCTAACAAATAACGCGGTGCATGTGCTACAATGTTCTACAAAGCGTTTATTCCGAGAAACTGTTATTGGTATCCGATAAAAAGTGATAATCGACGTGAATAAATATCACCATTCGCTTATAAATCGTGATCTTCTCCTTTGCGTAAAGCCCGAAGACATCTGCGTGATTCCTAGAAAGCTCTGATTCTTCGCCTGCTTTGCATCGTAATCATCAAGGTTCGTTACTCGCTCTCTGAAGACATCGTCTGTTTGCTGTAACGGAAGTCCAAGGAAACGAGACCTTTGATCATTATTTAGATCAGTATATTCATACGCACGGCGTTCGACTCGCTTCTCATATTGATCCTGACTCCGACAATCCAAAGAAGACTGCGCCATCGATAGATACCGTTGGGCTACAGATCTATTGTTACGCGTATTACCATCTGACGAAGTATTACAGCCTTGGAAAAGCTTCACCAAAAAACTTAACCTGGCGATTCGAAAACCTTAGGTTCTTTATTATGACGGGTTCCCTTGTGATGTGTATTTTGCACAAGGGCAGAGTTGATAACGAACGCTAGTTGGATTCGAGTCATTTTCTGAGCCATATGCGTAACAGCGCCACCTCTTTCACCCCGTGCTACCTGTTCGAATGCACGAAAGACTACTGTCTGCCCTGTGCCGTAACTGTGCCGAGTCTATGGTTCAAGACTCGTGCATTCATGAGAACACTGTTGACAGGGCTTGCACCGGTACCTGGGTGGGATGAGATGCGGAAGGCAATATATATGGGGTATTAAAGCTGAAAAATTTCGTTGATTTGGGCGTGCAAAACAACAATGTACAAACCCGATACACGCGAGGGTGGCCTGTTTGCGGCTTATGTAAATACATTTTTGTAGATTAAACAGGAGGCAAGCGGGTGGCCCGAGCACTGTATCGACGAAGGAACACGAGAGAAATACGCGCGCACGCACTCGTTTATGTATATAGTTTGTAGATCATTTTTCACGAGTGTCTTTTGTACTTGTTACTTTGTGTATATATATGTATGTGTGTAATGTAAATATAGATGCAGTGAGTGTGTGTAAATGCGTACGTTTATGTATATAATTTTGTAACATAATAAAAACACGTATATACAAACTTGTACAGAACGATTTGGAATTACCATGAATAAATTCGAAGTCTTGTATTTTCTGTCTTGATATTATTCGAAAGTGCCCCCCACCATGTCACACACATTTTCATATTCAGCTAGGACAAGTATCAAAGAGACGCCAGATGTATAATATATATAATCGTAACAGCTGCGGAAAGGTTAGTTAAAAAGGAAACTGCCGGGTGAAAGCATCTTTGGCTCTCTTTCCAACCATAATAAATTGTTAGTATACTTGTGATCGACTGCTGCAAGGATCCCTGGAATCTCACCAAAGCGGAGCACTGTTACAATACAACAAATCGTGTATGAAAACACGTGTTAACAGTTCACCACCATTTCGCCGTAACTGTAGTTTCTTTTTCGAAAATGTCAAAATAAAACAGGTTTTTATAGAGCTGAAAAATAACGAGCGTTTTCACTTACCATGAATATTATGAACAGTTGAAAAGTTTTCAAAAATAAATTTATATTCGCCCAAAAAATTTTTTAATTAAAAAAAATATTAAAAAAAAGCTATGAAGGGGTTAAGCTATGTTTAACCGGTGGATGGGTACACAATATTATTTACCGTAAGACCCAATCTACTTATCTTCCGTAAGTCCCAAATTTGCTCTAGCGATGGTCGGTTACATATCTACCGATTTACTTTACCGATCGCCGCTACATTTTCTACTTAGCAGGCTCCCAACATTCGATCTACTTTGCCGGCGGTCGGTAGCATGATTACCAATAGTAGATGGCGCATCGGCAATTAAGAACACTAAGATAGGTGATCTGGGGGTGGGGACTGCTGGGGGACCAATCAGGGATAGGGGTAGGGGTGGTGGGGATTGTGGGGGACCAATCAGGAACGGGTGTAGGGTTGTGGGGGCAGACACGCCTCCTCTACACTAAAGAACCCACAAATGAGAATGCAGCATGAGTAGGGAGGGGGCGGGGCTAGTCTAGACACGCCCTGGCGCCAAGGGGGACAGGGTGAGCCACGCCTTGTCTGTCTTTCTATAAAGGGCCTTCTCTACTTGGATTATAAAAAACTCGAGTCATTGTAAGAAGGGAAAAGAAATAGACAAATACAAAAACAACTATTTAAAATACAAGGCGCAGTCTACAACAAAATGTGTGCTTGTACATTTAGGTGGAAAGTACCTGAATACCTAGGACAAACGAGAAACAAGGGGACCAGAAAATAGCGTCAACGAAAGAAAAACAAATATTTTCTGGAAAAGAGAGGTAAATAAGTTGTGCAGTCTGCACCTCCTAGTCAGAGACTTCGACACACATGAAGAAGGCACGTTAACAAGAATTTCGAACAGAAACTAGTCTGATCGAAATGTTGAGCGAATCAGGGGTAAGACAAATATGGATGAGGACAATGTTAAAGAGCAGACAGCAGACTGATAATAACCCATCATGAAATACTCTATATCACAAAAAACCATAACTAATAATTGCAAGTCATTAACATGGAGAAAGCTATAAAAATCTCAGCCCCAGAAATGTCTAGATTTGTATTTTTCTCGCTGCGGCCTGTGGCGTGACAATTAAAACTTGATACTTTTGTATGGAGAGCGAAACCAAATATTATTGTTGTTTTTAAAGTGATTATCAAGTTTTACATAATCAAATTACTTGTGACGAAAATAACAATTGTTAAATTTAGGCAAACAACAAATCGAATAAATGTAAAATCCATAATTTCTATAATATAATTTTTATGTATCTCTCATATATTATGCTGGTAGCCATGCAAAGGGAATTTCAGAGTCGGTGGTATAATATTTTAGAAAGTTAGTATTGGGATCGTTTTTCAATAATGAATATGTACTCACGTGAACGAAGTAAAAACCACGGAAGTTCGTAGAAAACAGGTCAAATGATTTTAATTAAAATGATTGACCTAAAGACCGACCAATTATTGTATGAATGAAAGAATTACAATACGACAATAGTTATGATTATTCATGTTCTCAAGTCGATGAATTAGATTTTGCATTTGAATTTACGTGGGGTCGTCGATTACGAGGCGAGTCACCATATGCTGCTTCAGCGCATTTCTTGTATAGGTGAGTGGCCTGGCTATTAAGCGGCAAGTAGTGGGGGAGTTGACTTATCTAGTTCAGCTTAATTCGGTTCGCTCCGCCGCGTATTCCTCAGACATCCAGGGCGGTGGTTTGAGGCTGAGCTAAAGTGTTTGGAGTCTGAAGCAGACTCCGGTTGAAAGCAGTCAGCTAGATTCCCATTGTCCGATAGTTGCGGTGGACTCCGGTAGATGGCAGTCAGCTAGTTTCCCATGCACGGTAGTTGTGGCATACTCTTGTAGATGGCAGTATAATATTGGGTCTGGGAAAAAGTTCGTGGCGTTTTTCCCGATAGATCGCATCAATTGCAAATAGTCAGGAAACACAGATCGCAGCGACACGACTAAACGCTCGTTGGAAAGGTGACACTTCGAGCGTTACCTTGAGTATATAAACATTGAAATTGATGCAGTGGTTGGAAAGTTGTCTGCGTTTGAAAATGGAGAAAAGTAATGAAAAATTACGCTGTATTTTGCAATATTATTACGACAAAGGGCAGAACGCTGCGCAGGCTTGTAAAAAAATTTGTGCTGTGTACGGTGAAGGTAGTTTATCAAAATATGCTGCGCGGAAATGGTTCGCTCGCTTTCGATCTGATAATTTTTATGTGAAAGATGAGTCACGCTCGTCGTCCAATCAATGAAAAAGCTGATGAAATTCTTGAAAAAGTCCAGCAAGATAAGCATATCAGCAGTGTCGATATTGGTATGGAGCTAGGCATTGACCACAAAACTGTTTTAAACCATTTACACAAAGCGGGCTACAAAAAGAAGCTCGATGTATGGGTTCCTCATGACTTAAGCGCGAAAAACATGATAGACCGAATTAACATCTGCGATGTGCTGCTAAAACGCTATGAAATCGAGCCATTTCTGAAACGTGGCATAACCGGTGATGAAAAATGGATCACGTACGACAATCGGAAGCGTCAAAGATCATGGACAAGGGATGGTGAGCCGTCACAAGCGTTCGCGAAGCCAGGATTGACGGCGAAAAAAGTGATGCTGTGTGTGTGGTGGGACTGGAAGGGAACCGTCCACCATGAGCTACTTCCAATTGGTCAGACGATTGATTCTCAACTCTACTGTGGACAACTAGAGAGATTACGCCAAGCAGTTGAAAGAAAACGGCCCGAGTTGATTAATAGGAAAGGTGTTGTCTTCCATCATGACAACGTCCGACCACACACTTCTTTGATGACCCGTCAAAAATTGCTAGAGCTTGGTTGGAGTTTTTATGCATCCACCGTATAGACAAGACACAACACCCTCTGACTATCTCTTATTCCGATCTCTGCAGAACTCTCTCAACGGAATTAAGCTGCTTTCAAAAGAAGTCTGTGAAAACCACTTGATTCAGTTTTTCAAGCAGAAACCACAGAAGTTCTTCACCGATGGCATCATGGCTCTACCCGAAAAATGGCGAAACATTGTCGATAATAATGGAGCATATTTGGTTTAAGAAATACATTTTCACACTATAAGAAAACCAGTTGAATTTTACTAAAAAAACGCCACGAACTTTTTCCCAGACCCAATACCTTGTAACTTATTGTTTATGGAATTTGAAAAACAGTTTTAACCGTATAATTCCTTGTAACTATTCTTAAACAGTTAAACATTTTCGGTAAATTAAATTGTGACGTAGTTGAATGATGCAGACATGAATCGCCGATCGTTGACTTTTTATAGAACTTATTGTCTAACTTGCAGTCAATATCTCCAAGTCAATATCTTTCATAAACCATGACATTAATTTATTTTTCTTTACATTTATTAACATTTTCTCAATCCAAATTTGTTCATAAATTAGGATAGGTATGCCTTAAATTGTCGACTGAAATTTAAATCTCCCGCCTTTAAGCCACTTTAAGACTATCTTCTACCGGAATCTGCCGCAATTTTCGTGCAATAAGAATCTAGGTCCCGGTCAGATGACAGTTCTTGATACAACTCAAATTTCCTGCCCTTCAATCAGATGACTACCATCTACCGGGCAATGAGAATCTAGCTGACTATTAACCGGAGTCTGCCTTAGCTCAAACTTAAACCATCGCACCGGATGTCGGAGGATGGCTCCGTAATATTCAAATTTCTCAAATGCTCAAAAATTACATTTCTATGTGATTCTTCTGATATCAAAACATCGCATGTTTGTTTTTTTTCTTCAAGAGGTCTAGTTCATAGCTTAATCTTTGACGCCATTAGAATCATAATCTGGCTCGTGGCACAAAAATGATTCATTACTAATGTTTCGCGGATGACGAGTTTTCACAAAAATTGGTGGTTCAGGTAGTCAGGGTATTTGAAAAACTCGGAAATAAATTTACCATTGTCGTCTGTCTAGCGAAAGTAGACAGCTATCGCTCGTTTGTAATGTAGACATTTTCGTTTATTGTGCATTGGAGAACGAGTTTTACAAGTGACTCCTGGTGGCACTTTAATAACCATCAAGGAGGACAGCTCCAAAAAACAGCTGTACGCATTTTTACTTCACTCTGTAACACTGAATTATATTTTTTTTATCCATGTAGAGTGGTTATGGTCGATTAGATTACTCAATATACCAATCTCCATAAATCATAAGAATTCAAATTTATTTTTATTTCTGTATTTTTTTTCGATTGCTGAATTTGTTATTGTTGTTTTCGATTGGTGCACTGGCGCTTCATGATTCTCGTGGTGGATCCGTTCGTTAATAGTTATATGATGACTACATTTTATATATAAAATAATATTTTGGAAACTACTACATTTAAATCGAAAAATTATTATTGCACTTCCACCTTACAAGCAACTTTAATAAGTAATTTTGCAATTTTATGAAGGTCGTAGAAAAAGTGTTCAAAATACACTGTAAGAGCGTCTACTTCAAAGTAACAATATTTTCTCTTCACTACTACCGAAAAATAAACGTTTTTTTCATTACAAAACATTTATTGAAACTTTAGTGTGGTGAATACTTAGTAATGCAGTAAATGGTAATAAAATGTTTGATATAAAAAATGGCTAAAATCTACAGGGGATTTCGAATTTGATGGAACATTAGATTTTTTCATTCATGATTACTCCAGCTTGTGTATTAAACACATTTAACCCCTTGCACTATTTTCACGAGTCTGACTCGTGATGAAAATTTTAGGCCAAACTTGAATATCACGAATCAGGCTCGTTGTTTAATTTCATGTCAAATGTGAATATCACGAGTATGGCTCATAATTGATATTTCGGTCTAAACATGAATATCACGACCCGTACTCGTGGTCTTAATCTCGGGCTAAACAAGAACGTCTGAAGTTAGGCACGGCTTGTTCCGAATTTCAGCGTAGTGCAAGGGGTTAAATAAAAATTCAACGCATATAAATATTTGCAAGGAAGTTACAGAATGTCGAGTTACAGAATATTCATTCAACAATGTCGAAACCACAAGCATACGAGTGGTACAAAGAGCTTAAAGCAGGCCGTACTGTGGTTGACGATTTGCCTCGTTTCGGTCATCCATACACCTCTGTGGCTGATAAAAACATCGAAAAAGTTAAGAAAATTGTGCTCGAAGATCGTCGTGTGAGCATCAGGGGCCTAACAGTGAATAAGGAGTAGTATGTGAGCGTACTGAAGCGTTCGAGGGAGAATGTTCGTCGCAAGAGGCCGGAATTGTGGAGAAACAACTCGTGGTTTCTTCATCACGACAATGCACCGGCTCACACATCTCATCTTGTACAAGACTATTTGACTAAAAATAACGTTAATACCGTTCCGCAAGCTCCGTATTCACCTGACATGGCCCCGTGTGACTTTTTCCTGTTCTCACGACTGAAGTTACTACTTCGCGGAAAGCATTTTGAGACGATTGAGGCGATAAAGGAAAATTCGCAGAAGGAGCTGAGAGCGATTCCAAAATCGGCTTATGAAAAGTGTTGTAAAGATTGGAAGAAGCGTTGGAATATGTGTATTGCTTACGATGGAGATTACTTAGAAGGGAATAAAATAAATATCGATGAATAATTAAACCGTTTTCGTTTTATTGACAAATTCCGCGTACTTTTTGATCGTAAGGTACATCGGTATTACCAGAGAGATGTCTTCTATAGCATATCATAAATGAGCTATTCAGAAGCTCAGATCCTAGTTCCCCCTGTTCAAAAGTGAGGAATGCTTTGAATCTCCCCCCTGTACAAAGGATATTTAAATTTCCTGCCAATATTTTAGGACGCCATTTTGTTCAAGGTCGTGTTGGTAAGTTATAGTATCGATACATTGCGCGAGGGTCAATATTAATCGATCTTACCGACGGTCGGCAAGATAGAGCTCAGTATCGGTGGTTAATCGGCATAGGTCATCTACTGAGGTAGTAAAGGCTCGTAACTTAGAATTCTTGCTTGCGGTGAGTGAAATGGTCTTATTAAGTTCTTTCGGTTACACTCTATATTTCGCCGATGTTGGTCGCTGAGATCCGAAATTGCATAAAATACTAGTTCGCGGAGGAACGAAATAAGACTTCGATGATATTGACGAGAAGTACTCAGGAGTTTTGTCTGGTGTATAAGTTCGTGAAAGACTAATCACTTTTTTAGATGGTGAGGATCGTTTGAGTCCCATTGCATACGGTTTTATAGTGACAATGCCCTATAATATTGCTGACCTTGCGGAAGGAGTCGAGCGTCGATCTTCGCACAGGTAATTGAGCAATAGCGCATGGTCGGCCGCTCAGCTTTGAAAATAGGTAATTGGGCAATCGAAAATGTCGATATGTCGAACGGAATTTATTTTTTAAATAACCGCATTGGGATATAATACTCTTTTTTTAAGACATCAAACGGCGCGGAGACATTTGCATTATAGTTTTTGTTACCGACCGAGTAGTGTATCACACCATTATAAGGTGAAGTGCCACCCCTCGGTAAGTAACAAAAATGAATCCGAAATTCTCTGATATGGTTGACCTTTCCGATAAGCCGATATCAGTGCCCTTCGTCGAACAATTCTGCGGAGCAACCTTCTTGTCTTTGTCCGACAGATAATCCATATAGAAATAGAAACATCTAACTTGATAGTTAACAGTAATATTTTTTTTAACTGTGTAATTCCAAAATAAATACCCTTCTTTGGAAAATGGCTTTAGCTGACCACGTTTCTAGTCTAGCTGACGACATATCCTGATATTTTAGATGAAATCAGAAGGTGTCAGGTTTTAAAGGTGATTGAATTGGCATGTAGGTAATTATTCTGATAACAATTAATGACTTTATGTAGATCATCAAATGGAATTAAACCTTGATTCGCAAATTGAAAATTTAATGCACATTTACACGTAAATATATATAATTAATCATTGAAGAAGTAATGTAAAAATGTAATAAAATTAATTAGAATATTTTTAAGCCTTCGTCATGTACAAATAACATTGTGGGGAAAAGTGAAAAGAAGGTACGTACTTTTTTTTGTAAGATATAATTTGTCTGTGCTGCATATTAAATTATGTAACTAACGAACATAATTTTAAAAGTAGTAGGGTATCTTACTTTCTTTTCCTTTTCACACTATACAGCGTTGTTTTTTTTTGTCAAAGGAAAGACAAAGAAAACCGAGGAAATCATATAAATACTACAAAGGCTAGTTACACACTTACAAATTAAATACAATATTTCGATTAGATACTTTTTGTTTGTTTGTTTGTTTGCTTGGATCACTAAATACTTTTAAACAATGCACAAGAGTCATAAATAAGTTTATTGGACTGTTTGCTAAACTAATATGCTATTTTATCTCAAATGCTGGATCGAAAGGAGAAGATTAACTTTTTTTTATTAGTATATTACACTGGCGAGAGCGTACCAGTAGGACAAACAAAGTGCTTATCGACGTAATGCAGTACACATTACGTTGAACGAAATTTAAATCTGGGGATACTTCGTTTGTTTGTTATCTCAATTATAATAAGTGCTTTTAAATAATATGCTACACGACGCCGTAGTATAGAAATGTTGCAATCACATATGGTTAAAATACGATAAAAAACAAGGATTAATCTTTAAATTCAGATACGAACACTAATTTTTTCGTATAATAATAATAATAATAATAATAATAATATGCAAGTCTGGCGACTTGAATAATTGCGGATATCTGTGAGGTAAATAAAAACCCGACATGCAGGTAATATCGATATATTGCGAGAGATTGTGGGGACATTATCGAGGACGTAGATAGTACAATTATTTACACAATTAACAAAACAAATAAACAAAGTTGAACGGTTATAAATCGAATCGTTGAATTGTAAGAGCAATGCGGTTCTTTTAAATAAAGGAATGACGGTTGAAGGGGGGAGGACTGCCCCCTATCCTTCAGTTAATTGGACAAGCTTGATCCTTTTCACTCATTCATCTGTCGATGTTGATTTTGTAAATCCATAGCTTTCCGACATCTATAAATTCTCCATAAGTACATAAAACTTTGCTGGCGATATATCCGCATCTTTCGCTGACTAAAATCAGTCCGTTAGCAAAACAAAGCGTATACGGGGTTGCCATCATAATATTTTTGGAACTCGCCAGTCCCGGATGAAATTTCGCTAGTGCAAACTAACATACTCACTTCATTTCTGAAACACTTTGAATGAATGTTGAGCGTTTATTTGCTTTCGTTTTTTTTCCTTATCTTCAGCTCACTATACAATGTTAATGGGGTACCGATATATGTAGCATATTCATATAATAACATTAACATATTTGATCTAATAACGGCTTCTTTTTGTCTTCTATATCTTCGATACAAGAGTGTTAAATCTGAAGGTATTTAGTTATTTATTATGCTTTACAGGGGCGCTAATTTATATTCCTATCAATATAACGCGGGCACGCACGCGTTTGCGTGTGTGTGCGTCGAACGGATTGTATGCAATGCAATGTGCACTCGTTCTTCTATCGAGCTATTTGAGGCTCCAGCGGTATATTCTAGGAAATACAAAAATGTTGCAAAAATTTGTCAATTATTATTAATAATAAAAAGTATAATATACAGTTTCCTTAAATTACTCACAAGACCTTGTTTATAATGATCTGTGAATATTCGAAATGTCAAATAATTCGAATATCTGAAATAATTCACAAACACTCGAATTATGTGAATTGCCAAATATTTAAACAATTATAATAATTCAGAAAAATTGCAGTAAAATATGTGTCCGTACATAATTCGAATAAACCGTGGTATCATTATTTTGTAAATTTATCTTTGAGAATACACGTTAAGGTAGTCCACCAGTGAACATGCTCGACACTATGAACCTGACCTTACTTTTTTTTTTCATTACACGAGTAATTTATTCTGTATCGATTGCGATCAATAAAACGAGTCTTGGCCGTACAGTTTAAAAGATAATTGGAGTCAAAATAGGCTATTTTTTACGTTGGCCTTGTAGAAAAAATGGTGTCAACACATAAAGAGGGTTTGCATAAAATCTATTTACTAATAAACTATTTTCAGCTTTTAATTGTAGTATTCTTATGACCAGAGTATACCGCTGCAACTTCTTTAAGTCGAGGCGAAAACAGTCATTCCACGATGTACCACGTAACACCTGGTATGCTCTCGTTTGCACTCACGAGATCCCATGATGTTGTCTCTCATATTCAATCCCGTGGCACATTGCACGTAGTACTGGTTTCTCTTCCCCTTATTGAGGTTCACCAGGTAGAGGGATGGCGGATTGGAATGGTCGTTTTACTACGAATAACTGTGGATGCTGTAGCTATATTGGATAGTATTCTTAAGTATTCATAAGTACACAACTGATCTGATTTTTGTCTTGTCTGATTTTTTACTGCTTTATTCACCTGCGCGTTATTGAAATATCGTCTTTTGATGTTTGTCTTTATATTTTTTCCAGAGTTATGACGGGGCAAAACAGACGATTCGCACATACGCCTTAATAAGATATTAACATTTTATATGAACGGTTTAAATACCCAAATAATTCAGGCATATTTTCACTGTAGTCTAGAGTACGTGGTACACATTATAGATTTCTTTGTTCAGTTGCTGTCTACTTGGTGAACCTCCATTATATGAGTATAACCAAACCAACAAAATTATGCATCGGCACAGTACTATCACTTACGGAAGTACTTAACTTGTTTTGAAATTCGGCGTAAAGGAAGATATAATTCGTTTTCGACAGCCCGATTGACATACTCGTTGATATTTAGGTATTCGCCGAGAATTCAACAGGAGGTGAACGACGCATCGATCGAGTTCAACTTGCTTAACGCCGCGTTATGGATCGCTTCTTTTAATAAGTTTGAAATATGGATTAGATGTTGAATTCGAACATAGTTTTCAATAAATCGAATATGTCGAAGCATTCCCAAATAATTCGGATTATTTTAATACTTCGAATATTCAATTTATTTGAATTATTCAAACTCGAATTACTTAAATTATTTGCATTCGAGACGTCATATGTCTATTATTATAAATTATTCAAAACTATGATTATTTGCGCACTTCTCTAATAACAATAAATAGGTCGACGTGTTCAACAAGCATTTTCTGTACATTCTACGACGCCTCAATAACCACAGATTGTCGAGTTTATTCGATTCATGTCCATTGCGTAGGGCAAGACGTTATTAATTAATCGTACTCTAGCAATATGAAAAAACACGCACCTACTGGCTATTCGAGTGGAAGCGAATAGTCGGTACGTTACTTCTCATTGATCATTTGACGCGGGTCATCTACGTTTTGTATAACAGTAGGATTATTCAAACGTGTATTTTGTCGAGGTCTAATCCAGCAGTCGAAACTGACTTCCTCAATAGGATATTACGAATAAGTTACAATGGATTCGATGTAAAGGCGTGGAGGATTAATGGTTAGCTTTCTAAATACATGATTCGATTTTCAAGAAAATGAAAAAAATAAGACAAGACGAAAGACAAATATGGTGTCTGACTAACGAGAGAAAACGGGGAACGTCACGAAATTTCAGTGAAACTTTGAAATAAAATAAAAAGCACAGAGAAAGAAACGTTGGTTTTTTGTTTTTATATAATTCTGGAATATTTTACCTAGCTCGAAATTCATAACCGAACAACGGTCTTATTAAATGGCGCGTGAAAAATCACGTACGGCACTAATTCCCAACACTATTAAGGTGGTCGTATATATTGACTTTTATGTTTCAGCATTGTATCGGCGTTTTTTCTCCTTTTCTTAATCGTGAAAAAATGCCAATGGATAAGTCGTGTTATCCTCAGTTCTCTATTAATATTTGTCACACGATAATGGTATTTATTAATCCTCAGCATTCTCATTCACGACGTGATAAATATCAAGTATTTTTTTTTTCTTGTTTGAATCATAAGGCATTCAATGAATTTTTATCTTCATTAAATTTATTACGATACTCTTCTAACAATGATTATTTATATATTCATCACATTTCATTTAAAAAATTACCCACTTTAAACTTATTTGTACCTAGGTTCTCGAGGAGTAGGTAAGTTAAGATTTAAGCCGTGTCATTCCTTTTTCTTTTCGTGATTTGTTTTTCTGTACTTAATTTATTGCTAGAATAATTTGACTGATAAATCTCCAGTGGTGAAGGTTTCGTACATCGGCAGCACCCCGCTGTTAGAGAACCCATCTCTACACGAGTAGTTGTTCACAGATTTTTACTACACACATTATATACAGCACTAGGAAATTTTACACGGCTCGAACTAAACACAACGAGACTGCACACAGTTAATCTGAATCCAACGAATGTCCACCGATAATCAATTCCACACATAAAAGCTGTTCTCATCAGATACCGTTACGATGAAATTTTGCATGGTAAAGTTTGATATGATATTGATTTACCAACCGTTGATCTTGCGTTGCGGCCGCAAAATAGCTATATACGACTTACTTCAAACATGATTGAGGTAAGAGGCCGAACAGACGTATTCGGATTCATCTGCTACAAAGTCTTACCATGCAGTCGTGAATTGAATGCTGTAATTGAAGCTCGTGACTTTATAACGTTATACAATATATATGTAAAAAATTATTTTTCAGGAAAATAAGTTCAATATATTATGAAACTTTATTCTACGTTCGCAATACGTCTATTTTGTTCTCTTACCTCAATTGCCTTTGATGCGGTGGTATATGTACTTTGGGGTCAACGCAAGATGAACGGTTGACATACATATCCTCTGACTTGCCACCTCACGAATATCGTTCGTATCGAACTTGATCTGTGTCGAACTAGGACGGTGCTTAGCCTCGTCGAACTTTCACGTGTTGCACTTGGTTTGTGCAGAATTTCGTCATGTCCAAATATTACTGTGCAAAATTTCGTCACCACAGTTACTGCTGTGGACAGCTTTCGTATGTCGAATTTATTATGTGTAGACTTTTGTCGTATGAAGATTGACCGTGTACAGTTACGTCCTGTACAATTCGTGCCATGTATAATTTCACCTCGTTGAATTGGGCGTGCAATAAATATCTGTGTACAATTACTCGTGTGAAGATTGACCTGAATAGATATGGATTTTCTAGAACCGAGGTGCTGCTTGTACATCGATGACAGATGTAACACACGCGAAAAACTTATTTTTTATTAAGTGATAGAGATGTAACAACGAAAGTTCAATGTCGGTTTTAATGGAGTCTTATCGTATCAATTCTGTACAATCACTGTTATCGATTCAATTCGTTATTTATACAATACTTATACGAAAATCTTTTACTACGTTTTCAAAAGCTAATCAATACTAATGATGCCACGAATTAAGAAAAAATTGGCGATGTCAAAGTGTAATCCAGTGGTCGGGGTTCGAATTCTAATACATACACCCCGCATTTTTTTCGGATTGTTTCTCATATTTACTCCGCATTTCTTGCGGGTTTGTAAGTAATTAATTGAATTAAATTAAGTAATAATAATATTGAATGTTCCACCACGTTACAATGTATATTTCTTTTTTGGTCAATTCATCTTTGACGTCGAAGTTGTACTCTAACTTTCTTACATCATCATAAGTGCTAGTGAGATATCTGTGAATTTTTCTATCTTGAGGCTCTCCCAGATATAGCTGATGTTTCGAGAAAATGCCGAGAACAGTAAGCTGTGTAATTATTGACCATTCTCCACTTTGCTCCAAAATATCAACGCCTTCAAAGGAAAATTTAATCGAGACGCCACTGCGTCTCTGGATTATAATTTCTTTTATCGTCTGTGCCAGTTTCACATAACATGAAGATTATGTGACACGTCCCAGAGTCTGTTTCTCCCGTCCCATCGAATCACCATCTAGTCCTATTTCTCTCGCGCGCATATGTGTATTAAATCGCCTTAAGACGATGTGCTACACGTCGTCTGCATCTCTTAGATCGCCATACATGCGAGAGAGAGATAGGAGATACGAGAGCAGAATTTTTCCGCCACGATGAACTTTTCGGATAAAAGACCAAAATGGTAAACTTTAGAATCCGAAAGATTAATCGTGGCGAAGAAATTAGCATTGCAGTTCTTTTTACCGATCGAGAGGTAGCACATCGTCGCAAGATAAGGCTCAATACCGACGGAGATAGGCGGAGTGCGAGAAAGCGAGCATGATAGGGATCAAGTTAGTGGAAGAGAGAGGAGGTTGATCCTCCTCTTATCTCGCTATCTCACTCACACTCATGGCAGCTCACCCGATAAAGGAAATAACCTTGAGGCTATGTGACACATCGACTGAGTGGCCATACATTTCCGGGACCTATTTTTTCAGAGATGATTGATATTTCAGCCAAAGGTAAATTCGGTTTAATTACGTCAGATCCCAAAAAAACCGGTACGGCGACAAAATACCGGCTGAGTCACCGTGTGTGCCAATAATGCCAATTTGTCACATAACATTAAGTTGGATCTCAAGTTCTGTTTTTAGTTCAATTTCAAGTTCGAACATACAACTGAATATTCGGGTGTAATCCACTCCGTTCACTCTATTTTATAAGTAGAGAGGAATGCTCTATCAGCAGCAGAGGAATACGGTTTAACAAGTCGTTCTAAACCTTTTTTCATACACAAAGATTTTGGCTTTAAACGACAAATGTTATCAAAAATGCATACCAGTGAACGTATCACGTCTTTCAATAGAAGAAACAAATTATTGAACATGAAAATCGGATGAACGAATATAACTTATTTTTGGAAAAAAACACATGGAAATACCTTTCTGACATCCCCATAAGTTAGGCCACATTCCGTTACATTAATCGATTATAATTCTTCCTGTCTTAAGGCAATGTGGCACACCCTCCCTCGTCTCGGATCCAGTCGATACCAGAAACTGAAATCCTACTTGTTTCAAGGGAGTTGAATGTTTTTAGACAAAAGCAAATGTAGTTAAACTCTGTAATGGAAGGGCGAAGTCATACCTAATTTGTTTTGCTCTAGAAAACTTCAGCAACTTTGAAAAAATTGGATTACAGTTTTCGATATCAACCGTGGTATGTCACTTAACCTTAAGGACACATGTCATGTTGCAATCGCTGCGCTATTAGCACTAATTGCTTCAAATGTTTATTTGAAAAACAAGAGGAAATTATGTCATTTAGTACCTATTTGAAGAAACTATCGACTGTAGACTCTAATATACCTCGTATAAAAGAGTTGTTTCACTCGTCAAAACGGGTTACACGTAATTGTTTGTCGTTTGTGTGTAAATCAAGGATGGGTCATGCAGTTTTATAAAACAAGAAAAAACTCTTCGTGGTTACTATACGCTAAATATTGTGTAGCTTCGTCGGATCGGGGGATGATCGGACGTAAAAAATAAATAAAAACCGTTAGCCAATACGGCCGCCAGTAAAATTCGTGAATTACATATAAACAATAACAAATACTTAGGGCACACGCTCCTTGAATTATACTGTTACGAAATTCGTCAGTAAGATCCTCACTCTATTTTTCTCAATTGGTAATTAAAGTGTTTGCATTCGACACTGTTGTATACGTCTACGAAATTTCCTTTCAGATATACTTTAACAACTCTCTGACCAAAAAACTGTTCAGTATTTAGCGCATTATCGTCGGTTGCTTTTTTTTTCGTTCTAATCGGAGTCATATATCTATTTGGAGACGTAATGAAATTTAAAAATTGCGCCCACGTATTTGTCATACCTGGCTACGTTGTAACGGTTTTTTTGCTGTAAGTATTGCGTCGATTAATCTTCAATACTAATTAGAGTTTTTTTCTTCTTCAATGCGTCTTTATGAGTCGTAGGACGAAGAGCCGTGTTCGTGCGCTGGACTAGGTGGTGTCGATGGGTTTGAACTGTTATTCGAGGCTATTGAATGTCGGGGACTTCCACCAGATGCATGTTCCTGCTGAAAACATACTTAATTTAATAAATATTTTCATTCGTGGTAAATTCAACAGTCGGGGTGCTTGCTAGAAATAGGGTGAATTTACCAGTAAATAAATGCGAAAGCTTTCTGTAGGTCGTCAGATTTGTTGATGATTTAGATTAATTTTGTCAGTTAAATTCGCCGATTTTCTTGCTATTTGCGATGCTTCGTTTGACAGCGAAACCTAATTCTGATTTTTTAACTGTTCGATTGAGCCGTTCATTCGTCAGTGTTTTGAAATTTTCCGATCAAAAAATTTTCTTTTATTTTATAATGAAAATACAATACGTTTTTAGTTTTATCACATACTGCGTTTTATCGGTTCTCGGAAAAAATAGTCACATATGGTTTGAAACCATTTTTTTCATAAAACATGTGGTAAAGAAGTAGTTGCGCTTCGCTGTTTATTCACCCACCCAGCTCTCTGGTGACTTCGTCCTATAAGGTTTGAAAGTAAAGGGGGGTCAAATTTTAAGGGCCGATGTTGAATGTGAACCACACCTAAACGTCAAGTTTTTTTCTGCATTTCATTTGACATTTCTCAATTTCAGACTAACTCAATTTGAACCATGGAAAGATACACAATCGAGAAACGCGTTTAAGTTATTCAGGCTTATTATGAAAATGGGCGTTCAAATCAAAATGCATATCGTGCACTTCGTGATTTTTTCGGTCAATTTAATCGTCCAAATGTGCGTACAATCGGAAAAATCGTGCAAAAATTTGAGCAAACCGGGTCTGTAGGAGATAAAGGGTGGTTAAATTTGAAGGGCCGATGTTGATTTTGAATAAAACACAAATTATTTAGGAAATTATTGTCAATTCTTTTTATTATGATAATATGGTATGGTTCAATTATGTATGGAACAAAATATCGGCCAAATGGCCGCCGCGACCTCGGCGGCACACCTCCATCCGATGGTCCAAATTTTCGATGACGCTTAGGCATAATTGAGGTTCTATGCCGTTAATGTGCCGAATTATCTCATCCTTTAGCTCTTGAATTGTTGCTGGCTTATCGACGTACACCTTTTGTTTCAAATAACCCCAAAGAAAGAAGTCCAACGGTGTCAAATCACATGATCTTGGCGGCCAATTGACATCGCCACCACGTGAGATAACACGGCCATTGAATTTGTCGCGCAAAAGAGCCATTGTTTCGTTAGCTGTGTGGCAAGTGGCACCGTCCTGTTGAAACCACATATCGCCCACATCCATATCTTCCAATTCGGGCCATAAAAAGTTCGTTATCATCTCACGATAGCGAACACCATTCACAGTAACTGCCTGACCGGCCTCATTTTGGAAAAAATACGGCCCGATGATGCCGCCAGCCCATAAACCGCACCAAACAGTCACTCTTTGTGGGTGCATTGGTTTTTCGACAATCACTCTTGGATTATGATTCGCCCAAATGCGGCAATTCTGCTTATTGACGAATCCACTGAGGTGAAAATGTGCCTCATCACTGAAGATGATTTTCTTCGAAAATTGATCATCCACTGTTGCCATTTCTTGCCACCATTCTGACCATTGACGACGTTTGGAATGGTCAAGAGGCTTTAGTTCTTGAGTCAATTGCACCTTATAAGCGTGTAAATGCAAGTCTTTATGCATAATGTTCATCAACGACGAGCGTGAGAGGTGCAATTGTTGGGCACGACGACGAGTTGAGGTGGACGGCTCTTCAGCCACACTATCGCGAACAGCAGCAATATTTTCTGCAGTACGAGCTGTACGAGCATGCACTGGTGTTTTAATATCTCCTACAGACCCGGTTTGCTCAAATTTTTGCACGATTTTTCCGATTGTACGCACATTTGGACGATTAAATTGACCGAAAAAATCACGAAGTGCACGATATGCATTTTGATTTGAACGCCCATTTTCATAATAAGCCTGAATAACTTAAACGCGTTGCTTGATTGTGTATCTTTCCATGGTTCAAATTGAGTTAGTCTGAAATTGAGAAATGTCAAATGAAATGCAGAAAAAAACTTGACGTTTAGGTGTGGTTCACATTCAACATCGGCCCTTAAAATTTAACCACCCTTTACAACAATCAAGAAAAAATGAAACCAAATACAGTAAGTAATAAGGAATTAATCGGATACTTTTTTTTAGTTAGTTTAAGTGAATGATGATGTTTATGGCGTGGGCGGAGGGTATCGACGTCCATCCCAGTCTTTAGAGTTAGATAGTGAATTCCCGGCATACTTCAACACTAATTGACGCAATACTCTTTTTATGGTAGCGTTAAGTGTGTTTGGTTAGTAAATACTTATTCTTACGACGGATTTGTACTCAATTCTACCTTGATTTGTATTTTGGTTTTCTGCATTGCGAAAAACGATAGTGCACAGTTTTTCACGAAGCGTGAAGCATAAGTTTTATACGATTAATAAAAAATATCTGGATCAACCTTCGAATAAGATTTTTAATATAAGAAGATAATAGTATACTTATGATTACTACGAGTGAGTCGTTTTAAGCGTACAATCTTAAATCATTCCTTTATTTAATGTATTTGTTCGTTTGGAGAGAAAACGACCAAAAAGTATGTTCTCCTGCTCATTTTGGCTGCTTGAAACAAGTATCGGATTTGGAGAATTAATTCAGCGACATCGTAGGTTTCTTCAAGTTGATAATAGAGTCTGGCGTGCCGCTCGATTCCACTGTGCTCTTGGAATTATTTCTCGTTCTTTATACTTTTTCTACTAGTGATAGTTACAAAACTTGAACGTGATACAATTTTTATTGTAGCGTGAGACGTGTCCGGCTAATAAAGAATTTTCAGTATCACGGATTTGTGCTCGCGTTCATGCACCTCGATATCGGCCTACCTAAACCCCCACCTTCTCTACCATCCAAACTTTCTTCGTTTACTCAATTAACCTCTTTAGTTTAGTCTGTTATCGTGTGTTAAACAATCAACTTCGAGTGCTCACTCAAATGTGAGTTCGGTTATTGAATCTTGTTCTTGTTATTTGAAATGTGAATTTTGTTATTGGATCTTGACTATAAACGTTGTCAATCGTAGAATTTGTTGTCAATATTATTAATAATCAATAAATATTTATACACGTAATAATTCAGTATCTGAGTTTCAAGCTTCAATTGGACAGCGAATCCCATCCCTAATAATAATAATAATAATAATAATAATAATAATAATAATATAACGCGTGTCTAGTGCTCAGTTAGCCTGAGACCAACAACAACAATATACTTTATCGCATGGAGAAAAAAACGATTTAAAAAATCTTTCCTCCTGCACATTTTGGCTGCTTGAAACAAGAATCGGATTTCGCGAATTATTTCGGCGGTATCGTAGGTTTCCTCCAAATTACTGATATATAAAATATATATACAAAGGGTGTCCTAAAATTCACGCAAGATTTTTATAAAATACACAGGTTTTTAATTTTAAATTGTGAATTTTTTATTGATTCATAAAGTACACAGGATAGAGTTATGTATGGAATAACATATCGGGAAAATGGACTCTACGAAATGGCCTTTTGTCGAAATTTTCCATGACCGTTTTGCATAAATGTGGCTGAATTTCGTTGATACAGCGCTCAATTTCCTCCTTTAAGACGTGGGTGGTCGAGGGCTTGTTGGCATAAACCTTAGACTACAAAAAATCCCAAAGAAAAAAGTCCAACGACGTTAAATCGCATGATCTGGATGGCCAATTCTGATCACCAAAACGGAAAATTACATGACCAGGAAATCACTCATGCAGTGATTGAGTTGTTTCTCGGGCTGTATGGCATGTGGCATCGTCTTGTTGAAACCACATGTCGTCCACATCCATATCTTGCAATTTAGGCACAAAAACTGTATTATCATGTCGCGATAGCGAGTATCATTAACTGTTATTGCCTGATCAGCCGCATTTTCGAAGAAGAATGGTCCGATGATGCCTCCAGCCCAAAATCCGCACCAAACAGTGACACGTTGTAGATGCATTTGTTTCTCAACAATCACTCGTGGATTTTCTGAACCCCAAATGCGACAATTTTGACGATTAACGAAGCCTCATCGCTGAAAATGATTTGGTTCGACAAATCAGCATCCACTTGTTGTTGTTCCATAATCCATACAACGAACTCTCTTCGCTGTGCGTGGTCGATAGGCTTCAGTTCTTGAGTCAATTGAACTTTGTAAGCATGAAGATGCGAATGTTTCGTGAGAATACGCTGTAGAGAGCTTTTAGAAATGTCCAATTCTTGGCCACGGTGCCGAATTGATATTCCTGGACTCTCAGCAATACTCTCACGAACTGCTTCGATGTTTTGTGTTGAACGACTTGTTGAAGAACGGCTAGAGTGGCTAAGATCACTAATTGAGTCAATCTCCCTGAATTTTTAAATTAATCTCTTCACAGTTGATGAAGTTGAATCACTATTCCGACCATATTTTGTACGAACATTGCGAACCGTAGCTGCCAAATCTTAATTGTTTTTTTAATATTGCTGAGCAATAAAAACACGTTGTTCTTTCGTGTAGCACTCCATTTTTAATAACCCTGAACTGTCAGCTGACAGTTGGTGAGCCGCCACAAGCGTTCGCGAAGCCAGGATTGACGGCGAAAAAGGTGATGCCGTGTGTGTGGTGGGACTGGAAGGGAATCGTCAACCATGAGCTACTTCCAGTTGATCAGACGATTGATTCTCAACTCTACTGTGGACAACTAGAGAGATTACGCCAAGGAATTGAAAGAAAACGGCCCGAATTGATTAATAGGAAAGGTGTTGTCTTCCATCATGACAACACCCGACCACACACTTCTTTGATGACCCCTCAAAAATTGCGAGAGCTTGGTTGGGAAGTTTTGATGCATCCACTGTATAGTCCAGACATAGCACCTCCTGACTATAACTTATTCCGATCTCTGCAGAACTGTCTCAATGGAATTAAGCTGCCCAAAAGAAGCCTGTGAAAACCACTTGATTCAGTTTTTCTACCAGAAACCACAGAAGTTCTTCACCGATGGCATCATGGCTCTACCCGAAAAATGGCGAAATATTGTTGATAATAATAGAGCATATTTGGTTTAAATAAATCCATTTTCACACTATAAGAAAACCAGTTGAATTTTACTAAAAAAACGCCACGAACTTTTTCCCAGACCCAATATATATTGTAACGTGGCAAAACAGGAGGCCATCAAACGCTAAGTCCTCCTCGCTCGACAGTCTTAAGCACGCTCTCGCAGGGCCCTTTACTTTAAAAAATACTTATTTTGCCCTCAAAATTTTGTATTTTTTGCATAATTATTCTATTATACCTGGTAAAAAAGTCTTCATTTGCAGTTTATCTCTGTACCTAGTGGACTATTAAACAAAATAGGTTTTGCTTGTGTATCACTTATGCCTATAAAGTTATTGCAAAAAAACAAGGGGTACGAATACTTTTTTGACCCACTGTATTTTATTTCCTTCTTGTTTATTGTCGGTCCATTATCCGTGGGTTATTTAGTTATTGTTATTTGATTTCACGGTAATTATTTTATTTATTTTTTGTTGATATATCATTTTATTAATAAGTTAGTGTCGGACAGATATTCTTTATGTTATCTTTCTGTTATTATATGATTACCTTATTGAAACGATCGAACGATTAGAAGCTTCGCGTACGTGACCTTCCGGCGTCCCGTGGTTGTCGAGTTGTTTGTGTGTGTGAGATTGACCCGGCGTAGGCCGTATCGCAAGCTAAATTTGCATGCAGAACTCTTACTTGATTTTGTTTGAATTCCCGTTGTTTGGTCCGACGATTCATTGGAATTCCATTCGAAGTAAGTTAATTCTAACTGTCGGGGGATCGATCGAGATTTAGATTACGCATGGAAGTGTGACAGAGGGAGTGAGTGCCGTGATAATTTGTACTGCCGAAATAATTGAGTTTACCAATTGAGGAACGCAAGAGCTAATTTACGGGATATTTGCTGTATATTTTACTTCGTTTTTTTTTTATTGTGAAACCAGTAGTCACTTTAATTAAATAAATAATCGGCCCTTGAGGCTCATTTGTGAATCCCGTATCCGTGGTGTTGTCTCAACTTATTTGATTTATTTATTGACTTGATTTATTTATTTAATTTATTGGTTTTGTTTATCGAACTCATTAATTATCACCTCGACAGTCCGAACCACCCACTCTATATATATATATATATATATTGTAACGTTAATTTTGTCCCAACCAACCACGCGTTACCTATAGCCGGTCTTTGTTATTTTTCGTCCCTTTTGTAATACGACGTTACCACCTCGCGTATACGACCGGTAACTGGCCGTCTGTGGATTGAATTCACCAATTTTGATAAATAGATATTGAGAATGTTAACTCGCCTGAGGGAGCCACACAAGTGCGAGTTCCAGCAGGTAAGTTTCCGTGCTAGTAAACGAGGGAAGTTTATGCCTCGCCACGTTAAACTCATTCCAATCACTCGAGTACTTTCACGAGGTATAAACCGTCCGTCCTTCTCAAGATTTGTGCTTTACCTAGCAAAGCAAGTGCTTTCGAAAACCTTGGTAATCCGTGTTTAGGGATAACATAAATGAGCCGATAAGTACAATGTGCGTGAACGGAAACAAAAAAAAGGTATGAACGTTTTTAGATTATATTCAATTACATGGTGTGAGAAAAGCCAGGAAATTCTCTGTATTGCGATATAACGGATAATGGTGGTCACACAGGGGGGCTGGGCCACATTTCGGAAATCCGAAATACACAATTGAGGGCAAATCTTTGGGTGGAGGTCCACTGCAATTGTCGAGCGTGTAAAACATCTGATCCTGAGAGGGAAAATATCCTCAATACTCCGTGGACCGGAGAGTAATTCGCATGTGCAGGGCATGTCTTTCGATGTTCGCTCGCTGGTGACGTCACACGCGGCCGGTGGAATCGACCTTTGTACGCGACGCTTGGTACACCTCAGTCTCATCGCATGAACGTTTAACCACACATTAATACTCGCAAGCACGCTTCATCCACCGTGAAACATCAACAAGTCGGCGAAGCCAGCTAAATGTCGTAGTTACTGCGTAAAGGATATTATTGATAATATCAGTGTACCATATCATGAACACTTTCAGAATTTTACTGTGATTATTAAGTAGGAATTTTTTGTATTAGGTTGGTTGTGGCAAAAGTCATTTCACACTTCTGTTTACCATATGAATATTAGTAGCGTTAGATTGAGCCGTCACACGAATATGAAATGATTAGAATCTTGTCAAAGTTGTTGTTTTTACATTGTGTTTTATAGATATCACTTGTTGTTCATTCCCTAGATGGCAGCACTATTCAGTTTATAGTTTATTCAAGTACACATGTCTATCTACGAATCAATCGAACTATAACAGACGAGCTAAGAACATGTGTCTAATCTTTTCTCTGTCATTATTAATAAATCCTTCTGTTAATTAAACATCCGAAGTTATTCACCCATAATTCCACAAATAAACGACAGGTTATGGGCCCAGAAACGTGTTTTGGGTAATATTTTCGGAAAAAGAAGTGATAATAAGACAAAATTTTGTCAGGTTATATCCAGCCGTGTGCGAAGTGAAAATTGTAACCGTCGAGCAAAATAGTTGAGAAGATGGATTCAGAATTGTCCAGAGTAAGCAAATTACAAGGAATTGAAAACTGGAATCTATGGAAATTCCAGATTCAGATAATTTTGAAGTCAATTGAAGCATGGGACATAGTAAATGGCACAGACAAACAACCTGCACCCGTGGGCATAGATGCGACGGCTGCTGAGAAAAAGGAAAATGCCGAAGCGATACGTAAATGGAATAAAACCGACGGGATGGCGCAAAAGGTAATCGTTACCACAATATCTGAACAAACGATGATGCATATTTTGACCTCGGGGGATTTTGAGGCAATGTGGAAAAAACTAATCAACATATATGAACAAAAATCAGAATCTACAATCCACATTTTACAGCAAAAGTGGTTTACATTGGCTAAAGATCCTTCACATGATATCGCAGCACATATCTCAAAAATTGAAGATATATCTAATAGACTACAGGCAATGGGAGAGAAAATTGAAGATAAGGGAGTAATGACCAAAATTCTCCTAACTTTACCACCAAATTTTGACCATTTTATCAGTGCCTGGGAATCAACAGTTACCAGCGATAGAACGTTAGTCAACATAACCTCGAGATTAATAATTGAAGAGATGAGACAAAACCAAAGAGAAGTAGAAATTAATGCACTTGCTTCTAATGTAAGAGTAAGTAGTAAGAATCATTTTTCCAAGAATAATGTTGGTAACAAAAATACTCAGTATGTCAAGAATAAAAATGATGAACGAAACAACAATAAAAGAAAACCTGGAAAATGTAATTTTTGTCATAAACCTGGACATTGGGCAGCAGAATGTTGGAAAAATCCAGAAAGTAAACAATATAAATTTAAAAATTCCAAAGTTTCAGGAGAAGAGAGAGGTGAAGCTCTTATAAGCGAAGCATTTGCCTCAGTACAAAAGACAGCGAAAACTACAGTCGAGGCCTGGTATATGGACACTGGAGCGAGCAATCACATGACTCATAAACTAGAGTGGTTCATAAACTACACACCAATAAAAGAAGACATCAAAATAAAAATTGGAGACGGAGAAACCATTTCAGGCAAAGGTCGAGGTAACATAAACATTTCAGCATTTAATGGAGAAAAATGGATAGAATGTCACCTTTCAAATGTATTGTACGTGCCTAAGCTGAAATACAATCTCTTTTCTGGCGGCGTGGCTTTGGATAAAAATTTAACCCTAGAAGCTGATAAAAGAGTCTGTAAATTCATTAAAGAAGGCAAAACCGTAGCTGTAGGTGAGAGACAAAACAAATTATTTGAAATGAAAATTAAAATAATCCAAAACAAAGAAGGCGAAGGAAGTGCTGATGAATATCAAGCTTGTATTGCTGAGAAAAGTTCCTTTCAGGAATGGCATCAAAAATTGGCTCACGAAAACTACACTCAGAATAAAAGGATTTTAAAAATTATGGCATTAATCTAAAAGGAGATGACAAAACAGTCTGTGAGCCTTGCGCATTGAGTAAAATCCACCGACTACCTTTTCCTCAGCAAAGCAGTACAAAAACCAGTCGCATTGGCCAAATAATCCACGCAGATGTGTGTGGACCACTACCAGAAAGGTCATTCACAGGTGCAAAGTTCTTTCTTCTATTGAAGGATGATTACTCACATCACAGAACCGTATATTTCTTGGGTGCAAAATCAGACGTACTGGAGTGTCTAAAAGACTATATAAAGAAAACAGAAAAACATTGCCCCAGAGGAATAGAAATTTTTAGAACTGACAATGGCCTGGAATTTGTCAATCAAGAAGTCACAAAATTGATGAAAGAATATGGAATTACTCACCAAAATTCAGTAGTCCATTGCCCTGAGCAAAATGGCAAAATAGAACGCGAAAACAGAACTGTTGTAGAAGCCGCTCGAACAATGCTACATGCTGCAAAATTTGAACTTAAATTCTGGGCAGAAGCAGTAAACACTGCCGTTTATATTTTGAACTGCACAGGAACCAGTAGCATCAAGAATCAAACACCATATGAAATTTGGTACAACAAGCGACCAGATATTCAGGAATTTCACATATTTGGCGAGAAAGTTTACGTGAAATTGCCTCAAATTAAGGTAAAGAAGCTAGACCTGAAAGGAGAAATAGGTTACTTTGTAGGCTACGGCGATACTGTAAAAGGTAACAGAGTTTGGATCCCAGAGGAAGATGATATTTTTGTCAGAAAACATATTATCTATACAGGAAAATTAATGGAATCTACTAAAGAAAATCGAAATCAAGCACTATTGTATCTCCCTGAGGAAGAAAATATACAATTCGAAATTAGTCAGGCTGAAAGAAAAGATGACGAGCAAAATGAAGAAAATTTAGAAAATCTTGAGTTACCTAACCAATTATCTGATTCAGAAGAAGAAAATGAGGATTTTCGTACGCCAGAAGCCGAAAGGAGTACAGGAATAAAACTAAGAGAACGATCCAAACTAAATAAACCCAAGAAGTTAGAAGACTACGAAGTAGATCTAGATAATGTCTGTGACTATTGCATTATAAACCCAGAAGAACCGCTGACTTTTCAACAAGCAGTAAATGGTATGAATGCACAAGAGTGGAAACAAGCTATGGAGGAGGAGATGAGATCCTTAAAAAACAGCAATGTGTGGGAGCTCGTTGAAGCACCAAAGAACTCGTCAATAGTTGCAAATAAATGGGTTTATAAATTAAAAACTGATACGAATGGAAATATACAAAAATTTAGAGCCAGGTTAGTAGCCAAAGGCTTCTCTCAGCGCGAAGGAATAGACTTCAACGAAACCTTTAGCCCTGTAGTAAGGTTCGACTCCATCCGAATATTATTAACAGTGATTGTTCAAGAAAATTTAGTACTCAAACAGTTTGACGTAAAGACTGCTTTTTTAAATGGTGATATAGAGGAAGTTATTTACATGAAGCAGCCAACAGGATTCAACGATGGTACAACAAGAGTATGTAAGCTGCTAAAAAGTTTATATGGTTTACGTCAATCGTCTAGATGTTGGAACCAAAGAATAAAAGTTTTCCTAACAAACTATGGACTCAAACAATCAAAGGCTGATCCTTGTATATACATGTTAATCAAAAATAATCTAATAATACTCCTAGTGAGCATCTACATAGATGATGGACTAGTAGCTGGAATCGACGAAGAGACTGTGGATGATTTTTTGTGTGCACTCGAGAAAGAATTTGATATCACTTCTGGCGATGCTGATACTTACCTTGGCTTACAGATTGAAAGACAAAACGATGGCTCTATTCTCTTACGTCAAAGTGCCTACACAAGAAAAATACTCAACAATTTTAATTTAGAGGAAGCGAATGCTCTTGCAATACCAGCCGATCCACATCAACAGCTGAATGTAAATTTAAATGATAATGAGAAGACTGAATTAACAACTGCTCCCTATAGAGAAGCTGTGGGCAGCTTGTTATATTTATCAAAAGGTACGAGACCAGACATATCCTTTTCAGTTAGTATGGTTAGTCGATATATGGAAAAACCAAAGAAATTGCATTGGAATGCAGTCAAGAGAATAATGAAGTATCTAAAAGGAACCGTTGATTATGGTTTGCACTTTAAGAAGCAGAAAACATTATCCTTACGTAGCTACAGTGATGCAGATTTTGCAGGAGATATTGAAACACGCAAATCAACTACTGGATTTATAGTTGTTTGGAGTGGATGTGTTGTTAGCTGGTGTTCTCAAAGACAGTCTACAGTCGCCACCTCTACCACATATTCGGAATACATTGCAGCCTTTCAAACAGTCAAGGAAATAGTTTGGCTCTTAAAGTTAATCGGAGAGATCTATCCTTATCAAAATATTGCTACAACTCTCCATATTGACAATCAAAGTACACTTGAATTGATTAAAAATCCTGTTCTTCACAAACGAAGTAAACATATTGACGTACAATATCACTACATCCGAGAACAGTATGACAAGAGAGTTTTTCAACTCAAATACATCAACACCAAAGAGCAGCCAGCAGATATCCTCACCAAACCCTTGGAAAGAAGAATCTTCGAATTTCATCGCAACAGAATATGCTCCAAACTTGAAGAGGATTCATACTGATTTTTGAATCTGTAAAACTGTCTGTTCGTTTTTGAATAATTTGATATTCCATAAAACAGTGGGAGTGTCAAAGTTGTTGTTTTTACATTGTGTTTTATAGATATCACTTGCTGTTCATTCCCTAGATGGCAGCACTATTCAGTTTATAGTTTATTCAAGTACACATGTCTATCTACGAATCAATCGAACTATAACAGACGAGCTAAGAACATGTGTCTAATCTTTTCTCTGTCATTATTAATAAATCCTTCTGTTAATTAAACATCCGAAGTTATTCACCCATAATTCCACAAATAAACGACAAATCTAAAGCCCATGAACTACTTAAGGAGCGTTCAATAAAAGTAGGGTATCGGTCGCAAACAGAATGATCGGTGGGCAAATACGCTATGATATACTGTGCATTAAATGGTGATTGTTTTTTTGTTCCTTGATACCTGATGTTCTTGGTAAAGAACCTAATCGATCCTGCTCGAGGTGCACCTTCTCATTTTCTTGTAAAATATAACAATTGATGCATAAATGATCTCATTCTTGGAAAGTATTGGGGAGAGTATTTAACTTTATCCTTGTAATCTGAAATTCACGGTTAGCAGTGAATGGTCATCGTTCAATTAATATGTATCAGTACAACACCGGGTCTATTTTGTGAAAATTGATATATGGAGGAATGTATTGAGTGCAATTTAATGAATTTGATGGCTGTGTGTCATAAATTGTAGAAATTAATGAATATAAGAACATGTCTATTTTTTATAAAACTCACTTGAGATGGATGTTTCTACAAAGCTCATGGATTTAAGCATTACCTGACAATTTTTATGAAGAATAATGTATGGAGATAATTATGTGTGTACAGATAAAGGCTTCACGAGTTGAGTACGCTTACGATATCTCATACTCAGGATTGTGCGCAAGCTTCCTTCCTTCGGGTCCAATTCAATGTGTCATGTGCACACGATATAAATAAATTCAATTAAGATAAGTTCGAATAATGTCCTTAATTATTGATATTATTATCATCTGGGCACATGCATGAGCCTAGCTGATGGTCCTTGAACGGAAAATATTGTTGTTAAAGGAGAATATCCCGAATTACAAAAGAAGCAATTTAAAAAAAAAACGAGAACTACCCTTCTAAGTCAAGGGACTTAAAGAAAAAAAAACAGTCATAAACAATCAAACATTACACTTTATTTTTACTCTTTCAAGCGGGGCACCAGGCACGTACGCGCCGGGAGGAAAAATAAAGATGTTGGTGGCTAAACTCAGCTCAGGCTATCTATAGCTGTTCAAGATAGAGTGGGTGGTTCGGACGGATATACAGGGTGCACCACCTTTTATGTGGGTATGTAAACATTGAATAACTTTGACATTTATGAACCGATTGACTTGAGTAGACATGTTTTTGAAACGTCAGTTCAGAACAATTTTAACCGTGAATCGTTTCACACCGAAACAACGCGCCGAAATAGTGACACTGTACATTGAAAACAGACGTTCAGTTGTGTTAACTCAACGTGCATATCGTCGAAAATATTGTGGCCAACAAGCACCGTCTGACAACAATATTCGTCATTTGGTGTCGATTTTCGTTGAGCACGGGACAGTGGGAGATCGTGCACGTACCGTTTATCTACGCCCAAGACGTTCCAATGAACTGGTTGAAGTGGTAAGAGATATCGGTGGATGTTGGCTCATTATGCCTGCTCACAAATGTGTGAAAAAGGTCTGGACGGTTACTGGTTTCAACAAGACGGCGCGCCATGCCACACTGCAAATCAAACAATGCAGTTTCTGCAACGAAAATTCCCTGGACGTGTGATGTCAAAAAATGGCGATATTGACTGGCCACCCAGATCTCCAGATTTGACCCCTCCAGACTGCTTTTTGTGGGGTTATTTGAAAAGCAAAATGTACGCCAACAAGCCTCAGACCATTGACGAGCTCAAGGCAAACATTCGTGCCGAAATTATCGCTATACCGCCCGAGATGCTGGAAAAAGTGATGGAAACGCAGCAAAAAGGGCACATTTTGCTTTGGCCAATAAAGGCGGCCACTTGATTGATGTTGTATTCAAAAACTAGTCCAAAATAATTGTACAGGACCAAATTAAATAAAAATACCTCATATATGAAAATCGGTTGTTTTTTTAAAGTTATTCAATGTTTACATACCGACATAAAAGATGGCGCACCCTGTATATATAGCGAAATCGAGCGACACGCAAGAATCTATTATCAACTTAAAGCACATAAAAAATACGAAGCCAGCAATATATATTTATTCATATATTATATATATATATATTGTAACGGAACGCGACGAACGCACTCCTCTACAAATCAAAAGAAGCCGATGTAACAATAAAAGCATCGAGTAAAGAATATATAAAAAACACGCAAACGAAATTAAATAGCAAATTATTATACTCCACACACTCATCCAGATCAGTCTCGATCAAAAATAACAAAAACAACAAAAAATAAATTATTACCAATAAACAATAAATAAAGACGTGAATAGGCTTACCCGACACCAAGCGAGCAGAAGATGTAATAAGTAGCCTTACCGCGAAGCAGCAACTAGCACACACCCTAAGAAGGGTAATACTCATCAGAAGGGAGCATCACTCGAAAAAGCGAACACCCAGTTAGGTAAACACCTAACGCAGTAAGCCCTGCCTCACCGGCACGGCACGCCAAGACCACGGCGCAAATGACCACTGGGCAGGTCCACAATAAATTGAAGAATACTCAAAGTTCCACAAACTTAACCAATCGAAAAACCGCAAGGTAACGTCACATCTAACTACTTAAAAGCAACCCCCATACGACTGTCAAACATTAAATACACGAAAAAGGAATTAAATAATCACTTTCAGCAATAAATTAAATCATTAAACACACCCCTCGAAGTATCACTATCACGAGGGAACAATTAAGAAGAGGGTATGGTCTTGAAACTTTTTTTTTTCATTTTTAAAAAATTTTATTTTATGAATGCACAACATCTCAAGAATGTTGTATCAAATTTTTAGAGCAATTGGAGCAAAACAAACGGAGATATGGAATTTTAACCATCCGAGGCTCTGAGTCGCTCCGCTCCTTTGCGAGTCTAGTAAAGACGAGTGTAGTAGAGACGGAGACAAAGGAAAACTTACGGCTAAAATGCTCGATAAGCTAACCGTATATTATGATTTAGCTATTCGTCGCAACCATAATTCTGTGGATAAAATGAAAAACGCCATTTGGGTAACATACGACCACTACTCATCAACTGACGAGAATCCGCAGCATAATAAATGCCTGAGCGGCGACGACTCTTGGTGCGAATTTCAGAAAGCTGCAGCGGCAAATAATTTGCACATATTCAAACACAGTTATACTGCGCTTTCTAGTAATGTTCTCAGTGCTATAAAACCTATTTACGAGGATTTGAGCAAGGAGGCTCTTCTGCAGCGATGTTTGGCGGCTTTAACCAAAATAACAATGAAAGCCTGAATCAACTTATCTGGAATATTTCTCAGAAATCAGTGAGTGGTACCGCAGTTCTGGTTGAAATTGCAGCTAATGTGGCAGCATGCACATTCAATGAAGGCTGTTTTGCTCTGCTAATCATCATGCAAGAGATGCAAATCAAAAGTGGACCAAGTTCTCACAGAAGGCCGTGCGCAGTCGACAGATTGATTACGCATAATTCGAGCGGAAGAATAAGCGGCAAAGGAAAGCAAAGAAGGTCGAGTTCGCCGAAGACAAGAACAAAAAGATGCTTTGGACATCATGAGTGATAGCCGTTCGCTGTACGGGCCTAGTATCGATGATTCTGTGTAAGTATATAGTGAAAAAAAGGGAAAAATTTGGATTTTTTAACGTAAAAAACTTTGAAGCGATTTTCCCACACTTCACGTTTTCAAAGTCGGTGACGGCTGTAGTTTGAAATCTATTGCACCGGTCCTTTTCAAACTTGGTACAAACTCTTTCTCTGTATAATTTATGAGGTAACGCTGTCGAGTTTTAAAAAAATTTGTTGTTATTTTTTATTTTGCAATAACAAATTTGCCGATTTTTAAAGCAAAAATCGCGTTTTTTACTTTCCAGTGTCACCAAAAATTGAAAAATCAATTTAAAAAAACTCGACAGCGTTACCTGGGGAAATTCATAAATTAATAAAATCAATTTGATTTTTTGATTTCAGACGATCGAGTGATGAGTTACAACCGTCACCGCAAAACAACTTTTTTTGGAGACGTCTCCGGAGATTTGCTGCCAACGGCTTAGTTTTTTATATTTTCGGCTGAAATTTTCAGAAAATATTCTTGAAATGTTATTCTACAATACTATAATGATTCAATTTAAAATACATTGCCCGTATCTTGTAAAAAAATGTTTGAAATAGTGTCTTTTTTTCACCGAACTAACCGTACCCCTCCCTTAAGAATTAAAAAGACGTAAAACAAGCCGAATAAAAAACACCTAAAGTACTATTTTTTTACACAAGAATAATAACAAACTAACAAAAACCAACTTAAACAAGCAAATTGAAATACAAGGATAGTACAAAATACTAAAAAATACGAACAGACACTAAAAAAAGCTAGAAAGAAATAATGAACCTACAACAGGTAGGAAACTAACATTGAAACGAGAAAACAAAACCTCGTAAGAACCTGGGTTAAGACTCATATACCACCGAAAAACAGCCGAACGGGCAAATTCGAAATCTAACAAGACATTTACACACCACCCCGTACCTCTCTCACCTCGAAATAAAAGTGAGACAAACATCACGTAATTTACCCAAAAACACCCCTTCGGGGCTCGCAACTGAAGGTATTAGATGCGCAACTAAGTTCCCGCTGTTTTTTTTTTTTTATGAAAATGCAACTTCATTGTGAAAAAATCTTTACAAATGAATCATTCAAAATATTGCCCATCGCTAGCGACAACTTTTTCCTATCTTTCTGGCAGAGCTGGAATACCGTCACGGTCGAAGTGTTCGTTTCTTGAGGCTATCCACGAATCGAGCCATTTTGAGATGTCTTCATATGAGCTGAACTGCTGATTAGCCAGATCATGTACTATCGAACGGAACAAGTAATATCGGACGGCGCAATATCTGGGGAATATGACGGATGGGGTAGGATTTCCCATTTGAACGTTTCTAAGTAGGTTTTAACGGGTTTGGCAACGTGAGGCCGAGCGTTGTCATGCTGTAGAATCACTTTTTCGTGCCTCTGCTCGTATTGTGGCCGCTTTTCGGGCAGTGCTCGGCTCAATCGCATCAATTGAGTTCGATACCGTTCCCCAGTAATGGTTTCGTTCGGTTTCAACAGCATCATAATAAATAACACCACCCTGGTTTCACCAAATACACAGCAAAATTTTCGCAGCGTGAATATTCGGCCGAGCCGACGACGTAGAAGCATGACCGGGCAGTCCCCATGATTTTGTTCTCTTTGGGTTGCTGTAATGAATCCATTTTTCATCACCCGTGAAGAGCGATGAAGAAAACCCTTCTTTTTTTGCCGCTGGAGCAGTTGTTCACAGGCGAAAAAACGACGCTCAACGTCTCTTGGCTTCAAATCATAAGGAACCCAAGTTCCTTGTTTTTGAACCATTCCCAACGCATGCAATCGCTTGGAAATGGCTTGGCGGGTAACTCCTAATGCTGAAGCAAGCTCTTTTTGCGTTTGGCACGGATCCTCATCGAGCAATGCCTCCAATTTAGCGTCTTCGAAGGTTTTTGGCCTTCCTTCATGCGAACGGTCGTCAACATCAAAATCACCGTTTTTGAAGCGACGGAACCAATCACGGCATGTTGTTTCACTTACAAGAAGGTCAGTTTGGTGTCCCCCTCCGATTTTGATGAAACTCACGTATGTTGTAGAGCATCGAAAACTAAAAAACACATTTTTTTTTATCGACGGAAAAACATTTCTAAGGGGTGAAATCGCCCTTCAAAATTAGCATGTCGAGGGGTGATTTTGCAGTTTCACCTAGAAGGCGTCAATCGATTTTAATGAAACAAAAACCAAAATACTCCTCATTGAAGACAATCAAAATTTCACGTGAAGTTGAAGAAAAAAATTCATTTGCAGGGGTGAACAACCCCCTGATTTTTCAATTTTCCACCCTACACAAAAAGCTAACCAACCAAATTGAACAGAACATATACCATTTGGAAGCGCAAGTTAAAATAAAGATGACGTATTTTTGCACATTCACAGGAAAATGAATTTACGGGGGTAAACTACCCCTTATACATTAGTACGTATATTTGTGCGTACATACTTGTTTCTCGTTATTTAAATGTCCAAATTGATTCAAAACATTCTTGTTAGCCGAAGTCAATGGGGGGCACTTCAGATGATGCTTTGTTTATTATTAAGGGGGTTACCGGCTGTTACTTACAATTAGAATGTTCCATTCACGAGTTTCGCGTTATTTACTAAAAAAATAGCTTGTTCAAATACAGAATACTGGGGAATGTTGCTGGGGTTGAGTGGTTGTATCGCATATATGTATGGCTGTATTTCGAAACAGCGGCAATCAGCTGAGGACATAGGCGAGAAATAACAAATACCCGGTTTCGGCAAGCGCATTTATTCAACTGTCGTCCTTTTCACGTCCCGTGTTATCGCTCTCCCCACTCTCCATTCTCTCACATTTATTCTTACCGCCTTGCGCATCTACATACACCACAGTATATAATATAATTTATCATTTCTTTTACAATTCATCAACGTGCACATTACTGTCATAATTTGCAGCAATCATGGTTCGTAAGTCGTGCAGAAATGATACTCTTCAAAAAAATGTTGCAAGCATAAAGACTTCTTGCACCATGAGCATCTGATGATGGCCACATTATTACAACCTAGTACTTCACAGTGTGCTTGAGACGATTGTCCGAAACCAAAACTCACTGGATTATCGAACTCGTTTGGCTTATCGGTTATATAATTACTTTTGAACCATGCATATTTGAAAAGATTTATATATCTGGGTGATGAAAGTTGATTGTGTGCGAGCGATTGCAGTTTGATTATGTTGTTTCTCAAGTGTAAATTAATATCAGAATTAAGTAATAATACACTGTCGGAAAAATGTCGTACAAAATTTTTTCATATTCGGAAACCAAAAACGTCGAGTGGTTGGATTTTCCCTGTGGTGCCTTTAGGTATTATCTTTGTGATTGTTTTTTTGCCCCGAGGTGTTGCATTTTGAACAACTTTTGGGCAGTGTCCACTCCACGAGTCTATCAACAATACGCTGTCACGGCCGGTGTTGGGGAAGAATACTTTTTCCAACCAAACTTTGAAGTGCTCTATACATAGGATGATATTGGTTATCGATATAGTATAATCCATCATATGTTCAATATTTTCTGGCAATCATTTTTGTCCATACCTGAAGTAATTTTTCCGGATTTCGTTGCTGTTAAAAATACGTTTTCTGGCCTGAATAATTTTTTTTCCACGATTGGGCTGAACTCACCCTTTCCCTCTTTTAGAACGATAAAAAGGGGTGACAGTAATTTTCCATCTGCATTTATGGTTGGCTGGATAGTGTAGCTGTGAGTTGTAGATGATACGGATTGTACTACACATTGCACGTGTTTAGTTCCTTCAGCCGTCAGAGTCTTGCCAGAGTGGATTTCCAGTTGAAAACCGCTCTGATCTGAATTATATATGTTTTCCGGTCCATATTTTTGAATATATGGTTTAATTTTATTCACGAAGCTTTCTGCATTCATCCTTAAAACTGGTTCGTCTTCTATAGTCTTTCGTGTGTAACATAGTTACGATCGAGCGGTTTATTTTATTATTTCGAACGGCTATAAGAGCCAAAAGTATATGCGAGACGGCAAGTACAGCCGATGCTAGGCCAACGAACCCCGACCTAGTGTAAAAACGGGTGACGTCACGCCTCTGGAATTCGCTGGTCACCGAAAACAGCGGGTCAGCGACCAGCTGGCCTTGCTAGGCGACGAGGGAGAGACAAGGGGGGCATGACAACGGTAGCTCGCATAATCGAGCGAATTTTGCAAATCCCAGCTAATCATGACGTAGAGGGAACCAGGGTGGGGGAGAGTCTATATAAGAGCCTGCACCGCAGGGAAGGCTCTCTTCTTTTGAAAGAATCAGTTTCTCTTGCAAATACAGCTTGCACAAGTCTTTTTTGAACATACGAAGCGGTAAAGGTTGAGAGTTAGAGAGGAGAGATATTTAAAGAAACCAGGAAGAAAGAATTAGTCGAAGGATTTAAAGTGAAATAACTCTAGATAGGTGTAGGAAAGATAGGATTAAGTGGATAGACCTAAGTATAGAAGATTAAGTGCATCGAAATAAGTGAATAATGTCTAAGAAAATTGAAATCATATAGTGTGGACTTTAAACCGGCGGGGACAACAGGAATTGCCCGTTCCTGCGAGTGAAAGCGAGAAAGGGCGAAAAGTGAGACAAGAGCGAAAGAGAAAAGAATTGTAAACAGAGTTGATACACTCTGTCCACGGAGAGTCTGATGCGTGTGGCTGTGTGTGTGCGGGTAACCAGAATACCAAGAATTTACGATCGAATAAGAAGAAATAATAATAAAATAATCGCGGGAATTCCCTAATATCGATGCAGGACGGAATATCAAACGAGAAGGAGGTAGAGAATAAATCTAGGTAAAATAAAATGCATAGAATTAAGCAGTACATATAAGCAGATCGAGTATAAAGCATAGAATTAAATCGAGTGAATCATAACCGCAGTCTAAACGGGAATCGCCCGGTTGGATGAGTGGAAGAGAGAAAGAGAGAAAGTGAGACGAGAGTGAAAGAGAAAGAATTGTAAACAGGGTTCATACACTCTGTACACGGAGCAAGTGCGATGCGAATGACTAGTGGTGTGAGTATATCTCTGTACCAAACGTACAGCAATACTGCTGCACGAGAAGAACAATAAACTTCCGGAGTTACCGAGAATTTGTACACTCGTAATACGGAAATAATATTAAAATAATCGCCGAAATTACCAGTTTTGAATGCACTATCTTAGAAATGGAGACCGGAGACTGTAAAATAACTTGTTATAGAATAATTTCTTTTATTAATAAACCCTATTCTCACTCACCTCGAAGTCTGAAATTAATTAGTCCTGTGTTCGTGCCCGAATCCCCACGGTAAATAAAAAATATGATTAACTATTAAAATTACCGTTACACGTGTTACGAATTTATTAATTTTCCTGGACACAATACGATGTGATTTCTTGAACTTCCGAAGCCAATCACGAGAAGCTTTAAAACGAATGTCTTCGTGACCTATCTCTTTTTGAACTTGTAGAGCCCACTTTTAAAGGTCGATATCATCAACAATGAAACCAGCATCTACTGCGGCTTGTATGTTTTTCAAAGTATATTCAGAGATTTGAGCTAATTTCTTCTTGCAGGTCCCACCCTTGTTCATTTGATTTGCCCAGCGTCTTAATTGTCGTACAGATTTGATTTTTTTGAATTTCTGACTGACGGTATCGACACTGTAATTTTTCTTCTTACCGGATCTCCAGTATTCGATTGCTTTGCATTTGAAATCGTAGCTTATGTCTTCTTCGTCTTTAGAACAAGTATCAGAATCCACTGGACCTTCATCATGTTGCCAAACAGTATCCTCGACAGCGTTAACATCATATTGCTTGAATGGCTCTTGAAAATCTAGCGATTGTTTCTCGATAATTTCAACTCCGTTATAATCGTCCATGCAGTCGACCAGAACTTTTTCGAAATTCTGCTTTACCTCAATTTCTGCATTGTTAATCGGAGTTTCGAGAATATTCATGGCTTCAAATGTAGCCAAAAGAAGTTTAATGACGTTGATTGGATTCACTTTCATGGTCTATTGATTTTTTTAATCAGAAATTATAACTGACACACTGGCACTCCGTTCGAATGAGCGACTGAAGTTCGCTGTATGTATCGCGGTTTTTATATTTGAAAGACTTGTTGTTGCACCACATGCGATATCAGCAGATAATACGCAGTCCCAGATAGCCGCCTATGTAGAAAACACCTCTTACTGCGTCGAAAGTATTTTTATCATATTGGCGTATGATAAGATTACTCAAAAAAATAAGATCATATTCATTTCGTTGGAATAATTGACAATGTTCTATAGATGGAACGACTGTTGCATCATCGACTTATTCCGAAATTTGCGCTGAATCGAAATACAATCTAATCGAAAGGTCGATAACATATGACGATAAATTATTGATAAGCACAAAACCAGCACAAAGAGTGAACGCAAGCAGCTCTTTAACATGTAAATAACGAGAAACAAGAATGTACGCACAAATATACGTACTAATGGATAAGGGGTAGTTTACCCCCGTAAACTCATTTTCCTGTGAATGTGCAAAAATACGTCAACTTTATTTTAACTTGCCCTTCCAAATGGTACATGTTCTGTTCAATTTGGTTGGTTAGTTTTTTGTGTAGGGTGGAAAATTGAAAAATCAGGGGGTTGTTCACACCTGCAAATGAATTTTTTTCTTCAACTTAGCGTGGAATTTTGATTGTCTTCAATGAGGAGTATTTTGGTTTTTGTTTCATTAAAATCGGTTGACGCCTTCTGGGTGAAACTGCAAAATCACCCCTCGACATGCTAATTTTGAAGGGCGATTTCACCCCTTAGAAATGTTTTTCCGCCGATAAAAAAAAATACGTGTCTTTTAGTTTTCGATGCTCTACAACATACGTGAGTTTCATCAAAATCGGAGGGGGACACCAAACTATCTTTCCTTGTTAGAGCAGCATCTCCGTAAACTTTTTGGAGTTCTCGATGCGCTTTAGCCGCCGTTTTCTTCGAATGAAAGAAGAAAAGCAACACTTCCGGCAAATGACGATTATTTGGCACAAAATCAGACATTTTCACACAACCAAAAGTATATGACGCAAAAACAAAATCACTGATGTGTCAAAGCGATTTGATTATCATATGTCTAAGCTTGGTTCATGACGTTTTGGTTATGTTCCAATCGACCAGCACTTACTACTGGAGCCATCTCTTGAAAAACAGCGGGAACTTAGTTGCGCACCTAATACATGCTTTTAAATCGCGATCTTAGAATTCTATCAGAGGTACAAATTGAAAATGCGGGTTTGATAACAGATGGCGTTACTAACGCTATACGCATCAGGCAGTACTGTGACTATGTTCATGTCAAAGCTACGTCTTATAGCTTTAATTTTCAGTATGTGTCAATTTGTCGCAGTGTCAAATTCATAGTTTTTTTGAGCTCTCAATATGTCGAGTTTCGTGCCAACAAAACAGCATTTGCGGGAAGTTTTAATTTACTTCTTTAATTTGAAGAAAAGTGCTGCTGAAGCACATCGATTGGTCTCCGAGGCTTATCCGAGTCATGTTCCATCGGTTTCAACGTGCGAGAGATGGTTTGTGCGGTTTAGAAGTGGTGATTTTGACGTTGAGGACAAAGAGCGGCCGGGCCAAGTGAAAAAGTTTGAGAATGCTGAATTGGAGGCAATACTCAATGAAGACTCGTGTCAAACTCAACAAGAGCTCGCAGATTCATTGGGAGTGACATAACAAGCCATTTCCCATCGTATAAAAGCCCTCGGAATGATCCAAAAGCAAGGACATTGGGTGCCGTATGAGCTGAAGCCGAGAGACGTCGAGCGCCGTTTTTTTGCATGCGAACTGCTGCTCGAACGGCAAAAACGGAAGGGTTTTTTGCATCGCATTGTCACTGGTGATGAAAAGTGGATCCATTACGATAACCCGAAGCGCAAAAAATCATATGGTTACCCCGGCCATGCATCATCATCGACGGCCAAACCAAATATTCACGGCGCCAAGCTCATGCTCTGTATTTGGTGGGACCAGCTGGGTGTGGTGTATTATGAGCTATTGAAATCGAACGAAACCATCACAGGAGCACTATACCGAACTCAATTGATGCGTTTGAGCCGCGCACTCAAAGAAAAACGGCCACAATACGAGCAAAGACACGACAAAGTAATTTTGCAACATGACAACGCTCGGCCACATGTTGCAGCGCCGGTCAAAACATACCTACAAACGCTGAAATGGGAAGTCTTACCCCACCCGCCGTATAGCCCAGATATTGCTCCTTCCGATTACCACCTTTTCCGATCGATGACACATGGCCTAGCTGACCAGCGCTTCCATTCTTACGAAGAAGCCCAAAAATGGGTCGATGACTGGATAGCAGCCAAGCCGGCCGAATTTTTTCGCGACGGTATCCGTAAATTGCCAGAAAGATGGGAAAAAGTTGTGGCTAGCGATGGACAATACTTTCAATAATTCATTTGTTACCATTTTTTCAGAATAAACGTTCAAAAATAGAAAAAAATCCCGCATTTTCAATTTGTACTCCTGATATTTTATTTGTTACTTACCAAGTTTCGATGTTTAGCTGCTAATCGACATCGGCACGTATTCCATGATCTGCTATGTTAATGAAACAAAGACGAGAGCTCCGTCTTCTTTCTGTCGCAGATGCTGCGGTTTTAGGACTGTCATAGCTCACATTCTCTCTCTCCCCCCACCCCTCTCTATGACTGTCGTCAGTGTATACTTTATAATATTTCGAGCGAAATGTACAATAAACACAATTATTTGCAACTGTGTCTTTATCACAAATAGCTGCATATACGAAGAATTATTGCGTTCGCAACGTAACACCCGATGCATGATCAGCGCTATGACCACGGTACAACACAATTATTTCGGACAAAATAATTTTCATAAGCTCCGTATCCTCCAACGCTAGCAAGGATGTGTTCGAGCGCTTGTTAAAAGAATTCCTTGGAACCGATGATCTCATACGCTGTTGTACGAGGCGTTTCACTGACAACTATCTTTTCACGGACATACGATACCACCTCGTTCATACACCGCTGATTCGTTTCACTTTTGCTCTCTAGAGTCTGCATATGAATATCAATTCTTCTACTTATTTCGACGAGCATATCAAATGTCAGCAGCTGCAGAACAAAGATTGGAGAGTATTTTCGGAAGCGTTTCGGTTTCGATTCTCCAGATTCATCTTGATTCTCGTATTCCTCATTAGCACTACCGCTTATTTTACCAAAGAAGATAGCTCTGTGCTGGTAACACGAGGTTAAAAGTGTGTAATGCGCTGTGTGCTCTATGCGGGTATTACACATTTTCTCGGCATCAGCCCCATGAGCTTGGAAATATCGTTGTATAAAAGAAAAATTGCTTTTAAACACTCGCCACTCGTCCGTACTGAGTGTAATTCCGGAAAAGTATTAGACAATATTTTCACCACTGGTGTAAGACACGCAGAGTTCAACTCGAGCCCAGCGACGATAATTTTACCGAATGATTTATTTAAATCGTACATAACGGAGTTCGCCATATATAGCGATATCGTGTGGGACGTAGCACCGTTATTTGCCGTTTCTATTGCTTTCTCGTAGACTATAACTTTTCGAATGAATCGTCGGCGGTGTTCATACTCCGTTTTATACATATTACCCCCGCCATATAATTGCATCGCTTCTTATGGTTTTTTATAGTGTGGAAATGAATTTATTTAAACCAAATATGCTCCATTATTATAGACAATGTTTCGCCATTTTTCGGGTAGAGCCATGATGCCATCGGTGAAGAACTTCTGTGGTTTCAGGTTAAAAAACTGAATCAAGTAGTTTTCACAGGCTTCTTTTGAAAGCAGCTTAATTCCATCGAGAAAGTTCTGCAAAGATCGAAATAAGTTATAGTCAGAGGGTGCTATGTCTGGACTATACGGTGGATGCATCAAAACTTCCCAACCAAGCTCTCGCAATTTTTGACGGGTCATCAAAGAAGTGTGTGGTCGGGTGTTGTCATGATGGAAGACAACACCTTTCCTATTAATCAATTCGGGCCGTTTTCTTTCAATTCCTTGGCGTAATCTCTCTAGTTGTCCACAGTAGAGTTGAGAATCAATCGTCTGATCAACTGGAAGTAGCTCATGGTTGACGATTCCCTTCCAGTCCCACCACACACGCAGCATCACCTTTTTCGCCGTCAATCCTGGCTTCGCGAACGCTTTCGACGGCTCACCATCCCTTGTCCACGATCTTTGACGCTTCCGATTGTCGTGGGTTAACCATGTTTCATCACCGGTTATGACACGTTTCAGAAATGGCTCGATTTCATAGCGTTTCAGTAGCGCATCACAGATGTTAATTCGGTCTATCATGTTTTTCGCGCTCAACTCATGAGGAACCCATACATCGAGCTTCTTTTCGTAGCCAGTTTTATGTAAATGGTTCAAAACTGTTTTGTGGTCAATGCCTAGCTCCATACCAATATCGACACTGCTGATATGCTTATCTTGCTGGACTTTTTCAAGAATTTTATCAGCTTTTTTAGTGATTGGACGACTAGAGCGTGACTCATCTTTCACATAAAAATTACCAGAACGAAAGCGAGCGAACCATTTCCGCGCAGCAGATTTTGATAAAGTACGTTCGCCGTACACAGCACAAATTTTTTCACAAGCCTGCGCAGCGTTTTTCCCTTTGTCGTAATGATATTGCAAAATATAATGCAATTTTTCATTACTTTTCTCCATTTTCAAACGCGAACAACTTTCCAACGACTGCAACAATTTCGATGTTTTTACACTCAAAGCAACGCTCGAAGTGTCACATTCCCAACGAGCGTTTAGTGGTGTCGCTGCGATCTGTATTTCCTGACTTATTTGCAATTGATGCCATCTATCGGGAAAAACGCCACCAACTTTTTCCCAGACCCAATATATCCCAAGGCACTTGCATACTCTCGCACACGTATGTGCATACTCACACCTTGACATACAGATAACATGTGTCATGAAAACTAAATAATATTCGTCGACGAAATTTGATGATTTTCCTCATGGCCGAGTGCCTTGAAATTGGAGTTAAACAATATGACATTCATCAGCAAAATTCGATAACTTACAAGGCGGGTCTTACATTTACATCACCATCGCTGAATATTTTCCTGGGTCTTGCTCTTGTAAAGTGATCGTGTGCGGCCATCTTCTTGGTTAGTCGTATTCATTACTTCGCTGCAGTATATGCAGAGAGAGAGAGAGGGAGAGAAAGAGACAAAGAGCGTATTAAAGGAATATATATAAAAGCGTACAGCTTTGAAAAATGTCTAGTTAATTGTCTGATTTACTGTGATTGCTACTACTCTAACAGCACAATCATGATCAGAGTGGTTAAGCGCTCATTGATAAGAAAATTGATAGAGTTTATATTGAAGCGTAGGCCGTCGTTGAGTTCACGGTGGGGGAGAATAAATTTACAGATCACCATATGGGAACTTCCGACACAAGCGGTTGTTCGTACGATTCGCGGTATGCTGTGCGAGTATCATCAGCGCGATTTAGTAGACGCGCATAATATTGGATTGTTTGATAATTAAATAATTATTGATTCTGTGGTGCGTGTTATTCGTCGACGCGGGTGGCTGAATGAGCCGGCTTTGCAACCCATATTCAGCGAAAGACGTAAGTAATATACTGCGTTATTAACTTTAATTTTATTTCCTTTATTTCACAAAATTTTTATATAGTTCGACGGTATGAACAAGAAAAAATGGGATCCGACACCTATGATTTAAATGAGGAGGGTAGAACAGATTCAGATGATCATAGCAGGAATAACGATGGCGACAGCACTGCAAGGAATCGTTGGATAAATTTTACTCAGCCGTTCTGCGGGTATAAACCAACAAACGGTCTTTTCATGGCCGGTCCTTACGCATACTTTGTTCGTTAACCCGACGGTACGATTATTGAAAAATGTAAAATAAAGGGTATCACGCTAAACTTTGTGAATAGCCGTCACGTAAATTATGACGCACTACGATCCTTCGTGATAGGGGTTAGGAGTGTACCTATTATTTAAAAATTCGACGCTATTTGACGCACGGAATTTCATCAGGTAGGAACGTGTAAAGACACGAAATCATGCGAACTTGTAAACACGAAGTGAAAGCGGCAGGGGAAGTACTCCACTATACCGTATGGCTATTGTGAAATACGCTAATTAGTATAACGCAAAAAAGTATATACAATAGATTTATGGGTGAATTCGCGGTATTCAAAAATAATCTTTTTGTCTTCAATTGCATGTAACGTACGAGGGTCAATCAATAAATAGTCAGCCTTGCGCCATCTGTTGGTCGAGGAAATAAATCAATAGCGATGATTAGTAGTGCCATCCTTCACATGACTGTTGTCAAAGTTTCAGCTCGCTGCAATGTTTAGTTTGCGTTTGACAATCATCGAAAGACAAACAACTTTTGTGTTTCTACAAAAATGGAAAAAATTGAGTATCGTGCAGTGATTCGATTTTTGTTTTTGAAAAAGAAAACGAACAATGAAATCAAAGCGGAGCTAGACGAAGTTTATATGGAACTTGCACCTTCGTTATCAACCATTAAATATTGGACAGCTGAATTTAAGCGCGGTCGTACGAGCATTGTTGACGATGAACGTCCAGGTCGTCCAAATGAGGTCGTCATACCAGAAACAATTGAAAAAGTCCACGATATCGTGTTAAATGATCGGAGACTAAAAGTGCATGAGATTGCTGAGGCCACAGACATATCATATGGCTCAGTGATTTCAATCCTGAGTGATCAGTTGGGTATGAAAAAGTTATCCGTAAGATGGGTGCCGCGTTTGCTCACTATCGACCATAAAAGAGAACGTGTAGCTGATTCAAAGGCGTGTTTGGCGATCTATAAGCGTCATCCTGTTGAGTTTTTGCGTCGTTACGTAACCGTGGACGAAACATGGATCCATCACTATACACCAGAGACAAAGGAACAATCGAAACAATGGACTTCACCGACCAAATGTGCTCCGAAGAAGGCGAAGACGGTGCCATCGGCCGGTAAGGTCATGGCCACAGTTTTTTGGGATGCACGCGGCATAATCTACATCGATTACCTTCCGCCGAAAAAAACGATTAATGGCGAATACTATGCAGCCATACTGACCCGACTCTACGACGAATTGAAGAAAAAACGTTCACATTTGACGAGGAAAAAAGTGCTCTTCCATCAAGACAATGCACGCGTTCACACATGCCCAGTTGCCATGGCCAAAATTCATGAATTTAAATACGAATTGCTTTCGCATCCACCGTATTCTCCAGATTTGGCCCCCTCCGAATACTTCCTGTTTCCAAAACTGAAAAAATGGCTTTGCGGAAAGAGATTTGGTTCCAGAGATGACCTCATCGCCGAAACAGAGACCTATTTTGAGGACTTTCCGAAATTGTATTATTCGGAGGGCATCAAAAAATTGGAAAATCGTTGGAATAAGTGTCTCGAGCTAAAAGGAGATTATGTTGAGAAATAAAAAGATTTTTGTCCATAAAAACGCGATTTTCTTTATCAAGCCGACTATTTATTGATCGACCCTCGTATTTACTGTGTACAATACGTTAAAAAAAAGAAATATGGATTTATTATGTATAAAACCGTTGTCTGCTCGTTTTTTTTGTGTTGCTATTCGTAGCAATAGCTGCTATCTTTTTACCGTTCCCTTTTGTTCTGAGTATCTCATCGTTGATTCCTGTTGTCCCGTCTTTCTTATCGAGTATTTTGTTTTGTTCTGACTTTCAAGTGCTACCTCCATGAATATAACGTTGCTGTTTAGAATTACATGATTCGTAAATTTTGCACATAGAACTGTATGCATAGTGAAATTAAAATATTGCTTTATTTGTAAAAAATTAAAAACTATCAGCTCGTAAAGGCCGCGAAAATAATTGATGCCGCGGGTTCGCCGCCGCCGCCGCGGTATAAGCTTATTGGAGGGTCAGCTGATTAATTTTGATATACACTCATCGATATGGATATACGTCGGAAACATCCATGGACAGTCGTAATAAGCGGTCCTACGGGCTGTGGTAAAACATATTTTGTCAAAAAATTCTTTAAATACATGCGCGAGATGACGGATGTCGCGTTCGAGCATGTACTTTTTTATTACTCAGAGTGGCAGTCCGGGTATTCAGAGTACGGTGATAAAATCGAATTTCGCGAGGATTTACCGCAAGCAGCAGATTACTCGAATGATACAAGGCCTAAACTTGTGGTCATTGACGATCTAATGCGCGAGGCATCGAACAATACCGTGTTCGATTTTTTCACCAAGGGTAGCCATCATAAGCCATCATAAATCTTAGTGTCATCTTCATCACGCAAAATCTCTTCCATCAGGGTCATGGGGAGCGCGATATCTCCTTAAATGCTAATTATTTCGTTGTCTTCGAAAATCCGCGAGATCGCGCGCAAATTCAACATCTAGCACGCCAGGTATGTCCCGAGAATCCGCGATTTTCGCAGGAGGTATATTTCGATGCACAGCTGCACCGCACGGCTATCTATTGCTCGACTTGTAACAATTGATGCCTGATAATTGTCGATTTCGCGCCTGTATATTTCCCGATGACGAATACCATTACGTTTACGTCCTTCAAAAAGCAATAAAGGTTCGCGATGCGACGTGCGATGTGCCAGTAATGCGCTTGTAATGGCGTTGCGCGGACCTCTCGATAAAAAGTAAATAATTATATTGCAGGCGCTGTGTTATCTGAAGCAAGAGCACCGACGTGCAATTTTGCGCAAAGGAGATGTAGCGCTCGTACAGTGTATATGCGAGTGTGCTCTAAACGTTTTACAGCGAAACGTGAGTCTGAACAACGTGCAAAAGAATCATCTTCGGGGGCACGGGACTATTCTTCGACGAATAGCCGCCAAAAGGGGAAATTGGAGTGGCAAGAGGAATGTCATCGTCGAACGCTGTGTCGGATTTCTCAAGTTGCTTCTTGTGCCTGTCTTGGTCTACACGAGCCATAGAATATGCCAGAAAGATGGTGCTTATTCCTCATGATAACATACATCGTCTCGCGGGTCTCAACACTACTGCTCCTACTACTACTACTACTACTACTACTACTACTACTACTACAGACCCGTCGCCTTCCGTTCAGACTACCGGTACACCATTGACGCGCCTCGACTCTGAGCTGAGTGAAATTCTAAACTCTCACTCGTAAAATGGACAGCGTAACAGCAGGTTCTACAGCGTTATCTTCTCTTGGTAGAGTACGATAATACAGTACAGAATATTTCGTCAAAACGAAAAATAGCAATACTCGATAGCCACGAGAATAAAATCGACGACATTTTAATGAACAAAGTTAAATCTCGACTCAATGACACACTTATTATCGATAGCATACCAAACAAATTTTTATCTAAAGCAATATCGTTGCTTCGCAATTTGCATCGCAGCGCCATCGGTAAAAAAATGACATGGGATCGTAACGGTGTTGTTTCCATAGACGGCAGAAGAATTACAAATTCCAATATCGTTGATCTTGTTAACGATGCTATGCGAGCTAGAAAACGCGAGAAACTCATCGGTCGATCTTACTTTGCCAAACTCTTGCGAACGATACAGATGCCATGCGAATTTATCGGCAATCCCGAGTTACTACTCGAGCCTACACCTACATCATCTTCGACACCGCAGCAGCGTCTCATTTTACCACGCGATAGTGATAGTAGCAGCAGCAGCAACAGTAGCAACAGCGAGGCCGAGACCGCACACTCAAACAGAGATTTAATGCTCATGGCGGACAACGACATCATTGAGGGGCCGGAGGGGGAGGAAGAAGTGGACGAACAATTGCAAAACATCGCACAAGTAGAGAGCCAACGACACCCCAGTGAATATCGATCCCCCACACAGTTAGAAAAAAAAAAAGAAAAAGAATCCATTTAACTGGTCGTCGGTAAAATTATGAAAATTCTTCAAAAAATCGATTATGACCCTGCTCATCCTGCATCCTATTCTTGAGGAAAAAATTTGGTCCAGGTGGATCGGAGAGTAACGCCAAAAAATGTTTTACCATGGCTCGAGACACAGGATTCATATAACATGCATCGTCTCGTGCGACAACGATTTCCCCGTCGTACGTACGACATGAGTAATATAGACGATGTATGGGAGGCTGATTTAGCTGAACTTCGCTCGATGGCTACGTACAACGATGTTACGCATATCTGCTTGTTGTTATTTACATGTTGAGCAAATACGCGTGGGTCGAGGCCTTGCGTGACAAAACGAGCGCAATCGTGGCCAGCGGTCTCACGCGCATACTCGCACGCAGTAACAATCGTCGCCCGCAGCTATTGCAAACTGATCGAGGCAAAGAATTTATCGGCACTCCAATTCAGCAAATTCTCAAGAAAAAGAATATCGATTTTCGCGCTGCTCCTAACCCCGATATAAAACCCTCGATTGCCGAACGCTTTAATCGCACAATAAAAGAGCGAATGTAGCGTTACTTTACATACACGCGAAATAAGCGTTACATTGATGTTGTACAAAATTTTATATATGATTATAATCACACTAGACACAGCGGAACGCGTATTCCTCCGCGCGAGGTGACCCTAGAAAATGCCTCTATAGCCCGAGAAAATTTAGCACGACGTTACGAGCGTACCGCGAGAAAAGCTAAAAAGCCTAAATACAGTGTCGTAAAGTAGCATTCGTGAAAGGATATGAGCGTGGGTGGAGTAACGAGTTATTCAAGATTCAACAAATATCAGTGAATCGAGAACCATTCGTGTATATTTTATACGTTCGTACTGTAGGAAATCTCGTATCATTTGAGGATGGTGATTATGATTGATCGGGTTCAAATCTTTTAACACGCTGACGCATAGATAAAGACCTAGTTCCATCTGGTGTATATTGCTCTATAGACGCTCTTTTGGAGAGCATAAATAAGTTACCTCACGTGGCCAGTCATCTGCGCTTTAAATAGCTTCTGAGCGGGCAGGTCGAAGTGACACGCGTATGCGACGATCTACGATACCACGACTTTCGCGTATCGCCCGCTATCGCAAGTCTTTTAGGATTCTCGGAAGAGGCCTGTAGGTCTGTAATGCCCTGATACAACCGTATTGCGAATACACAGGGTCGAGGCCTGCATTTCTACCGGTGCTACACCAGGCAGCAAGTTTCTATACACAGATATCTGCGAGAGCTATATCACAGGCGATGTACAAACACCCCTCTTACGAGTTGTCCCCATTCATGCTGACGACTGTCAGTATGATTCGATAAAAATTTAATCGTTTTCGGCGCCACGATATATACATTTCTTGCGCAACAATTTACACACTATCGAGATCGATATAAGAGTTTGGAAATCTTATACCATTCGAACAGGGAACGTTGACTGCGACACTGCATTTCAAAAGATCCCACGATTGATCACGCCACTATGGATAATATTGTCAGTATCCAGCACGGATGGGGCCGTCGCGGGTACTGTGGTATTAGCCATGTTTATATCGGAACGCCTAATCAACGAGGACACGGTATCGGTAGCTTTCTCGGGTGCCTGTTTCGTCGAGTGTTACCACTTTTAAAGAAGGGTGCTGAAGCAGTTGGAAAAGAGGCATTGCGAGCTGGTGTAAACGTAGCCGGTAATATCCTCAAGAGGAATATAGCTGTGAAAGATGCCATTCGCGACAGAGCACGAGAATCAGGCAGTAATCTCAAACGCAAAGCCTCTGAAAAAATTGACACTCTCATGCGGGGGTCTGGTTATAAAAAGCGCAAAATTTCGCGAACTCCTCATTCAGCGAACGAACGTAAACCACGACGTATCTCCCGTAAAAAAAAGTGTAATAAAGAAGAAGAAGAAGACTCGTCAACGAACGGTTACAGATATTTTTAGATAGCTGAAAAAAGATGGCTTTTCTACATGCGCACTCGTGCGAGTGTCTTAAATTGGAACTTGAATTATTTTCACTCCCACCGACGCAAACTACTATCGTCGGCTCCGATTTGGTGTATTATAAACCAATTTCTTCGCTAACAGATAATTCACCTATTGAATTACTTATTCCTGGACAGGGTGAGTATATCGATCTCGCGCATACTATGCTTAGTCTGAGAGTGAAAATAATATCTGCTTCTACGGAAATTGCCGCTGATGCGACGCCGAAAGTAAGTACCGGCCCTGTAAACAATCTCTTGCATTTTATGTTTAATCAGGTGGATGTATACCTGAATCAAAAACTAGTTTCGCTTCCAAATAATGCCTACGCTTATCGAGCGTACATACAAATACTTTTGAATTACGGTCCAGCTGCCAAAAATTCGCATCTCACGAGCGTTCTCTGGTACGATGATAACCCTGGAAAAATAAATGACATTACATCGGGTAAGGCGGGTTTTGTAAAGATAAAACAATTTTTAAATGTCAGAAAAACTGTAGACTTGTTCGGCCATCTGCATTGTGACCTATTCCATCAGGAACGGTTCTTATTAAACGATGTCGAGATAAGACTACGGCTGATGCAGTCTAGAGGTTCATTTTGTCTTGTGGGCGATACAAAGAATGGTCAATGCGGCTTAAAGATTCTCAAGGCATCGTTTCTCGTTCGTAGAACAAAAATAGCTCCTGGTGTGCTGCTCTCGCATGCTAGAACTCTGGCAAAATCTACGGCTAAATATCCTCTTACGAGAGTCGATGTAAAGGCTGTTTCAATACACTCCGGTGTTCATGGAGAGACTATCGATAATATCGTGTTAGGTCAATTGCCGAAGCGTATAATTATCGGTTTTGTCGATAACAAAGCGTTTAACGGCGACTTCAGTATGAATCGATTCAATTTCTAAAATTGCAAGATAAATTATCTCTCGTAGTATGTCGATGGTGCTCAAATAGATTCGAAACCGTTACAACCTGATTTCACGAAAAATCATCTGTATGTGGATGCTTTTCAAACGTTATTTTCGGGAACTGGAATACATTTCTTGAACGATGGTAATTCGATCGATCACGATAATTATCGCGATGGATACTGTCTGTTTGCTTTTGATTTAACACCCGATCTTTCGGCGAACAGCAATTCACATAGGAATTTAATAAAGCACGGTAGTGTGAGAATAGAGATACGATTTGAGGATGCGCTTGCTTCAACGGTAAATTGTGTAGTCTCCGCGGAATATGATAATGTCCTTGAAATCGATGCCTCTCTCTCTTTCGAAATTTATTCCGAAAGAAATTGCCGTGGTAGCAGTGGATAGACCGTACTCTGCTCATTGGATCATCGCACCACCGTGTCACTTTGCCGAATTACCACAGCATTCGAGAAGCCAGAATAATTTTCTCTCGAAATATTTTCACGGTCTTGAATGGTACGATGGCGATGTGAGCTGTAAACAAGCATATGCAAACTTGCGTGAAATTTCACGAAAATCAAGACGTATCTATACACGCGGTCACGAGAAGGCTATACTTCTTTGCGATATCACGAGTCGTGAAATTTCCAACCTGGACGATGAGGAGGGCGCTCCATCGTACACATTTATGCCGAAATCTTTGCGAAAATGTTTCAGACACGCTATGATAAACGATACAGCGTCTTCGCATTGTGCAATGCGCCAGGCTTTCGAAATAAAAAATTGGCTTCGCGAGCACCCGTTTAAAGGAGAATCATACATGGATGTTTGGTCGGCAGACGAAGAGTAAGAGAATAAAAAAAAGAAGAGAGTAATTAAATGAAAAAATAAAATAAATGAAGGAATGGTAATAAAATTGTAATTAATATATTTTTTAGGAATAAACTTTTTATTACTAATTATTGTACAAAAAAATATAAACTAAATACAAACTTAATCTGTACAGTCAATCGTAGTAATGATTGGGTTGTGATAACTAAAATAGGACACATATGTTCGCGATTGAATGTTATGTGTCTCGAAAAAACTGCATCGATAGTGGTATTGTATCTTGTTGTAGATTCTGCTGGATCATTGTTACTTCTTAAATCAAATTCATCCAAAAGAAATTGTAACAATGGCTTTGACTTTTTATCAGAAAAGTTGATGTTGAAATCGCCAGCCAAAATGAGTGGAAGTTTATGTATATTTTTGTTGTATCTGCTTAGCGTTTCAGATACATCTTAAGAATACTCTAACAGTGCTCTATGAATGAATTGTTGAATACCTATTATTTTGTTATTTGGTGATACGTAGATGACTGCCATGATTAGGGTGACACCGTTTTCCATGACACACTCTGCTGCACATAAATCTGCAACACTTGTAGATCTTACGTGCAAGTCCCGAATATTGTTCATTATTACCTCCATATTTGGTGTTACAACATTAGCCGTATCACTTTTGTTTTGATATATTGCAACTCCACCTGAACAAACAGAATCACGTTTAAAGTGAGTAATACAATTAAAATTTGGTATCTCACATTCCTCTTTATTGTCCAACCACGTCTCGGAGAGTAATGAAATGTCGCTTTTTTGTGTAACAGAGTCATTTAAATCAATCGAATGTTTGGGAAGGCTTTGAACGTTGATAGTATACAATGAGATATCTCTTTTATTACCAATGAACTCAATGATGGTTTGCGCTTTCATTTGTAGTTTATTTAACGACAGCCTCTTGAACTCTTGTAACAAAGATACGGTTTAAAAAGAACTTGTGGCCGTGCACAATTGCTACGCTGCTGATATGGAGCTTGGAATGAATTATTTTGCTCTATTTGTTCTGGATGGTCACATATTTGCATTTGTAAATTGCAATTCTCGGAGATCTAAAAATAACCATACAAAAAAATATCGAACAAATATAAATCATATTTCACAGAGAATATACAGTAGAAAGATAAATAAATTACTTACGCATCTGAATGATTTGCTAGCAAGGTATTTAATTGAATACTTTGATTTTTTTATTTTCTTTTCCGTCGATATTCCTTCATATATTCAGTACGACTTGTAGTCGAGATGCTATAATATCAACATAAAATAAAACAATAAAATTAAATAATTTAAAAAATATTAATAAATATATATCAGCTAATAATGATGATAATCTTTAATAAATAAAATTAATAAGCGGTAAATGTAAATATTTACAATGTGATATGTTACCTTGGAAGATGGTCTGTATTTTGCCGCTGTAATTCAATGTTTTGTTTCTTTATTGTTATATCGTGTAATGTTTGTTGTGCATCAGTTGTAGGTTTTTTAATTTCTTCATTAAATCTTTGTCGAAGATGGTCAGTATTTTTCAGCTGTATTTCAATTAGTTTGTTTTTGTTTTTTTTTGTCATGATATTCTTTAGATCTTTGCTTATGCGTTTTAGGTTTTTAAATTTCGTCTAATTTTTCTCTCTCACGACATTCATCAGATCTTTGTGCACTGATGTTTTGTACTCTTATATCCTGTATTTTTTTTCTCTCACGATATTCTTTACATGTTTGCGCATTTGTTTTTTTTTTATCTTGTAGCTTGTATCTGAGTAGTCGATGCTGTTGTTGATTCGCTATTGAAATAAAATATGTATATAAATTTGTATATGTATATGTGTATTTTGTTGTCTGTTTGTGGAAAATTTATAGTTAATGTAGTGATTATTAATTTAATTAAATATCGAGTTTAGTGATTATTGCCTAATTTCAGCTTTTTAACTATAATTCACTGAATTTTCATTGCACACAAATGCGTTTTGTCTTCAATTTGAAAAATATTATGGGAAAAGTAGAAAAACTATATAAAAAATTTTTTTTCCAATGATTTTTCTTTAATTTTTCGAATTCTCTGGTTTATTAACTTTGAATTCACATTTTTCCAACTTTTTTCTACTATTTACTCACATTTATGACTAAATATAGGTTTTGGTAAATAAAAAAGTTAAAATTTGGGAAAAGCCACAAAATGGCATAATTACCGTAGATCTAATTATTTTTTTAGGTCTTTACTTATGGGCTTGCCCATCATGAAAAAATATGGAAAAATTTTGTTTTTTATCCAAGAATTTACTGTAAAATTTAAAACCGAAAAAAAAAACGTCCTTTTTAAAAAGTCACTATTTTGCTATCTGTGACCAAACTAATGACGAAAAAAATCTAAAAATTTGTGTACAGTGTTTTTTTATATTGCCCTACAACATACTAAAAGGGAAAAAAACGAGGGAAAAAAGAGGTCATTTTCACTAAGTACGCCTCATATAGAGCTTATGACGCGCACGGCTTGTTAAACTTTGAATAGTGAAGATAGGTTAGGACGCGCACGGCTTTATAAACACATACGCATATACGAATACAGATAACCGAGCAATAACTTGTGTTTTAACAAGACTAGTAATATTAAATTTTGTTGACAAAAAACATAACACATTGAAGCTGATTTTAACTAGATATGTACATGTAGTATTTCTCATTATTGAAGAACAGAGTATAATGCCTGCAGTATAACACTGGTACTTACCTGACTCCATCATCACTACCCTCAACTATCATCACTGAATCACGTTCACAATTCATTGTTCATTATTTATTAATAACAATAACTACATACGCACACAAGAATACAACTGACACGCACGCCGCTTGGCTTTCAGACTGCAGTAATATACCTATACATAACCCGCACGCCGCGTGGCTTGTATAGCAGAGTGCCGTACGCAGCTGCCTGTCCCCACTCCAAGCGCTGAGAGAAAGAGAGAGAGAGAGGCATAGTATAGCCGTATACGCTACTGCGGCCCGCCCCTGTCCAAGCGGTGGAGATAGAGAGAGAGCGTGCTAACGTACTATAGCAAAACTGTCGGCTCGATTTGCTATAGTCTAAATGTTACACTTTTTCTCGGTCGAGCCCTTATCCTGCCAAGCGTATACCGTGCGATAAGGAACTTCGTTCCAAAAGAGGAGAAATCTTCACCATGTAGTCGTGACACGATCGACGATGCTGTGAAATAAGTTTTGCATATATAGTACGTCTATCAAAGCGTATGTCATCATTTAATCATTGACTATGTGTTCAGCGTGAACACTAGACAAATCTACGAGAGTCTGCGGTATCTACCACTTTCAACCGTTGGAGTATACCCAGCTAACAGAATTTGACATTCCTCGTGTATGGTCGTTACCGGCCGGAATCGTAGTTAACACGGATAACCACGACGGACCTGGAGAGCATTGGCTCGCCATGTACGTTAACCATCATGGAAAAGGAATGTATTTTGAAAGCTACGGGCTACCACCGATTATACCGCAACATCTCGCACGGCTACGAAGAAGCTGCAAGTTCTATCGGTACGGCCTCAAGCAGCTACAGAGTAATACATTGGATGTGTGTGGACAATTTTGTATCGTATTCCTGCATCTTATGTCGTGCGGATTCACCATGTCGTGACTTAATAATCTCTTTAGCGATAATGTAATGAAAAACGATAAAATAGTACGTGAATATTACAATGCTTTTACCTCTCGACAATCGGACAGTGATAAAAATTAATTAAACGGTGGAGGAATCTCCGAGCGAAGATTACCGTGTTTGCAGGGATGTTGCATGCGACGGTAAATGTGTGTAAAGTGATTTAAATAAAATATTGATTAATTAAAAACAAATACATCGTCTTACTATGTCTCTTATTTTATAATTATATATAAATTATAATCGAGGTCTCTCGCGGCACGGTAATATATTCTGCGCCTTTTACTGCAGAGCAAACGATTCGCGAGGAGCACAGCGCAAAGCGGTACGCACGTGCAAAACCGCTGTCGCTGCATTCAGAGCGCTGGATATCTAGTTATGATTCAGAGCGGGGGTTTGTTATCTTCAAACCCTGTGATACTAACCAGCAGCATCCTGAGCATTCAGTGTGTCTTTAACTTCGTGATCGCGCAGTCAAAAACGTATTTTTCGCAATGTATCCTCGTTACGACGCTAGCGGATGTTCGAAGGCTTCGAGGACCCCGAGCTTCCTGAAGCAGACGATGCTCGGTTATGAAAGTGTCCACGCGCTCGTGTGTGTGTGTGTCTGTGTGAGTGAGAGAGTGAGAGATAGGAGTTTAAAATCGCCGTCTTAAGAAGGTGGACGCCAACAACAGAGGTAAATACCTAATTTTATTCCTTTTTTCAAGTATGTGTACACCTTTGCTCTATCCTGCTCTTATCTCTACTCTTCCTTGTTCACCAGAGTACCCGCACCACCTCACTTTACCATGTTCACGTTACCGACACTAGTTAAGCAGAGTGGGTAGCGCGGCGGTGGAAAGTGGGATGGTGGGGATAGGAGTGGAATGGAGCAAAGGTGTACACATACTACTTAGGGCGATGTGGTGTAACGCGTATCACTGTTATTTGCCATTATTAACCCTTTGCGGATGAGGACTTTTTCAGCCGGGTGAGGTAGCAGGACGAGGCGATTTTTGCATATACGAGGTCTGTTCAAAAAGTATCGCGAATTTTGTGTTTTTTCAAAATGTATTTATTTATTCATTGATATCTATTTTGTCCCCTTAAAAGAATTTCCCCTCGGATATAATACATTAATGCCAACGTTTTTCCCAATCCTCAAAGCACTTAAAAAAATAATTTTTTGTGATCTTGTTCAGCTCCTCCTTCGATGCCGTCTTTATCGCTTCAATCGTGGCGTAGCGTCGTCCTTTCATGGGCCTCTTCAGTTTTGGGAACAGGAAAAAGTCACAGGGGGCCAGGTCTGGGGAATATGGTGGCTGCGGCATCATTAGAGTGTTTTTTTTGGCCAAAAATTCGCGCACAAGCAACGATGTGTGAGCAGGGGCGATATCATGGTGCAAAAGCCAATTTTTGTTCTTCCACAAATCCGGGCGTTTCTGGCGGATTGCTTCGCGCAAATTGCGCATAACTTGCAGGTAGTATTCCTTATTGACTGTACGACCCTGTGGCAAGAACTCATTATGCACCACGCCCCTGCAATCGAAGAAAACTGTGAGCAAAACCTTCACATTCGACCGAACTTGGCGCGCTTTTTTCGGTCTTGGCTCGTGCGGCAGCTTCCATGGCGATGATTGAGCTTTGGTTTCCACGTCATAACCATAAACCCATGATTCGTCACCAGTTATGACCCTCTGGAGCAAATTTGGGTCGTCGCAGACCGAGTCCAACAGCTCCTTAGCAATGTTAACGCGACACTGTTTTTGTTCGAAATTGAGCAATTTTGGCACGAATTTCGCGGCGACCCGTCTCATGCCCAAATCATTGGTAAAAATCGAGTAGCACGAGCCAATCGATATGTTTAGGTCCTCAGCAACTTCTCTAACGGTGATTCGACGATTGGCCAATATTATTTTCTTCACTTCATCAATGTTTTCGTCTGTTGTTGATGTGCTCGGGCGTCCGGCACGCTTTTCGTTGTTCGCATCTTCTCGGCCCTCTGAGAACATTTTGTACCACCGATAAACGTTGCTTTGGTCTAAGGTAGCTTCACCATATGCCACAGTCAACATTCGGAATGCGTCCGCGCACTTAATTTTGTTTTTCACACAAAATTTGATACAGATTCTTTGATCCATTTTTTGGAATAGGCAAAAATCGAAGACAAGCCAAAATACGTCCAACCAAAATAGTTGTCAACAATTAACTAAACATTCAAAATGGCCGACTTTGTCAGCATAAGTGAGGGACATGAGTACCAACCTAACGCGACAAAAAAAATCGAAAATCGAATATACGTCGCCCGCGGAAATTCAAAATTCGCGATACTTTTTGAACAGAACTCGTATGTCGAGTGTGTTGCACGGTACCATTAAATGATCTCACATATAAATTAGCTTACAAAAACATTATATTTTAATAGTTTATCCATATTTACACCTTTATGAATATAATTTTAGAAAAATTAAGATCTGTAGTTTCATTTAGTATGAAAATTTATATAACATTGACCAAGATGCGTCCTTGGCTTATCTGGACATGTGTCACAAAAATAGGTCGTCTCATGTCTTCCCCCTGGTTTGTTTCGATTGGAACAAATTTTGCAATCCTTCTTTGTGCCAGTAAATATTACATGTAGCTTTCCGTTTAGACGAATTTCTTCAGAATTGGACGTCGAAGGTCTATCTCGTGATTGACGAAAATCTCCGCTCAATTTGTGAACTAAAATTTTACGAAAGTTCAAATGTGGCACTGGTTTTTCGTTTCTCTGTTCTTTTTTACATTTTTGTAGAGAATGTATGAATTAATTAAACAAATTTTTGATAGGGTTCAAACAAAATCACTCAATATAAATTTCTTTTATGCTTTAGCCACGATCGCCGAATGTCAACTGATGCTCGAGCCATTCTCAGGCTGCAGTCTTAGAAAAATGTGTATTAATTAATTTTATCTTATCTCTGAACTGATGTGTCTTTTCACACTTCGTAGGAAAGAACACAAACACCTAAGGAACCTTTCCAAGCACGAAAAGATCATTCGCCTCGGTTGAAGATAACGAAATCTAACATAAAAACCGACGGCGCCTCTCACTCGCCACTCGTTCTGCCGCGCGAAAGGTCATGGCGAGCGAGAGTCGCCTCTCGTCCGCAAAGGGCTTTAATGCTTTTTAGTGGACTATATAACTTTTCGAATGAATCGTCGGCGGTGCTCATAACCAATTTTATAGAGATTACCACCACTATCTAATTGCAACGTCGCTACTTTTGATACTGGAAATCAGACGACTAAAAATGATTTACCAATATCCTTAACAGCCTTGTAAGAACAGCAGCAAATTGGTGTCAAATCACTTGCATACTCTCGCTCACGAATGCGCATACACCTTAACATACATACAAGATGTAGTGTAAAAACTAAATAATATTCGTCGACGAAATTTGATAATTTTCCTCATGACCGAGGGCCTTGAGATCAGATGAAAAGAATACGATACTCGTCGGCGAAATTCGAAAATTTAGTATGTGACGAGATCTTACGTTTACGGCTTCATGAGTAAATATTTTCACGGATCTTGCTTTTGTAAATTAATCGCGCGCTGCCACCTTCGCGATTAATCGTATTCATTACATCACTGTGGTATATGCAAATAGAAAGTGAGAAAGAGTATATTGAACGAATATATATAAAAGCGTGTCCCTTTGAAATATTTCTAGTAAATTGTCTGATTTGCTGCTGCTACTGCTATTATTCTAGTAGCTCAATCATGGTCAGGGTGGTTAAACGCTCAGTGATAAGAACATTGATAGAGTTTATATTCAACCCAAAAACGGCGAACCAAGAAGCGAAGAGGAAGAAGAAAAAGAAGAAGAAAAAGAAGAAAAAGAAGGAAGGTAGAGGAGGAGGAGGAGGAGGAGGAGGAGGAGGAGAAAGACCCGGTAGATTCAGGTAAGCTTTTTAATGACACAATTATAATAGCAAAAATAAAAACAATTACGGGAATATTAAAAGCAAAAATGAAAAAATAGGGTATGAGTCGGACTCAAACATTTTTCGCTTTGCACGATTCACTGTGCCGAGACCGCCGACAATCGAGTTGGTTTTCAAAATGCGTCGGCCGTTTCCGGGAGCAGTCGAGGGGTTCGAGGACTAGAAGCAATTATAAGTTCGTAATTCATAGACTACACAACTTATATACACATTTATATCTAGCAGCAAAAAAAAATTCTAATAAATTTTTTATTTATGCTTGCAGGTGGCGATACAGGAAGGCGATATTTTACACCCTGGTAAACGCTTTGGTATACAGAATGAAAAGAGGCTATTTTTCACCAACCACAGGAAGACGGTGCTGATCATCTGACTTAGTTCAAGGTCGGTGTACGCGATGCTCTCATCAATCTTACAGAATCGTACGGGGGTCATGATTCTGAGGGTATGACTAACCGTGGGTATAACTAAACGTACCGTCTTTCGCACAAGGACCTGTTTGGTTATCATTTCAAACAGCGCGCGAAATCCTTCCTGACGATATATCGCGATTAATTAATAGTGTAGTTGAAAGCGCTCGTGAATTTCAAATAGACGTTGGTACCTGCAGAATGACGACGTGTATAGTACGAGGCGGCGAAGGCGCCGGTGGAAGTACCGTGCTTACGCAAGAGTCTATAGCAAAAAAGTCAATTTTACGCATAAGTAATGGTGATAATTTATGTCTACAACATTCCCTTGTCACAGCCTGAGCGCATGCCGAACCTGGTCAAATTCGTACGAGTGCGCTCATTACACAGACGATAGTGTCAAATTCAGAATGGACTTCGAGGAACGTAATATATAGCAGCGATAGAGCTCACACGTAATGCGGTGGTAACGACGCCATCTAGAGGATGTGGGGTGCGCGAGATTCAACACTTTCAGGAGTACTTGATTCGCGAGGGTAAAACGGTCGTTGTTTGTGAATTTTTTACCTTCGGAAAACGCGTTCCGGCTCTGTACAACGGGCGAAAATCTGTACTTACGGCAATAGGTAAAATTAATCATACTAGTAGAGGAATATGCAAACAGTGTGACTCTAGGTATGAGGGGTCCGCGGTTTTATGTGTCGTAAATATGGACGGTACAATGACTGTAAAGCATTGAAAATCTGTAGAGGCTGCTCGCGTATGATTAAAACCACGAATAAAAAGATGCACGTATGCGGTATATCGTTTTGTATTACATCCAGACAAACTAGACCAACTACTCATGCGTGTTTTATAGCGCCTCTTAAGAAACCAGAGGCGCCAAAGGAAAATAAAAAAGATAAGCCTCCGATGAGATTTTTGTTCCATGATTTTGCGACGCAGCAGCATGAACAATTACGGGATAGTACATCGACACGAATTCGCGAGTGAAATTTAAGTATTTCACAATGCGTATGCACGACATGTCTCCATGCCACAGATATAAAGATCGGTTATGCTAACTGTGGTAAACGTGAATTTGTGTTTGTCGATGTTCCTGTTAGGGAAGTCGTGAAATTAGCATTATCGCAAGAATTTGATAAGACCATCTGTATTGCAAATAATGTAAGAAGTTTCGACGCGCAGTTTACTCTACGGTATCTAATTGAAGTGTAAAAAACACAGCTGCCCTTCTGATTATAAACGGTACGAAGATCGTCTCGATGAAGATTGGCAATGTCATTTTTCTCAATAGTCTAAATTATTTACCATGGCTCTTAGCGCTATACCTAAGGCCTTCCAATTCACGTATGAGGTGGCAAAAGGTACATTTTCGCATTTATTTAACACACCGGAATATTGGAATTACACAGGTCCTCTACCGGCTCTGCATTTTTATTCACCCAACAACACAATGTTCTCAGTAGATCTATTTTGAAAATGGTATGTGGAGGAATCGAATCGCGTCAATTGTAAATTTGATTTTGTAACGGCGTTTGTGCAATATTATCATACATATGTTACTGTTTTGAGACGCGCGTGTTTAGCTTTTCGCGAGTTGCTTATACGCTGCGGAAGTGTGTGTCCCTTTACAGAAGCTTGCATGATAGAATCAACATATACGAGAGTATTTCGAAAGAATTTCCTGCAGAAGGATCGTATCGCTCGAGCACGAGCACAACTACGTTATCGCGCATACCGAACGCACTAGAGAGTATCGTTCTCCGACTGGATTACCAGCGGTCGACTGATACTACGAGGAGGCAGAGGTACATCACGTTCTTCAATTTCACGAGAACTTCTAGCCCGGCTGTCTGCGATGTTATCGCGTAAATAGAGATGCGCGAATGGAATTTATACGCGAAGAACCACTCCATGCGGTTGTGGAGCAGATAAGTTATATGGATGTGTGCTCGCTGTATTCATGGGTGTGTAAGAATGGAAAATTTTTCGTTGGACATCCAAGATTGTACGAGTGGACTTGAAAACGATCTGAGTGCCGTCGAGGGTTTCGTGAAGTGCATCGTTTAGGGAAAGTTTGGTCAACGCAAAAATCTCACGAAAACCGTTATCGTTTTTACGCACTCGGAGCTCATGAATTAACTATCGAGCTTTGTTGCAGATTAATTAATTAATCCTTTTATACGCGGTCATATGTTTCTTAAGAGTGATAAATCTAAGCGACAAATGATTTGACCAAATTTTTTGATGGAAAATTTTCGGCAGTTCGCAACCCGGTTAGAGTCAGCGTCTTTAGAAGTTAAAAATCGTCAGGTCTGGTTGCCTCATTAATTCTTAATGAATGAGTGAGGCAATCAGAGTTGACAAAAATAATTAATGATTCGATTGTTAGAGATCTTTCTGAGATCGATAACACAGGGATCTAAGGTGGCGCTGACTCTAACCGGGTTGCGAACTGCCGAAAATTTTCCATCAAAAAATTTGGTCAAATCATTTGTCGCTTAGATTTATCACTATTAACTATCGAGTCCGGATTTTGAGTTGACGGGTACGCTACCGGTAAACCACAAGATCATGTATGTGAATTATGTAAGCACGGTGCTATCCAACCGTTCCCGACATCAAACACCGTGTACTGAAACTGTACAGTTATCTTCAGGGTCTCGGCAGGACAATATTGTATTGCGATACGGACTCCTGTACTTACGTTAGTCGCGAGGGTAGCAACAAATATAAGCCACTGAGCAACTCGAGGATGTAAGACAGTGATTCTTTCTTGATGACTTTATAATATTGAAATACCAAGGAAATAGAGGCGCCTTGATTTGACTGTGAGCCAATCAAGTCGACGTCTGTATGATGTTATATGTGAGTCTAGCTGAGTATTGTAAATGAATCGAATGCAACTATTGATGAGTCGTTCAAGTTTTGTGTTTAGTTCCTCCGTTAGATTATGGTAGACCAGGCAACAATAGTCTAAAAGCGGAAAAACGAGCAAAGTAATTAATGATATTTTAACTTATATAAAGTAAAGTGGACACTCTGTGAGATATGTCGAACATGAGATTTCCATGATAACTTCGAATGCATGATTACACCCAAGTTTCTTGCTTCTCGGACAAAGGGAATAACTACGCCATGCAAGGAGATAGGTGATAAAAAAGAAAAGTCTAGTTCTCGTGTTTAGAAGTAACCGCTAAGCACAAGCACTTTGGATTTCGCTAGGTTAAGTTTCACATCATTAGTCAGCAAAATTAGACAGCAAAATTGTTATTAGTTGTAAACCCCCATTCAATTGAGATGGCAAACAATTTAGATAAATTTGAGTGTCGTCTGCAAATACCATGTGCTGAGAGTGTCGTAATGTTAATCCTAAATCGTTTATAAAAAGAGAAAATAGTAATGGACCTAAGACAGAATCTTGAGGGACACCTGTCGTCGTAGGTATCCAGGTTGAAAAGTGACCTTGCTCATCCACAACAGCTTGGGTTCTATCCGTTAAGTAGGAAAATATCCAGTCAAGCACTGAATCCGATAATCCGACTTTTTTGAGTTTGAGAAACAGTTGCAAATGAGGCACTGTGTCGAACGCTTTGCTAAAATCGAAGATATAACGTCTAATATCATCGAAGTCTCTGTTGGGTCGACGGGTAATAACATGTTCAGCTAAAGGCTCCACATCAAAAACATAGTGGAGCTTCAATAGATCGTGACCGGCTATGAACGGTGTCTCAGACTTAACGAAAGATTTTATTTCATCTTCATCATCAATTATAAACACATCAATCCATGTGTCAGAAGTCGCAGTATGATGAGTAGTATTCGAATCGACAATGTGAAGAGAGTTAGAGAACACTAACTGACGCAGATAAATTGATTCATAATTATTATTATCCAAATCGTAGTTAAAATCACCCGCAATAATAATATTTTAAGCATGAGAAAAATATGATAAGGATTGCATAATATCGCCGAGCACTTGACCTTTTGGTCGTCTATATACAGATGCAAAGAGAATCTTTTTTTAATTAGATCCAGTGACCTCAATAATAAGAAATTCAGGTGCATTAGAAAATTCCTTTGGTGAGGACATTAGTAATTTAGCTTTTAAAGAGCTGCGTATATAGCAAGCGACTCCTCCGGCTTCTTTATCTTCACGATCATCACGAATAAGAAAATACCCATTAATTCATACTAGATCATCAGAGACATACGAGTGAAGCCACGTCTCACACACAGATATTATGTGGAATTTACTATTCGTAACAGGGGATTGAATTAGTTCTAAATGTATCGAATTAGCGTTGAATTGGGCAATCTTCAGACTTGATAACTATGATACAGGAGGTTGTGAAGACTTGTACACTGATGGTCAAATTAATTTTTCCAGGTCCGCAGCAGTTGTAATGGTGATTGGTGGTTGACTATCGTGTTTCCGAGCATAAATCAGTCCTGTCCGAGTCCACACGTATGTGTACCCTTGTTCAGCTGCCCGGGCCTTAGTGAGACGAAGTAATTTATATAGAGCGGCATGAAGGAACTCGTTTACATAGAGAAATCCGCGCAGATCTCCTCCGAAAACCTCCTTAAAAGACAAGTTCTTCTTGGCACGCTTCTGGCTAATAACATAGTCTCGTCCTTGATGCGATTTTAACAAACTAATGTAGGACTTAGAGACAGTCTGTTTAACTGGTAAATTTGATGCGTTTTGCCCCACGACCGATTGTTGATCCTTTTTGTCCAAGCATCGAATGTCAAGGACATCTCCAAGTAGGTTCGAAATGCCAAGGGCAAGAAACATTCTTTCAACAATTACTTGAAGCGAGTCATTAATGGTTGATAGGATACTGGATATTGTATTCTCCGAGGACGAAATCGAAGAGTTCGCTGAGACTGATGATGGAAGCTCACCAGCTCGGCCACTTAATATTGACATTTTGTTCATACGTTCTGTAATTGACAGATTATCTTTCTTCAGAATAGAAAATTCAACTTAGGCAGTCTCGGAAAGCGTCTCGAATGCGGCGATGCGGTTAATTGCACTATCCTGAGTAATAGCTAGATTTGTGACTTGCCCACGTAGTTCTGCCATATCTCGTTGCACATCAATGAGCGATTGTTAAATCTGTCCTAGTTTGTTGTCTATGGTCGTACTATGTGCTGCAGAAATTTGCAGTTGTTGCATAATATCCTGAAGGGTTACTTCACATGATTTTGGTGGCGTGTGCTGTACTACATTGGAGCGTTGCATTAAGCATGTATTACACCGAAAATTATCAAAATCTCTAGATGTGTTCAAATCAACGGAGAATATCTTTTCAACACTGGAGGAATGAAAAGACAGGCCACACACACTCACCTGTGCATTTGATTCTCTTACTCACACGTGTAACTTTATTGCATAAACTGCAGCGCGTCTGACATCGAAAATTTAAAAGTTTAAATACAATTAGAGTTAGTATTATCAATTGTGGGTATGCCACACACACACACACACACACACACACACACACACACGCGCGCGCGTGACGTAATACTATACTGACTCCGATACAATACGGCACCGGGTGTACTCACGTTTTAAATCATTATATATATATTACTGGTATCACGCTATAAATCGCGTTTTTGATAACGAACGATCTATATTTGAGACGAGGAAAAACATCCACGCTTACGTACATTAGATGAAAAAGAACAAAATTATTTCAACAGATAAAGTTAGTTTGTACATTTCATTTGATTTAGAATATTAAACGTGTTGTAAACTTGATAGAATTTTTAACAGTGTAGCAATGAAACAAATTTAGAAAGAACTTTTTTAATATAAATTCTATTTTTCACACACACAGTTATAACACTTTGAGTTCAACCAACCATAACAACACCAAACACATTGTGTTGGAAATTCAGCTGGCGCACGGCGATCGATAATCGTCGTGCGCCTACCTGTTGCGCTGCTTTGCTACACGTTGTTCGGTTGAGTCGGAGATAGCCGAAGCATGGGCTTCGCGAAGCCGAGGATGTGCCTCGTTGGCACGCCGCGTCAAGCGAGAGGATGTCTCTCTCGCTTGACTTCGGTTTCGCTCACCGGCTATCTCGCTCAACTGACTCCAGCGCTCAACGTAAATTTCATACTTGCAGCCATCTTGAGAATTTGGCACTTCTGCGACACACATCCACTGGACAGCACGCGCATCCATAGGACTCTCACGCATATTTCGCGGACATTATTCATCGGATTTGCTCAACTTCACGCTCATAAGGACTCATTGCTCAAGGTAAGAGTGCTCTGGCATAATTACGTCATTAATTCACTGTCAGAGAGGAGAAAATGGTACATCAGCACTTGGTCTCACTCGTGGCGTGCGTTGCAGCACATGCTGTACCACGTTCTCCTCATGTCTTTTGCTGGCTTAATTAATATAATTAAGCATGTGCCTCGCATTCACTGTATTTTACCCCAGTAAATCTGCTGGGAGAGTACAGTGAATATAATTTTGCTCAACCATATAGCCTCAATATCTGTTTGCGGTGTGCTAAGCAGTACTGATTACTTAGCGGGTCGCACACAAAATCACTGCACTCAGATACGGGTTATGGTACATTCTCTCATTAATTCGCTGCAATCACTTTGCAATACAGTGTTGAGTGATTGCAGTGAATTACACACAAAGTTTCGCACTCAAGGCATCGGCGTGTCGTGCTGCGTGGCTGGTGCTACGCTGCACGCACCGCTGTCTCAAATTCATATTCAGCACACAATGATGTAATCGTGTGCTGCTCACATTATAATTCTAAATTCCATTTACTAACTCATTTATGTTTTGCACTCAACGGTCTGAGCGTGTCATGCAGCGTAGCTAGCACTGCGTTGCATGCACCGCTCGCTCATGTGTTCACTCAGCGCACAATTGATAATTGTGTGCTGCTCATTAATATTCAGAAATTCAATTTGTTTATTTATTATTATAATTTGTACGTTTTTTCTAAATTCATGTTTTGACTGATTTTCTAAATTAACTTATTTTGGCATTAATTTTCAATTTTAGTGACCACACATTTTGTATTAAAATTGTACTTTGTACCACGGTTTTGGAAGGTAGAATAAACTACTTCCTCACGATAACATCTACTTGGTCTGGTTTTATTTTCCTCTTGCCTCGAGTGAGTACTCACATTCCGTCAATATATTCACAGGTCGGTCAAGCCATCACCGGACGGATTCTCAACATTCTTGTTGAATTCTCAACACATTGAAAACGTGAGAAACCTATCCGTCGATCTTACTTTGCCAAACTCCTGCGAACGACACAGATGCCATGTAAATTGATCGGCAATTCCGAGTTACTACACGAGCATACACTAATAGTCGCACGATAAAGGAGCGAATGTGGCGCTACTTTACATACACACGAAATATGCGTTACATCGATTTTACAAATTTTTTAATATCCTTATAATTACACTAGGCGCAGCGAAACGCGTATTCCCCCAAACGAAGTGGCCCTAGAAAACACCTCTAGAGCCCGAGGAAATCTGGCGGGGCGTTACGAGCGCAACATAAAAAAAAAAAAATTTAAACCTAGATACAGTGTCGGTGACTTTGTGCGTATCAGTACAGCGAGAGCAGCATTCGCCAAAAGATATGAGCGCAGTTGGAATAACGAGCTATTCAAGATTCAATGAATATAAGTAAATCCAGAACCATTCGTGTATACTTTACACGATGTGTATGAACGAGGTATCGATGGTATTTTCTACGAGGCAGAATTATCGCGAGTACCTTCGTCACCTTTGAAGACAAAGAAGAAGAAGAAGAAGAAGAAGAAGAAGAAGAAGAGGTACAGGGTGCGCCATCTTTTATGTCGGTATGTAAACATTGAATAACTTTTAAAAAAACAACCGATTTCCATATATGAGATATTTTTATTTAATTTGGTGTTTTACAATTTATTTGGACTAGTTTTTGAATACATCAATCTAGTGGCTGCCTTTATTGGCCAAAGCAAAATGTGCCCTTTTTGCTGCGTTTTCCATCACTTTTTCGAGCATCTCGAACGGTATAACGATGATTTCGGCACGAATGTTTGCCTTGAGCTCGTCAATCGTCTGAGGCTTGTTGACGTACATTTTGCTTTTCAAATAACCCCACAAAAAGTAGTCCGGAAGGGTCAAATCTGGAGATCTGGGAGGCCAGTCAATGTCGACATTTTTTGACATCACACGTCCAGGAAATTTTCGTTGCAGAAACTGCATTGTTTGAATTGCAGTGTGGCATCGCGCACAGTCTTGTTGAAACCAGACCTTTTTCACACAATTGTGGGCAGACATAATGAGCCAACATCTACCGATATCGATTCCCATCGACTGTTTCGCCTTCTCTGAAGAAAAATGGCCCAATGATGGTTTTGGCGCAAACGCCGGCCCAAACAGTCACTTTTTGGTCATGCAATGGTGTTTCATGGATCTCGTGTGGATTCTCCGTTCCCCAAATGCGGCAATTTTGCTTGTTAACGGCCCCAGAGAGTGTGAAATGTGCCTCGACGATATGCGCGTTGTGTTAACACAACTGAACAACTATTTTCAATATACAGCGTCACTATTTCGGCACGTTGTTTCCGTGTGAAGCGATTCATGGTTAAAATTGTACTGAATTGACGTTTCAAAAACATGTCTACGCAAATCAATCAGTTGATAAATGTCAAAGTTATTCAATGTTTACATACCGACATAAAATATGGCGCACCCTGTAGAGCGATCGGAATCGCCACCACTGATAAATATGAGTTCCAAGGATAGTTTTTTCTTTGTCGTACTACCAATCAACAGTACTATGCAGTATTCTCGAGACAATACGACAACGTAATTTATTACGAAACTATTGCGCCAAATATGTTTGCATAGAGAATGGTCTGATTTTCTTGTGGAAGTTGCTTATCCGATAACTCTTTTACATGTTTCTACTGTAGGAAATCTCGTATCTTTTGAGGAAGGTGACCATGATTTATCAGGTTTAAATCTTTTAACACAGAGACGCGTAGATAGAGACCAAGTACAAGGGTCGATCAATAAATAGTCGGCTTGGTAAAGAAAATCGCGTTTTTTTGGACATAAATATTTTTATTTCTCAACATAATCTCCTTTTAGCTCGATACAATTATTCCAACGATTTTCCAATTTTTTGATGTCCTCCGAATAATACGATTTCGGAAGGTCCTCAAAATAGATCTCTGTTTCGGCGATGAGGTCATCTCTGGAACCAAATCTCTTTCCGCCAACCCATTTTTTCAGGTTTGGAAACAGGAAGTAGTCGAAGGGGGCCGAATCTGGAGAATACGGTGGATGCGAAAGCAATTCGTTTTTAAATTCATGAATTTTGGTCATCAGCTACACGTTCTCTTTTATGGTCGACAGTGAGCAAACGCGGCACCTATCTTGCGGATAACTTTTTCATACCCAACGGATCACTCAGGATTGATATCACTGACAAGGAAGGATAGTTTGGTGCCCCCCTCCGATTTTGATGAATCTTACGTATGTTGTAGAGCATCGAAAACTAAAAGACACGTATTTTTTTTTATCGGCGGAAAAACATTTCTGAGGGGTGAAATCGCCCTTCAAAGTTAGGCATGTTGAGGGTTGAGGGATTATGCAGTTTCACCCAGAAGGCGTCAACCGATTTTAATGAAACAAAAACCAAAATACTCCTCATTGAAGACAATAAAAATTCTACGTGAAGTTGAAGAAAAAAATTCATTTGCAGGGGTGAAACTGCATAATCACCCCTAACTTTGAAGGGCGATTTCACCCCTTAGAAATGTTTTTCCGCCGATAAAAAAAAATACGTGTCTTTTAGTTTTCGATGCTCTACAACATACGTGAGTTTTATCAAAATCAGAGGGGGACACCAAACTATGCTTCCTTGTGAGCCATATGATATGCCTGTGGCCTCAGCAATCTCATGCACTTTTAGTCTCCGATCATTTAACACCATATCATGGACTTTTTCAATTGTTTCTGGTATGACGACCTCATTTGGACGACCTGGACGTTCATTGTCATGAATGCTCGTACGACCGCGTTTAAATTCAGCTGTCCAATATTTAATGGTTGATAACGAAGGTGCAAAGTCCATATAAACTTAGTCTAGCTCCGCTTTGATTTCATTGTTCGTTTTCTTTTTCAAAAACAAAAATCGAATCACTGCACGATACTCAATTTTTTCCATTTTTGTAAAAACACAAAAGTTGTTTGTCTTTCGACGCTGTCAAACGCAAACTAAACATCGCAGCGAGCTGAAACTTTGACAACAGTCATGTGAAGGATGACACTACTAAACGTCGCTATTGATTTCTTTCTTCGACCAACAGATGGCGCAAGACCGACTATTTATTGATCGACCCTCGTACGATCTGGCGTATATCACTCTAGAGATGCTCTTTTGCAGAATATGAATAAGTTACTTCACGTGGCCGGTCATCTGCGCTTTAAATCGTTTCCGAGTGGTCAGGTCAAAGTGACGCGCGTATCGTCCGCTATCGCACGGTTACTCGGGTTCGAAGAAGACGCCTCTAGAACTGTAATCATCGAACCGCATTGCGAATATGCGGGGTCGCGGTCTGCATCTATCACTGGTGCTATGCCAGGCAGCATGTTTGTGTACACCGATATCTGCGAGACCTATATTACCGGCGATGTATTGGTCTGGGAAAAAGTTCGTGGCGTTTTTCCCGATAGATGGCATCAATTGCAAATAAGTCAGGAAACACAGATCGCAGCGACACCACTAAACGCTCGTTGGAAAGGTGACACTTCGAGCGTTACCTTGAGTGTATAAACATCGAAATTGGTGCAGTGGTTGGAAAGTTGTTTGCGTTTGAAAATGGAGAAAAGTAATGAAAAATTGCACTATATTTTGCAATATTATTACGACAAAGGGAAGAACGCTGCGCAGGCGTGTGAAAAAATGTGTGCTGTGTACGGTGAAGGTACTTTATCAAAATCTGCTGCGTGGAAATGGTTCGCTCGCTTTCGTTCTGGTAATTTTTATGTGAAAGATGATGTCACGCTCTGGTCGTCCAATCACTGAAAAAGCTGATGAAATTCTTGAAAAAGTCCAGCAAGATAAGCATATCAGCAGTGTCGATATTGGTATGGAGCTAGGCATTGACCACAAAACTGTTATAAACCATTTACACAAAGCTGGTTGCAAAAAGAAGCTCGATGTATGGGTTCCTCATAAGTTGAGTGCGATAAACATGATAGACCGAATTAACATATGCGATGCGCTGCTGAAACGCAATGAAATCGAGCCATTTCTGAATCGTGTCATAACCGGTGATGAAAAATGGATCACGTACGACAATCGGAAGTATCAAAGATCGTGGACAAGGGATGGTGAGCCGTCACAAACGTTCGCGAAGCTAGGATTGACGGCAAAAAAGGTGATGCTGTGTGTGCGGTGGGACTGGAAGGGAATCGTCCACCATGAGCTACTTCCAGTTGGTCAGACGATTGATTCTCAACTCTACTGTGGACAACTAGAGAGATTACGCCAAGCAATGGAAAGAAAACGGCCCGAATAGATTAATAGGAAAGGTATTGTCTTCCATCATGACAACGCCCGACCACACACTTCTTTGATGACCCGTCAAAAATTGCGAGAGCTTGGTTGGGAAGTTTTTATGCATCCACCGTATAGTCCAGACATAGCACCCTCTGACTATCACTTATTCCGAAATCTGCAGAACTCTTTCAATGGAATTAAGCTGCTTTCAAAAAAAGCCTGTGAAAACCACTTGATTTAGTTTTTCAACCAGAAACCACAGAAGTTCTTCACCGATGGCATCATGGCTCTACCCGAAAAATGGCGAAACATTGTCGATAATAATAGAGCATATTTGGTTTTAATAAATTCATTTTCACACTATAAGAAAACCAGTAGAATTTTACTAAAAAAATGGCACGAACTTCTTCCCAGACCCAATACAAACCCCCCTCTAGTGAATGGTCCCCATCGATGCTGATAATATTCAGTACGGTTCAATAAAAATTAAATCAATTATGGCGCCGCGATATATACTTCTCCTGCGCAACAATTTACGAACTATCGCGATCGATATAAGAAACAAGTTTGGTAATCCTATGCCATTCGAACCGGGGACGTTGACTGTGTAACACTACATTTCAAAAGGTTCCACGATTGATTACTTGACTATGCATGATATTGATGGCGTAAAGCACGGATAGGGCCGTCACAGGTACGGCGGTATTAGCCATGTTTATTTATATCGGAACGCATAATCAACGAGGACACGTTATCGGTAGCTTTCTCGGGGGCCTATTTCGTCGAGTATTACTACTTTTTAAGAAGGCTGCTAAAGCAGTTAGAAAAGAGGCATTGCCTGTCGGTGTTAACCTAGCAGGCGATATCCTCGATACAAATACAGCTGTAAAAGATGCTAAAAGTAAGCGCTGGCGCTATACACAATCTCTTGCATTCTACGTTTAATCAGGGGGATGTATACTTGAATTAAAAACTAGTTCCATCTTCAAATAACGCCTATGCTTATCGAGCGTACATAGAAACACTTTTGAATTACGATCCAACTGCCAAAAATTCACATCTCACGGGCGTCCCCTAATACTCCCGGAAAAACGGATGATATAACATCGGGAAATGCGGGTCTTGTAAAGAGAAAACAATTTTCAAATGTCGGAAAAACTGTCGACTCGCTCGGCCATCTGCATTGCGATATATCCAATAAGGAGCGGTTCCTATTAAACGGCGTCGAGATGGGTATAGGGGTGATACGGTTTAGAGACTCATTTTATCTTGTGAGAGATACAAACAATGGTCAATGCGGCTTAAAGATTGTCGAGGCCCCGCTTCTCGTTCGTAGAACAAAAATAGCTCCTGATGTGCTGCTCTCGCATGCTAGAAGTCTGGCGACACCTACGGCAAAATATCCTCTCCCGAGAGGCGAGGTAAAGGCCGTTTCCATACACTCCGGTATACATGGAGAGACGATCGGTAATATGGTACTAGGTCGATTGCCGAAGCGTATGATTATCGGTTTTGTCGATAACAAAGCGCTTAACGGCAACTTCAGTATGTAGATGGTGCTTAAATACCTTCTAAACCGTTAGAACCGGATTTCACGACAAAACATCGGTATGTGGATGCTCTTCAAACGCTGTTTTCGGGAACTGGAATACATTTCTTGCACGATGGCAATTTGATCGATCGCGATGGTTACTGTCTGCTTGCTTTTGATTTGACACCCGATGTCTCGGCGATCAGCAATTCACATTAGAATTCAATAAATCACGGTAGCGTGAGAATAGAGGTACGATTTAAGAAGACCCTTGCTTTAACGGTAAATTGTATTGCCTACGCGGAATAAGATAATGCCCTTGAAATCGATGCCTCTCGCCAGGTAATGGAGGATTTTACCGGATAAGTGAGAAAATGTACTGATGTTGGGTTAAAATTGTCTCGTGTTGAGCGGCGTAGAAGCGTCTGCGTAAGTAGCAAATCAGTCGAATTTGAGCATCTGCCCGGATTAGACGTGAAAATGGATATCATCGTTGACATACAGAGAATGCGTGGTAAAGACTCGGAATTTATTCCAAAGGAAATTGACGTGGTAGCAGTGGATAGATCGTACTCTGCTCATTGCAACTTCGAACCACCGTGCTACTTTGCCAAATTACCACAGACCTCGAGAAGCCAGAATAATTTTCTCTCGAAATTTTTTCACGTTCTTGAATGGTACGAGAGCGATATGAGCTGCAAACAAGTATTGGGTCTGGGAAAAAGTTCGTGGTGTTTTCTTAGTAAAACTCAACTGGTTTTCTTTAGTGTGAAAATGAATTTATTTAAACCAAATATGCTACATTATTATCGACAATGTTTCGCCATTTTTCGGTTAGAGCCATGATGCCATCGGTGAAGAACTTCTGTGGTTTCTGGTTGAAAAACTGAATCAAGTAGTTTTCACAGGCTTCTTTTGAAAGCAGCTTAATTCCATTGAGAGCGTTCTGCAGAGATCGGAATAAGTGATAGTCAGAAGGTGCTATGTCTGGACTATACGGCGGATGCATCAAAACTTCCCCAACCAAGCTCTCGCAATTTTTGACGGGTCATCAAAGAAGTGTGTGGTCGGGCGTTGTCATGATGGAAGACAACACCTTTCCCATTGATCAATTCGGGCCGTTTTCTTTCAATTGCTTGGCGTAATCTCTCTAATTGTCCACAGTGGAGTTGAGAATCAATCGTCTGACCAACTGGAAGTAGCTCATGGTGGACGATTCCCTTCCAGTCCCACCGCACACACAGCATCACCTTTTTTGCCGTCAATCCTAGCTCCGCGAACGTTTGTGACGGCTCACCATCCCTTGTCCACGATCTTTGACACTTCCGATTGTCGTACGTGATCCATTTTTCATCACCGGTTATAAACACGTTTCAGAAATGGCTCAATTTCATTGCGTTTCAGCAGCGCATCGCAGATGTTAATTCGGTCTATCGTGTTTTTCGCGCTCAACTCATGAGGAACCCATACATCGAGCTTCTTTTTGTAGCCAGCTTTGTGTAAATGGTTCAAAATAGTTTTGTGGTCAATGACTAGCTCCATACCAATATCGACACCGCTAATATGTTTATCTTGCTGGACTTTTTCAAGAATTTCATCAGCTTTTTCAGTGATTGGACGTCCAGAGCGTGACTCATGTTTCACATAAAAATTACCAAAACAAAAGCGAGCGAACCATTTCCGCGCAGCAGCTTTTGATAAAGTACCTTCACCGTACACAGCACAAACTTGCTCACAAGCCTGCGCAGCGTTCATTCCTTTGTCGTAATAATATTGCAAAATATAGCACAATTTTTCATTACTTTACTCCATTTTCAAACGCAAATAACTTCCCATCCACTCCACCAATTTCGATGTTTATACACTCAAAGTAACGCTCGAAGTGTTACCTTTACAAGGAGCGTTTAGTGGTGTCGTTGCGATCTGTGTTTCCTGACTTATTTGCAATTGATGCTATCTATCGGGAAAAACGCCACGAACTTTTTCCCAGACCGAATATAAGCTAAGTTACGTGAAATATCGCGAAAATCAAGACGTATATAGATACGTCTGTATAGACACGCGTCACGAAAAGGCTATACTTCTTCACGACATTACGAGTCATGAAATTTCCAACTTAAAAATTATCATGTTTGCAGGGATGCTGCATGCAACGGTAAATGTGTCAAGTGATTCCAATAAAATATTGATTAATTAAAAACAAATACCTGGTCTTACTGTGTTTCTTATTTTTATAGTGTAATAATTAGAGAGTTATAATTGAACTCTCTCTCTCTCTCTTTTTCCCCTCCCTCCCTCCGCCCATCCCTCCTCTCGTCACCGGATCATATTCTACGTCTTTTACTGCAGAGCAAGCGTTTCACGAAGAACACAGCGCGAAGCGGTACACACGTGAAAAACGGCTGTCGATGCATTCAAAGCGCTGGACACCTGGTTATGATTCAGGGGAGGTTGTTATCTTTAAGCCTATGTTACACTTTAGCAGCAACCTGAGTATTCAGTCTGTCTTTGGCATCCTACTCGCAAATATTAAGCGCAACATGAATCCACGATACGGCAATGAGATTATGAGCGACGCGTTAGAGATGCCCCCAGACGCGAAATAGACATCGCTTTCGACATCGATGCCACGGACGAGGACTTTAACGAGGTGACCCTCTCAGACGCGGAGGAAGGTGAACACTAAAGACACGGTGCTATGCGTGCGAGCGTGCGTGCGTGCGTGCGTACGTGCGTGCGTGCGTGCGTGCGTGTGCTAGTGAGTGTAATCGAAGGAAAGGAGTTCGAATCGCCGCGTCTGGGAGGAACGGGTATCGGATATCGCCAAGACAGTGTGTGTAAGTCAATTTTACTAATTATCCACGTATGTGTACGCGTTTGCTCCAACCTGTTATTATCTCTACACTTCCTTGTTCACCAGAGTACCCACACCATCCCACTTTACTATCTCCACGTTACCGACACTGTTTAAGCAGAGTGGGTAGCACGGCGGTGGAAAAATGGGGGCGGTAGGGTTAGCCGCATCGCGGGGGAAAGAGTGGGATGGAGCAATCGCGTATACATACAACTTATGTGTATGTATAATGATCGTCATACGTATGTTGTAACAAAATATTGTTACCAGTTCCGCCGGAGCTTCGGGTCAAGCGCGCCACTCATCATAGGAATAAGCGATGCGTTATTTTAAGCATTATATTATTCTTTTTTGATTATTAATTCTCGAGGACGAAAAGCAACACCCTTTAATGGATACGACGACCCAACAAGGACCCCAGGAAGCGAAAGATGTGCTGAAGCTGCGGAAGGAAGGAATGTGGGCCAGAGGAGCGCTGCTCTTCCATACAGCCAAAGCCGCCAGTCCCGCACGAAAGAAACCGCCAATACCCGCCGAAACGCTGCCTGTTGGGATCCTAGTTACACAATACGAACGACGATCCAGCAAGATAATTGCCGTCACCGAAATCTCTCTCTCTGATCTCTCTCTCTGGGCACACAAGGAAGAAATCTAACATCAGGTTATGAAGAGGATGAACCTGGCAATGCCGGCGCTATCGGAGACAAGATTGATACCAGATATTGAAGATAGTGAAGTGAATGTGCCAGATTATTGTGTCGTTAGATGTGATTCGGAAAACAGGAACACAGGGGGAGTTATATTATACATAAGAAACGATATCAAATATGAAGTAATTTTAAGGAAAAAATTAGACAATGTCAAAGGAAGAAAGACAATGTATCAGGTGGGCTGAAAAGTTCGTAGGCTGACACATAGATGGCGCTACTAGTATTAAATCCATATGATTTTTAGTTAGCCCTAACCTTCAAAAGACACGTGCATAAATTTAACAGCTGTCGCACTATTAGTTTGTAAGACATAGCATTTTGAGTGAAGCAACTTTTGTTAGTTTGAAAAAATGGACGTGTCACAAATCAATGAAAACGATGGCAAAATTGCATGAATTGGGCTTCGAATTGCTTCCGCATCCACCGTATTCTCCAGATCTGGCCCCCAGCGACTTTTTCCTATTCTCAGACCTCAAGAGAATGCTCGCTGGAAAGAAATTTAGCGCCGATGGAGAGGTAATCGCCGAAACTGAAGCCTATTTTGAGGCTAAAGACAAATCGTACTGCAGAAATGGTATCGAAAAATTGTATGACCGCTATAACCGTTGTATCGCCCTCAAAGGCAACTATATTGAATAATAAAATCAAATTTTATAAAAAAAAAGATTTTTTCTATGTTAACCTACGAACTTTTCAGCCCACCTGTTATAATGGTAGGAGATTTTAATATAGATGAAATGAAAGATTCGTTTTACGCAAAAAAATTAACAACAGAAATGTCATTTTTAGGTATCAAACAATATATTGATAAGCCAACGCGAGTTACGAAAGGTAGTAAAACATTGATAGATTTGGTTTTTGCGAATAGTAAGGTGAATTGTAAAGTGCATGATAAACCAAAAATAACAAATCATTCTTGGATAAATATTGAACTTATAAGCAACGAGGGTGAAAAATACAAAGAATTTATTAGTAGAAATTATATGAAATTTCATATAGGTGAATTTTTTAAAGCAATAGAAGAAAGAAGAGAGTATAGAGGTGACAGATGTGAACGTAAGAGCAGAAAAATTCGTTCAAAGTATAGCGGATGATATAAGGGTAGCTACAAAGAAAAGGGACGAAGCATATACTAGAGCGGTACATACGGACATTGAACAAGATTGGCTGCAATTTAAACTTGAAAGAAATATGGTTGTTAAATTGATTTTTAACAAAGAATATAATGAAATTATGATAGACAATAATAAAGATAACCCTGTAATGTTATGGAAAACTTTAAAAGGAGTATTAAGAAGAGAAAAGCCGGGATAAAAGAAATAAATAATGTAGATTTTGAGATATTACGAAACACAGGTGAATGTATTTTTGCAGACAAGTTTAATTTGTATTATATACAGAGTATTGATGATATCATTCAGTCCATATGTGTGGAGACCAATAAAGGTAAGAAAAATACTTATGTTATAAAAAGTAAGGATACAATAGAGAATTTTGAATTGATATGTAAGGAAATAAATATAATAGAAGACGAATAAACCAGTTTAACGAAATCGTTTGATTGTATAGAGGTTTATCACGTTGGTCAATATTATAGCTGGCTGTCGGTCAAGCGCTCGCTACGCACTGCTTTACATTTTGGTTGTTGTAGCCGCGCGACAAACCTCCCCACTCCATACACACATACATTTTACTTACAGACACTACGTAAGTAAGCCTCACAGATAGTATATACAAATTAGAACGAATCGTTATGGGTTTGCCATGTAAAAAAGGAACAGATGAAGGAATAACTAGTGATCTATTGAAAGCATACTTTTATGTAATAGGGGAAGAATTATTTAAGGTAATAAATGATTCATTAGATAACGGTACATGTCCGGAGGGATGGAAAACATCCACAATAATACCGATTCCCAAAATAGAAAAATCAAAGGAAGGAAGTGAGTACAGACCAATAAATATAATATATTGCCAATATATGAGAAAGTATTAGAGTTAGTAGTAAAAGAGCAAATTGAAATGTATTTACAAAATAATTACATTATTACAGAACACCACTCGGGTTTTAGGAAAAATCATTCTTGTGAGACAGCAATTCAAACTGTCATTGATGATTGGAAAATGATAGTCAGTGAAGGAAACATTGTAGGAGTAATATTTCTGGATTTAAAACGGGCATTCGAAACAGTAGATAGGGATAGACAACTGGATAAATCATATGAATACGGAATGAGAGGAATAGTACTAAAATGGTTAAGGTCATATTTAGATAATAGAACACAACAAGTTAGATTTAACGATCAGTGGTTAAAACGAATTATGACAAACTATGGGGTTTTACAGGGATCAGTACTATGATCTTTGCTATTTACGATATACATAAATGATATTGTGCAAATCTGTCCAGAGGAGTGTAATATTAAAATGTTTGCGGACGACACAATAATATATGTGAAAGGAGGAAGCAGCGAAGAGGTAGAAAAGAATTTAAACAGGGTATAAACCTATAGTAGAAAATTGGATGAATATAAATAAGTTAAAAATGAACGCTGCAAAAACTAAGTTTATGATAATGAGAAGTATAAGAAAAGAATTGAGAAAAAATATCACATTAAAATGTTTAGATGGCACTATGTTAGAACGTGTGGAAAATACCAAATATCTTGGGGTAATTATTGATAGTAAGCTCCGATTTGAGGAACACTGTGATTATATGTTAAAGAAAATAGGGGAAAAAATAAGTTTTTTAAATAGAACTGGTAACTACATATCGGGTTATACTAGATGTATTGTTTATAAATCAATTACAGCACCACAGCATCCCCTTAATTAACTTAGATCGAATAGAAATTTTTTTACCACTAGCATGTTTTTTTCAAACTTTGAATACTTACCGTCATATGGCATGCATAAAATGTGCGGACAGTGTGCGCATACCTAAAGAAACTTGTCCGAAGATGTGTGTACGCCGCAGAAGTGTCAGACAGTTATATTTACGTGCCTATGCGTGTGAACATAGAACATGCAGAGAACATAGAAATATATGAAAGTATATGTCTTATGACCAAAGAAAAAGAACTTGCGATATCTGCCTAAAGACTGCATGGCGACCGATCGATGTGATACACATAAAACGGGTCTCAAGGCACGCACCATTCGGTCGTCTTTCTTGCACTCATGCCTAACAGATTGTCACGCTTTCTCACTCGCACTAACGGTAGAGCAATACTTGAGCGGGACACGGTAGGCTAGTCTCTATCACACTCATGGGTCCGTTGTGTTATTTTTTGCGGTGATCGTGCGGAACAGTCGTCAATGGGACTGTTGTTTAATAGCAGTACAAACAAAAATGAAACAATAAGATCGTGTGGCCTTTTAACCAAGCAGACTCATCATCTTTCAGGTATAATACTTTGACACAGCTTGTTGAGGATTGCCTAGCCTAGTGAATTTACAATCTGAAATATATTAAAAAGAATAAGTTTTCACTCACGACAGGTGCGAAATAATCAGACGAAACATGTTGGTAGAGAAAATGGTTTTTATTTGCACCTCGTCTCGCTTAACTACAAAAAAAAATGTTTAATGAAAGAATGAATTTAAAGTAAATTGAATGTGCTGCACGTAAAATTATATTAATTGTGTGCCGGAATTATGAGTAAAACGTGAAGCAGCCCGTGCTGCAAAACACGCCGCGAGATGAGACTTTTGAGGATGCACAATTGAGATTTCTCCACCTCACCGTTATTGAATTTGGATAAATTATGACGGTGCACGCTTACCGAGTATTTTGAGTCCTGTTGAGCACTTTTGAGTTCAGTAGATCCAGATGAAAGCGGTGAAAAAGTCCGAGCTGAGATCAGTGATGATAGCTGTCTTGGCGGATTTCACGAGTGTCGAAAATTTCAAGATGGCTGAGCTGTATGGAAGCGTCGCGCCGCAGTCAAGCGAGAGACTGATGATAGTCTCTTGCTACAAATCGCTTCCTTGCAGCATGCCTACGAAGCGCTGCCTTGGCTGTTCGCACGGCAGCCGAGTTCAGCACGACAGTGGAAACGAGCCGACGCACGGTGATAATCGTTCGCCGTGCGCCAGCTGATTTCTCAACACAGCTTATTAATAATGAAAACGATGGTCGACCGGACTAAGGCGCCTTCTCTGTTACCGTGAACTAAGCAGCCCAAATGCTATCCTCGGATAATTAATTATATTTTTTTTCCAGGAGAAAAAAACAATTACTTTCCGATGTTGGGAACATACGTAGTTTTAAAGAGTACGTTTAATAGTATGTAAATCTGAAAAAAGACATATATTTAAGGTACCGAGAACACATTGCGTTTCACTATAAGCAATGAAATACAATAAATAGATAAATGTTATAATATATGCGCGTATTCAGATTATTAATCTCCGGAGGGGTTCGGGTCAACAAAGAAAATTAAACAGTGTCACATAAATTTGAAAGTGACACATAACAAAAAGAAAACCAAAAAGAGAGTAAATATAATGAATCCGCAAATACAAGAACAATAAAGATAGCCAAACTCGACAATAAAAAGAGGGATGGGGAATGACAAAGCAATAATAACAATTGAAAAAGGGGGCTGAAAAGAATGTAACAAACATCATAATTACTCAAAAAAAGGGGTGGCGCAAGAAACAACGCGGTCTTGAAATAATAATGCACGATGATAACTCAATTTACTCAAGATGATCTCGAATTATAAAAAAAAACCATAACTAATAACGCAGTCTCGACATAGCAACGCAAAATAATAACTCAATAACAACGCTAAATAATCCCAAAATTATAACGCATAATGATAACTCAAATAATCATAAATAACACAAGATAGTAGAATAAAGCTAGACTGGAATATTGGGCGCCAACTACGTGACGGCGTAGCACCGCTTACACAGAATAATAGATCGTCAATCGATAACGGTGGGACTAGCTAGTGGGGTGGCATGAGCGGGTACCTCCGAGGCGTGAATTCCCGACCTTGATGGTTACTTAGTTATTACCACGGTTTCTAGATTGAAGGGGGGGGGGGGGGGGGGGAATAATTGATAATTGAACAAATAAGGTACGGAAACGATTCGAAGGGAACAGAACTCTCAATGATATAATTAGATCTGCACTATCATCACTCATCACGTGCGTAAACAATATGGACTCGATATCCAATAATGGCGATGCCGGCAAACACGTGGCAGTGAATTCTCAAAAATCAATAATCTGTAACTAATACGGGTCGAAGGGGAGAGAAATGGGTGTAAACGGGTACGGAAAACCCAAGCAAAAACTTACGGAATGAATTCAATCACTCAAATTCCACACACTATACTGTAACATGGCAGAATATTCGGGCTACGTCCTTCTCGCTCGACGGCTACAAGCACGATCGCTCAGGGCTGTAGGGGATAACTTTCGTATTTTATTTAATTATTTATTCATATATATTTTTTTCTCTTGTTTTATTATATATATATATTACGAGTTGTACGACCGGACGAAGGAGAGCACCGCATTTGCTGATAGCTGGCCTCTGGATTTGGTCTTTGCAACGACCGGCTCTTTCCATCTTTATCTACTGGGAAATATCATGGTCCCGCGGGATGTGTATCGATTAGCAATACGCCGCTATCTATGGTCGGCTGGCATGTTATAGCAACGATCCATCAGTCGTTTGGGGTTCACCGGCCGGACAGAGCTACACGTCCTGAGGATCAGTTGTTAATTTTATGCGTCGTCCAGCTGAGGCGCTAGTCGCGGTCAACGTGCGACACAGTTTCTCCCAATTAACCGAGTTTGACGGGTTAAGTGGGGATCATAGTTTACGGGCACGCGTGCCGGCCAGGGATGCCAGAAAGCGGCCGCAGCAGCATGTCGCACACAAGCGCACGCCCGTGTACGTGTGACCGCCCGAGCTCGTGGAGCATCGGAAAATAGAAGGAGACAGACATATGACTGTTTGTCTCTTTCGCTCTCGCTCGGCTCGGGCTGCTCACGCTGCTACTGCTGCTAGTGCTCGGGCTGTCGCGCGATACATTTAACTCTGACTGACAAGGGGACCTCCAGGTACGTGGAACACCGATTCGGACCAAATTTTTTTTACAGGTAGGTTGCACCTAGGGGTGCAATAGGTGCAAGTAATAGGACCCGCTTCTGAGCCGTTTTCGAGATATAAAATATTTAAAATTTCCGAGCGTCCATATACTCGTTATATTGTGTTCAAAAAGTAAGGTGAATTTTTTATTTAAACTTCCCGCGTTAACCGAATCGGACAAATGAATTTTTTTTCAAGTTGGTAGGACTGTTAGTGACATCTGTGACAAATTACATGTCAATATCATCATTAGTTTTTAGTTTACGCTTGGTTTTGTGAACAAAGAAAAGTGAATTTGGCGATTTTTACGATGTCGAATTTTGTTGAGCAAAGAAGTGCTATTAAATTTTGCTTGCGGAATGAAATTTCCGCCGCTGAAACGTATCGAATGTTACAAAAGGCCTTCGGTGACGAGACTATGTCACAGAAAAATGTTTACAAGTGGTACAAAGACTTCAAAGAAGGCAGAGAACGTGTTGATGATTTGGAACGCTCTGGACGACCGTCGACGTCAATTGATGAGCAACACATCAAGAAAATCAAGGAATTGGTGCTCGAAAATCGTCGATTAACAATTCGAGACCTTGCCGACATGCTTGCAATATCAATTGGATCGGTGCAAGCAATTTTGAAGGATCATTTGTGCCTCAGAAGAGTCAAATCGCGTTTGGTGCCAAAATTCGCGTTTGGTTCTTCGTGAGTTTTTCGCCAAAAACTCCACTCATGTCGCTCCACAACCACCATATTCGCTTGATTTAGCACCGTGTGACTTCTGGCTGTTCCCAAAGCTCAAGAGACCACTCCGGGGAAATCGTTATGAGTCGATTGAAGAGATCAAACGTGAATCGCTACGCGCATTGAAGGCTATACCTGAGGACGACTTTTTAGCATGCTTCAAAGATTAGAAAAAACGTTGGCATAAGTGTATTGTAGCTAGGGGAGATTATTTTGAGGGGGACGAAATCGATTTGGAAGAATAAATAAAAATTTTTAATTTTAAAACGAAATTCACCTTACTTTTTGAACACAGTATACTCTAGTATACTCTCTGCGTTAAATCATTTTCAACAAGAGCGCGTAGCGTAGTCGGCAATGTCTCCGCTTCGTAAGTGCTGGATCGCCGGATCGATTCCCGGCGTAGACTTTTTTTAAAAAATTACTATTATTATTAGTTAATCATTTCTATGGCAACTATTATGCGATAATATTAATATTTCCGTAAAGTAATGAATAAATACTTTTTATTGTGGATCATTTTGGTGTTATAAGGAAAAACGAGCAGCTTTTTTTATTTATTTATTTTTTGGTTGAAAGGTAGGGAAAGCATTGTGACAAATGGATACACGAGTTTAAAAGAATAACCAATCTTTTTATTAACTATTCATTGGTTATCGCAACTACAAGAACCAGGGTGGTACTGATCATGAAAACATGGAAAACAATAATTATTTCGGCATCGGACGCACTCGAAACTGTCGAGTTCCTCGTCGTTGTCTTCCTCTTCGGGGCCGGTCGTCGGTGATTGACTGAGGTTGGAGAGAGAGAGAGAGAGAGAGAGAGCTCCAGCATCCCCTTGAAAAGAAATCCACGTGAAGTGTAAACTACAATCACGTAGTCTGTCTCTATTTTCGTTGCCGTAATCGCTTGCCATAAGCGGCCAGACTACGTGTACGCCGTTTACACTTTACGTGAATTTCTTTTGAAAAGTAATCCAATTTCTGACGATATTGAAATGATCTGAGAATCTAAAAGAATCAACGTCCTGTCCGGTGTCACGTACGTGAGTTCTAGAAACGTTTATATCCTAGAAACCAAATGCCATTTCAGTTGACATTTCAAGCGGCCATATTGATTTCTAAAGGGTCAGCAATATACGATTATTTTCATTTTTTCACCCTTGTAAGCAAAATGCGGCGGGAAGACGAAGCGTTTATGTTCATATTACAATCTTGTACAATTTAAAGCATATCAACGATGCATAGCGTAGAATACGAAATAGCCTGTCTACTCCACAATTCTGTTAAGGTGATGTAGAACATGTATGAGTGCACGATAGATAGAACTAATCTTCCGATTGCGAATTTCAACGCCGCGCTTGATCTGTCGGCTAAAAGACGAAAATGTCGTCCTGCAGAATTGTTAAGCGGAGAGCAATGTGCTCGGCTTTCATCCAACAGATCAACCGTAACAAAGAAATTCAGACCACAGTTTTTGTTACCGACCGAATAGTTTCACATCACCTTCAAAAATCGTTGAAAGGGTGCTAATTTAGTTTAGCTAATATTTCAATCTAAAAAATGCCTTACTAGCTTAAAGTTAACCCAGCAGGACACTAGATTCCTGTGCAAGATATCTTAAAATGTTTGCACATCACAAATCAGTGCTATTTCAGTGCTTCTATTGTGAAGAACAATATTACTAATATTACTAAATAATCAATACTAAATACTAACAACTATTGTAAAGACAGCTCTTAAGTTATTTTTAAAAACACCTAAATAGGTTGTGCCATCGAAATACACCTAATATCCTGTTATTTAAATTGGGTGTATTTTATAATTTAAAAGTTGTATGTTCAATATTTTGGAAGCATTAAATACTTATTAATTCTGACATGCATACATTTTAAGATATTTTGCAGAGAAATACAATGATCTGCTAGGTTAACGTTGAGCTAGCAGAGTATTTTTTAAATTGAAATATTGGCTAAACTAAAGAGGCCCCTAAATATTGAGTTTCGCACTAAATTAGCACCTAATAGCATCTAATTTTTGTATGTAGCAAACCCATTTTGGGGACTGCTCTGCTAAGTTGACGAGGGACAGAAATTAGAAGGGACTTCTAGAACAGGCCTATTTTAGGCGCGCTAGAACTCGGACGCAGCGGTGGCGTAGCGGTAGCGTCGTCGACGTCGTCGTCGTCGTCGTCGTCATATACCGTCGTCATATAATCCTTATTACGAGATTTTCTTGCCACTGTGATGAAACAAAAAAATAATGGGAGCCAATCGAAGCGCATGCAGCGAAAATGTTTTTTATTTATCGTCAAACGATTTAAAGATAAACATGAAGCAGTAACGAATATTAATACGTTAAGCGCCACGCCGAATTTCTGTGCCTTTCCGTTCGAGCCACACTTAACCGTCAGGCGGGCCCTTGTCAGCCACCGGTGGTTGACGCGGCCTAAAAGGAAAGTTCAGTGTCAGCCACCGATGGCTGACGTGGCGCTCAACGTGTTAATCGAACAACTTCCACTATGGCAACTGCTGTATAACGAGTGCCTCTTGAAAATCCACCTCACTTATACGAAAGGCTACAATTCACGTGTAGTATATGTGGAGGCTGCAACGACGTTGAAACCACCTCCACCTTACAATAAAAATATTTGTCGAAAATCGAATAGAGAATAAAGTTGGTGTAATCGTTAAAGAATACTCGAGTATGTGAGCTACATATATTACATATGATATACGTATTCGGTATCGATCGTTCGGACGGAAAATGAGATAACAGTTTCGTCATTACGAAATCGTGCATTCTCGAAATGTACAATTTACGATCTCTGGGATCGTTGTTCTCGTTTCTATGTATTCGACTTTAGGACACACGTAATTGTAATTTATCCCGCGACCACGGGATTACGAGTCCTGAGTCTCATGACTAAACGCGAAATCTTAGCAGCTCTTTAAGAATTCGTTTAGGAGTTAATAAATACAAGCTTCCAGAAAGACAAAAAGATTTACCAGGTGTACAAGTACAAAATATGGATTTTTTTTCTAAAAAAAACATGTTAAATTCGGAAGAATTATAAAAAGTGCTATATTCAAAGTATGCTCCATCGCTTGTTATACATTTTTCCCATCTTTCGGGCAATTTGTGAATATCACGCCAGTAAAAATCTTTCCCTTTTGCTGCGAACCATTCATCGATCTATTTTTTCACATATTCGTATGAACCAAAGAGCTGCTCAGCAAGTGCGTGACCCATCAATGCAAACAAGTGGCAATCGGAAGGAGCCAAGTCTGGTGAGTAAGCCGCATGGGGTAAGAACTTCCCAGCTTAGTGTTTCCAACGTGTCGCGAACCAGTTTTGCCGTATGTGATAGAGCATTGTCATGAAGATAAATGACTTTGTGTTGCCTCTTTCGGTATTCTGGCCTTTTTTCAAGTAGCGAACGGTTCAAATCGGTCAATTGTTGTTGGTAACGTTTAGTATTAACCGTTTCCCCAGGTTTTAACAGCTCATAATGGACCACGCCCCTCTGGTCCCACCAAACAGTGCATCGTCTTTCTGCCAAAGCGATTCGGTCTTGCGGTCGATGTGGATGGTACGCCTGAGTCTACCCATGATTTTTTACGCTTGGGATTCTCAAAATAAATCCACTTTTCATCCCCTGTAACTATACGATGCAAAAACGACTTCCTTTTGTACTGAGCGAGTAAAATGTCACATGTGTTTTTGCGCTTTTCCATTTGCCTGTCGTTCAACTTATGTGGTACCCATCTGCCGGTCTTCTGAATCTTTCCCATCTCTCGTAGCCAATTGGAAACAGCTTGTTGACTAACGCCCAATGGCTCGGCGAGTTGTTTTTGTGTTTGCGAATCATCTTCGTTCAACAATGCTTGCAATTCCACATCTTCATATTTTTGGCGGTTTTCCACGTTCCTTGTCTGCAACATCGAAGTCACCATTTTTGAAACGCCGAAACCATCGTTCACACGTATCTTGCGATGGAGCATATTCACCATAAGCTTCTCGAAGTAATCGGTATGATTCAGCAGCAGTTATCTTCAAATGAAAACAAAAAATTAATGCTGTCCGCGAATGCTCTTTGTTCGGTATAAATTTCGACATATTGAATACAACAACACAACAGTGTGCACACACTTTTCCAATTTATCACTCGCACGCGTCTGACACTTGTTGATGACACAACAAAATGGCGCAGTGTCAAATCTTTATAGCACAAACTGCATTCGTGCGCCATCTGTTGTCTGAAATCCGCATTTCATACTTGTACACCTGGTATTTATTCATTTATTTGATTTCTTGTTACGACGTTTACATACCTTACGATCGAAAAGTATCTGGAATTTCTCATTTAAACGAGCCATCCTTGAGATATTGTCAAAATCATTTTTTTTCTAGGTTGGTACATCTCTCAGCTGTTTACATGTTACTTTTAAGCGCAATTTGTCAGATAATTTGGACGTAATAGCTTTGTAAACAAGTCATTGCTTTGTGTACTCTGCGAATTTCGCTATGTCGAATTTAGTTGAGGTAAGAGTGTGTCTAAAATATTGTGTTTCTAACAAAATATCATGTGTGGAAGCGTTGAAAATTTTAACGGCAGCCTACGGGGACTCGACCCCATGTCGAAAACACAACCATACGAGTGGTATAAAGAGTTTAAGGCGGGCCGTACTGTGATTCATGATTTGTCTCGTTCCGGTCGTCCATTCACCTCTGTGACTGACGAAAACATCAAAAAAGTTATGAAAATTATGCTCGAAGATCGTCGTGTGAGCATCAGGGGGATTGCAGCCGATCTTAGTATCTCGTTCTGATCGGTGCAGAACGGTATGCACGATGTTTTGGGCATGAGCCGAGTTCAAGCGCGGCTTGTGCCGAGAGTGCTACATTTTTTGCAAAAACAGCATCGCATTGCAGTCGCTAAAGAAATGCTTTCTTTGGACCAAAATGTTATCGAAGACATTATTACCGGTGACGAGACATGGTTCTATGAATATGACATCGAAACGAACAATCATCGGAATGGCGCTTCTCAGACGAGCCAAAACCCAAAAAACTACGACAATGTCGATCCAAAATCAAGGTTTTGTTGACCGTTTTCTTTGATTGCCGTGGTGTGGTCCACTCCGAATTCCTTCCGCCAGGCCTAATAGTAAATAAAGAATATTATGGGAGCGTACTCAAGCGTTTAAGGGAGAATGTTCGTCGCAAGAGACCAGAATTGTAGAGAAACAACTCGTGGTTTCTTCACCACGACAATGCACCCGCTCACACATCTCATCTTGTACGCGACTATTTGACCAAAAACAACGTTAATACCGTTCCGCAAGCTCCATATTCATCTGACATGGCCCCGTGTGACTTTTTCCTGTCCTCACGACTCAAGTTACCACTTCCCGGAAGGCGCTTTCAGACGATTGAGGCGATAAAGGAGAATTCGCAGAAGAAGTTGAAGGCGATTCCAAAATCAGCCTATGAAAAGTGTTTAAGAGATTGGAAGAAGCGTTGGAATATGTGTATTGCTTACGATGGAGATTACTTTGAGGGGAATAAAATGAATATCGATGAATAATTGAACCGTTTTTGTTTTATTGACAAATTCCGGATACTTTTTGATCGTAAGGTATTACCCATAGCTCATGGATTCCCTTTATTTTAATTTGGGAGCATTATTTCGTTTCTGTATGCAGAGTACTGTAACAGTAATTTTTTATCGTTAACAATAATTTTTATTTATCGTGGGAATTCGGGCTCGAACACAGGACTAATTAATATTAGACTTCGAGGTGAGTGAGAATAGGGCTTATTAACAAAAGAATTTTTTTTATATCAAGTTATTTTACAGTTTCTGGCCTCTAATATCTAGGATGATGCATTCAAATTTGGGAATTCCGACGATTATTTTAACATTATTTCGTCGTATTCGCGTTCAAATTCTCGGTATTTTCGGGCTCGAATATCTGTTACGTGTAAATGAGTTAGTATTGACCCCGTAGCTTCTAACATGCACACACACAGCCACTCACGTCAGACTTACTCCTTGACAGAATGTATAAACTTTGTTTACAATGCTTTCTCTTTCACTCTTGTTTCACTTTTCACTCTTTCTCGCTTACACTCGCAGAATCGGGCAATTTCTGTCGACACTGCCGGTTTAAAGTCCACACTATGTAATTTATTCTCTTATACACTACTCGCTCATTTCGATGCACTTAATTTCTAGGCTGACATTTATCCACTTAATCCTATCCCTCTTATTCCTAGCTATTTCTAGAGTTATTTCACTTTAAATCTATCGACTAATTATTCCTTCTTGGTTTCTTTACATATCTCTCCTGTTTAACTCCCAACCTTTATCACTTCGTAAAAACTTGTGCAAGCTGTATCTGTTTAGAGAAACTGATCCTACCAAAAGAGAGCCTTCCTTGCGGTGCAGGCTCTTTTATAGACACTCCCCCCATCTGGTCCCCTCTATGTCATCAGTGGCCTGGAATTTAATATTTTTCAAATCCCGATGATTATGCGAGCTACCGTTGTCACGCCCCCCTGTCTCTCCCGCGTCGCCGAGCTAGGCCAGCTAGTCGCTGACCTGCTGTTTTCGGCGACGAGCGAATTCCTGAGGCGTGACGTCACCCGTTTTTATGCTAGGTCCGGGTTCGGTGGCCCGTCGTTCGCTGTGCTTGTTGCTTCAAATATAATTCCCGATCATATAGCCGTCTGGAAAAATAATATCGCGCTAGCGCATGTAACTATGTTACAGTACATGCATCTGCTATACCAGTCGCTACCTCGGTGTACATCTACACCATCGACGAAGTTAATCAGCACGAAATCGTACTCGCTACAGCCACCGCTACGTCCGAAATTTGGAGCGTCTAAAACAGGCCCGTTGAAGATCTACCAACTAATCTCTGTAAAAACGTCTGACATTTCTATGACAACTCCAGAATTACTCCCCCCAGGTGCAATGACAACCCTGAATTCGATAAATAATTGTTCAAGGATACGCCTTACGTACAACTGAAAATTTGTTTCGTAAAATTTGGACTACCGGTTCTCTTATGAAAGTGTGCAGAATGTAAAAACATCGCATTTTATTTTAGGTCATATTCAAAAGCTAGATGCTTTTGCCATGTGGCAAAAAATTCGTTGTGTATATTTTTTCTTATAATATTGTCAAGCAAATAAAATATTCTTCTATGAATATCGGTAATTCTGACCTGACTCCCTCTCCTTACACGAGTACCACATTACCATAATCCAAAGTAACACACCCTCCCCTTCACCTGTCCCTCGCCCAGTCAGTATCAAAATCTGCTTACCTATTTTTTCAAAGGAGCAGGATGTTTCGGATCAAAAGCAAATTAGGTTAATGTATGTAACGAACGAATAGAACTAATCTCGCGATCACGGATTACTATGCCTGTAGCAAATTGTCTTAAAGTGGTGTGGAACTACTCCGTTAGTAATGAAAACTACAATCTGAATTTATTTGTTACGGTTGACCTGTCGAATATAAGCCGAGATCTTTGCCCTCTACCTATCAATTCTACAGGGCGACGTTTTCGTCTTTTATCTGAAAGATCAACCGTGGTGGAGAAATTCGGTATTGCAAGATTTCTATCACTCTTGCGCCCACACATGTTCCACGTCATTTGAAGTACGTAAAGTATACTTCGTTAAATACGTTAAGCTGGAGCTTAGGACGTTGTCTCGGAACACCTAAGTTGCGTATACAGAATCGACTGCATAGCCACAGTCTATATTTCTCTACTGATGTAAAGTTGGCAATGAGTTCACTAAAGCCATCACACTCCGCACGCTAAACGTTCATCTCTTGTTTTTAACGATCCAAAAGCCGGGTCTTATGTATCGTCTTTGCCCAGAATCGATTAAAATGGTACTACTGTCGCATATTCTGTGTTGAGTTCAATGGCGGATTCAATACATCTTCTTCTTCACAATTTGCTTAGGTCCCTTCTGGCTCGTGATATTCCAAACTGGACACTGATATTTCCACATGTCAGCCAACTTCCATACATCATATACATATCAAATATATATCACACTTGCTACTTGTCGCACGTGGCGCCGTGGATGGCCACTTTTGAACCAAGATCTCAACGCAATTTTATGGAGATTTCTAGGAGCCAATTCTGGGAAAGTTCCGTCTACTACTCTACTCCCCCTGATTCGTTTATTATTTATAAATGTGCACTACCTCTAGACAATGACTTAGCGTACAGGTTATTAGAACGTTACGGTAAAGATTAATGAAACTCGGGGAATCGCAATGTCCAAGTTAAGACTCCAGCTGACATCTTTTACACCCATTATATCTCAACATATACACTCCACACTACTGGTAATGTGGTTGGTAATGAAGAAACCTATCTTATCGACGCTCATTTCATTCAAGTATTCTCGCGTATAAACCCAGAGCTTCATTCTGGAGAAACATCCTCTTACCCGCTAACCACTAGTACTAAGACTCTACCACGAGATGGCTCCTTGCTTCTCGTAAGTGACGAGACCCCCGACTTTGTAAAGCTGGCAGTAACACCTGGCAATTCGTATATTCCAAGGAATAAACCGATCTCACAGAAAATGTCGAGTATTTAATACAACTTTGGTCGCCTTTCCTTCTAGTGGTAGCAGCTGGCTCGCTTTGAATCACGGTAGCGGTTTTGCATCCTCCTCGCAGCTCATCCTGATCTCCGGAAGCGGCTGCTACCCCGACCTCTCCTAAAATCTTCAGGTTCATGCTGAAGCGTTCTGGTCGCCGGCATCACAGTCGAACCCCTTTGCTACACTCTCGGGTCGCCGCTATCCACAAGCGGTTTGTTGGCTTTAGGACATCCACTGACGTAGATGTAACGAGAATCCTCCAGGGGGTGCAACTTGAAGAACAAGTACCAGGAATACGCGTGGGTACACCTTCGCCACCACTTGGACTTCCTCAACCGTATAGCGAAACACCACCTTAAGTCTTGCCACCTAAGACTCCCCGCAAACCCGACCCCCGCTAACTAGCGGGTCAGTTGGTTAAACTATTCGGATACAACGACACGGTGCTGCGAACGCCTCCTATGCCGTCAACTATGGACAGCGTAAACAAGGAGAACTGGCCTGCCCTCGCTCTGTAGAAGTCTCTCAGGTCTTCGTGCTCTCTACCACTGCCAACGGTCTTTTTCAAGAACACCAAAATTATTAAAACGTGGACACCTCTAGTATTTGCGCTTTCTTAGGCGTTACACCTAACTCGCGGCCGGAAAAAGAGGAATTGTCGTCAATTTTTTCCAGGAAAACGTGTGCAGATTTCCAATTTTGTTTTGTAAATTTAAGAGTGTGGGTTTAAGTATTTTTTGAAACTTTTTCATTGAAAAATATTTATAAATGTAATAGATACAATGATTAATGCAGACCGCCGTTTGAAAAACGCACTTCGCGGTAACCACTGCTGCTCGGAAACAAATTATCTGAAATAAAAAAATTAAACGCATTTAGTTTTTGCCTAAAATTATCTAGGGACTCGATGAAGGATTTAATATTGATTTAAAAAAAGGGTCGCAGTCCAAAACGAAAGTATTGATTTTTGTTAATAAAAAAAATACGTATCGAAAAAAAATTTATTTATTCAAGCACTGCTTTTTTGATTTGTAAAAGAAGGTTGTAAAATTTCAAGTTGATCGGTGCAGTGATTTATGAGATATCGTGGTCACCGATTTAAAAAAAGTAATTTTGAGAAAAACGCGTTTAAAGTTTTAGCTCGGATTTATACGTGGATAAAATGTAATTTAAAAAACTTACATACAATCATCGATGTCAGGCTCATATAATAAACCTTCTGCAGTGGTAGCAGCCTCTAGAATTTCAATTTGCTGCTGTCTGTGCAGCATTCTTCTCTTTCGCATGTTAAATTGAGCACGGCACTCGGCCGTCCGTACGCTGCCTCTCATCTTTTTCTGTCACGTACGTGTGAGTGTTACGGACGGTGTGTACGCCCATCGCTTACAGCACGTTCAGTAGCAAAACAGATTCTTCATTGAAAAGACAGGCAGCGACATAGTCAGCTATGATCACTGGGATAGACCCACTCGGAAGAATCTTTAGGCTTATCTTTCAGATTTTATAACCAGCAGGTTATAACTTTCGTTGTTGTTTTGTGTGATACCACATTTGAATCTTTTCAATAAGTTATCATCACTAAGGGCTTCGAAGATCGGCTTGATTGCTTCCAATATATTGGGAGGTAGAGCATTATATTCATAGTTATACGAAGCAAGCTCTCCGATCGCCGAAGCGCACTGCCAGGAGCATCAAAGCTCATCTCCGATCGGACACTTATCATGATGCGAGTTTTCATTGGTTGAGCTGTAATAATCGAAAGTTGCCCATATCGCCTTTTTCATATCGTCGACTGAATTATTGTTACGACGTATAAATAAACCATAACAAACGGTTACTCTGTCGACCATTTCTCTGGTTAGCTTGTTTCTGACGCCAATTTCTTTATTTTTCTTCACACACTCACGCAATCGACGTCCCATTTACTTATGCACATGACCGATGCATTTTTTTGTAGTAACAGTAGGACTGCCATAAGGAGAAGAATTTAAAAAACATACACCATGTTTTGCTGTTGCCATCACCAATATAATTAACGTACTTTACGTCGTACTTTTTCTGTGAACGCTTGAATATTTCGAGGATGGCGTCTATGTCCATTTTACCTGCTACAGTATATCTGCTTCGACGATCTGCATTCGTGGAACCTACCTATAAACGCCTATAAAACCTCGATTTTGAACGAATCTACTTGAAATTTTCAGAGAATATTTTTAAAATGACGGATTCGACGGATTTTGAAAATCCGTCGAAATCCAAAAATCGAAATCTAAAAAAATTTCATCTAGGTGCAAGCCCTTAAATTAAATTTAAAAAGATAGCATCCAAACGGCAATGTCCAGAAGTACCACTCAGTCGTTTACGTACCAAGGAAATGTTCATGAGTAGAAAGAATTAGGAAGATATTTATCAACCGAGAAACTTCATGGGGAAGTCATCATTGTCTGAACGCATACTTCACGAAGGTTCGTGATACAATGACGACCGCGTTCACGCAAAAAAATTTTTTTTAGAAATATCAAATTGTCCTTGAATTTTGAAAATGTCTCAACGATATTTTTCGTTTTCTTTCTTAGCAACCTAAAAATTCTTCAGAACTTAAGATATTTACTTAACAGTTGCAACCCTGACTTACAATTAGTGGCGTAGTTATTACTCTATTATACCTGAAAACACTGAAAGCCTACTTAGCAATATATATTATACAGCAATACGCTTTTAGCCGGTGTGAAGACCAGATTTACAGTTACTCTTGTGCGCCCCAAAATGATTAAAATAAATTTTGAACTTGGATAAATTGTTAATTCATAAACACTCGAATTATTTACAAATGTTTCAAGTATTGACGTATGAAAATGATGTTTATAGGAGTTTCAAAATTATATTTTTGTACCAACCTTATCTTGTAGGGATACAATGCTGCCGAGTGATATTGGAGTGTGCGATCGGATATTCAATGACTCTGAGTCAATTTGGTCCACAGGAGTCCGTGGTAATGAGGGCGGTGTAGCTGTTGGCCTTGGTGGGGCAGGCCCTCTTCTCGAGGACGTAGAACCTTTGAAATTTCATTAAAATATGCTGAATGCATTCACTTATCAAAGAAACTATTTTTCGAGCCATCATTATTTTTTCCATATTTTCATGTCAACGTATTTAGAATATTCCAAACCGTCCAGGAAAAACATTGAGAATAAATGTCCGGACGTATATGTTGGTTAAAATTGATTAACATACTTCTCGTAGGGATAGCTTTGTCAAAGGTGGAAAATAATGAGGCAGCAATATTTAAGGTTCTACTTGGTATACTAGTTTCGATTTTTGTGTTTATTAAAATATATTTGGAAATGGTACCGTACGCCAGTCCATTCCGGGATGTGGTTGAAAAATTTCGATATATCAGAGGATTTGTCAGAACTTTTCAGATTATTCAAGCAGGAATTTTTTCATTCAGAAGAATCAGACTTCAATAACGTTCACCGAAATAACTACGTCATTTAACGATCTGAATAAAATTTCCAAATAATCTATGGTAGGTATACAAATATTGAAGCTAAGTCCAGAGTGGGCCTGCATTCAATTTTTTGTTTCCAGTTACTTATGTTCTACAAAACCTGAACAAACCGATTAAAATATAGAACTGAGCCCTGGCCAACTTTGGACCGAAAAATTCGAATTGCACACTTTGTTTAGCTTTCCGAAAAATCAAGCATGTCGAATTTTTCGCTATCATTAATTTTATGATCAACTTAACCGGCCACTAAACTATTGATATTTAACAGAACACAATTAATCTTTCGGATATAAGAGGAGAACGTTGAACTGCGTCGAAAGCCAACGTGTTGCACATCACCTTAGTTTCGAGCCAATTGAACAACCGCTTACTATTAATTTTTTTTTCTGAAATTTTGCACATCTTCCTAAGCTTAAAAAAGGATAAACGTAAAAGAAATAGTATAAATCAAAATATTGGCTGATGAATAAATTGAAAAGATGATTAACTTTCAGACAAAGTTCACGATTTTTGAGCTTCCAGTGATTTTAGAATATTTTTTTTATAGATGTTTAATGAAATAAAGGTTTTAGCAAAAACGAATAAAACTTTCGAAACATTAAGAATTAAAAGGTGAAAATGTTGTCATCCTAATGCTCATACACCTACTAAATGTAGAATCAGCGTACCATTTTGAGGTGAATATCCAGAATTCCGCGGCATATGAGAACTAAGGCGTCGAGTATCCGAAGGATGCCTTGGTGGCAGTGGCGCAGGCTTAGAAGGTGCTTGGAGTGCAGGGCCGTAAAACTGAGCAATAAATATAATGTAAAGATCAATTACTAAAGTGAATGTTTGCATTTTGTTGTAAATTAAGGACCACTTACACGTTGTTGTGAGTTGCTGTGTAGGTGCGCGCTACCATGATGACCGGAATACTGTTGTTGGTCCGCCGTTTCTAATGTTGTTGGTAAATCTAGAAGTCGCTGAACCTAAAAATTATGCCTTGGTGTCAAGTAACTGCTTTTCTAATACATGAAAGTTGGTTCGCAATAGATAAAATTAATATATAAGCTAGAGAAAACATGCGAATAACAACGATATTTTCATAAATTCTTTGCGATTTTTCAGTCCATAAAGTTTTTTATTTAAAAGGTTTTAATTTAATTATATTACATTTCAATTATTTCAATAACATTAATGATTTGTATGATTTAATCGATCTGATAAGGTATATAAAAGAAGCAGTTCGATAATTTAAAAGACTACCTTTGAACCTACAGAACGAGCTATTATTAATCGAAATCGAACAATGTAGCAATCTTGTAATAAACGGTATTCAAAATCATAAAATATTTAAAAAAACGGTATGTCAATCAGGACACCCTTCGATATATGTACAAATAAATGAAGGACACTTCATTTATTTGATCTACGTTATTATTAGTATTGATTGGCTTATGAAAACTTGGATAAAGACTTTTAGAATTATTATTTTTTATGTTAAGTCATTCAGAAAAACTTTTCTACAATGAATTTATTGAGAAAAAAATGTATATAACAAAGGAAAGTAACGATCTTTGATTTCATTGTCACGCGTTCATCGTTACATTTATGTACACATTCTTTGTCATCCATCGTTACATCCTTTGACATAATTGAAATTAAATGGAAAAATAATGAAAAAAAAATGAATTATCATAAATAAAAAATGTGCAGTTAAATACCATGTACGACAATTTTATAAAAACGACTAGTATTAAATAAAACATGACATAAATGAACAAAAGGTTCGTGTGACGAACTGGGCGGAGATATTTGAATCTTCTGGTAAACCCGATGACAGCATCGATATAATTTAGATTTCGAACGTTGGCAAGATGAAGGGGGAGGAAGAAGGAGAAAGAAAATACGGAAAGAGTTTTTTTGTAGTCATTGTTGTCTAGAGCTTCTTGCGTAGCAATTCTACAGCTACTATATTTCATGTAAAATCTGTTAAAGTGTAAAAGTTCTATGCAACTAGTCACCACAGCGTAATCCTTGTCCACTTTCAACTTTTCTAAATCAAAGGAATGCGCCAGCTTGATTGTTAATAACGACGATTCCAGAAAGATGCAAGGCGGCATGTCAAAGGATGAAAGCGGGAGTTTTTCATAAAGGTGGGCCAAGGCGAAGCGGCTTCACAGAAGAGCGTAAACAAAATAAAACAGGAGCGATATAGAAAGAGGTGTGAAGAATTAATCTAAATAAGTAAGAAAAGACGAGCACGGGAAACGTCGAAACGCTGCCAAAATGTTGGAAATTTTGGGAATTCTTAAAAAATTGGAAATTTCTCTGGATTATGGAAAATTCTTCGAATTGGTAAAAATAAAAGACAATCAATCCCTCAGTACATCGCGTTTTGGTCATGTGCTGTAATACAGAGCAGTGCAATCAATGAAGTTAAGACGAATATTGATAGCTCAGTAAATGCGCGCGTGAGACAAAGACGGAGAACGTAGCAGTACGAAAAAACACTCTGTGCACACAGCGGAATCGATTTCAGGATGGAAATCGATATAACTAGGCCATAAAAAGGAGGAAACGAACGTGAGAGGTATGAGAGGAGGAGGGATGCATTCTGCATGATCCAGACCAATTAGAAGTAAGTAATTCATGCGCAAAACCAAGAAAATGGTAATATAAGAATTGGGTCTTGAGTGATCGATCCAAGCGACGTAACTCTGCTTTGTGGGGGGCCCGCGATCGAGCAAAGACTGCGGCAACAGTAGCCAAGCGGGCGCAAACGTGCGACGGACAATCGATGGTAATCGAACAATAGTGGGGAAAAGAGGGGAGACAGTGCGTCAGCGAACGAATATCTCTACAGGCGGAAACAATTACAAAGGCGTGTCAAAGCCCGGGAGAAAAACTTCAAAAAAAAAAAAATTGATGCCAAGAATCTAAGAGGAGGCATTAAGGGTATGAATATTGAGTGGTATAACTATTCATTCTATATGTAACTGAATCCAAAATTTACCCTGTATTTTTTATAAATGAACCATATTTTTACCTCATACAGAAAGCCTAAATTAATTTCCTTCCTGTTCGAGTCCGCACCCGAGACTTTCTAGAATAATAAAATTGATGATAACGGGTAAATACCGTTACAACCTCCTAGCAAACAAATTTGTGCCGAGACTTATGATGAACCGAGGACAGGCGGCCAGACAGCACGACGTCGCGGGATCGTAAAAAAAAATTACTTACCCTTAATGGTAATCCGAATGATGGGATACTTTTTAGTAATTAGTTCAAAAAGACATCTCGGATCTGTGGTTATTCGGTCGAAGAGAATATGGCGAGGCTGTAAAAGAGTTTGCGAATTGAAGCGTTGGAGAGGGTACGAGTTCTTTTGACAACGCTTGAAGTTGACTAACAAGGGGACCTCCAGGTACGTGGAACACCTATTCGGACCAAATTTTCTTTACAGGTAGGTCGCGCCCAGGGGTGCAATAGGTGCAAGTAATAGGATGCGCTTCTTAGCCGTTTTCGAGATATGAAATATTAAAAATTTCCGAGCGTTCATATACTCTCTGCGTTAAATCATATTCAACAAGGGCGCGTAGCGTAGTCGGCAACGTCTCCGCTTCGTAAGCGCTGGATCGCCGAATCGAATCCGGCGCGGACTTTTTTCTTAAAATTATTATGATTATTATTATTGTTAAACCATTTCTAAACTATAAAAAAAAAGTTACACAGTTCGTGATTACGGGGGTTTCCCCTATATTATTTCAAGAAGTTTTGACCCATCCGTCTGTGGATCCTGTTTTGACCTGCAAAATTCGTTGGGGCCTGTTCTGACCTGTCGAGGATAGCTGCATGCGAACGAAAGATTTGGAATAGACGAAACGGGGTGCCATGAGCATCGTTATTTTTGTAAAATGTCCGACTCTACAAATAAAAATGAAGTGCCCGGTCCTTCGACGGCCGAAGAAAGTGTAGCTGATGCAGAGGCCCAAGATATTGAAGAATCGAAAGTGCTATTAAAAACTGCATTACTATATTGCGAACAACTTCTTTTGGAGAATAATCACATCGCGACGGAACCATCTACAGTAATTAAGGAGGTAAACATGGAAATTGGCGAAAAAATGTATCGCAGTATGTTGGAGAATCAGCTGGCGCACGGCGATCGATATTCGCCGTGCGTCGACCTGTTGCTGCGGTCTAGCACGCAGCGTTCGGTTAGGACGGAGATAGCCGAGGGAGGGCTTCGCGGAGCCGCGGCTGTGCCTCGCAGGCAAGCCGCATTAAGCGAGAGGATAGCTCTCTCGCTTGACTTCGGCTTCCTTCACCGGCTATCTCTCTCTCTCTCTCTCTCTCTCTCTCTCTCTCTCTCTCTCTCTCTCTCTCTCGCTCTCTCTCTTTTCACTTCAGCGCCCAACGACGCTTTCGTATCCCGCAGCCATGTTGAAAATTTGGACACTTTCTGAAAAATCCACGGAACAGCGCACGCATCTACTGGACTCTCGGACCTTTTTTCGCTGAATTCACCGGACTCGCTCAACATTTTGTGCTCACCAGGACTCAAAACTCAGGTAAGAGTACACCGTCATAATTCTGTGTAATTCATTGGCGGTGAGAAGTAAAAAATGAGTCGGTACATCAATATAATTGTCTCACTTTGTGGCATGCGCTGCAGCACGGGCTGCACCACGTTTTCCTCACTCTATCTTGCCTGCTCGATTAATATAATCGCGCATGTGCTTTATATTCACTGTAATTTCCCCCAGTAAATCTGCTGGGAAAATACTGTGAATATTTTCTACTTAGTTGTGCATCCTCATTATTTTTACTTGTCATGCTCTACAGCGCTGACGGTGTCACGCTGTCTCATACCACATTCAAGCACTCAAGCAGTACAACTGCAAGTGCTCTCACTTATTCCCTGTATTTTCTCATATAATTGTATAGAGTGTTTACTGGGAATAAGGCAGATTTCATACACACTCACAGTTCTCACTCCGTGGCATGCACCGCAGCACTGGCTGCGTCATGCTCACTCTCAAGCGCACATAGCGCATAATTAATATAATTGTGTGCTGGTTTCTACATACAAATTCAAGTCAACTTATTTATTTGGTTTCACTTTTAATTTTCTAGTTTTTGTGTATTTATTTTATATCATTTATTTCTTGTTTGTCAAAGTTGGCATATATTTTTGTAACGGTGTGGAAGATAGAATAAACCGCTTCCTCAACATACCATCGACGTGTCTGGTTTTATTCATCACCCTGTCGTGAGTGAAGACTCATGTTCTTTCAATATATTCACAGATCTGTCAAACTACATCGGACGGATTGTCAAACACAGTAAAATGGAAATGCTAACGGTAAACAAACTTGTGATGGAAGATGAACTGATAATGGTCGAAGAAGTTGCGGAACAAGGCGTATGGGATGAGGTCGAAGAATCCGCATCGCAATCAGACAACGACGACGATTACGAGCTACAAGAAAAAAAGATGAAAGACGAAAAGGAGTTCATTCCCCTGGATTGTAAAATAAAGTAGGTGAATTTGGCAAAAATGCATGCGAAGTGGAGTTTAAAAAATCTCCAAAAAAAAGGAGGAAATCGCCTCAACAGAATGGACCAGTTGAAAATATGGTATAAACATATCAGAAGTGGTGGAACCATTGTAGACAAATATAATACAATTGATTCGTGGACATACGATCATTTCGCAGAAGCTCGACAATCCAACCAGCAGGTCACAACGAGGAACTTACAGATATGGGCTCTAGCTGCTGCGAGTCAATTTCCTGATTTAGAATTCAAAGCTTCCGATGTCTGGGTACACCGCTTCAAAGTAAAACATAGGATTCCACAAAGAAAAATCACGAAATTTGTATCCGAGCGAGAAACTATTACAATGGAGGAAACTCTCGCTGCGGCCGAAAAATTCAGAATCCAGACACGAGCGCTAATTCCGAATTATGACAAGGATTTCGTGATAAACACTGATCAAACAGGTATTTAAAAAAATAATTGTATTACATGACACACAAAAATTTTCACGTATATAAGAAATTATTCCACTTATTTTATCTAGGGTGCCAATACCAATCAACATATAACAGAACCCTTGCCGAGCGTGGGTCAAAAGAGGTTCTTTTAAAAAGAAAGGATATGAATAAGGTGGCCCATTCATACACGGCACTGTATGCTATGAGCCGATCGGGTAAATTACTTCCGACCGTCTACGTTTGCTTGCAAGAGACCACCGGAAAATTTGGACCAGTGGTCCAAAAATCTATAGATAAATATGCGGAAAAATATACGAACGTCGTCATCACATCTTCCAAGTCCGGCAAACTGAATACAGTACTATACACAGATTTTTTGACTGATGTTATGATGCCATACGTAAAGAAGGAGGAATTCCTGTTGCTCATTGATTCCCGGGGCGGTCAAACGAATCCATTATTATACGACGAGATTTTTATCGATGAGAAGGGTTTACCTATTGCACCCCTGGGTGCGACCTACCTGTAAAAAAAATTTGGTCCGAATCGGTGTTCCACGTACCTGGAGGTCCCCTTGTAAGTAATGGATATTCTGGAGAGTCATATCTATAGACCCGAATACACAATCGAAGGGATGCTGCGAAAAGTTACGGAAGTGAAAGTTATCAGGAAGGATAAGCTTGGAAGTCTGATTGGATCTTGGAACTCATTGCCAAACACTGTCACGAATCTAACTACCACTATCGCATTACTCGGACGACGAGAATACTTCGGGAGCCCACAATTAAGGAAACAGTTAATTGACAAGTCACCACCGACAATGAAACTACGTTCACTATCCAATATGACCCTGCAAGACTTTTCGGTGTAGCTGGGAGAAGAGACGATAACAATAATTCTTGTGTATGCCTAATGTTTACGGAGAAACCGAGAAAGTCGCGAAAAGTATATTCAGCAGTCGAGAACGAAGATAAGGCTAGCGAAGTGTCGAGCAAAGGTAAAAGTCATACGAAGCCAAAATAGTCAAGAAGATGTGTAAATTGCGATGATAACATTTCAGTGACCCAATGCGCAGGATTGAATACTTTAACGATAGAAAACTGATTTGGTTGGCCGAAGGCAAACGGAGTGTGCGGATGTCTGGTGGCTAAGCATCAGTTATAACAATGCAAGAGGAAGCCGTACGAAAAAGTTGCGTGCGGGTACAAGAAAATACCTTTCGCTCCTATACAATGGCCAATACAAACCAAAGGCTGAGGAACTGTGGGCACAATCACAGATCAACCATTTTACGCTAAGGTCGAACACGCAGACAGCGAATCTCATCCAGAGAGTGAAGTACGTACTGCTCAAGGTACTGCCCGTGACGTTCAAAAGACCAGGCCGGCCGATTAATACTTACGGATTAATAGACGAAGGTTCGATGTCAACAATGATTGATGAAAAGATAGCCGAGGACTTGGGACTGCGAGAACCTGCTGACAGATTATGTACGGTGTGGACAAGTGACATCGCAGTGGAATATCCGACGTCACGTACAGTATCCCTAAAGTTCAAGGGGTCTGCTTCGGGTTTTCTCTCTTCTAGAAGATATTCGTACGGTACTAACTCTGATCAGATAGAGTGTCGAAATAGAACCCCAGTTGTAGGCATATCTAGACGGCATTGATTTGTCAAATTACGAGAACGCGGAACCGACAATTCTCATCGGTGCGGACAATACGCACCTGATAACATCACGACGAGCCAAACTTGGGTAGCAAAGTAGATCGATTGCATTTTTCATTGCCCTGGGATGGGTTCTGCATGGGTAGTTTCCAAAGAATATAAGGACTGTTAATATACAATGCGCTATTAGGTAGAGGAATCGGAGGCCTTCCACGATCAGTTGCATGCCTTCTACTGATCAACCGAGGCATTCTGAGTCAAGTCTTCGACGGAATTGTGCCATTCAGATGAGCAGTAAACAAGTGAAATCTTAGCGCTAACTCTCCGTCATGTAGGGACTGCTCTGAATGCGAGATTCAATCGTACTTCCCGAGAGTAAAACGCGGCCATAAAAAGAGCGAGAACCCGATAGAGAGAGAAAAGTTCAACCGCAGCTAAAGGATATGCGCGATCTCTATCGAAGTCAGAGGAGGTGCAACACTCAGACTGGACGTGGTATGTGTTACATTTAGCAGTCACTAATGCCAATCAACCAATGCAGTGGCAAAAACAAAGGCATAAGTCTAAACGATGTGAGGGCTCGACTTGTTGAATAACTTGGTGGGAGTTTACTTCAAGTTTCGCGAAGGAAGAGTTGCGATATGTGGGGACATTAAGGAAATGTTTCCACAAATAAAGATAAAGAACAAGGATCAACATGCCCAACAATTTGTTACGGTAATTGTTATATGGATAATTGCCTGGATAGTTTTTAGAATAGACGAAGCCGTGACGATGATAGACGATGTGTCGGCCATACATGTCAACGGTGGATTTGTTATACGTAATTGGATTTCCAATGCACCGGAAGTTTTTGCCCAAATGCCAACGGAAAAAAAACTGGGAGATTCGGACGCCTCGCAAGTAAGAAGCGAATCATGGGAGTGATCTGGCTGTTTAAGAAGGACTACGTTACGTTTATCACGTAATTTACGAAAGTACAATCAGAGCTTTTAGCAGGAACAAAGAGACCGAAAAAACGCGAAATTTTACAAGGGGTACTGTCGACATTTGACCTCCTGGGGTTACCTACAATCGTAGCTATTAGAGCAAAGATATTCCTGCAAGAATGCTGACAAAAAGGCATACAATGGGATCAAGAACTCCCCGAGCAGTTGACGGAAAAATGGAAGATGTGATTAACAGGATTAAAATAAGCTGTAGAAATTCGAATACACGTTGCCTTACACGAGAAATAAGATGAGCATACGCAGTATTCAATTGCACGGGTTTGTGTGAACAGAAGGTGTTCGCTACGGTAAGATACCTTCGTTTCGAAACAGATAACGGCGTACGCGTAGCGATAGTCATAGCAAAGAGTAGAGTCGCACTGATTAAATTGTTACCTGTCCTCGATTGGAATTGCAAGCGGCGGGTACAAAGAGTGTCGGTATATGTGAAAGTTTGAATCCAGTGTTCTGAAAAGAGCTGATAAGCCTTGGGTCCTGAAATGGTGATGGGAAGAGCAGACAGATGAAGTTGTTTCATTGTACTTTATTAGATCGTTGGAGGGAACTTAGGGGTCCGTCGATAACGTGCTTCTAGAGCTCTGAAGGCTCTAGTTATACCCAAGTCCGCGGATGAGAATCCCCCATCCATGCGCGACGAGCCAATCAGATATCTCTTGATCCCCGCGCTTATCAGAGGCGTGGAGTTCGCAAGAATCCGATGCCGCTCGTGGATCGATGAAGGGTTCCCGTCCGCTCCTTACGTACCAATCAATCAAATGAAGATTTATGTAATATTTGTATTTATATATAATGACATACCGCTGTACTAATATGACAAACGCATGCAAGTGTTATGCCGGTAACACGTAAATAAAATATTACGGTCGACGGTAACATTTAAAAAGTTATTATTTGGGTTCATTCGCTGATAAGGAATGGATCTCGCATGAATCAGATAAACACGTGGATTTACGATAAAAGAGTGAATTGGTCGTTTATTATAAATAACGGCAACTTTTCGTTCTTTATTACAAGACATGAAAAGGAATTAAAGTACAAATTGTTCGTTTGTTGTTCTCGAGTTATCGACGAGGAACCAACCAATCTTGTTCGAATCTTTAGACTTTAATATTTTGGGCGAGTCCAACTCTGGATCAACTGTTCAGGTTGATGTAAAAATTTAGACTGATTTCCGTGAAGTAGTTACTATCTACCTTTGGCGAAATTGATGAATTGCACTAAAGGCGGGTCGTTGGTCGCGACTCGCTTCGTACATCAGCACATTCTTTCTACTTCGCGGCCTCACGGACGAGCGAAGGAGGGATAATGTCGAAATTAATTAATGAAATTTTGTCGAATATTCCGCGGCATGACGCGTGACTGAAAAAAATAGCTTTATATGCCAACTACTGGGGTTTTAATAAATAGGGAAAAGTTGTTTCTCGTCATGGAATAGACTTGCAAACAATGGCTTGGATATTACGATTTATCATTAGAACGCGTGGTCAAAACCCTCGAGTCAACAAACCTTCAGTGCTGACAGTAAGGGAGCTCGAGTGCGCAAAACAAGCATTGCTGCGGAAAGCGCAAGCCGATAGCTTTGGAAGACATTCGGTTCTGACAAAAGTGGATACTAATTCTTCACGTATCAAGATAATACGAGCTGTCGCCGATGATAGATGAGACAGAGTTACTATGCTTTGATACAAGTATTCCCCAGCACAGTGGCATCCCATGAGACATCTGCCGACCGATTATCCTAGACGAAAAACATGCAATTACGAGATGGACCATTTTCAACGCCCAATGTAAGGCTGGTCACATTGGACGAGAACGAGTACTAAACGACGTGCGCCAAACTTTTTATGTACTGTAACGTGGCATTTCGCGTGCCACGCTGCAAACAGAATTCTACCACCTTAAACGTTGCCCACGGTAATCACCATATCCAGCCAGCCAGTCAGAACACGACCTCGAGGCCAGTAGAGTTTGCAATAGGAAAACCGCGGAGTCTTATGGAGAAGCAATCGGACCAAGCGAGCTAAGCAATTTATATTTTGGCGAGCACTTCAAGGAAAAGAACGAGGGCATAAAATCGAGCCTCTCCAGCCGAGAAACCCCACCAACGCCATTAGGTGAGGTTTGTCCACGAATTGCGAACCAATGGCAAAGTTTCCATCCCCCGTAGCCCTGCAGTCTCTCACGGAGAGACTGCTAGAAGAAGAGAAGGATCATAGATCGCTGGAAGAGACAATGTCACACTATAAAGCACGTCTACAGCCACACACGCGACATCGGCCTGCGAGACAACATCAGATTTAATTACCAGGCACGCGTGTAAGATAACGAACTAGTAGCGGCACGCTGTCTAGGGTAGCAACACGCGTGGTAGGGGATTCCATGATATAGTTAGCGAGGAGAAGCGTCTTCCTTCTTCTTACGCTCCTTTTTTTCTTGATTTGGAAGAGTCAGTCTCATTATTAATTTGTATTTTAGAATTCTAGACTCGATCGTTACTTTCTTGTTGTATTACGAAATAGAGAAAGACGGAAGGACGAACCTTACCTATTCTTACTCACGAAGCGACGCAATTGTTCAGCGGGTGGAACTTTATTTATTAACATTTATTTGGATTGGGCATTATTAGTTGAAGAATTCGTAGTTTTGTTGAACTTTCAGCCAGATACGCGACGATAAGACGTTCTTCTCGGCACCTCGTAAAATTGAGTCTGATCGTTTCGTGAAGACGACAGAGATAAGGAATTTATTAGCCAACGTAAAATATTTAATTTGTCTCGTTCGCAAATTGATATTTGTTGAACTGTACTGGTGATTTGTACGTGCGCGGCGTCCTCGAAGTCGTATCGTGAAACTTCGTATAAGCCCGATTGGTGCGTAACGCTTATCGCGATTAATTTTGCTTGTTTTCTCTTCGTATGATTCGGATATTGCCAAGATTAGATTTAATTTCGGAATTCTTACTAAGTAAGTATTAATTATTTTATAAGTATTAATTATCTTATGATTAGTATTGAGTTAACGCACAATTTGTATTTCTATAATATATTTTATTAGTTCTTCTGGTTATATCGCATCAGTTGTGCCGGCGAGCACCGAGTACCCCGCAGGTACTCAGATTATTATACTATCGAGCATGGCGCAAATATTCGAGTTGATCTCGACTGCAAAGTAACGGACTACATTTTATAACGTGGCAAAATATTCAAGCGCTGCATTCTCCTCGCACGACGGCTGCCAACACGATCTCGCAGGGCTGTAGATGATAGTTGGCGTACTTTATTTAATTACATTTCTTTTTTTTCTTTTTTTATGTATATATATTGCGATTTATACGACCGAGGGACGGAGATAGAGTACGAAGAAGAGGAGAGCAACACATCCAACAACTGAAGGCTTCGGGATTCGGCCTTTTATCTGGACCGATAGCTCACATCTTTTCCTGTCGGGATATATCGTGCTCCCGCGCGACGTACCAAATGATACGCGGCTTTCTATCCTCAGCCGCCGTCGACCCACGGAAATCTATATATCTCAGGGGGTCATCTGCTGGACTACGCAACGCTGGTATTGTCTGTCGCTAATTTATACATCGTCCAGCTGAGGCGCTAGTCGCGGTCATCGTGCGACACAGGTTCTCCCAATTAACCGAGTTTGGCGGGTTAAGTGTATTATATCGTCCCACTCTGCCGTTGGTTTCGTCAAAATCGGTCACCACCTATCGTGGGTACCAGGGTATATCCTCCGAAACGACGAGGAGTAAATCGAGGAGAGAATCTTGCGGCCCTACTTTGAGTTTTCCCGGATCTACAAGGAACATCGCTGCAGCATCGTCCCGGTGAGCTCTCTTACTCTCTACGGTCTTTCGTAATTTCTATTGCCGATCTATATAAATGATAAATTAGAGCCTGGTCGTACCTGCGATTCTGATAGACCACGCACAGAGTACTATTCGTATCGGGACAGACTGCGTCGAGTAGAGTGTAACATCGAGATCGTTTGGCGGTTAGAGCCGGGAAGAAGTTACCTCATTCGTTGTTCTTTTTTTTTTGGTTACTGTTCTGTAGTCATTTTGCTGTAAGGCCGCGCGCGTGTTGGTACATCATCCCGTGGTCGGATTGTATTTGAGGGATTTGAATGTGATAGGCCGTGTCGCGGACTTTCAGGAATAATTGACACTTATAGATTTATATTATTGTATTCGTCTTATTTTATTTTATTTATCTCTCTTAGTATATTGGACATTGTTTTATTTCTGCGAATGCATGCAGTGCGTGCTCGGCCGTCATCTCGTGTTTGTACTTGATCGCGAGTACGGTTCGAAGCGTATCTTGCTATGATAAAAAGTTCGTTCGTTGTTTTCGCGTTAGGCCGTTATCCCGTGTTTGCTTGAATGTGTGAGGGATTTGAACGGGATAGACCGCGTCGCGGATTTTACTGGACAATTGATTATATATTGACTTGGATTACTTTATTTATTTTTCTTATGTTGGACATTACTTTATTTTATTTTGTGAGCTTATGCAGTGCGTGCTCGGTCGTCGTCCCGTATTTGGAACTTGATCGCAAGGGATTGGTAGGGCTCGAGACGTAACTCGCTTTGACTTTTGTGATCCTTTATTTGGAATAACTTAAGGATTGATATCACGGCTATTTTTAAGTGGGTTATTTAATGAAGGTCTGCCTATTTTATTGGATATAACCGTGGTTCATTTATCGTTATTTTGGTTCATGATACTTTCCCGATTTTGCTGCCTGCAATGTGATAATTGGGAGATTCAAATCATTAAAGGCTTCGCGTACGTGACCTTCCGACGTCCCGTAGTTATAGTTGTTGGATGTATGTGGGATTAGTTCGGTGTAGGCCGTGTCGCGAGCCGAATTGCGAGGCGACCTGTCAAGTTTACGTTGCCTGGCCGTGTTTTGGTCGTTTCCCGCAACCGTCTGAATATAGATCATGTATGAGAGAGAGTGAGAGTCGAGACGAATGCCGGGATAAAATATACTGCAAGAATAAATAAGTTTATGAATTGTTAAAGAGTTGATTTTACGGGATATTTTATTTATATTTTCCTGGTCATTATTTTTGTTGGAGGACTAGTAGTCCTGGTAATTAAATAAACGATCTGCCGAGTGGCATTTGTAAATCGCGTACCTGCTATGTTGTTGGTGTTATTTATTTATTTTACCTCCTGACGTCATGTTATTAATTTGTATTTATTGACTTTATTTTATTGCTTGCTCGGGGTTAATATTGATTTTATTTTTTTATTTGACTTCTTTTATTAATTGAGTTTTGTCTGTTGACTCCATTTTTTTGACCTATTTTATTTAGGGATTTTATGGACTTCTGACTACCTTGACAGTCTGAACCACCCACTCTGCCTCGAACAGCTGTAGCTAGCCTGGGTTGAGTCTGGCCGAACATCTCGTTATGTTTCTTTCCGGCGCGTAAGTGCCTGGCGCCCATCTCGAAAGAGTAAATTAAAAGAAGGAAAAATTGCTTGGGTCAGCTATAGGTAACGTGGTACGTTGAGGAGCAAATTTACGTTACAATTTTTATATTAAAATCTTGTACTGTCGCCCGTGAATCATATGTGGTGTTAAACATTTATTTCACCGACTCTTTCTCTTAACCACGAAATATCTATGACTTTTTCTATTGCTGAGTTAGCGACGTCAGATTTCTCACGTCAACATATCTTCCTCTTGTCATTATTTGTGGGAAATAGATAGTTGACTTTTTGTCAGTTTATTTCTTTGCGTTGGCTACTGGAGTCAACACAGGCGTATAAGTACGTTTAAATTTGGCGCCCAACATGGGGCCCGAGAGAGCTATGTCGGGAAAACACTTGTTTAGCGTTTTAGTAATTGGTGTATTTAATATTAGTAACAGTAATTGCATTATAAAGCGCGTAGGAAATTCGGACATAATACAGGGTGCGCCATCTCAATCTGGTCGATGGAAGTATTGAATAACTTAGACAATTTTCAACAGATTTCACAAAGTCGTATTTTTTTATTAAATTTGATTCATTACAATTTATTTTGATTAGTTTCCAAAAACCACATCGATCAAATGTCCGCCTTTATTACTGAGACAAAAATGAGCTCTTTTTTCGGCATTTTCCATTGTATTTGCCAGCGTCTCGGGCGATATCGCTGCGATTTCGGCTCGAATGTTGTTTTTTAGCTCCTCTATGGTCTTCGGCGTTGGCATAGACTTTACTTTTCAAAAATCCCCACAAGAAGAAGTCCGGTGTAGTCAAATCCGGCGATCTTGGTGGCCAGTCAATATCACCTTTCTTTGATATCACACGTCCTGGGAACTTCCGACGCAAATAGTCCATTGTTGAGCGCGCAGTGTGACATGTCGCACCATCTTGTTGGAACCAAAATTCCTTAAGACCTTTTTAACGCATTTGTGGTAAAACAAAGTGTGCCAACATCCACCGATATCGATCCCCATTGACAGTTTCACCAGCTCTGAAGAAAAATGGTCGAATGGTGGTTTTTGAGCAAACACCGGCCCAAACTGTCACTTTCTCATCGTGCAATGGAGTTTCGTGAATAATATGAGGATTATCGGTGCCCCACATGCGAATGTTTTGTTTGTTGACAGCGCCAGAGAGGGTGAAATGAGCCTCGTCGGTCATCAGAATTCGCTCCCAAAAATCCGGCTCAGCTTCCTTCATTCGACTAACGTTATTAGCGTAAGCCAAGCGTCGCGGCTTGTCAGTTTCCAATAATCTTTGAGTCAACTGCACTTTGTACGGAAACATGTGAAGATCTTGCTTTAAAATCCTTCTCAAAGTGGTTCCACTGATGTTTAATTGCTGAGACCGGCGGCGGTATGAGACATTTGGATTTTCTGCAACACTCTGTCGAACAGCTTCGATATTTTCATTTGAACGACCTGGACGCGGTCGAGCTTGATGTTGGAGATTCGCTACAGACCCGTGCTCCATGAAATTTGAAGCTAAATGACGGATAGTGTCGCCTTTGGGCGCAGAACGTCCGCGATATTTTTTACGATACGCACGCTGAGTTGACACAACTGAACGATTATTTTCAATGTAAAGCGAAACTATTTCGGCGCGTTCTTTCGGCGTATAGCGATACATGGTTGAAATTGTACTGAAATAACCTATACGAAACGTGTTGTACGACGCTGGTCGGTTAAAATCTGTCAGAGTTATTCAATACTTCCATCGACCAGATTGAGATGGCGCACCCTGTACTATTTATATTGCATTCTCGCAAGGCTGCGCCGCGCAAACTATAGCCTATATATTGGGTCAGGGAAAAAGTCCGTGGCGTTTTTCCCGATAGATAGCATCAATTGCAAATAAGTCAGGAAACACAGATCGCAGCGACACCACTAAACGCTCGTTGGAAAGGTGACACTTCGAGCGTTACCTTGAGTGTATAAACATCGAAATTGGTGCAGTGGTTGGAAAGTTGTTTTCGTTTGAAAATGGAGAAAAGTAATGAAAAATTGCACTATATTTTGCAATATTATTACGACAAAGGGAAGAACGCTGCGCAGGCGTGTGAAAAAATGTGTGCTGTGTACGGTGAAGGTACTTTATCAAAATCTGCTGCGTGGAAATGGTTCGCTCGCTTTCGTTCTGGTAAGTTTTATGTGAAAGATGATGTCACGCTCTGGTCGTCCAATCACTGAAAAAGCTGATGAAATTCTTGAAAAAGTCCAGCAAGATAAGCATATCAGCAGTATCGATATTGGTATGGAGCTAGGCATTGACCACAAAACTGTTTTGAACCATTTACACAAAGTTGGCTACAAAAAGAAGCTCGATGTATGGGTTCCTCATGAGATGGGTGCGAAAAACACGATAGACCGAATTAACATCTGCGATGCGCTGCTGAAACGCAATAAAATCGAGCCATTTCGGAAACGTGTTTATAACCGGTGATGAAAAATGGATCACGTACGACAATCGGAAGCGTCAAAGATCATGGGCAAGGGATGGTGAGCCGTCACAAACGTTCGCGAACCTAGGATTGACGGCGAAAAAGGTGATGCTGTGTGTGCGGTGGGACTGGGAGGAAATCGTCCACCATGAGCTACTTCCAGCTGGTCAGACGATTGATCCTCAACTCTACTGTGGACAAGTAGAAAGTTTACGCCAAGCAATTGAAAGAAAACGGCCCGAATTGATCAATAGGAAAGGTGTTATCTTCCATCATGACAACGTCCGACCACACACTTCTTTGATGACCCGTCAAAAATTGCGAGAGCTTGGTTGGGAAGTTTTGATGCATCCACCGTATAGTCCAGACACAGCACCCTCTGACTATCACTTATTCCGATATCTACAGAACTCTCTCAATGGAATTAAGCTGCTTTCAAAAGAAGCTTGTGAAAACAACTTGATTCAGTTTTTCAACCAGAAATCACAGAAGTTCTTCACCCATGGTATCATGGCTCTACCCGAAAAATGGCGAAACATTGTCGATAATAATGGAGCATATTTGGTTTAAATAAATTCATTTTCACACTATAAGAAAACCAGTTGAATTTTACTAAAAAAAACGCTACGAACTTTTTCCCAGACCCAATATATATAGAGCAGCTAGCGCGGAGGCCTCTCGCGTGAGTCAGCAGGCGAGCGCGAGCCTCTGTAACACTCACTCGTGCCTTAATTCGCAAACTACGACCTCAGGGGAATTAAATGGAGAAAAATGGTATTTCAACGTAATATTTCGGAAGGTTTCGTTCGGGAGTGGAGCCCCGGTTCAGCTGAACTCAGGGAGAAACTGAGGCCCTGTATGGCTAGCTACTGAGAGGGGCTAAGTGGGTGCCAAGGGATGCCTGTGTGTTGTCCGCAAGGTGGTCAGGCTTGGCCACCCTAAATGTAAATATTGAAGCAAATCCAAAGGGAAGCTCGCAACGGTTAGCGAGCTTTCGATGTAGCGAACGTGAAATACGGCTTTTATTTCGGGGCAAATAATTTCTTTGGACTACAAATTCGGTTGGAATAATTGGTAGTCGGAATTAGAACATCAATTAGTGAAAATATATATACCATGTAATTCGAATCGACTGAAATAAATAACAGACGTGTCGAAATGTTATCGTAATCGGAATAAGTCAAAAGTCAACCTTCGTTGACACAGAATCTTTTCCGAACTAAAATTCCAGTGAAAATAAAATCTTTTTCGAAATAAAAGTTTTTTGAACATAATCTTTCGTTCGAAATAAAATCCATTTTGAAGTAACAACTTTTTTGAAATCGAATCCCGGTCGAAGTCTTATTTGACTCCACGTTGTGTGTGAAATCAATATTTTTAGAACAAACATCTTTTCGAAATAAAAACCCTTGTCGCAATAATGAAAATTTGTTTGTTTGAAATAAACTCCGTATTTAAATTAAATACAATTTGTTGGAAACAACATCCTGATCGTAATAACGGCAGTGCTTGAAAATAACGAATATTCGGCCAATCATCCTTTTGGAAATGAAATCTTGCGCGAACTAAAAGCTAGGTCAAGATACAAATCTGTTCAAGCGCAAATCCTGTTTCGACACAATGTCAGATCCAAAGAAAATCTTTCGCGTGATTTAATGGCGAGTAATAATAAAGACAACTAGCGAAGGAATTTACGTTCAAATTTTTGGTTTTTTTGTTAAATTAGGGCAGAGATCGGTTTAGACATTTTAGCTTTTTGGAAGAAAAATATTGTTTTTGGGTTTTGATCTTTGCTATTGGTACCGATTGCGAGTGACAAAGAGAAAGTATAAGTCTCCCTAGTTTGACCCCCCCCCCCCTACAATATTTTTAAAGTTACTATTTGGGATCGTTTGCCAATAAGGAGTTGGGACTCGCGTGAACGAAGTAAAACACGGGAGTACGTAGGAGACAAATAATGTAGGTTTATTATAATATAATTGACGGATTAACGTCCGCTCAATTATTATATAAAGAAAAGAATGACAATATTGACAATAATAAGGAATTTATACGTTCTCGAGTCTTCCGGGCGAGAAACTAATCGTGCTATTCGAATTTTACTTGAAGACTAATATCCGTAAAAGCAGTTGCTAGCTTTGCTAGCCGAAAATTGATGAAGTACAATTTTTTGCATAACTAAGATCGTCGATCGCTAGGTGAGTCACCCCATGCTGCCTCAGTGCATTCCTGATTATAGATGAGTGAGATCTCGCGATTGAGAAATTGATTTATTTCGAATGAAGATTCTGAGACACAACAACAGGGACATGAGAGTTTTGCCGATTCGCGCTCCACCGAGTTCGAAGCCCAAGGTAGAAGACCTGAAGCAATTCCAGAGACCACCAGAGGGAAGATGCAGGTGAGTCAGGAACCCCCCTAACCCGCTGAGCGTTGGGAAGCTTCACCAACACGAAGAAAAAAGGAGACAATTTGTATAGCAACTCGCAGCGCGAAGTCTTATAGCCAAAATAGTATTGACAGCAGTCAGAAGAGATCTCATCCAAAAGTACAGGATGGAGTCCTCGAGGATGAAGAGCTTTTCAGATTCTAACGATACGGAGCTACGAACGATCGCGAACTACGTAGGAGAGCAGCCCCGAGTCAGCCCTCCAACGTACTACCACGCATAGGAGCCAATGCTGAAGCCAGAATTGTACGACGGATCGAACCCTGCCGAACGTAAAACACGACAGGAAATAAAAAATTACCTTCAGCGGAAGTAAACGAGAGAGCACCGAGCAATTTCTCGTAAACTTCAAGGATAAGTGGGAAAATTGCAATGTCGTAGAGGAATACCGGCTAAAGCTACTCCCCGAGGTCCTGCAAAGAACAGCACTCAAGTGGTATCGGAAAAATAGACGCGAATGGCCTTCGTGGTCAAGATTTTACCACCAGCTCCGTACGTGGTTCGTGGAAAATGCTAGTCAGCGAATATTGAAACAAAGGATACGATATCGGGACCAACAAGAGGGAGGGGATGGGATTAACTACATCGTCGTATTGCCGTCGATGTACGACCAATTGGACCGCGCCTTTAAAGAATAAAGCGTGATTACTTTCTATTTATGAATCGTGAGGACTTCAATTCGTATAGCTCATTTGTAATGGAATTGCTCCGAATCGAGGATAAATAGGCGAGGGGAGATCCACGAGAAAGCAGTACAGAGGGGAAAGGACCCTGTCACTAGCGAAAATTCGCGCAGGCATAATAGGAAGCCATCAGACCCAGCACTAACTCCCTCGGGGAGAGCAGGGTACGCCGCTCCTTCAAGACCGAGAGGTGAGTGACAATCTGTAAGCAAAGAAATCACACAGGGTGAAAAATCCTTGCCACCATCGTGCGTGGACGACAAAGACGCCACGCGCAACAGGCTTGACTTGCAAGGTTGGAACTGTGCTATCAGGAGTACAAATTGAAAATGCGGGATTTTTTTCTATTTTTGAACGTTTATTCTGAAAAAATGGTAACAAATGAATTATTCAAAGTATTGTCCATCGCTAGCCACAACTTTTTCCCATCTTTCTGGCAATTTACGGATACCGTCGCGAAAAAATTCGGCCGGCTTGGCTGCTATCCAGTCATCGACCCATTTTTGGGCTTCTTCGTAAGAATGGAAGCGCTGGTCAGCTAGGCCATGTGTCATCGATCGGAAAAGGTGGTAATCGGAAGGAGCAATATCTGGGCTATACGGCGGGTGGGGTAAGACTTCCCATTTCAGCGTTTGTAGGTATGTTTTGACCGGCGCTGCAACATGTGGCCGAGCGTTGTCATGTTGCAAAATTACTTTGTCGTGTCTTTGCTCGTATTGTGGCCGTTTTTCTTTGAGTGCGCGGCTCAAACGCATCAATTGAGTTCGGTATAGTGCTCCTGTGATGGTTTCGTTCGATTTCAATAGCTCATAATACACCACACCCAGCTGGTCCCACCAAATACAGAGCATGAGCTTGGCGCCGTGAATATTTGGTTTGGCCGTCGATGATGATGCATGGCCGGGGTAACCATATGATTTTTTGCGCTTCGGGTTATCGTAATGGATCCACTTTTCATCACCAGTGACAATGCGATGCAAAAAACCCTTCCGTTTTTGCCGTTCGAGCAGCAGTTCGCATGCAAAAAAACGGCGCTCGACGTCTCTCGGCTTCAGCTCATACGGCACCCAATGTCCTTGCTTTTGGATCATTCCGAGGGCTTTTATACGATGGGAAATGGCTTGTTGTGTCACTCCCAATGAATCTGCGAGCTCTTGTTGAGTTTGACACGAGTCTTCATTGAGTATTGCCTCCAATTCAGCATTCTCAAACTTTTTCACTTGGCCCGGCCGCTCTTTGTCCTCAACGTCAAAATCACCACTTCTAAACCGCACAAACCATCTCTCGCACGTTGAAACCGATGGAACATGACTCGGATAAGCCTCGGAGACCAATCGATGTGCTTCAGCAGCACTTTTCTTCAAATTAAAGAAGTAAATTAAAACTTCCCGCAAATGCTGTTTTGTTGGCACGAAACTCGACATATTGAGAGCTCAAAAAAACTATGAATTTGACACTGCGACAAATTGACACATACTGAAAATTAAAGCTATAAGACGTAGCTTTGACATGAACATAGTCACAGTACTGCCTGATGCGTATAGCGTTAGTAACGCCATCTGTTATCAAACCCGCATTTTCAATTTGTACCCCTGATAATTCAGACACGGAGCGCTGGCATCCGTTCGCCTGAAGAAGGTGGAGTGATTAAAATGCCAGGGCCTGGGAGTCACCGTTGCCGATAACCACGCCTCCGGTAGCTAACGTCACATAATCAGTCGACTGTCTACTCCCGGACTTTCTTTATAGAAACTTCCTCAAAATCCGTCGAAACGTCGACCGATTCCATAGCGCCACTCGGAACAACTTCGAGTGAAGATATAGTAGCGGATGGGAAATAAGTCATCCTCGCACTTTTCGAACTCAGAATCTCGATCGAGACATAATAGGAAACCATACTCAATTATAAAAAACCGATGGGAAGTTATATAAAATGGCTTTAGAGACACTATTAGAAGCAGAAGGCCCGGGAAGACTGGAAGGATGTGCAGCTACCTCGTCAACTGTTAGTTCTACCACAATAATAGGTACTCAGGAACCGAAAGCAGGAGGTTCGGCAACATATATGAAACATATAAATGACATATAAAGGGTGGTTAAATTGTAAGGGCCGATGTTGAATGTGAACCACACCTAAACGACAAGTTTTTTTCTGCATTTCATTTGACATTTCTCAATTTCAGGCTAACTCAATTTGAACCATGGAAAGATACACAATCGAGCAACGCGTTTAAGTTATTCAGGCTTATTATGAAAATGGGCGTTCAAATCAAAATGCATATCGTGCACTTCGTGATTTTTTCGGTCAATTTAATCGTCCAAATGTGCGTACAATCGGAAAAATCGTGCAAAAATTTGAGCAAACCGGGTCTGTAGGAGATATTAAAACACCAGTGCATGCTCGTACAGCTCGTACTGCAGAAAATATTGCTGCTGTTCGCGATAGTGTGGCTGAAGAGCCGTCCACCTCAACTCGTCGTCGTGCCCAACAATTGCACCTCTCACGCTCGTCGTTGATGAACATTATGCATAAAGACTTGCATTTACACGCTTATAAGGTGCAATTGACTCAAGAACTAAAGCCTCTTGACCATTCCAAACGTCGTCAATGGTCAGAATGGTGGCAAGAAATGGCAACAGTGGATGATCAATTTTCGAAGAAAATCATCTTCAGTGATGAGGCACATTTTCACCTCAGTGGATTCGTCAATAAGCAGAATTGCCGCATTTGGGCGAATCATAATCCAAGAGTGATTGTCGAAAAACCAAGAGTGACTGTTTGGTGCGGTTTATGGGCTGGCGGCATCATCGGGCCGTATTTTTTCCAAAATGAGGCCGGTCAGGCAGTTACTGTGAATGGTGTTCGCTATCGTGAGATGATAACGAACTTTTCATGGCCCGAATTGGAAGATATGGATGTGGGCGATATGTGGTTTCAACAGGACGGTGCCACTTGCCACACAGCTAACGAAACAATGGCTCTTTTGCGCGACAAATTTAATGGCCGTGTTATCTCACGTGGTGGCGATGTCAATTGGCCGCCAAGATCATGTGATTTGACACCGTTGGACTTCTTTCTTTGGGGTTATTTGAAAGAAAAGGTGTACGTCGATAAGCCAGCAACAATTCAGGAGCTAAAGGATGAGATAATTCGGCACATTAACGGCATAGAACCTCAATTATGCCTCAGCGTCATCGAAAATTTGGTCCATCGGATGGAGGTGTGCCGCCGAGGTCGCGGCGGCCATTTGGCCGATATTTTGTTCCATACATAATTGAACCATACCATATTATCATAATTAAAAGAATTGACAATAATTTTCTTAAATAATTTGTGTTTTATTCAAAATCAACATCGGCCCTTAAAATTTAACCACCCTTTATATGTAACATATATTTCACATACATTTCACGTCTCTAAAAATATTAGGTGCGCAACTAAGTTCCCGCTGTTTTTCAAGAGATGGCTCTAGTAGTAAGTGCTGGTCGATTGGGACATAACCAAAATGTCATGAACCAAGCTTAGACATATGGTAAACAAACCGCTTTGACACATTAGTGATTTTGTTTTTGCGTCATATACTTTTGGTTGTGTGAAAATGTCCGATTTTGTGCCAAATAATCGTCACTTGCGGGAAGTGTTGCTTTTCTTCTTTCGTTCGAAGAAAACGGCGGCTGAAGCGCATCGAGAACTCCAAAAAGTTTACGGAGATGCTGCTCTAAGTGAAACAACATGCCGTGATTGGTTCCGTCGCTTCAAAGACGGTGATTTTGATGTTGACGACCGTTCGCGTGAAGGAAGGCCAAAAACCTTCGAGGACGCTGAATTGGAGGCATTGCTCCATGAGGATCCGTGCCAAACGCAAAAAGAGCTTGCTTCAGCATTAGGAGTTACCCGCCAAGCCATTTCCAAGCGATTGCATGCGTTGGGAATGATTCAAAAATAAGGAACTTGGGTTCCTTATGATTTGAAGCCAAGAGACGTTGAGCGTCGTTTTTTCGCCTGTGAACAACTGCTCTAGCGGCAAAAAAAGAAGGGTTTTCTTCATCGCATCGTCACGGGTGACGAAAAATGGATTCATTACAGCAACCCAAAGAGAACAAAATCATGGGGACTGCTCGGTCATGCTTCTACGTCGTCGGCTCGGCCGAATATTCACGCTGCGAAAATTTTGCTGTGTATTTGGTGAAACCAGGGCGGTGTTATTTATTATGAGCTGTTGAAACCGAACGAAACCATCACTGGGGAACGGTATCGAACTCAATTGATGCGATTGAGCCGAGCACTGCGCGAAAAGCGGCCACAATACGAGCAGAGGCACGAAAAAGTGATTCTACAGCATGACAACGCTCGGCCTTACGTTGCCAAACCCGTTAAAACCTACTTAGAAACGCTCAAATGGGAAGTCCTACCCCACCCGCCATATTCCCCAGATATTGCGCCGTCCGATTATTACTTGTTCCGTTCGATGGCACATGGTCTGGCTAATCAACAGTTCAGCTCATATGAAGACATCTCAAAATGGCTTGATTCGTGGATATTCTCAAAAGACGAACACTTCTACCGTGACGGTATTCGAGCTTTGCCAGAAATATGGGAAACAGTTGTCGCTAGCGATGGGCAATATTTTGAATGATTCATTTGTAAACATTTTTTCACAATAAAGTTGCATTTTCATAAAAAAAAAAAAAAAACAGCGGGAACTTAGTTGCGCACCTAATAATATATTTTTCTCATGTATTATTTGTATTATATATGTGAAATCGTTAAATACATGTGAAACGTATAATAAATATGAAAAATATATTGTACATGTATTTCCTGCGCCAAAATCATCTGTATTTTACATATGCCTATATTAATATTTCCACTTGCATATGCACACACAATTTCTTTGGGTCCTTCACATGAAAAGACCATATATGGTATGTAACCTACATATCATATAATATTTAGTTTTTTTGAAGAACTTCCTGTCAATTTTATTAACTTTTTATCGTGAAACCAACATAGGTTTTACAGGAAGATTGAGTCAGATAAAAAAATTCCTTTATCTCGGGAACCGCTTTACGCTAATGCCTTCACTGCTGCTTATCTGCTTACACCGGTAACTGCGAATAGCGAATCTACCGTCAGGAACTAAATCTAACAATTACATAGCATAGACTGCAATATGGCTGCGAACACGAATTTGACGTATCCGTCTGTACTTTTCAGATTATCGCTTTGATTTGCTATGAAACAAGTTTGAATTTTTATTTTGAGTGCAGTGCAGTGGTCAGCAATGCGGTCTTGTCCGCTGAAGAGTGGCAAATATGCGTGAAAATTATAACAAAATGAATTAGTCAGTTGACGAGAAAAGCGTCACGGCCGCCTTGAATTTTCGATAATTTATTGTGCCTACAAAATCAAATCACATGGAGAGGCGGACCAGACCCCAAATCCTACGAGACAAAAAATTAATTTTCTTATGTAATACTATTGTATTTTCGGCGAAATCCGAAAACTACAAATTTGCTTATTGGCCACTTGGCGTTTCGTATGCCCTCGCTCGAAGACTTTTAAACGTTGCCCATGGTAATGACCGTGTCCAGCTAGTAGATCGGGACATGACCTCGAGGCCAGTAGGGTTCGAAATTTAAAAAAATGCGGTGTCTTTTTAGCGAACGATCTGACCAAGTGAGCTAAGCGAAAAGAAAATTAATTCGGCATATGCAATTTATATTTTGGTGAGCACCTTAAGTAAAAGAATGAGAGGCAGACAACATCGAGCCTCCCACCCCAGCAATATTATTATGCGAGTCTCCGTGGACAGTCACGAACCAAGGCGAAGTTTCCTTCCCTCGCAACCCGCACTCGCTCAGGGAGAGACTGCTAGAAGAGAAGAAGAATCACGGGCTTCGCAGGCCTACGAGAGAACATCATAATTACCAGACATGCGGATAAGATAACGAACTAGCAGCGACACGCTGTCTATTACTATTACTAAGCATTGCGACTCCCTCAACACTTGTTGGCTGGACGCGAAGCGAGTCAGTCGCATCATTAATAAGTATTTTGGAATTCTCGACTTCATCGTTACCTTTTTTTGTAGCACGGAGGATGAACCTTATATATTTCTTACTCACGGAGCGACGCAATTGTTCGGTGGGTGGAACTTGCATTATTAGTAATATTTCAACGAGGTGCCGCGGGCTATATTTATTGAAATTTGTTTGAATTGGACATTATTAGTTAAAGAAGGCGTGGTTTCGTTAGGCATTCAGCTAGCAACGCGCCGAGAAGACTGTTCGCAAAGACGACCGAAATGAGGAATTTATTAGCTAACGTAAAATGTAATATTTGTATGGATATTTGTTGATCTGTACTGGTGATTTGTTCGTGCAAGGTGTCTTCGAGGTCGTCCCGTTGAATGTAATGTAAGCCCGAGTAGCGTGGAATCCTTCATGTTCACGACACCCATTTTGTCGACATAATTTTGACGCGATGTAATTTTGTTATTTTTCTCTGTGGTTGATTCTGGTATTACCAAGATTAAATTCAATTAAAAAGTCTGATTTATTATTAATTATCTTATAATTATTATTATTGAGTTAATACGTAATTTGCAATTCTATATTTTATTAGTCCTTCTGGTTATATCGAATCGGTTGTGTCAACGAGCCCCGAGTCTCCCTTAGGGACTTAGATCATTTTACTACCGCGCACGGCGTAAATAAATATTTATGCTATTAAAAAATATATATCTATAAACTCAAATGAGTTTATCTCGACTGTAAAGTAACGGGCTACATTTTTATATGAAAACGGTCTGCTGTCGCTCGCGAGGAGTATGTGGTGTTAACTATTTATTTCAACGACTCTCTCTCTCTCTCTCTCTCTCTCTCTCTCTCTCTCTCTCTCTCTTTGATGATATCATTAAGTCCATATGTGTGGAGACTAATAAAGGTAAGAAAAATATTTATGTTATCAATAAAAAGTAGGGATACAATACAGAATTTTGAATTGATGGATATATATAAGTTAGTACGAATCAATATGGGTTTGCCATATAAAAAAGGAACAGATGAAGGAAGACTAGTGATCTATTGAAAGCATGCTTTTATGTAATAGGGGAAGAATTATTGAAGGTAATAAATGATTCATTAAATAAAGGTACATGTCCGGAGGGATGAAAAACAGTTGTTTTTAAACTTGTAAAAGGTATGTTGCCTGAGCAATTAGAAAATTCGATAGTGTTAGTAGGAGATGAGAATGAAAGGCGAACAAGACAAGCGGGAAATATTGTGATACAATTTCGAAGAACAAGATGTGCGCACAAAAGTCTATTTTACGAAGGGATAAAAATGTATAATGCGTTGCCGTTGGAACTGAAGCAGTGTGATAGACTTACAAAATTTAAGCGTATGTTAAAAGAATATCTTATAAGATTATAATATATTAGTTAACTAGTTTATAAGACACTGTGTGTAAGATAAAATAGCTGAGAAAGCTAATAAATATCGTTCATTCATTCACTCTCTATTGTTGTGTCGCGGAATATTCCTCTTCACGTATTCTCAGGAATATTCCTTAGCGGACACAGCTAGAGATGGAATTCTGAAAGATAGCTGTCATACAAGACAGGATGCGAAGTAGACGCCGACGCAGCATGAGGCGACCCGCGAGGCGATCTACGATAGGCTAAAGCTAAAGCTGCCAACTAAAGGATTTTAGCAAACGCAGTTGCTAACTGCTTCAGTAAAAGGAGAATTAATTTAGACTCAACAGAGAACGGTTGGTTCCTCGTGAAATTCTCGAAACAACACATTATTGTACTTTCTTACTTTAACTTTTAAATAGACAACGGAAAATGACCGTTGCCTATAATAAATACTTCCTTTTACATAAATTCGTGTTTTCATCGATAACTCGAGATCCATCTCCTTATTAGCAAACGATCCCGAAAAATAATAACTTTTTAATATTATACCGAATACCGAATAATCTAATTACCCGGTACCGGCATAACATTTGGTGGCAGCGGTGGGATCTGCCGAAGTTAAGTGATTCGCGATTTATTAGGATAAAAGTGTTTTGGACAAAGTTAAGAATACTCTGAAGTGACGACTACGACTCGTGCAAAGGACGCCAGTGTAGTTCGTAAAACCCGACGAATCTAACGCGAAGACGCGAAGTGAACGTCGGTGCGGGGTGACGTATCGGTCAACCGTTTAAAGTCCCGATTGACGGTGTCACGTCAAGTCGCGGAGAACCGCACAAAGTGTGCAACTGAGTACGCACAGCAGCTACTCGAAAAGAAGCCGTCGCGCAACCATTGGCGACGCACTAAGGACGAACCCAGGAACCAACGAAGAAACGGGTCAACAGCGTCAAGGAAGGCGTCAAGGACCATCAACAGAAAGGAGCTGTAGGACATCAAGTCGGCAACACCTTAGAACATCACCATGGAAAGGACCGTCTACCAGATCATCTTTCTGTAAGTGGCGGTTACTTTATACTCATACATAGCCAATAAAATGAAGCCAGGCAGGAAAAATATTTTGGAAAATTTGGAGAAAATATCTCTTGAAATTTTGTGGGCATATTTTAGAGTTTTGTTCGCCGCGAAATTAGCAACATGCCGATATTTAGGGGAGCGAAACCGAAACGTAGAGTCAATTCATTAGGAACTGCGACACCCGGCGAAGGGGCAGACTCCACAGCTGGATTAGCTGCCGCCGTAGGGGAAATAGTATACGAAGCGCGCAGGGCGTTAACAGAGCTCTCGCCGTCGGGACGAATCCCCACCGATAGGCAAGAGGCCGTCGCAGGCCGACTGGACGCCGAGTTCGGCGTAAACCCTCTCAGGGGCACGGCATTTCGCGATAACAGTAGTATAGGTAGCGACGACGTGTTCAATATGGCTACTGGCGAACGAACGCCTGAACACCTTGATGAGGACATGGATGATCGGGAACTCGGAAGCTTGCAAACAATAGATCGCGTAGGTTTCCCGACAGCTACCGGTACAACGGCACGATCGGTGACTTCGAGAGTACAAGATCGGTTAGAGGCGATCGACCGGAGCCACCGTGATTTGGTAAGAGCTCGACGGCAGTGCGAAAGGCTGCAGCGCGAGCACGAGCAAAGTCAACGCGAACTCGATCGCGAACTTCAGGGGGTTGAAACACCGTCAGCAAGACGAAACTTGGCGGGCACGCTCAACGAGGTAGGTGCGGACGAGTTCGAACTCATCCGGTCCCTACGAGAGCAAAACGCCGAACTATTGCGGAGGCTGGAAAATACGAAAAATACTGGAAAATACTGGAAAAACGTCCGACACCACGTCCGCGATCGAGGCAAACCCGATTTGAGGAATCGAGTAATCCCCCTGCGGATCCCGTGTTCCAAAGGGAACAACAGTGGGGGTCGGCATCTTAGACTTGCGCTAAAGAACATCAAGCGTTTCGACGGAAGCAACGCCGACGAACTCGACGCCTTCTTACGATCCTGCGAGACTGTTTTCAAGCGAGTAGCGCCCCAGGACCAAGACATCCTGTTAGAGCTAGTGCTCAGCAGCAAGCTCGAGGGTAGAGCGTCCAGAGAAATAAAGCACAAACTAATCCACTCGGTAGCACAGCTTAAAACCGAGCTGGAGGCCCTGTACGGGAAGCGGAAGTCGTTGCCTGCGTTACAAGTAGATTTCAACTCCCTCCGACAGGGCCAGGGAGAGGACATCGCGGTATACGCCGCCAGGACCGAGCGTATCACCGTCGATATAATAGAAAAGCTTTGCGAGGAAGCTATTACGATGACGGAAATGCGCATCATCGAGAAAATAGCACGGAAGAGCGCCCAAGCCAACTTTGAAAATGGACTGCATGGGCAGGTCCAAATTCTGGTGAGATCTCGTAACTACGCCACTCTCCACGAGTCGGTAACGGGAGCCATCGAGATCACCAACATGGTGCAGCCAAAGGGAGGGGCAGGTGGAGTATTAAGCCACCCCAGAAGGTCCCAAGGCGCATCACCCCGGCAGGTAGAAAATTGTTTCACCTGCGGAAAACCTGGACACATGGCTCGAGACTGCACCCAGAATACGGGACGAGTAAGCCTACTAGTACCCAGTGAAAACAAGTCAATCCACAATGTGGAAATAACCTGCAATTACTGCCAGAAGAAAGGCCACATGTGGAAGGACTGCCGGAAGAGACTGTCGCAGAATAAAAGCGAGCCAACGCAGCCGCCCCGACAGCCAAGAAACGCAGGCTACAAAGATGCAAAAAATACGGTAACTGCGGGGCCAGATCCAGCCACTGCAGGCGTGGACACGCTAGGTGCACTGAGACTGAATACGCTAACTGTCCAGCAGAGACCTGCGTGCAAGCAGAAGAAAACAACGCTGCAGCTTCTACAAGTAACGCTGCCGGCGTCGAGTGCCACCGCCAGCGACTTCAATATCGATGCACCGTTGGCCACGACCGAGGTACTCACCCTCAAAGCGGACACCGGAGCGCAGTGCAGCATAATCAAGGAAGGCTGTCTCAAGCCCGAGACCATGGTGAGCAGGTGCTCCGTGGAATTACAGGGTGTGGCGGGCGAAAAATTCACCCCCCTCGGGATAGCTAAAATTGTACTCGAGACACCGGCTTTAAATGTAGAGCATTGATTCTACATCGTTCCGAACAATGTGCCGTTGAAGGTCAACGGATTACTTGGCATGGACTTTATCAAGCAGCATAAAGCGGATATCCTGCATGGCGAGATGCTCAAGTTGTATGGGCACTGCATGCCGCTAAGGGACGGCGCGACGAGGATATATTCGTCACCACGCAGTAGAACTGCCGCCACGTGCAAATACATAGGTCTGCTTACAAAGATAAATCTTCCTTCCGGAAACGGGTCTAACATGGATACCGCCAAGGAAAATACATTAGTCAGACTACCTACAGGGAGCGGGATCGGCCGAGGCATCATAGAGAGACCCCGTGTCACACCATCAAGAATCAAAAGAGTGAGTTTAGAAGTTTCTAAATGCGGGGCAGTGCAACAGCCGACGGTGACATGCGAGCCGTCGGAGATAGCGAAGACCGTACGTAGCCGCCAGGTCAAGGCACTGCGCGTTAGCTCAGAGATCACGGGGAAGAAAGCCCAACGGTTTGCGCAGCGCCAACGGAAGCCCGACTTGGTGCCCCCCAGCAGTGAAAAGCAAGCAGCTCGCGCAGGAATAGTGTGCGAATACAACGGTGTATTCTAACTACGAGGGAACAAGCGACAGCGCACGCACGAGGTGCAGTATCGCGCACCCTTTAAGGTCGGATCGAAGGACCTAGGATCGCAACCCTTGCCTGGAAAGACCGTAAAATCGGGGCATGGGTCCGGTAAAATGCATAAAGCCGGAAAAAGAAATACTGATGCAGACGCTCTTAGTCGCATATATGCGACCACACGAGCCCAAGTGGGACAGGAAAGAAAGTCCCACAAAAAAGAGAATGATAGCGCAATCGGGTATACGAACAGCCGCACAAAGCGGAAAGTCGAAGATACCCAAGGCAACCACTTTAACTCGTCGAAGCGACAGGCTAAACTCGCCCACGAGAAAGAGAAGTGGAGATGCCGACAGACAAAATGCTAGCGGAAGGAATAGTCCAGTCCAGCAGGAGTCAATGTAACGCGCCGCTGATGGTCGTGGCTAAGAAACCCGATGCCGCCGAAGTAAAGAAAATGCGCGCAGTGGTGGACTTTTGGAAGTTGAACGAAGCCACCATCGGAGACTCGTACCCACTGCCCAATATCACCGAAATATTGAACCAGTTGGGACGGGCCCGATATTGTACGACTTTGGATCTCGCCTCTGGATTTCACCAAATCCCGATGGCGCAGGAAAACATAGAAAAACGGCATTTTCTACTCCGCGGGGTCATTTTGAGTCCATTCAGATTGAAGAACGCACCACCGACTTTCCAGCGGCTAATGAACTCCGCGTTAGCAGGACTACAGGGCGTCAAATGCTATGTATACCTCAACGACATAGTAACACACGGAGTAAGAGCTACTCGCGATAGTATGGGCCCTAGCTCAATTCCGGCCATATATTTACGGTACCCGTTTCACAGTAGTCACGGACCACCAACCGCTCACCTGGCTGTTCGGAGTAAAGGACCCAGGTTCGAGATTGATGCGTTGGAAAATTAAATTGGCGGAACATGAGTTCAACGTAGAGTACAAGGCTGGAAAGCGCAATACGAATGCAGATGCGCTAAGTTGAATATACCTTACTACGAGGGCCCAAGCAAGAGCGAGGAGCGAAGTCCGTATGTCGAAAGAGGACAGCACGACGGGGCAAGGAGGCACAACGAATGACTGCACAAAGCGGACGGCCGAAGATACCCCGTATAGCCATAGTAGCTCGCTGGAGCGAGAGGTCGAGCTCGCCCGCGAGAGAGACGAGGACAGAAAGCGCCCGGGTACGGACAGCCACACAAAGCGGAGAGCCGTAAATACCCCGGGCCAGCCTAGCAACGCGGCAGAGAGAGAAGCCGCGCTGGCCAATGCGCCAGAAGAGGATAGAGAGATTCGCAGCGTGCATGCAGATCGCTCTACTGAACCCCACAGCTCCACCGAAAAGCCGTGCGGTCGGGGAAGGGGCAGACCACGCAAGCTACATACGCAAGCCACTGGTAAGACTGCGAGCACCGCTGACAAGGACGGAGCGGGCCCAGCACAGCATGGCGGACCCGCGAAGCGCGGAAGGCCGCGAAAAGCAAACGTAGCAAGGCCGCTCGAGACAGAGAGCGACCCAACGGCGGAGCTAACGGTGGGCACACCGAGCGAAGAAATTGCGGACAGAGCACCGCAAAGGCCTGCTGAGGAAGCGAGGCACGGCGGGGCCCGTAGCCCACGAACTTCCAACAGCGCGGACGAAGACAGCGTTATAAAAGAGTATAGCGACTGCCGCAGTGGCGTAGCCACTCCTTCTGCCGATGACCGCCAGAAAATAATTAGAGAATACCACGACTCCCCCATAGGAGGGCATCAGGGTATACGGCGTACGTTACATCGGATTCGGACCAAATACGACTGGCCCGGCCTGAGAAGAGATTTAGAAAATTATATATCGTCATGTGAATCCTGTCAAAGTCGCGGTCGACATCGTCGGACCGCTACCGGAAAGCACTTCCGGGAAAAGATACATACTCACGTTCCAGGACTCGCTTACCAAATAATTGATCTGCCGACACGAAACACCGGAAATAATAGGAAATGTGTCGACTGCTGCGAATCAAGGAAATACAAACGACAGCCTACCATCCGGAATCAAATGGCGCATTAGAAAGATCGCATCGCACCCTCGCTGAGTACCTAAAAAATTTCATAGATGAGGATCAAGGGAATTTGGACGAGTGGCTGCCGTATGCGATGTTCACGTACAATACCACTCCACATACGGGGACCGGACTGTCGCCCCACGTGTTGGTGTACGGACGCGAGGCCGAATTGCCGACCGCCGTGATACATGAACCACGCAGCACTTATGCCTACGATGACTACGTCCACGAGTTACGCGAGCAATTACGCGCCGCATGGACTGTAGCACGAGACAACCTGGAAGGCGCGAAAAGACGGTCGAAGACTACATACGACCATGGCGCACAGGTGCAGGAGTACCGCGTCGGCGAACGCGTACTCCTCCGTGACGAGACGGTGCGAAGGGGGCGGTCAGCCAAGCTGACCCCGAAGTGGACGGGTCCTCACGAAATAGTAGAGAAGAGGCCCCCCGTCAACTACGTGGTCCGGAAGGGACGTAAAATCCAGGCGGTGCACGCAAACCGCCTGAAGCTCTTTATCGAGCACTAATAGCTCAGGAATTGAGGAATTCAAATACTTATAGCTAGTTGAAACTAAATATTAGCAAGAAAATAAATGTGGGAAACAATTGAAAAGAAATTGCAATTTCATTACGCAATCCGGAGTGGACGGAATACTGTGACCGTGCCAGAAAAGCACCACGAAAAATGTATAGCATATTAATACTGACACAGGATAGTGTTCAGCGTAGAGTGTAAAAAGAATAACGTGCACACTCTATTCGGTTGATATACGAATGTTAATAAGCCTCAGAGTGAGGAAGAAGGCACGCGTAGACAATCTAGTCCCAACGCTGAATAGAGCACAGAAAGGCCTACAGCGAAAATGGACACAGATAACGGCGAGAAATGCGCGAAAAGGGTTATCCAACTAACCCGTCCCCTCATCGTCCTAATGCCACAGCAAGGGTGATGGCTATACGTCGCGCCAACCCTAGAAAAATTGTTAAATAATACGGGAATACTGGCTTTGGTAGGCGTATGTATAGTAACCGCCCGAGATTTCAGCATCAAAACCATCGGGCGAACATCGCAGATCATACAGGAAAACTACCTCCCGTCGTTTAACTTGACATTAACGGAGATCGAAGCTCAGGCGCCCCCGACGCAGACCGAGAGGACCATCCCACTACAGAGCGTGCTGCGAGACCCCGAAAAGCTTCGGAAGCTCGGAGCTCGAGCCGACCAAATCATGGACAACCTCCATACTGCTGGAGACGGGATGCAACAAATCCACAACCTGAGTTTCTACTCCTTGGGCGCTATAGCGCCGATAGCCTTGGTTGGCTACGTTCTGCTTAAATGTTACAGGTACAAAAAAAAACAGAACACCACCGAGCACTAGAGAAGCAATAACCCCGGCAGCCGCCGAGGTAACTATCAACCTCGAGCCTCTCGGACGACAACAGCCAGAGGAACGACTGCGAACCGAGCTGGCCAGGTTATGCAATCGTCCCCCCAACCGAGAACGACTTGCTCGACTTGAACGACGCTAACAAACAAAAATGAAACATTTTACACACATATTATATATCATATATCGAACCGTAAAATTGTATTAAAATTGTAAGGTACGGGAAACCAACTGAAGAAAAAATTTTTTTTTGAAAATTTTTTCTTTTAAGGGGGGAGGGATGTTGTGTCGCGGAATATTCCTCTTCACGTATTCTCAGGAATATTCCTTAGCGGACACAGTTAGAGATGGAATTCTGAAAGATAGCTGTCATAAAGGGTGGTTAAATTTTAAGGGCCGATGTTGATTTTGAATAAAACACAAATTATTTAGGAAATTATTGTCAATTCTTTTTATTATGATAATATAGTATGGTTCAATTATGTATGGAACAAAATATCGGCCAAATGGCCGCCGCGACCTCGGCGGCACACCTCCATCCGATGGTCCAAATTTTCGATGACGCTTAGGCATAATTGAGGTTCTATGCCGTTAATGTGCCGAATTATCTCATCCTTTAGCTCTTGAATCGTTGCTGGCTTATCGACGTACACCTTTTCTTTCAAATAACCCCAAAGAAAGAAGTCCAACGGTGTCAAATCACATGATCTTGGCGGCCAATTGACATCGCCACCACGTGAGATAACACGGCCATTAAATTTGTCGCGCAAAAGAGCCATTGTTTCGTTAGCTGTGTGGGAAGTGGCACCGTCCTGTTGAAACCACATATCGCCCACATCCATATCTTCAAATTCGGGCCATAAAAAGTTCGTTATCATCTCACGATAGCAAACACCATTCACAGTAACTGCCTGACCGGCCTCATTTTGGAAAAAATATGGCCCGATGATGCCGCCAGCCCATAAACCGCACCAAACAGTCACTCTTGGTTTTTCGACAATCACTCTTGGATTATGATTCGCCCAAATGCGGCAATTCTGCTTATTGACGAATCCACTGAGGTGAAAATGTGCCTCATCACTGAAGATGATTTTCTTCGAAAATTGATCATCCACTGTTGCCATTTCTTGCCACCATTCTGACCATTGACGACGTTTGGAATGGTCAAGAGGCTTTAGTTCTTGAGTCAATTGCACCTTATAAGCGTGTAAATGCAAGTCTTTATGCATAATGTTCATCAACGACGAGCGTGAGAGGTGCAATTGTTGGGCACGACGACGAGTTGAGGTGGACGGCTCTTCAGCCACACTATCGCGAACAGCAGCAATATTTTCTGCAGTACGAGCTGTACGAGCATGCACTGGTGTTTTAATATCTCCTACAGACCCGGTTTGCTCAAATTTTTGCACGATTTTTCCGATTGTACGCACATTTGGACGATTAAATTGACCGAAAAAATCACGAAGTGCACGATATGCATTTTGATTTGAATGCCCATTTTCATAATAAGCCTGAATAACTTTAACGCGTTGCTCGATTGTGTATCTTTCCATGGTTCAAATTGAGTTAGTCTGAAATTGAGAAATGTCAAATGAAATGTAGAAAAAAACTTGACGTTTAGGTGTGGTTCACATTCAACATCGGCCCTTCCAATTTAACCACCCTTTACAAGACAGGATGCGAAGTAGACTCCGACGCAGCATGAGGCGACCCGCGAGGCGATCTACGATAGGCTAAAGCTAAAGCTGCCAACTAAGGGATTTTAGCAAACGCAGTTGCTAACTGCTTCAGTAAAAGGAGAAATAATTTAGACTCAACAGAGAACGGTTGGTTCCTCGTGAAATTCTCGAAACAACACGTTATTGTACTTTCTTACTTTAACTTTTAAATAGACAACGGAAAGTTACCTTTGCCTATAATAAATACTTCCTTTTACATAAATTCGTGTTTTCATCGATAACTCGAGATCCATCTCCTTATCGGCAAACGATCCCGAAAAATAATAACTTTTTAATATTATACCGAATACCGAATAATCTAATTACCCGGTACCGGCATAACACTATCATGAATCATCCCTGACTTCATCTATCGCTGAATTAGCGACGTGAGGGCACTCACGTCAGTATATGTTCTTCTTGTTTTTTTCGGGTCCAGAATTGAAAAGTCTGGCACCAAGTATTATTTGTGGAAAATAGCGGTTTGCCTTTTTGTCAGTTTATTTCTCTGCGTTGGCTACCTGAGCGAACGCAGGCCTAGAAATACGTTACGGTATCAAAAATATTAAAAGCCATTATGTGTATATGTAACCAGTACTAGGCCTGCAAAATTCAACGAGCATCACCGAGGAAGCCTATCATAGCCCCACTGCCGGAAGCGCGGCTGGCGAGTTACGTAAGACCTTTCTCGTACATCAGGGTGGACTAGTTTGAATACCCATGTCTAAAAATCGATAGACCACGTGAAAAGCGGTATAGAACGCCATTTACTTACTTCAGATACGCACCATTAACGTATGCATCGGACGATATCAGTGATTTTGCAAGTCTCACACTTAACCATTTCATACCTATTACGCCAGAATCTTAGGCGACCCTGAATGAGCAAATTCACGGAGCACCAGGTTTGTTTGGCGAGACCAGTTTGCTTCAATGGAAGCAGTGGGGCATAGCCCAATAACTAGTTAACTAACTTCGGAGTCGCTGAATCTGTGAGTGCCGTCCATTAAAGTACGCAAAAAGTGGCATGCAAATGACCCAGATATCAAAGAGGGTTCCACGAATCGACCCAGTTTTTGGCTTCTTCGTAAGAACGGAAGTGCTGCTCAACCAGGCCATGCGTGATCGATCGAAATAGGTGGTAGTCTGAAGGGGCAATGTCTGGAGAATACGGCAGTTGGGGTAGGACTTTCTATTTAAGCGTTTCCAAGTAGGTTTTCACAACCTGAGCAACATGTGCCTGAGCGTTGTCGTGCAGCAAAATCACTTTGTCGTGTCTTTGCTCGTATTGCGGCCGTTTTTCCTTCAATGCTCGGCTCAAACGCATTAGTTGCGTTCGATAGCGAGCTCCGATGGTTTGACCCGGTTGCAGCAGCTCATAATATTAGGTCTGGGAAAAAGGTCGTGGCGTTTTTTTAGTAAAATTCAACTGGTTTTCTTATAGTGTGAACATGGATTTATTTAAACCAAATATGCTCCATTATTATCGACAATGTTTCGCCATTTTTCGGGTAGAGCCATGATGCCATCGGTGAAGAACTTCTGTGGTTTCTGGTTGAAAAACTGAATCAAGTGGTTTTCACAGGCTTCTTTTGAAAGCAGCTTAATTCCATTGAGATAGTTCTGCAGATATTGGAATAAGTGATAGTCAGAGGGTGATGTCTTGGCTACATGGTGGATGCATTAAAACTTCCCAACCAAGCTCTCGCAATTTTTGACGGGTCAACAAAGAAGTGTGTGGTCGGGCGTTGCCATGATGGAAGACAACACCTTTCCTATTGATCAATTCGGGCCGTTTTCTTTCAATTTCTTGGCGTAATCTCTCTAGTTGTCCACAGTAGAGTTGAGGATCAATCGTCTGACCAACTGGAAGTAGCTCATGGTGGACGATTCCCTTCCAGTCCCACCACACACACAGCATCACCTTTTTCGCCGTCAATCATGGCTTCGCGAACGCTTGTGACGGCTCACTATCCCTTGTCTACCATCGTCCACCATCGTAATAATATTGCAAAATATAGCGCAATTTTTCATTACTTTTCTCCATTTTCAAACGCAAACAACTTTCCAACACTGCACCAATTTCGATGTTTATACATTCAAAGTAACGCTCGAAGTGTCACCTTTCCAACGAGCGTTTAGTGGTGTCGCTGCGATCTGTGTTTCCTGACTTATTTGCAATTAATGCCATCTATCGGGAAAAACGCCGGGAACTTTTTCCCAGACCCAATATAATGGCGTGATGGCCCGGCACGAACGGAAATGGCACCATGGAAAGCATACAGGACATGTATCGTTCCTCTTTGAGGTAATACAACAAAAAGTACATCGAATAAAGTATCGGCGACAATTCCACAACGGGTAAATCTTCGTCAGAAATGGTTTACGACAGCTCACCACTAATCGACCGAAGTCAAAAGAATCACGCTAATGGCTTTCGAGTTTATTGAATCGGGCAAATAATGTGCAAATAATAAGACAATGTGGTACACAATTCTGGCGCTCTCTCACTCCACCGCGATGGCTAATGCCACCATCTCTCTTGTACCCATGACAGCTCAGTCAATGTGGGCACATCGTCTTAAGCTGGTCTGCCAGTAAACAAGTAGTATCTAGACTCTACTTTAATTTTCTTTTCCATCGGAAGAGTACTTTTTTCTACGCCGATTGAGACCCAACAAACCGGGTCTCGAGCGTACCTTTTAAGAGATAATTGGGGCCATAGCTGACGATTTTTCACATTGGAATTATATGAAAAGCGGTGCCAGCTCACAAATAAACGGAGTTTTCCTAAAATCTGGCGCCTGATTTTTTCAACTGGCATGCAATTAAGTATGGATATGCCCTTTTGCAAGCAAAGTCAGTTATTTGGTGCATAAGTCCTATGACCTTTAGACATGCAATATACGTCTCTCTACATTATAAAGAAAGCTCGCCGCCGCCGTATAGGGGAATGGAGAATCTAAAAAACATAAAGACCATTTGTGTGAGGTCTCCTGAGAGATGAATTTCATGCAGGTGGTTTCCCTTCTAGAGACCTCAATTATTCTAAGTCCCCCTTGAAGCCTCGTTCAAGCTAAGATTATTCTAAATCGATTTTAGACCCCACTCCCCTTTTTCACAGACCAAATTATTCTAAGTATTTTTTGACCCCACGGTTAATTGTATCCGGTTATTAAATAATTTATAAATAATTTATTAATAATTATTAATAATTATTATATAATTATTAAATAACCGGATACAATTAAGTTGAACCATTAGCAAGCGGATTGAAGGTTATACCTGTATTCCATTACCAGGGCCCATATGACTGATGTGATTGAAATTTGTCGGTGCCGATATCATTTTGGATCGTCTGTCAGTGGGTCGAACACCCCTGTTTCCTTCACGCAACGAAAAACGTCGTCTGGGCCTCGTCATTTGTCTGCCACTGGCGTCCAATGGCGACAGATTGAGTAACTCTCCTGCAAACGTCAAATATAAAAATTCAATCGTTATACGAGATATCGTGTTGATACTGCGAAGATACCAATTATATTTGTTTACTCACTTTGACGCACGTTGTTTAAGTAAATAACGTGAGGCATATCGTTGATCATGCATGTGGTGAGGGATCCTGAGGTATTGAGTGGCCTGGCTTTCTTCACGTTAAGAGTTTGTAGCCAATCACCGGTCGCACAATCAAACACATCGACGTGGGTTTCGCTGTAGACCAGTAGATAGCTTTCGCAAAAGCCTAACAAAACATTAAAAATAAAATTAGTTCTTTAACGTTAAAATTACATGGTCCGATAATTTGGTAATCTGGATGAACTTCCGCTGCTGCTCCTTTAAATATATATATATTTTTTTTTTTACAAAATATCTTTAATTACTACATCTCTAATTATATGTTTTAGCTGGAACCCTATCTTCCCCTTCCTTTAATGCATTAAGCGCTATTGCGACCCCATACATACTAACCCTCCTACTTGTTATATACTCCTTCATATGTCTAGCTCCCTTCTCGTCTCGTCATCGTCCCTTTTCTTCCACCATCTCGTCATATTATCTCTTTATTATACTCTCCCTTTCAACGTGTAACATACACCTTCTTTTCGCCTCTTCTCGCTAATTTCTGTCTCATTCTTTGGTTATTTCTACATTTCAGTTTGGTGCTGCCCTCACGTTCTTCTTTTACTTACTTTACTTCATTTACCTTAACTCCTCCGATGTTCATACTATTTCCTTGTACCTTTTTCCGCATTTCGATTCGGATATCTTATGTATAGGGTCTCACTTGACCCTGCACCTCCCTACCTGTTCAACTTAGTTCTACCGCTATATCTGCACTTTCCTCTTATCTTCTTTCGGCTTTCCCGACAGAAAAAACCGTTCAATTTACTTAAATCTCTTGGGTCTATACTGCAAAAAGAGCCATAAACCTAATATGCCGCTTACGCCCATCTAGCAGCAAGCTTCAGCCAATATATAGATTCCATTGAGTTTGTACTGCCAAAAGGGCATTAAGGCGAATGCAGTTAATCTTTTTGGTATTAGACCATCGATATGGTGTGCGACGTACTGGCTATCCTATAACGCGCGGTACACACACTAAGGCATCGCTACCGCGCGTTACGCACACAGGGTAAGACCGCCCTATACTCGGCAGCTCACGACGCTCGGTACGCACACAACAAAACACCGCTACCAAGCGTCACTCACACCAGCTAGGCCGGCATATCGGTGACCAAGTCCCGTTATTCTACCCGAAAAATACGAATAACGAAATATTAAAAACCAACGACGATTTTTAAAAATAAAGTACCAGTGGGCTACAGGACATGGGCTACAGGATCGCCACCAACTACAGTTATACCAAAAGCATGGGCCAGCTGGAGGGGACTCTGGTATAAAAAGACCCGAATTTCGGCACTCGGGGAACAGTTTTGTTCGCAGGTCCCGCCAACGCAGAAGTCCAGCTACCAAGAAGGAAGAGCAACCAACCCTCGCTAGGTGCAGCCGTACTGATAGAGCCCAGCTGTGGTACCTGTCACATACATCTGACGGGAAGCAGCTGAGTCGGTGCTGCGTCCAAGGCCAACGCACCGCAGACCCAAACATCAACAGAGCGGCCTGTCTCTGTCTCTCTTCCTCTCACTCTCTATGGTAGCAAGGATCAAGCAAACTCAACAGTCTACTCTCTCTCTGACACGAAATGCGTTCCGAAATATTTTAAATAACGAAGATATAAGATCTTCATATTAAAGACCAGGGAATTATGGTAGTAATTCAATAGGGATCGAATATAGAATAAAGAGGCAATAAATGCACAGGGTATGGCCCTGATATACCGAGACACTGCGCATGCACTCAGAATGCATCGCACGGACGCCGGATAGTAGCAGTGGTCGGGTGGACGCGTAAGTCGACCTCTAAAAAATATAGATATCCACTCCTACCAACAGACCTGTAGCGTTGGAAAGTGGACTATTCAGCGGTAGAATCAAGCGACGGCCGGTCAGTTATCGACGGTACGCATGCGAAAACTCTGACTCAGGGAACGCGACGGGTAGAGAAGAATTATAGAGCAACATTTATATTTTTTTATATAATTTCAATATTAGTTAACGAATATTTTCACATTAGGAATTATATTATTTATCAACATCTCTTTTCACGTCATAGTGCATATTGCTAATCGCATGACATATCTCTATTCTCATAAATTCTATAAATTCACCCGCGTACACGATTGTAACTGCACTCGAGTGCCCGGGAATAATTACATGTAAGGCCCGAGGTAGCCAAAATACCGAGAACAACAGGGTCAGATAATTGAATCTTCTATTTATTTTCCGGATGTATCGCATAATTTTTATCTGTTCATCTGAATAAACCCTACTTCTACCTATTACAAAAGCCTAAAATTACTTTCCTTCCTGCTCGAGTCCGAACAAGCCCATTAAGGGCAATGTTAACGTTTAATACCGTTACAGGTGCTTTAAATCGAAAATCTTGTTACTTAAAAATAATCAACTTTGTTTTATTTGTCTCAATATTTATTTATTATTAATTATTTTCATAAAAATGTCATGCATTTCAAATATATTAATTATTTTTCCATAAAATTCATTGCAAAATAATTTGTTAAATAACATTTTATATAAAACTAAAACATGGAAGCTGATAGAAGTGTGCGGAAGTGATATCGGAGGTTCGGTGTTAGAAAAGCGATTGAAAGAGTATTAAAGGACAAATGAAGCAAAGGGGTGGTGAACGAAAAGACTGGAAAAAGGAGGGAAGGAAAGCAAACTGAGGAAAGCTGCTAGTTGGGAGGAATAAGTCCGAAAAATTATCAGATATTTGGGAGGTTAGGGTTGCGAGAAGTAATGGATGGTAAAGAAGAGCACAGCGAGCGCTGACGGTAGCGACGCGGACGGATCGAGCTGTGAACTGTACTGAGATGAGGACGAACCAGCTGCACCAGGTAGCACCCGGATGGTAATCGGGAAAAGTAAAAGGAGCCAACCTCCAGGGTTAAAAAGCAAACCCTAGTAAAAGGCACGGCAAAAAACGACGTTGAATGAGCACGTAGAACTTTTTGGCGGAGGAGGAAGAGTAGCACGATCCCCGTTAGTTAACAAGGAGGTGCAACTGACCTCAGTGCACAGTGGGGAAAGCAAAACATGCACAATGGATAGTCAAGGGAAACATACGAGATCGGTTACGCAGCAGGTGGAAATCGGAGACAGATTGCACACATGCAACGGAGAACATATCGCAAACATCGGGAGGTGAACAGACCCAAGAAATCACACGGAACAGAATCGATAAGTGACTAGATCGCCTGGTTAAGAAGTTGTAAGTGAGTATAATAAAGTAATATTTAAGAATGAAACAGTTAACACAAGAAATTATCGAAAAAGAATGTAATATGTGCTGACACGACATACAGAATGAGATGGATATATCAAGAGAGGAAATACACAGAAGAAATAATGAATGGCTAATGGAAAAGAAGCTGCTTCAAACGAGAATAGTGCCACTAGAAGAATAAGTAACGGATGAGAGGTCGCTAAGGAGTTGGATAACAGAGGAAGTTGAGAAAACAACAATAATCAGAACTAGCAATATTCCGAAGGCTCAAACAGAGGAGCGATGGCTAAAGAAAATAGAGAAACGAGTGGAGGGAATTACAAAAGCGAAAAACAGAGAGGGCACAAAAAGGCTCATGGCTGCAATAGACAACACACTGGAGAAGCAAGTAAGGTAATCCGGAAGAACGAATGTCATAATCAAGGGCATGGAGCTCAAGGGACCAAGTTTGACGAAAGAGGCAGAGGAATTTTTTGGTGGGAGGCTGCAAGCTGTAATATCCTGGTTCATTTAAACTTGCTAGAGGACAAGAATAATCTCATGCGTAATACGGGACTGCTCAAAGGCAGCAAAGTCTATATAGACGACGATCTCACGGAGAAGGTTTAAGGTCTAAAAATATCTCACATATCCGTATCCCGCATTCTCATGTGGAAAATGTAGAATAAATCCAGGAAAGAAGAGAAAAAGGAAAGTCGAGTAAAACGAGAATATATGAAAATGATCATAGATAGAATGTATTGGGGATGGAGCGAGCAAAGCAACAGTATAAATGTTCGAGAATTTAGTGGATGGAGAGTAAGCGGACTGTAATATATCGATGGAATAATTAAAAGCAGTACACAGATGTGGTTTACAAGTGGCGTTTATTGCGCCACCTGTCGAACGCAGTGGTAGAAAAAAAAATTAAAAGTAACATAAAGTATATCAAAAAACATATGAAAACGAACGGAAAAAAAGAGAGAATAATATTAATGAGCTTTCGTTACTGAACACAATTCTATAAATCGGTGAGTTGTGTTGAGATGACCTGTCGAGCGCTGGCCACGCGGTGAAGCTGAAGCCGAGTGCATGACACGGTGAGACAAAGGGTTGATTCACGAATGAGCCGATGCTTGGAGACCACAGTGATATTTAATCGAAATGACGTTGAAATAACACAGTAGATCGGCCGAGTAGAACGATGAGAGCTTGAAATATTGCACAGAAAACTGAGAAGGCACACACGGTTCATGAGGTGTATTCAGTGCGGCGCAAGAGTTAGATGCAAGATGTCTGTCCTTTTCGAAGCAGCCGTTGTCTCAACGACGCTGTCGAAGTACGCGTGCGCGCACCGACCTATTGATTGGCACGCTGACGCAGTGAATTTTCACTCCCATGAGGTGCTGCCGCTATGCAGGCACAGCGAGCAGTTGTCTATACTAGCCTGCAGTGCGCAGTACAGCAACGCGAAGCAGGATGCCCGTGCATTCTCAAACATTCCGCCCGCAATCAGCAACATGGTTGCTGAGTTTTCTCAACGTGGCGTTCTGCTGAGAGGACTGGCAGCACTGCAAGCTTTGAGATGGGCTGAGTGAGTGTTGCAGTAGCAGTCTTGATGGTCACCACCCTTGTGAGCCCGTAACTGTCAGGATGGAGTGCCGTGACCCGTGCAAGTGGTCACTTGCATGGTGGAAAGCATTCATCCGTGAGCAGAACAAGGGAGCCTACCCGGATGTCGTTGGTACGATGGTGCCATTTTGAGATTGTAGCCGCTGAAGATAATAAGCTGACTACTGAGCCCAGAAATTCTGGAATTTCTATTGTATGAGCTGCCATCGAGAGAGCTTTGAGAGCAACAGATCCTTCAGAGATGGTTCTGGAACGGTGGTAAGCGTTTTACCAATGAGAAAATGACCTGGTGTGAGAGCCGAGAAATCCCCAGGATCGTCGCTGAGTGGTTCAAGAGGCCTTCAATTGAGAACAGCCTCAATTTGAGCCAACAATGTCGTCAGCTCCTCGTAGGTAAGAGCTATTTCACCCACCGTACGACGGAGATGATGTTTTACGGACTTCACTGCTGCTTCCCACTGGCCACCCATGTGTGGCGCTGCTGGAGAGTTAAACTGCCATTGCACGTGATCCTGAGAGTGTCTCTGCGATGATGAGATGATCTGATGAGCTTGAGGTGAATAGTCGACGCAGCTCTTTGTTAGCTCCGACAAAATTTGTACCACAATCTGATACAACAGAGAGAAACAGAGAGAGTGACGCATTCCCCGTAGAGCTGAGAAGCGCCGAAAAGCAGCGAGCAATCCATCGGTTGAGCAGTCAGTTACGGCCTCCAGGTTTAATGCCGTTGTGGCCATACACACGAAGACGCAAATTCATCCTTTGTGTGTCTTGGCCCTCCGCCCTCTCCATGCCGTGAGTGTGAGCGGACCTGCGTAGTCGACTCCAGTCACTGTGAACACCCGTGCAAGTGTAACTCGAGAGAGAGGTAGTTGACCCATTAGTTGTTGTGCACGGATCCCTCTTTGCCGAGCCCACACTACACAGCGCAAGATTTGAGCCTTGAGTGGAGCTCTACCTCCTACAATCCAATGAGCTTGTCGAACTTGCGCCAAGGTGAGCTGAGTTCCTCCGCGAAACGTGCGCTGATGAGCTTGGTCGATGATGAGCGATGAGATGCTCGATTGGCGACGGAAAATCGCTGGATGGCATGCTTCGAAGGTGAGTGATGACTGCTTGAGCCGCCCTCCCACCTGAATAACACCTTGCTGATCAAGGTAAGCCTACTGAAGGTTGGCAGCAACAGTTCTGATTGCAGCACCTTGAGCTCGTGAGAGAAGAATGCTGCTTGAGCTGCTTCAATCCAAAAGATCTTTGCTACGTTGGTTTCGCGCGCTGAGATGAGCGTGGCTGGTGTTGAGCCAGGTATCCCTTTGAACCACGCGATCACTCTAGTACAGATAGCAGTGAGCCAAGACAGTGATGAGCGGTCGAGAATAAGTTCCCCAAGAGTGTTGCCGGTGACTTGAGCGGGATCCTAACGATGCACCTCCCGGATGCATCACGCTTATGCGTTGAACTGAGGTGATACTCACACTCTTGTTCTTCTGGGTTGAGCGGGCTATCAACGTCGGTTAGTAATTCCTCTTGGACCCAGAACTTCATGAGAGATTCTTGTAGCGCTTGCTCCTCTTGATGAACTTGAGCATGATGAGCTGAACCGACGAGCGGTTGCGCTCAATTTGTTGGTCCAAGCACTAGCCATCCGAACACTGACAGTTGATTGATCGGCATTAATGGTGAGCTCCTGATGATGTTAGGCTTGATAATCTGCCCATAAATAACAGCCCCGATGATGATGTCGATTTACCGAGAGCGCACAAAATCTGAGTCTGCCAGTTTAAGCTTGTTGATGTGTGGCCAAGTCTGAGCCGGTACTTCCTCTGATGGTAATACCACCGTCAATGTCTTGAGGATGTGAGCGTTCATGGTGACAACAGTGGCTGTGCGAAAAGAATGTATAGTGAGCTGAACCAAGCCGCGTGTTTGAGCTCTTGCCACCAAACCAAAGATCGAAATTGATGCGCGCTGACGTGTGAGATTGAGCTGACTACAGAGGTTTCCTGCGATGAAAGTTAATTTCGATCTTGGATCTATGAGCAGACGAACTTGATGAGTGCTGAAGTGGTTGCTAATAGTATTGAGCTGACCTTGCTGAGCTGTCCCGAATTACGGACGACTGCACTACCCCTTCAATGAGCTGCAGGTTGAGCGGACGTACCCGGTGCTGACTGCCTGGAGGTAGATGCTGACTCCTGGCGCAGCATAATGTGACGCTTAGCACCACACTCCTTACACTTCCTCGTCGAGCGGCAAGACGGCACATTATGCCGTCCCAGGCAATTGTAGCACAGCCATTGAAGCAATTGTTCCACCACCTTCCGACGCTCGGTGACGTTGACCTTCCGGAACTGGGGACACATCACTACGCAGTGATCGAGTGAGCGGCAGCAATCACATGGCTACTTCTTTTCCGTCCTCTCCCTGCGCGGTGGTGGCTTTGACAATGCCCCCTGGGCTGATGTGTGGTGAGCTGATCCGGGTCGCATTGACCCCTTCGAAGAGCTGGCTACTGACTTCGATGAAGAAGCTTTGGTCTCGGTGTTCTTAAACTCCTTAAATAATGGGAAATCCTGTGCTGATCCTAGTGATATCTCCCAAGCTCCTCGAGTCAACATGTCCAGTTTCGACGCTGCCGAGATCCCTGAGTATCGTATCCGCCTCCGACACGGTCGCGATCACTTCAGACAATGAGGTGGCGTCTCGCTCAGAGGATGTGGTGATAGCAAAGATGCTGTCGAGGCACTCCTGCATTAGGAGATGCTTGTTTTCAAATTTTGCTGTCAGAATATCCAAAGACGGTTGTAGGGACTCTCCGATTAATGCCAATTCAGCGATGAGCTGCGCTGCACTGCCCGTGACACTACCCCTCAGGTAGTGTAGCATCTCTACACTGGTCAGCTGTTGGTGACCGAGAATCAGGGACTGAAAGATATCGCGAAATGCAGGCCACTCTGAATATTTGCCACCAAATTATGGCAACTTGATGCTTAGCAGCTTGGTCGGTTTTTAAGCGGATTCTGCCGGTGTAGATGAAGGCTGCGTGTGGTAGCCGTGTGCGGTAGCCGGATCCGCAGCGATGCAAACGCCACTCTGACAGCGAGAGTAAGCTTCACCTCTTCAAGATGCATGTTATCTCTAAAATAGTCATGCTCGATGAACGCCACAAGCCACGTCACCTCAAAGTACTAATGTACTTTAATGAACGTCTTGTCGTGCTGATCGACTTGCGCCCATAGCGAGTCGAGCTCCTCGCACGATGTACTTACGGAGTCCTGTGGCAGTGCCTGGTACCCCAGCTGTATCGCATCGATGCAGCTTCATTGCGATGGTGCCTCCAACACCAATTCGCTTGATAGCCGAGCATGTGAGCCTGAGCGCGGACTGGGTCTTGTAGGCGGTGTATCGGTGGTAGGCAGTGGTACCGGCAGCTTCTTGCTAGAAACTGGCTCGATTCCCTCGCCACCTTGAGATGACTTGGCTTTATCTGCCATGATGCTGCGAGAGAATGCACTAATTAAATTGAGCACACTCGACACCCTTAGAATACGTGATACACTTTTGAGCACCGATACAAGAGAAATATCGAGGAATAAATCAATATAAAACTCCGCAGAGCTGTAAGATACCCAAACTGCAAATGTAGATCTACGACGAGCCGATAGATGTGCAGAGCTAAAGGTACGGAGCTGAGCTGGCGAGTCTCGCTGCGATTACTGCGATGAGTTGAGCTGACGGATCGTCCTCTGATGAGGTGAGCTGGTGGAACGTCCTACGACGAGGTGAACTGGACGAGAGTGCGTCCACGCACTTACCGAGTGAGAGCTACGCAGGTACCGTTCATCCGTTCGAAGGACCACATGTTCGAGAATTCAGTGGATGGAGAGTAAGCGGACTGTAATATATCGATTGAATAATTAAAAGCGGTACACAGATGTACTTTTCTAGTGGCATTTATTGCTCCACCTGTCAAATGCAGCGACAGAAAAAATATATAAAAAACACATAAAATATATCAAAAAACATGAAAATGAGCGCAAAAAAGAGAGAATAATATTAATGAGCTTTCGTTACCGCACAAATTCTATAAATCGGTGAGTTGTGTTGAGATGACCCGTCGAACGCCCGCCACGCGTTGAAGGCGAAGCCGAGTGCACGACACGGTGAGACAAAGTGTTGATGCACGAATGAGCCGATGCTTGGAGACCACAGTAATGTTTAATCCAGATGACGTTGATATAACACAGTAGATCGGCCGAGTACAACCATGAGAACATGAAATATTGCACAGAAAACTGAGAAGGCACAGACGGTTTACGAGGTGTATTCAGAGTGGCGCAAGAGTTAGATGCAAGATGTCTGTCCTTTTCGAAGCAGCCATCTCAACGACGCTGTCGGTGTGCGCGTGTGCACACCGACCTGTTGCTTGGCATGGTGACCCAGTGAATTTTAACTCCCGTGAGGTGCTGCCGCTATGAAGCCAAAGCGAGCAGTTGTCTATGCTAGTGCGCAGTCCAGTAACGCGAAGCAGAATGTCCGTGCATTCTCAAACAACAAAGGTTCAACATTTTCGGAATATTCGAAACGAGAGGAAAAGAGCCACTAAGACGGAGCATACTTGTTTGGAATATTATAGGAATAACGAGGAAGGGGAAAGCAATGGATTTTATAGAAGGACATTGTATTGTAATATTACACGAAACGTGGTTAGAGGAAAAATGGGGCAAGCGGTGGATGAGCAAGTTAAGTGATAAATTTGAATGTGTCACCCAAAGTGGCAAGGAGAGAAAGTAGTAAAGGCTGAGCAAAAGGGAAACAAATAGTGGGAATAAGAAAAGATGAACTGAGTGTAAATGTGAGTGAGCGGGAATTTGGATGAGCACTAGAGGGGGAAGTGGATAAGGAGGAATGGACGATTATTTCAGTTTATAGCAAAATAGGTTTAAGGAGGGTTAAAAAAAAAAGTTGGAGCCCTTGCTACAGAAAAATATTGCGAAAAGGTTAAGGATGTTTATCGTAAGAGATTGGAATGCAATAATTGGTCGAGAACAGGGAATAACATACAATGAAGAGGATAAGGAATGAGTAAGTCACTCGGAAGATGGAACGGTTATTGCGGAGGGTGAAAAGCTATTAGATCTTTGCAAAAAATATGGACTGACACTGCTGAACGGCACGACCCTGGGCGACGAAGAGGGGAAACTCACCTATGTTGGTCCGAAAGAGGCCTACTAGATTTGATTATAATCAAGGAGGATGAGCCAAATGGAACACCAGTGAAAGCCGTGGAAGTAAACCCCATTCGGAGTTCGATCACCTGCCAATAACCGTAACGATCGAGAAATCGAGGAGGAGGACGCAGTAATTTGAAAGCATAAAAAGGCAGAGGAATACTAACAAATAATTACCGATCTATGGTAACCGAAGTTGAATTGGGGCTCGCCAAGTGAAAGATTGAAGAAACTAATCAAGGTGATAAGAGAAGTAGGGATGACGTGGAGAAGGAAAAAAAACAAAGGAGGTTCCTGGTTCGACGAAGAGTGTAAAATAAAAAAAGTGTGTGGGGCATTCACAAGGTTCTTGAAATCGAAGAGGGCCGTTGACAGGCTAAATCTGGCTGGGGAAAAGAAAGAACTAAAAGAACTGTATGAAGGAAAAAGGAAAGAGGAAACAGTGGAATGAGGAAAAATGGAGAAATGTGGATCAAAGCAAGAGTATGAATGATTTTTGGGATGCGGTCAGAACGTTTAGACCCAGGAAAAGAGTGATGGGAAAAGGCATACAGGGAAAAGCATGGTTAGCCCACTTTCAAAATCTATAAAGGAGAGCGGGGAACGAGGAAAATGAAAGAATGAATAACACGGACCGCGAGAAAGGGACGAGAGGAGGCGACGACGAAGAGTCCTACGAACTAAATCGGAACATAGAACTAAAAGAAATGGTAAACGTAATGAAAAATATAAAGAAAAAAAAACCTCAAGGATAACCAGACCTAAAAGACGAGCATACCTCCTCGATACCTTGACCAAGGCAGTACTAACCTGAGGAGTAGAAATGCGGGAATGAAGGGAAAAGCAGGATATTGAAAAGACGATAGGAACATGTCAAAATGATGATAGGACTAAACGACAATACGCCAGCATATATATGGAGGATGAAGGCCGCAAGGCAGAAAGTACACGCGGAAGCGCGAAAAAGGGCGAGTAAATACATAATTAGTATTCTGAAGATGGAAGAATGAAGGTGGTCAAAAATATGTTTGAAGGTAGGGATAAGAAACTGGCCAAACGGAAACTCATCGAGGTGGACGAAGGAGAAGGAAGCATTTAGAAGAGTTGGGGATGGTGAAGCTTTGAAAATTATGATGAGAGGAAGAGGTATAGAAAGTTTAGAAGCAAAGCTGAGAGAAGGCTGAGAGTAATAGAGGAGCAGAATATACAATGTGATTGGTGCCGAATAGAGGGATCGAAATTCTGCCCAGAATGTCGGCGGAGGAAGAACACAGTAAGGCCTGAAGGTTACTGGGAGCAGAAAAAAATAAGTGGCAACAATAAAAAGCAATGGGCCAGGACGAGATGTGGAAATGAGCGAAGAGCAGGAAATAAGGAGTTTCAAGAGGAGAGTTGCAGACTATGTGGTATGGAAAAAGAAAATTGGAGACACATACGTAATGTCGCAAATTTAGAAAGAAAGTAAATAAAGATATAAAATAGGAGATGGACAAACTATTCCGAGGCGGAAATGTGTAAGAGTAGAATATCCTGCTCAAAAGAGAGGTCAAACCAGCCGTGTGTAAATATTGCTGAGCATATGAAAGCGCGGAGAGAGATAGAAGAGAACAGAAGATAGATTATAAAATAAAAATAATAATACATTTTTAATAATACGTATTTTAAAATAGCGAAAGGGCCTATCTCTGTTATAAATATCTATATCGACAACAAATATATACCGGTTCAATCCCGGGCTGAGGCGATATTTTTTCACGATTTCATTACAAATTCGAATCGGAATTCGGATTCGATTGTTAGAGATCTTTCTATCAAAAGATCGATAACGCAGGAATCCAGGCGGCGCTGACTCACACCCCGAGTTGCAATTTGTAAAAAATTCCATCTTAGACAATTTTGTCGGGATTGATGGATAAATTCATAAGTTTTATAACTCAGTTTAAAATGAATTACTATTAATATTCTACCTAACGTTCTATGTATTGTTTTTGTCATTGGCCATTTATCGTTAAACCTGTGTGATAGAAATATTTTTTACTAAAAACTTACTAACTGCAGTGGGAACGGCGGGATACATGATCTCGCGGTCCCGACTCTTTCTTCCCTGACTATCGACGTAGACTGCCAGCGTGTGAAATACTAACAGGAATTCGCCCCGAGCCAATTCTATGCAACGCAAAGCGTCCACGGCACTGTACGTCAGGAATCCCAACAAAGTGTTTTCCTGGTGGACCAATGCTACAGGGGGAACAAAACCAATTTATCGTTCGAATGCCGAGGCGATTTTTGTTATTTTGGCGATCGTAAAAAGGGGCTGCTTACATATCGGATGGTGATCTCCTAAGATACTGTAGATCGAGAAACCCGAAGGATATCCAACGCAAAGGCGACCTTCTGACAGAACTTGTAGCGTTTGTGCGTGGCACGGTAACATCAGCTCCTGGATTCGTTTGTGACGTGTCTTCGTTCGCGTTACTTCGTATATCATTACATGTGACGCATTCTATAGTTAAAAAAATATAATGTTGTTCTAGCTACAGCAACTACGATTGTTAAGGAATACATTATTCAACGAAAGTTTCATAACTATTTTTATTATTTTATAACGACACAGACAAAAAAACTACATTTGATTGAAATAATTTTAAGCCTTTTATTTTTTAAATTTATTTTCCGAAAAAACAATGGATTCTAATTACTTTCCCTTTAATTTTCAATAAAAGAACAGATTTTTTATTTTTCCAAAAAGTGAACATTTTATCTGTCGTGTTTTCTTTTTAGCTGTATACGTTTGTTGGATGTTACCTGTTTTTTAATAGCGACGCACAGACAGTATGTGAGAGGATTGCGTCGCACGACTCCGGTCGTGAGGGTAATGCAACCTTTGGTCTCAGCGACTTTTATCCACTCGACCTCATCCCCATCCAAAGCACGAACCGGGACCAGTCGCACGTGACGCTGTTTACCACTTAGCACCACGATCAATTGTTCCTCTGTAATGTACTCGAGGAGATATATCTTTTTACCCTCCCCGACTTTTGCAATTTCTTGGTAAAATCAGAAAAAAAGGAGATAAATATTATTTGACACGATGCCGGAAGTACAAGAGATTTACAGTTACCTCACGAGTACTTACCGCTACGATCTAAATCTAAACAGAAAAGTCCCTCCTCGGTACCAATGACTAGACGATCGGGATCTATGATTGCTCCTGACATCGCGTTCTTTATAATCGCTAATGTGTTGTCCAGCAGTTCCTTTGCTCGAAAAATCTATGAAACAGCGAAATTTAACATCGCATTTATAATTAGAAGTAAATAATGAAAAATAATTACGAATTATTAGGAATACATGTCAGTAAACTTTAGCATGAAATATGCAGGGTGGGTGTGAAGTAAGTTTTCCGATTTTAAGTACGCCTTTAGGTTTGTAACAGCTCAACAAAGCTGGAAACAAACTAGTATTTTATACTAGTAGATAGTTTTGCCTTGGATACATATTTGTGAATGAAGCCTACAATTGTCAGATGTTAGGACCTACACAAATTTAAAAAAGTACAAAATAGATTTTCGTCAAATTTAATACCAAACATCCTTGATTGTAGCTTAAGTGTCATCGAGCGTGGGTATACGAAACGCCAAGTGGACAATAGGGAAACTACGATCTTTATATTTCGGATTTCGCTGAAAATAAAATAGTATTACAGAATGAAACATAAAAATGCATTCGATTTTCAAAGTAGAAATGCTGTGCTTTGCACAATACGAAATACTATCTGGTTTGTCTGTCCGTAGCATTTTTTTTAAGCACAATAAATTATCGAAAATTCGAGGCGGCTGTCATTAGCTATGACGCTTTTCTCGCCAGCTGACAAATATATTTTATTATCAATTTCACGCATATCTGCCACTCTTCACCGGACCAGACAGCATGGCATTTAAAAAAATTGTAACTTGTTTCGTTGAAAATCAAGCGATCATTCGAAATATAAAGATACGTCAAATTCGTGTTCGCGGCCATATTGCAGTATATGCTAGGTAATTGTTAGTTTGAGCTCCTGACGTTAGGTTCGCTAGTCGCGGTCGTCGGTAAGAGCGGATAAGTAACAGCGAAGGCATAAGCGAAAAGCGGTTAAAGGAATTTTTTATTCTGACGCAATATTCCTGTATAACCTATGTTATGATATATCCATAAAATCCACGTGTAACATTGTCGTGGCCGGTTTTCAAAGTTTTCACGAAGAAATTGTGTGTGCATATGCAAGTGAAAATTTTTATAGGTGTATATGTATAGGTATATGTAAAATATAGAAGATACAGAAAGAAATATAGAATAATAGAAAGAAAATATAGAATTATACGTTTCACATATATTTCACGATTCCATATATACAAATAATACATGGAAAAAGTATATTATTTTTATATGCATGAAATCTATGTAAAAGATATGTGAAATATATTTCTCAAATATTATTGTACCAACACAAATTTCCTGCAAAGTACCGAGGGATGATTAATGTTAATACATTTGTGGTCAGGGTACCGCTTATACCAATTACGATTGCAATTAGGAAACGTTTTGCGTAATGAAAGGAAATGAATAGCGTGTAAAAATCGCTGACCTAAGTCCACAAACTGTTTCACTTCAGGTAAAATACCCCACATATTTAAAAATTCCAAGTTCGAAAATGATTTGTCCCCAAATTATTGATGCCGAAATACATATGGACAAATTATAAAATAAAGTTAGAATGTCATAGTTTTTTCACATTAAACTTGTAGAAAAAATGGGCTATGTTGACGTGACCATTCACGTTTCAATCCTAAAGTTTGCCTGAATCACAGTCAAAAAATAATACTGATATCATGCCTAAAAGAAAATATCCGGAAAATCGCGTTAGTACGAAATCATAATTCGTCGTATTTATGCTCCACCTCCAAGGTGCGGTGGTGCGTGTGTGTGCAGATCGGCAAGCCGCACACGGTTGTATTCGCGCTGTTGCAGCGATGATCCAAGAGTTTTCTCCTTACACTCTAAAACACAATACACAGATCCACAACTGAATGAGAGAGAGTCGGAATGAAAACCAATATATTCATCCTTTTCTCACTGCGGTACGTGCAGTTACCATGTAGCCTTGTTCCGTATACCGTGCTATGAGGGAGCGTGGGATAGAACTAAACAAATGCCGATATCCGTTTTTCAGCGCAACACGCATAAGTTTTTCAATGTAGGCTTCCAGATAACATAATAAGAAGTCTGGAAGGCGCGCACTGTTTCCAAATTGTTGTTCTTTTCCCTCTCCACGCGATCGCTCGCTCTCCCGATATAACAATATCGAAAATGTCATACTTCTCAAGGCTATATCTTCAAAACAAGATGGTAAATCATTCGCCAATTCGTTTAAAATATTCATATAATCCCTCTCGCATTCTCTCAATTTTTATTAAATTTTTATGAGTTATTTTGACGGTAGGATTTAAAACGTGTCGTTGGTACTTGCTTGGTATATAGTTTACATGCAAATCTTGTCAGCTTTAAGTATAAATATCTTAGCTCAAGGATGGTCAGTCTTATTACAATTGCACAGATGTTTGTAAAACATGTTAAATAATGTATACGCTAAGTTTGAACAATTTCTTTAAAAAATCGTTCCGTGGAGGCAATACCTTAAAGTGCTCCAAAACGTCAAGAAATAATATTTAGAAAAAATCGGTGTGTGTGTGTGTGCGTGCGTAACGAGCCTGCCAAATTGAAATGGTTATATCTCGAGCACGGGTTGATTGATCATTCTGAAACTTTGCACACGAGTCGGGTTGCAACGCTCCTCAGTTTGCTGCAATTTCCACCCAAATCGCTAACAGGTGTACCATTTTATGATATGGTTTTTTGTGGACGACGTCGTCGTCGTCAAGATTATATATTATATATATCGCAAAGTTTTTATGTGGAATATGTTTTTATGGTTGAATTGCAAATGATTGTAAATGAACAACATTACACTAATGTAATGTTTCCTATGAAACTACATGTACTTGATAATACTTGCTCTGCATGTTATTTATTTATTTCTCAGCTTTTTGTATGAATAGGTAAAGATCCTGACGTAAATGTACTCAGATTTTTATACACCCATGTTGTTTTTTGTGGGATTATATCTACTGTGTCTATCATTTCACCATCATATTTTATTTATGTGCGAATACGAATTTTCTCTATTCGACAACTACAGCTATAGTCTCTTATTGTCAAGAATAAACAAATATACTTTAAATTTAGTTTATGAAGAATTTCCGACCAGGAACCTGCGGAGTAATAGGAGAAAGATAATATCTTCAACACATATTTAATAGGATAAGAGGCTGTTTCTATACCAATTAATATCGTAAATCGTCCCGCCAATATAATTTCAGTCTATTACGGAATATTAGAGACAACAACTTTGACAGTTGCTTCAGAATATGTTCATCTTGCGGTTATGTTTTCCCTCAGCGCACCCAACTGTGTCAATATTTTCTGTCTACCCCCCTTCGCCAACCGTCACGCTAATTAGATCTTCGCAACAACGCTGCTTGTGTCGTTCAGCACAAACCTTATTTCACGGATTTTTGATGCCGCTTCAGAACTACGAAGATCGAACTCCTTTACTCTAGTCTCCATGACTCTTAATGTGCGTGAAAACTCGCTACTCGATCAACATGTGTGAGTTTAGGTATGCACAGAAAAAAATTTGTTAATTTCGAACCCATCGATCTACGTTCACTAAAATTATGAAAAACACCATCTTGACTCTAACAGGGTGACAAATTTCAGCTCATTGGCATAGTTCATCATTGAATTATGGAGGTTTGATATTTTCAAGTTAGTATATCGACTTTTTTCATTCTAAAATTACCTTCACGTCTCAGGCCATTCTGGATATTTTGGCATTGAAATCACGGATTTTTTTTTTCTGTCTTAAACGAAAACTTATGATGAAGCAAAAATCGGAAGGTGAATTTATAAGCACCTTACAGAAAAAAATTTGTTCACAGGTTATTTTTAGCAAATGCTGCGTACCGTTGTGTTTGGAAGATTGTTTCGTTTTAATATTCGATGAAGTTCATTCAGAGCTACGACCCATTTAGTTTTCTCACTTTCCGTGTCAGCAAGCATAAGTGTATGGTTTCGCAACCCTGGTGGCTCCAGCAATGACGTTGTAATCTGTAAAAATGCGTTATTTAAATGCATTAAAAGTTGTATTTGTTTATACAATATTTAATGGAGTTGAGCTGTGAATCTAGCGAACTGAACCGACTTTTTTTGTTTTTAGTCACAAGGATACATTTTTCCGCGTGGATTGAGACCAACGAAAATGGACTCTACCGTACTGTTTAAAAGATAATTGAGTTCAAAGTGAGCAATTTTTACATTGGCCTAATAGAAAAGGAGGTATCAGTCCAATGTTTAACTTTTGTTATCTTCTGTCTGTTTCGCAATCACCTGATAATGTAACCCCCCATTTGTATATACCAAAATACGTTAATTGCGTAAGTCTTGCTCTGAACATTTTATCAAAAGCACCTTTATTAGATTCTATTATGGTTAAATATGGTATAGTATAACAGTTTATCATGATTTTTGAAAAGTGTTGAATATTCTGTATCAAGAGGTTGGTATTCAACGAAAATACATAAAATAAACAAAGATTAAATTTGTTTCACAAAATTAATTTCGGTCTTCATGATATCGTTGTTATGAAGTAATAAATGAAAAGTGCAATTATTTGCTTGATTTTAATAAACTACAAAGCGATTATTATGACTTCAGCCAGTTAAAGTGTAACTTGTTTAATTTGATTTCTGAATTAAATCGGGTACTTGGTAAGCCAAATATTTGCAAATTGTTCGAATAGCAAGTATTTCGAGTATTCTCATTTACGAATATTCATTTTGTCTACTTATAAATATTCAAATCATTCAAATATTTTACTCGAGTGTCGAAACAAATAATTCGTACAACAATGATCGTGAATTGTGCACCACATTCAGAATATTCTTGTGTGCCTCAAGAAAAGTCATAACAATTCTTAAAAAAGAACAAGAATGAGATTTTTAAGGATTAATTTCATCTCAAATAACTTTTCTTCATTGAAGAAAATATTAATAATAGTAACGCTATCGATTAATTAATCAGTTATTCAAATGGAATAGTATTTTGAGTACATTTTTACTCAACTGTTGTTAATCGTTGCGCGTAATTTAGAACAATTATTTCTCACCCTAAATATACATGGAATGTCCTTCTTCGTGGCGTGTATGACATCGGAATCACGCACACAACTGACACTGAATTCCTCGTCTCGCATGTCCAGTACTTGTGAAACGTAAATCGAGGGCAGTGCGTTACGATCAGGTGATATATCGTACAAAAAGAGTTTAAAGTCGCAAACGACGACGAATTGCCGCACCCAGCCTTTCTTCACACCACCCATTTTCGGTACTTTTACGTAACCCTCGTAAGCCGTACCGATTCCTCTTGTTGGATCGATACCCAATGGTCGTTTTGCTGTTGAAAACAATAGAAATAGTTAAGAACGGCCGATTATTAAAAAAAATTAACGAAAATCGGCATAACCCACTTTTATCGTGGGGAACGGGGCACATCGCAGGCACTTTGTCACAACAGGGCATGTGACATGCAAAACCACAAACTTCGCAGACAACACCCTGCCTGGTTAGGCCAACCATTAACGAGGTACAATGATTACATTTCGTCGGGGCTGAAAATGTTCGTACGAGAAACTGATGTGACTTTGGCTTCGGCTGTATACTTGTTTGTCCATGCGAGACGGACGATTTGTTCAATAGCTCGTGTGAAAGTGGCGACGTTGGATCCTGAAAGACACAATTAAGTAACGTCGATTTACAGATGTTTGCCAATAGATTCAATACTTAAAAATTTTTTTTTGTTAATAAAGCTGCGTCTGGCATGACCATTAACAAGATGTTAGGTTTGGCAAACGCAGCTCGGGATCTGACACAAGTGCTGCCTAGATTCCTATATTACTAGTGTCAAGCGAATTCCTCTAATTGCATCATTACCCTGAGAACTATTCTGCGACGGCTTTTAATTCTAAAAAACTTTCTTCTGAATTATTTAATTCTCTTCTAAATTTTTTAATCCTCTCCTGAATTATCTGTTTGAATAAATATAGAAAATGTGTGTTGAAACTATACTTCTAATGTGTGCAAAATAGAAACCACATATCTCGAAAGATTTGTTATTCAGATTAATTATTTTGTCTAATGCTAATAATATGCTTTGGGTAACATTGGACGGTTTTTTTGAATAAATCGTACAGGTTATAGGTTATTCACAGGTTAGCTTAGAATAGCTAGATAATAGACATTCAGAATAACTTTTGACACATTACAACCATAGTACAATCTCACATTTGACTCAAAACTAAGATATGTTCATCGTAGCTCTATTTACTACATCCTTTTATATTAGAAAATTTCTTCTGCATAAAAAAATTGGTCTGCATAACAATTGAATGTGGTTCCCAAAAAACTTACTTTCATTAGCATTACCGTTACTACATTTGCATATGTTACTTGATCTGTCTGTCACATAGTGAAAGATTCTCTCCATCACATACAATATTATTCTGTATTACTCTACACTGATTCTGTTTCTTAATCTTTGCCACGAAACGTTTTTTTAAATTTATTTTCATAGTAATTGTGGTTTTTAATTTTTGTTTATTTTTACTAATTGCCACTTACACTTGTTCTTCTTTTTGTATTATGTATACACAAGTGTGGAATATAACATTTGAAGAGGGTCTACAAGCTTGACCGAGCTCTGAGGACTTCACTTATTGATTTAATTACTCCTTAAAAACTCAGAGTTGATCAAATTGTAGCTGCTTTTCCAAAATTTTCCTGTGTCTTTATTATTTAGATGTGTGTCAAAAATTAATTTGTTTTAAAGTTTAAAGTTGGTTTAAAAAATAATAAAAATTCATTAAGAATAAAAAAGACGTTGCTTCCTGATTATTTTCCACTTTTATTTTTCCACGTATATTTATCGATTCTGGCTTCCTCGTAGATAAAGCTTTGTCAAAGGTGAAAATAATAAAATAATAGTTCGGTTCGTGAGATGTTTTGAAAAGAGAAGTCATAAATTGAAACATTTTAAATGCTACAAAACCTGAACCTTTTTACCAGTTTTTATCAAATTAAATATATAACACATCTTAAACTTAGTTCGTTTCTGTACAAAATTTGGATTCAATTGAATAAAGTTTACGTTAATTAAAGCAACCTCAATTTTTTGAAAAATTGAAAATCCCTTTTATCCGAACCTTGTTATAAATTCAGCTCAGTTTTAATTGCAATCGTCCTTGAACATTATTCTATTTGTAAATAACTACTTAGCCGGGTAACTCGAAATTTAAGATAAGTGGTATAAGAACAAACATTTTTCACGAAATTCAAAATATCATGAAATTCAAATCCATGAATCAATTTTAACGAAACTTATTCCGAACAAAGAGACGTTTCTTTACTTCTGTTTGCCAAATTTCAATTGTTCTAGTAATTATAGACATACAGAAAGACTTCGAAAAAAATTTTTTTCGTACAAAGCTTCTGTGTGGACGTAAAATTGTGTATTTATTAAAAATTCTTTCAAAGAATTCGAAATTCATAAAAAATATAAAATCTTATGAAAACTGTGTTGTAACGGTTTTTTTTCACGTTAGCATATATTTTTATTTTTCCTGGGAATTCGGGCTCGATCACAGGACTAATTAATTTAGACTTCTTAGTGGTTAACAGTAGGCCTTTATTCTGAGAAAAACAATTTCGTAAAAACGGCACTTTTTAATTATGGTCACTCGATTTTTATATAATGTTCGTCTGATTCCGGAATTTCAGCGAGTATTTCGACGATTATAATTTGTTTTATGTTTACCTATCCCGGTATTCTCGTAGGCTTATTATTGATCTTGCACCGTCGTGTTGTCGTACGCTCGGTGCACAGATATTTCACACTCGTTGCTCTTATGCTTCACATTCGCTCTTTTTATAGGGTGTATGAACCCTATTTACAATTCTTTATCACTCATTCGTCTTTCACTCATTCGCGCCTACTTGTTTTTCCTATGTTTTATACCACTTATTCTATATTTAATTACAATTATCCTATCTCTGTATTTCTTATTCCTATCTTTCGGTCTCGAAAATCAGGGAATTCCCTCGATTTTAGTTATGATGATTTCCACTTATTTTCACATGAATTCGCGGAATTTCGATGCTCGGGCTCCGGTTGCGTCGCTACGCTTCGGTGTTTCACTTCTCACACACACACCTCAATTTCTCAGTGTACAGAGTGTATGAACTCTGTTTATAATTCTTTCCCTTTCGCTCTTATTCTGTTCTCGCTCTTTCTCACTTCCACTCGCACAACGGATTCGGTCCCTGGACTTTCGCTCGTTTAAAGACCGCACTGTTCAATTTATACTTATATAACCGGTTTTTTTATTTCTATGCACTATTCTAGATTATCAATACTTATCAGCTACCGAATTCTATGTGTTAATTTATCTATAAATCCACTAGATTATCCCGTTCTACGTCCTACTGAGTAATCATGTGATGCTATTCACTGTTCGCAAATATTTTTATGCACTCATTAGCTTTTCAACCGACAAATTCTCTAACAATCTTTACCCTGCTAAACTTTGCTAAACTGCCTAAAAGACAAGAGAGCTTCCCTGTCCCCGCACCGGCCTTTTATACGCTTCCCCTCGTTCCCCTGAAATCTACGTCATCATATTCAAATTCTAACGCGTCTTCTTCGTTTTCGTGATCTACCGTCGCCGCGCTCACCGCCCTCCCCTCACCTCCTAGCAAAATCAGTTGGTCGCTGTCCTGCTGTTATGTCAGCGAGGGAATTCCGATGGCGTGACGTAGCATGTTTTTCACACGAGTTCGATGGCCTATTGCCCGCGAACCTCGGTACATTTGTACCGAGTCTGTCGCTCAGGTGTTTTTATGCCTCGAAAACTATACCGGCTCTTATAATCGTTCGACCTAATAACGTGGATTCGAGAGTATAACTCGATTATACTACACGATCATAATCGCTGCATCTATTCCTACGCTCTTGCGTGTAACTATGTTACATTATCCCCCGAGATCTTTGAAAAAGTTGCATTGGCAACTCGTCCAAAGATCTCTCACATTGTATTTCATTTTTTTTTTTTTTTTTTTTTTTATTCGGTTGTTGTTTCCGTCGTGCCCTCTCCTTTCTCCTCTGTATTCTCTGTTTCTGTCCGATATCTCTTAAACATACTCGCGTGAAATCTACCGCGCTCCTTCTTATTCTCTAGATCTACGACTAAATATGTAGCTATTCCTACGCATTTATCAATTCTATATGGCCCTTCGTATAAGGGCATGAACTTGGATGTTAACTGTTTTAATGGATCTGATACATTTAGCGCTTTTACAAGCACCAGATCGCCTACTTCATAATTCGTTAACCTATGTGTTGCATCGAATTTTTCTGCCCGACGCAGGCCTTTCTTTCTCATTCTCTCTCTCACAATTTCGATTTTCGTTTCGTATGTTATTCTGTCATCTTCGTCTCGCAATATGCCCATTTGTTTATTCCAGTCCCGTAGCGGCTTCCTCTTGCATTGTAGTTCCAACGGTGTAAATTCTGTTGTGTCGTGATGGCTCTCGTTGATACAATTTTCGATTACTCTTATCCACTTAAACCAACCTGCATGGTTATTTGTTAAGAAAACTCGGAAGAATCTTCCCAGTTCTCGATTCACTCGTTCGACGATATTTCCTTGGGGGTGTCGTATTGAGGAAAATACAGCCATGATACCCTCGTCCTTGAGTTTTTGTAACCAGTTTTTAGCCGTGAATTGCGTTCCGTGATCGAACTGAATTCTCCGTGGCTTGCCATATTTCGGAATATAATCGTCGAATATTCGTTTAATCACAGTCGACGTGTTCGCTTTCTTCATGGGATATAGAGCGACGAATTTGCTAAATGCATCCAGTGTCACCAGGATATGCTTCACCCCACCCACCGAGACAGGTAGAGGCCCGTAAAAATCGATGGACACTAGATCTCCCGGTCCTTCTGGTATTATATTTTGCATCGCAGCGTAACTAGTCTGCATCGCGATTTTATTTCTCTGGCACACATCGCAAGTAGCTAGAAAATTCCGTACCATCTTTGCTAGATGTGGATATGTGAAATCCTCCTCTAGTATTCGTGAACACTTCTTCGCACCCAGATGTCCATACATGGTGTGGCACGTCTTTACCATCTCTTGAATCATACTTTTTGGTATTATCACCCGCCAAGTTCCGGTCTTTGATTTTTTTTGTAAAATTCCTTTTTTCAGTCGGTACTTCTGTTCTTCTGTCTCTTCTCTTCCGACGGCCAGTAAATCAATGATGATCCGTAAATCCTCCTGCTCTTTCTGTATGCTTTTTATGTTCTTCAATTTTTTCGCTAATTCGCGTGAAATTTTTTCGGCCAAAATTCCCGCGATCTGCACAATTCTATCCTTCTCAGTCAGGGATGCGTCCCCGTTGTCTCTCATTCGGCTCAATACGTCCGCCACCACATTCGTTTTTCCTGAGACATGATCGACTTGTAGATCGTAGTCCTGTATAGCTAATGCCCATCGCATTAGTCTTTCAGCGGTGAATCGGCATGTCTTCAAAAAAATTAACGCTTTGTGGTCCGTCTTAATGAATATCCGTGCTCCTTTCAAGTATGTTCTAAATTTTTGTAGTCCCCACACAATTGCTAGTAATTCTTTTTCGGTGGTCATATATCCCATCTCTGCTCCTTTCAATGTTCGACTGGCAAAAGTCACCACTCTTACTTCTCCGTCCTCGTCTTCCTGTGACAGAATCGCCCCAAGCGCGTAGCCACTCGCGTCCGTAGTAAGAGTATACGGTTTTCTTGTGTCCGGAAATCTGAGTACCACATCTTGACAAAATAATTCTTTCACTTTTTTAAATGTATTTTCCATGGCCTCATTCCACTCCCACCGTATCCCCTTCCGTAGGAGATTCAATAATGGGGCTGTCTCATGCGCGTGTCGATTTGTAAATTTAGTGTAGAAATTTATAAGCCCTAGAAATCCTCTTAATTGCTTTATCGTCCGAGGTTGTGGGTATTCGTGTATCGCTCTTATCTTCTCAGGGTCCGGCTTTAGTCCCTCCGTGGTAAGGATATGCCCGAGAAAAATCACTTCTTTCCGGAAAAAATGTGATTTACTAAATTTTAAGGTCATTCCATGCAGATGAAATCTCTCAAATAATTTCTGTAGATGATCCAGGTGTTCTTCATACGATGTTGACATGACTAATAAGTCATCGACAAAATTAATAACAAAATCCAGGCCTTCGAGAACGACATCAAGGGCTCTTATTAGACTAGCCGTACTAGTTTTCAAACCGAACGGTGTAACTGTAAACTCATAGCACTTTCCGTTGTGTTGAAATGCTGTATATTTTCGCGATTCCGGATGAAGCGGTATTTGCCAGAAACTACTAGTTAAATCTAGCGTTGACATTATTGTTTTTCCACCACACCGTTGAAAAATTTCCTCAATGGGGGGTGCATTATTATAATCATTTATTAAATAATTATTCAGCTCCCGAGCATCTAAACAGAGGCGAACCGAATTATCGCTCTTCGTGACCGGCATCAAAGGATTTATGTAGACACTTTCGGACTTTTGGATAACCCCCATCTTGAGCATTCTTTCGATCTCCCTCTGTACTCTCTCCCGTTGGGCCAATGAGACCGGATACGCACGGTGGAAATACGGTTTCGGATCTTTTAACACCAGTCGGTGCTCATATTTCGTCATCCTTCCAGGGATCTGATCAAAAATCTCTCTTCTCTCTTCGACGATTCTTTTGAAGTTTTCCTTGACTTGCGGATCCAAATCCCGACACTCTTTCATTTTTTCTTCAAACTCCTCCTCTGTCAAGCTGATGGTCTCTTCCCCTTCAGGGTTATCCTCTCTCTCCACGCCGGCACATATCTTACTTGGTATACCTGAATGAAAAATTCCCGGATCTATATGTCGCCATCTTCCCTCCTTCAATTCTGCAACGACTCGGTCCTTTACTGCCAGAATCCTCTGTTGAGCGTCAATCGATATTTTCAAAACTAACATCCCATCGATCCCGATCAACACTGGTCTCACCAATTTCGGCACAACCAGTACCTGCAGATCACCACTCGACCCATACGTTTGCATATTTACCATGATCTGTTTCTTAATTCGGGCAGTCTCCCCACCAAACGCACCAAACACCTGCGTCGACGTCACAGGTAGCATCGGACATTTTTTAAATAATTCCTCGTTTTCTTTTAAAAACAATTCTGAGATACAGGATACCTCACTACCACTATCTATTAAACTCATCTTCGATATCCCCGCAACTGTGATCGGTATTTCTGGACATCTCGGATGCTCCTCGTCGTACCATTTTCTCGAGACACCTTCCGCCTCCTCGCACAAAATTTCCCGTGGATTTTCCATGAGTGTGGAACACGTCACCTGCTTTGCCTCTTCCTCATATACCACCCTCGGTGCTGGCCCTCTGATATCCGGTACTCTCAGAATTCTAGCATCGTTTTCAGGACACACGTTTCCTTTATCTTCACGTGTGCTTTCACCGACTTCCAGAACTCTGCTTTCCACGTATTCAGCCTGCCCTCGCCGTCCGGTGTTCACTCCTTCATCTTCCTCCACTTCTTGTCCGCTACGCCTGCACTGTTCGTCTCTTCTCCGCTGATTCCTCACTCTCTTCTTCTCTCTCTTCCTCGCGTTCATCTTCTGCCGAATACTCTTCCTTTCTCTTTCTTCTAGCGTTGCGCTCCGTTCCTCTAAGTTGTTGTTCATTTTTCTTTTCTCCTCGGGCGCAACGCTTATGCGTTTCCCGAATTGCTATTTACTACTCCCGAGCATTCTGGTACTGGTTCTCTCGGGATCGTGTGTGCCACGAACGGACCCTGTATCCCACGATTTAAATTTTGCACTTGACTCGCCGGCTGCTGCTCCTGTCTCGGCAACTCCGGTCCCGCCGGCCTGTTGTTTTCCGGCCTCTGAAATCCTCCTGAACGATTTTCTGGCCAAGCCGGTCTCGATGGTTGCCATGGCCCGCTATTTTGCCATGGTGATCTATCCCCCCGACCACTTTGCCGTCCTGGTGACAATGGACCACCGTTGCCGCCATTGTTTGCAGCATTCTCTCGATTTTCATAACGATTATATGGACGTGCCGTCTGCTCACGCGCCGCTCCTCTATTAAAATTCCTCTGCGGTTCTTGTGACACGTATCCCCCCGTACGACCTGTCACTCTTCTGTAATTTAATGGACCGGCCACGTCCGTGCTCTCCAGAAGTTCCAAAAACTCGTCAATGTCACTAATTTGGCGAACTCTCACAGCACTGCGCACCTCTTCGTCGAAGTGTTTCGCAAGACGACGTATTATATCTTCGTCGCTCAATCTTTCACTCAGATCCCTCGCATTTCCGATAACACGAGTTGCATATTCGGCCCGTGTTAACGACTGGCCTTCGGTATAAAAAGATCCAAATTCCAAATTCTTCTTTACCTTGTCTTGCATATCACGAGCCCAGTACCTTGCACGGAATTTTTCTTCAAATGTTTGAAGGTCGTGTACTGCGCCCTCCACCACGAGCCACCAATCGTTCGCCACTCCCTTCAAAGCAGTTCCGATGGCGTGCCGAATTTCCGTATCCTCGATCCCACCTGCGATACAAAATTCGCGAAATTCCTTCAAAAATCTCATCGGTCTTTCCTTCCCATCACCGTTATAGGTCGGTGGTTTTTGAGCTGTCGTATATAATCGTGTGACATTCAAACCCCCTCCAATAGTTTGTCCGAAACTCATTGACGTATTGGTTCTTCGTGTCGACTCTTCTAATTTTTCGATCCTTCTATTTTGGTTCTCGGTAATCTCTTGTGCTGCTCGGATTTCGGCCATCATTTCCTGTGTCCTTTTTTCCAATTTTTCCATAGTCACCTTCTGACCCGCGACCTTTTGTTGGATATAGTTATTCGTGACGTTCTGATTTTCCAGTATGTTTTCCTGCGCTTCTTTGATTTTTCTATCCGTCCGGCACTCTACTGCTGCGATCCCTTCTTTCAAAGCGTCCTTCGTGGACTCTCTCAGAATTGAGATTCTACTCATACACTCGTCTCTTATTTGTTGCTGTACCCTTATCACCTCAGCGAATTTACCATCCATCTTTTCCTCCATCTTCTGGAACAGCTGTACGATCTGGCCCACCTCCACCGGATTCGGTAACACGGTCATTGTTCTGTCGGTAGGTATCGGTGTACTGCCGTCCTCCCCGTTTGTACGGCCATCCGCGAGCTCTTCTAATATATCCTCGTTTTCCTCAATCGATCTGATCGCAGAAAACCGCTGAATATTTCTTCTATCTATCCGCCGCCTGTCCTCTAATAGATTTTCCGCCGTCGTAGACTCCCACTCATATGTTGGGCCTACTCCAGCCTCGCCCTCCGGCCGATGCTGTTCCTCCATGCTCTCCATCATTCGCAACTCCTCGAGTTCAGTCGAGATATTTATATTTCCGTTAGATTCCATTTTCTGAATTTCGCTGAATTTATTTTCTTAACGCGCGTCCTATTTAACCACTGCAGTCCTTCTTAGTTGTGTCGAGCCCCACGTTGGGCGCCAAATGTAACGGTTTTTTTTCACGTTAGCATATATTTTTATTTTTCCTGGGAATTCGGGCTCGATCACAGGACTAATTAATTTAGACTTCTTAGTGGTTAACAGTAGGCCTTTATTCTGAGAAAAACAATTTCGTAAAAACGGCACTTTTTAATTATGGTCACTCGATTTTTATATAATGTTCGTCTGATTCCGGAATTTCAGCGAGTATTTCGACGATTATAATTTGTTTTATGTTTACCTATCCCGGTATTCTCGTAGGCTTATTATTGATCTTGCACCGTCGTGTTGTCGTACGCTCGGTGCACAGATATTTCACACTCGTTGCTCTTATGCTTCACATTCGCTCTTTTTATAGGGTGTATGAACCCTATTTACAATTCTTTATCACTCATTCGTCTTTCACTCATTCGCGCCTACTTGTTTTTCCTATGTTTTATACCACTTATTCTATATTTAATTACAATTATCCTATCTCTGTATTTCTTATTCCTATCTTTCGGTCTCGAAAATCAGGGAATTCCCTCGATTTTAGTTATGATGATTTCCACTTATTTTCACATGAATTCGCGGAATTTCGATGCTCGGGCTCCGGTTGCGTCGCTACGCTTCGGTGTTTCACTTCTCACACACACACCTCAATTTCTCAGTGTACAGAGTGTATGAACTCTGTTTATAATTCTTTCCCTTTCGCTCTTATTCTGTTCTCGCTCTTTCTCACTTCCACTCGCACAACGGATTCGGTCCCTGGACTTTCGCTCGTTTAAAGACCGCACTGTTCAATTTATACTTATATAACCGGTTTTTTTATTTCTATGCACTATTCTAGATTATCAATACTTATCAGCTACCGAATTCTATGTGTTAATTTATCTATAAATCCACTAGATTATCCCGTTCTACGTCCTACTGAGTAATCATGTGATGCTATTCACTGTTCGCAAATATTTTTATGCACTCATTAGCTTTTCAACCGACAAATTCTCTAACAATCTTTACCCTGCTAAACTTTGCTAAACTGCCTAAAAGACAAGAGAGCTTCCCTGTCCCCGCACCGGCCTTTTATACGCTTCCCCTCGTTCCCCTGAAATCTACGTCATCATATTCAAATTCTAACGCGTCTTCTTCGTTTTCGTGATCTACCGTCGCCGCGCTCACCGCCCTCCCCTCACCTCCTAGCAAAATCAGTTGGTCGCTGTCCTGCTGTTATGTCAGCGAGGGAATTCCGATGGCGTGACGTAGCATGTTTTTCACACGAGTTCGATGGCCTATTGCCCGCGAACCTCGGTACATTTGTACCGAGTCTGTCGCTCAGGTGTTTTTATGCCTCGAAAACTATACCGGCTCTTATAATCGTTCGACCTAATAACGTGGATTCGAGAGTATAACTCGATTATACTACACGATCATAATCGCTGCATCTATTCCTACGCTCTTGCGTGTAACTATGTTACAGTGTATCGACTGTATATCAAATTTAATTTCGTCAGTTGCCCTTTCCCTCGGACCCCGAGACATAAAATTTATAATTCTTGAATACACAGATACATACATTCAGACATTTTACAAACATATTGTTTTTCCAATATTCGGAACACTAGATTGTTCATTCCTTTGTCTTGCAAAATACAAATAATAATAATGAAAAATACTTACAATACTTAATTCAGAAAGATTACTCTTACTACTCGCGATGCTTGGGGCCCGGTTGTCCTCGATGTCACCCTCTACACTATCGACGCTTCCATGACGTGTGCTGCTTGCTGTTTCCTTCAGAAAATGCTCCAAATATGACATTTGCGACGTGGGACGTTCCAAGACTGAAATATTATTAACAAAAACAGTTAAAAGCAATTATAACACCAATTAATATATTTTTCTTGTTATTAGATGCGAAAAGAGTCGATCAATCAACGTATTGTAACATCAAACAAACGAAATTAAAAAAAAAACTTAAATCTACTCTCGGTCGCGAAAATATTCAACCCTTTCTACAATCTACCCTGAACCTTGCAGACAGATCATAGCACGGTAATTTATCACACTAACTTATTAATATTACAATGGACACGTTGAGTTCTCGATCGGAAAGTGAATTATTGTAATCGGTACGAGAAATATATTAGCGAGCTAAGTATAGGTGAACAATTAAAGCAGCAATCTGAAGCGATTTCCACTTCTTGAATCCACTCTTATATTCGACCTATAGCTTAAAACTACTGGGATAGACAACATGCAACTACCCTTTATGAATTCCTACGGGATTAAAAGAAGGGCGATCAAGAAAAAATAAAATCACATGCACGTGGACGTATAGGCTTCCAGCACGGACAAGGGTCGCATGCGCCCACGCACGCATACGCGCGCGCACGCACTCAAGAGGAAAAATACGACGACTCTCATTGAACATAAACACATCTCTCTGTGTATCTACAGAACTTGCAAAGTGAGAGCGCGCTGCGGTTATGGGTCGTTAGGTGGTTGTTCAAATTTGTTTTTTTTTAAATTATTTTCTTTTATCTGTTAAGAATATCTGGGTCAAAGACGAGGGAGAGAAACGGGAGAGGGGCTGCGTTGAACACGGCAGTATGCGAGAGAAGCGTACACCGAGTGACTGAAATAAAACCAGATAGCCGTTAAGTCTTTCGTTCTCTCGACGAAGCTCAAAATCTAAACGGTCAATCATTGTGAAATTTGGATACAAGATACATTCAGACTATATCTCTTTCGATTCGTCAGTTATATATTCGGATCGAACAGAAATTGGCGAAGAAAATGGCTACATTGTATTGTCATGGGCCCATTTCCCAATTTCTACGTATAACTGCGCAACTTTAAGCACACGTTGCCAAAAAAACTAACGGTTGGTAATATTGAAAAAAAATGGTGAAAAACTCGGCGCACTCGAACAGAAACCGGTTTGGGTACAATATCCTTAATTCTTTCACAATATTTGCCGTTTTTTCGTCGTACGCAGAGAAAAACGAACTAATTGCAAAGGTGGGTGTTAATTCATAGGCATTGGATGTAGTAGGGATGTACAAATATTTGAGACATTCGTGAAGGATTAAAAACGAATTATTCGAATCGTAATTTGACTCGAATATTCGGATTATGCGAATCACTTATTCATGTCGCTGTCGGTTCTCTACACCGGACTGCACTCGGTGTAGCCGAACGTTTCAACGAATTCACCTGAGCGCTCATACGTTCCGTTAATGCTGATGTATATTAAGCAGTTATCTCACTGTGGTATCTTTGAAAAACCCAAAAAACATTTTTTTCATTACTCGAAATTTAAGAATATGCTGGTAAAATTTTCATCATTTTTTCAACTTACGTAGATAATGCCAAGAAAAATGATACACCAATCGGTCTGAAATTTGTACAAATTCGTAAATTTTTTAATTTCATATGCATAATTTCCCGGAATCACCTACGCCAGTAGTCCATCACTATTTAAAAGCGCACAGCTCAATAATATAATTATTGAACAAGGATGCAAAGTGGAACCTTGCACGTTGCTTCCTCATTATTTTCCACCGTTGACAGAGTTACCTCTATGAGGAAATATGTTAATCGATTTTCGCTTCTTAATAGAAAAAGCTTCGTCAAAGGTAAGAAATAATTTTTAGAAAGAAAAGTAAAAAATGTAGTAACATTGCAAATTTGATAAAATTAAAACCCCTCGATCCCTTCTTTTCAAATTCAAGACCAAGTATCCTTGTCCCAAACCCTATTTATTTGCCAAGTTTCGATTTTATAGATGAAAATTCACGAAAGTTAGAACGAAAATAATTTTTTTTTCTAATGATAAAAACTTATTATTCTATAAAATCTGAACGCCTTTAGATTTACGCCGAACTCAATTCCGAACAAAGTTATCCCCTCGCCTATTTTTGTAGAAAGTTTTAGATCGATAGTTCAACATTTACGAAAGTTAGAGATCTCACTCTTTTTTTGAAAAATTCAAACAACCATAAAATGAGACACCCGTTAGCGATTTGGAAGAAAATTGCAGTAAATTAACGGGGGTTGTGACCCGACACGTGTGCAAAATTTTAGGACGATCGATCAACCCGCTTCGATCGATCAGCCACTTCAATTTTCCATGCTCATCACACATATACGCGCGCGCGGCGCGGACATTTTCTCTAAATATGATCTCACGACGTTTTGGAACATTTTAAACACTTGGACATCAAAATATCGAGCACAACATTTTTCACGAAAACAAAAATCCCTTCATGAGCAAGCAAAAACGTTAAAAAATGTAGTACTATCTCAAAATGTATATTAATAAATATGCAAAGCTTCTATTACGTTGGACATTACATTCACTAAAAAAAAAAACCAAAAAATTATTATTATTCAACGTTACACAGTGGAATGACCCATTACATTTTTTCTACAGCGTTAAAAAATTACCGGAATCAGGCAGAGCTGATCGAGAATAATTCTCTGCACCGAGTACAGAGTGGTGTAGCGCACCAAAAGTGATATCAGTTTACATGATTTTAAAAAAGTTTGAACACTAGGAATAAATTTGGAAAATAAAGATAAAATGCAAAGGATTTAATAGCTCACGAATACTTGAATAATTATAATATTCGTGAATCGCTCGAATGCTTCAAATATCTTTGAATAATTCGAACAGTTCGAATATCTGCGAATAACTCGGACAAGTCCCATGGTAGTAAATCGTTCGATTAAATCAAATAATCGTGCATGATTAAAATATTCGTGGAGAAATTCGAGTATAATTTATAATCGAACATTAGCATTCGATTAGATATTTCAAAAAATTAAAAAGGGGCTACTCGTATATCTCCGGTATGTAGACTAAAACATAGTCGGCTTGTTGCTGTGTTAATGGCCATATACAATCGACCAGCGGAAAAAAAACAAAGTTATAATATAAGTCGCACTCCTTCGCAATAGTATAAATTTACCAGGCAACGAAACGATGGCAACGGCATTGCGATTGATGATCGAGTGAACCGGAGCGAATCTAGTTAATAAGCGACATGTGGTGATGCGGGGAGAACGCATTACTGGTAGGGGCGATGACGGCTGGTGCACGATGATACGCTGGGGTTTTGTTGTAATGATGTTTGAAGTTTTGCTTGACGTTTTGTAGATAGGTAGAACAGCTGTCACAAATACAGTTTGATGATGAGCAACAAGAGGCCCCACACGCAGCTCGCTGCCCCAATTAACAGAGGCACTTTGTAGTCTAGAAATCAGAATTGCATACCGTACCGAGACATCGGGTTACTATGCTGGTATCCCAGTAGCAACTATCGCAGTATCTTTTTGACCTTCTGTGTATTATTATTATTATTTCTTTTTTATTTATTTATTATATTTTTTTCTTACAATTATAAAAATCGTGAGAAGAAATGACGACGAACATAATAAGAATATTTGTTCGTAGGGAGGAATCTCCAAATCGAATTTCACTCGTTTATACTGAGAATTTAAAAAAATGTAATTATTACAATCATCACCTTCCCTATTAAGTCGAAAAATTATGGTATGATATTTTTTAAATTATCGTTTACATTTTTTCCTTCCTCAAAAGAAGCACGAAGTGCATTCAAAATATCAGTTGAATTTTTGTTCGTCGAACAATTTATAATTATTAAATATAAATGTATAATTCAATGGACAAACTAGACAGCAATGTGACAACGTCGTTACACGCGTCGTCAGTATACGATGCACGGCTGCGTGACCCGCGAAACATGATTGCTCGATTGCTGGCGCGACGTTTTGAAGCTACTCGTTTGTCCACGATACACGTGCTAATATGTGAGGTTTCTGTTTTGTCCGAGAGAAAAGTATGCATACAGAAGCTGTTACTAACGAAAATCATAATGTGAGGTCTCAATATGGAAAACCAATATATTTGGAAATAATACATTTGGAAAATATATAAAGGATATCGTTACATTTTCTGGCCCAAATACGTCACGAGTAGAAAATTTATTATTGCATATAATTTTTTTCGTGAGCAGTTATTATAATATGTTGCAATCGTTGACTCCCGACCCCAAAACACGCGGTCTTAATTTATATACATATCTATTATTCTCTGATAATTTTGTGTTTACACATGTTTCATTAGTATGATAACATCTGCTACAACGCAGTGTTGCCATACTTCTGCGCCATTTTTATATTGTAACGTGTACAACAATCTGATCTATTCCCGTGTCTGTTAACGTGAAATAATTCCTCCAAATTTCCCGCGACCTCCCTTTGTTTCCGTATCAGTATCCCTAATGTCTAACGAACTGGTGATGCGTTTCTATTTTATTAAATAACCTGTCATAAGACCCTATACTAAAATGTCGATTTTGGACATTATTTTATTTTTCCAATAGCCCGTAACCGAACTTTAAATTTCGCTAACATCTCCGTAATCACTTAAAATTGATTCTATAAAAAATGGAGGTACAACAGTTCCCAACGCTTTCACGGCAGAATTACCTTAAGATCGTTTCATATTTTATCTGCGTAAAAAAAAGAAAATTATCCATCTCAAAGAATTGGAAATTAATTTGTGCAATAATAATTTCATTTTTGTAACACATGCACAAAAAATCCCCCTTTCGTGCCTGTGAAGTGTGGTGAAAGTGGCACTTTTTAGTAAAGCGTGCAGAAAAAATACTGCGCATGCGTAAATCATACTATAGTACTTTCTGATACAAGTGCGAAAAAGCGGACTTGTGTCACAAAGTACTATTATGATTTTGTTTAAAACTCGTTTCGATCCATTCAGTACTCTCTAGCGGAGATTTCAAATACTAAACCTGTCTTTCAGGGGCGCTTGACGCGAAGTCTTCGAAATTGAATTAGGTTCATTTCTGAAGAGATTTTATTTCAGTTAGTGTTTCAGCTTCAATTCATTATTCTTTTTAAAAGCTTCTTTAGTGCATCCCTGATATTTTTTTGCGTAGTAATGAAGATTGTCCGAAAAACACGTTAAATTTATTTGTTTTTTTTCCTCGAATCTTACTGTAATAAGAAAATAATAAAGAAACACTAAAATATACTACAAAGTATGTTTAACGCTGCCCATTTATCGCCGGATCGCGGATTAGTAGATTGTGCACTGTTTGCTATCGCAGAAAAGTATGCTATCAGTAAATTGAGTTTATGAACAACACTACGAAGTACTATGTTGCCCAGTGGGACAAAGATCGCCATGACAAGATATAAATCTAATAAATAATACTTCCGACATGTGTGTTTACACTATTACTACCAATGCATGCACAACTACCAAGAATGTTTTACACCACCGATAGATGAATTTCACACTTCTCGTATACAAAGAGTTGCATCGTAAATGCTTTAGCCATGCAAATTACCCCTGAAATGTCGTCTGGGTACAGAAAACCCAAATACTCTCTGTATACTAACTAATTTTGGATTCAATGTTCAGTTTCAATATTTGGATTAAATGTTTGGTTTCAATGTTTGATTTCAATGTTTATTTTGCATTGTGCAAACAATAGTTATGTACATGATGGAGATGGATGCTGTGACATATACGTTTGTTTGGTATAGTTATATTGGCAATGAAAGGGTCCATTTCATTCCATTCTGGCTCAGATAGTTATGTGATTTTTTCAACAATCAAGTAAAGGAACGATATACACGATTATCCGAGACCATTTTTTAGAAAAATATCATTTTTTATTGGTTGGGCATTATGTTTATCTGTTATTTTAGATGGTACTGTATTGTATTGTATTGTATTGTATTATACTCTCTTCCACCAGTACGGGGTCCTTCCCATTTTTACGATTCCCGTCTCGTGTGGCTTCAGTCTTTTCCCCACTGTATCGCATTCCATACAGCTAGTGCCTATCTGTCATAAAACCCTGGTGGCAATGGAAGTAAACTTCAACATGACCATGTGGAGTACACAAGGCCGCACTTCCTTCCAGTGATTCAAGGCACCAGACAGTGCCCAGCCCGAAGGCAACTACCTGAGTCGTAAGAACAGCACGGAACACAACCCAAAGCCAAACACCAACCGCCTACTCACAACTGTGAGATCGAATTTAAAGTGGGTCCGATCTAACTACCGGGATTACAGAAAAACACATGAAAAAACTTTCATTGGTGTTGACCAGGATTCGAACCCAAATATGCTATGGGCGAACCCGAGTCTCTTCCTCTGAGTCCCTCTAATTTTAATGATGCTTCACAATTCTCAACTATACGATTGTCAATATTTTCAAGTCTCAAGAAAAAAAGTTTTTCAATTAAACAAAATATTCTAATCTTTCTAAATCTCTGATATTTAATAAATCTTTACGGTTCAATAAATCTCTAAGATTTTTAAAATTTTGTAAATCTCAAATGTCGATACCCTAAGTTTAAGATTTACAACATTTTCTAAACTTTCATGTTTTTCAATGTTCTTAAACTTCAAGATACTTGACATTTTTGTAATATTGTACGATATTTCAAGCTTCAAGTTTTCAAGGCTTTAAAAATTTTCGAAATTGTGAATATTTTTAAACAAAGATTTAAATACATCAAGATTATCAAAATTTCAAATTTTTGGAAACTTACTCGACGGGTTTTCTTTGTTACCTATTTCAAATCTAAGGTAGACATGTTAGAATACTGACGATATAAAAAATTCTTATGATAGTTTCAAAAAAATGTAATTGTTACAAGCAATGAAATTTGAAGTAACATTGATTTCTTTAATAGCCATGACTATTTGTTAATTTTAGTTACATATACGAAATGCTCTGTAGTAACGATACTTACAATCCACAAATTACAGAAATTAAGAGAATTGTTTTTGTATAAGTGCTGTAAGGCTTTTTCGTACACATAATTGCCTCAGAATTCCAACAAAATCCTGGTATTAAGAAAAGTGATCTCTAAAAAGTTTCCCGCATTTTATCCTGTAGGAAGGACAACTAAAATATGCACAGAGCTTCAATATAAAAAAAATAAGAATTCAAACTTAAAGAAAAAAAATTGACGAAAACAGCTGTTTATAACAATACTTTTTACAAGATAAGAACCCTACGATGACACGTAACAATTTACGAGATTTGAAAGATTTTTTTAATATGTACAAAATGTGACAAAGAAAAGAAAATTAGCTGGCGAAAGGCGAATGATCGACTGCGTTCAAAAATTGAGGTAACTCGCTCGCCTATTGAGTGCATGCGAAGAGATTAGCAACGAGATCGTCTGCTACCTAAGATTTTCGTAAGCTCAATGAATGCATACTTTCGTACTGAAAATGCGTGCAAAAAATAGCAAGGACGGTGACAATCGGTGACAAAAATCGTGATTGACGTTTTCGAGTAATGCGAAACTCCGGACTACAAAACCTCAACCATGTGGTTGAAAAATCGTAAAAACAGAAAAAATAAACGTTCCAATCTCTACCGCCCAAGCCAGCTTGAGAAACCAATGAGTTGCGAAATAACATAAACAGCATATATCGCTGATACTCGAGTAACAACAATAAATGCTACATTCTCGTAAACGTGATTTTTCGATATTCTACTAAATAACCAGAGATTTTTATCTGTACGATTTGGATTGTACTTACAACCGTCACCAGAATCCAGACGTGTTTGTAACTCTTTGATCTGTAGCTCTTTTCTCTTCATGTCGTGCGACATCGATTCCAATCGTTGTCTAAAGTCACGCATTTCCCTAAAACGATTCGCAAATAAATGCTAGAATCTGTTCAAAATTATTTTCTCTAATTTTGATCATTGTTCCAGAATGTCATACGTCGTAACAATGTAATGTAAATAAGTAGTAACAACGACGTAGAATGTAAAGAAATAATTTTTCAAAAATTGAAACATTAATATGTTTAAATAAAGAGTTAAAAATAATAATATTTTACTACCAATTTAGAGTATTGATCTACTTATTTGTAATTTTTATATTATCTAAAATTATATATTGATGTTGAAAAATATACGGATTGTTTCAAGGACGACATTCGTCACATATACAGTAATGATAATTAATGCATTGATTACGAAAGTATGATTAAAATAACGCATAATAAAAACGTCGTAAAAACTTGAGAAAACAATGATGAAAAGTGGAACTATGCACATCGTTTCCTCATTACTTTCCTTTTTTCACGAAGTCACCTCCATGAGAAAGTATGTTGATCAATGTTGGCTTCCTCATAGAGGAAGCTGTGTGAAAAGTTGAAAATAACGAGGAAGCTATGCGTAAGATTATACTTTGCATCCTTGTTTTAAAAAATGCCATTTTCTATCAAATCCAAACACCTCTGTAAATTTCCACCGAATTTGATACCAAATATCCCTGAACATTGTTACGTAAGTATCGAAAGTTTTAGTTCGTTATGTCAAATGTATCGAAAGTAAAAGCAGTTGAAACTTTAACAACCCTTCTACCGGCCTTCACCAAATTGAATATGTAGCATCGCTGAATATTAGTTTGATCCTATAGAAAGTTTGAGTTCAAATGATCAAAGTTGACGTGAGTTTTAGCGACGTCAAATTTCGAAAAATTCAAAGTCCTATTAAATCTGAACCTCTTGATAGATTCGGCTGAAATTCAATATCGATCATCCATCAACATTAATTTATTTGAAAAGAACTATTTAGTTTTAAACTATTTAGAACTACTTTTTCAAAAAATAAAAAATTTCATATATTCCGAACAGGTGTTTCAATTAATGCGCAAACCGTAACAAGCAAAGAAGCTCTACTGGTATGCCAAATTTGAGCTCGATTCGTAAAACCGTGGTTGAGATATGGATATTTCAATTGTTGTAACTTTGGTTACACCCATATTAGACCACGTTTTAGCGCATTCTGAATATTCTGACATGATAATCTCGACATTTTCAGTTTCGTGAAAACCAAACTTCCTCTATGATGAAGTAAAAAAAACAACAATTTTATTACAAAATGTAATAAACAAAAACTTTTGAAACCTACTATGTATTCAAATACTTTTTTAGTTAAAAAATTCTATTTTCATGTTTAGAAATACACGAATTGCATGTTTATGACACGAACTACATACGTACTTTTGAGCTGCAATGAGATCCGATCTCGTTTTCGTAAGCTCCTCGGAAATAGCTTGTTTTGCTTGAATCTCGCTTTGAAGCGAGCTCTGCAGATTGAGAAGTTCCATTTTATCCAATTTTTGGGATCGTCGGTTCCGCCAGTTCTTGTCGGTCATCGTGGAGCTGCTGCCCACGCCTCCTAAGCCACCCGAGTGCTTCAAGAACTCTAGCTCTTCCGTCATTTTCGTAGCTAGTGCCTATAAGAATGTTAATTTTCACATCTCGTTGAAGATCTTTTTTATTGCCAATAACAATAAGAAAATGCAAAACGTATTTGATTGCTTACGTCCCTTCTTTACTTTTTCAATTTTGAATCGGTACTTAAGCCGCCTAATCTGCGTTTTATGAGGTAAATCCTAGTAGCCTAGGTCAACACTTGATTAGCTAAGCTCTGATATAATCAAAATTACCTTATTTAAATCTTAAAAGTATATAAGATTTTTTTTGTCAATTGAAAAAGTTCTTTATTACGAAAAGGTATTCTTTGATAAGTTCTAAATTTTCTTAATTAAAAATGTTATAAATTCGATTTATAATCCGAAAAATTATTTTATGATAGTATGAGCAAAGTGACTTGTTAAATGAGTCACATTATGAAAATGTTGAAATACCTCTATTTTTATTTCAGAAAAATAATCATATGATAAAATATGATGTTACACGTGCAAGAGATGATGTAATTCTATTCTTTCTGAACTGTTAAATATTAAGACAGGACTAATTTTGATTCACATTGTTTGACCAGGAGAAATGTTTGAAATGTGGACATAACCTATAATATGTATTTAAGTAATGCAAATTTATTATTATAACCTGACTATCGATAGCACATTTGAAAATTATTTCTTCACACACAATTTTCACGTATGTATTTCTATATTCTTGTGGGCTACCGGTCTAACCTAACGACTTAGTACATGCGATAAATCAGTGGTCGCGAATCAATAACATTGTCATATTGGTCGACATCAGTCATATGCTCCCGGACTGATCACTGACATTGACTACAAACATTTCATTGAAACATTCGGTAATCCCTATTTTTTCCCAATATTATTTTGATCCTTGAAATCACTGGATCCTACGGTTCTTATTTCTCTATGCATCTAATCGCGACGTACAAATAAAACTGAACGATTGCCCGATCGTAACGCCTTTCTCATAATAGATCATGCTTATTCTGCAGACTTTGGATTCTTTTATTTAATGTAAATCACCGGAAACCTTGCTTGAGCTTTTATACAAATGCTCCTATATGCAGTATTTGTAGCGTACGGAAAATTCAGCCTCGTATCTACTGATCGAGGACGTGTTCGTACTACCTTAATTGCATGATTTTCAATATTTCAATATTACTCTTGACGAGGTGCAAGTCTTCACATGAAATTGATAGAAACATACCTGCAAATATCCTCTTGCATCTTTCTCGTCCGAAACCCATTGAATAATTTCCGTAATCTGAGTCTCCCACTGAGCAATAGCTTCCTTTTTGTTTCTGAGTTCATCATACTCTTCCTCGAGTTGCCTTCTTTCGCCCTGAACCCTGTTGACACTATCAGTAACGGAGCCAATCTCGATTATGAGTTTCTTGTTCTCCTCAGCAAGCATAATCTTTTCCCTCTCATGTCGTCGATTAAGTTCGTTTATAGTATCCTCGCTGTCAGTTATATTTTCTAATCTTGCTGCGTCCAGCTTTTCCTTCACCAATTGCACCTCACGCTCTAGCAATTCTCTTCGGTTTTCGCTTTCGTGCAATTGCTCCTGAATACTGCGAATCTCTACATTGTATCGGCTCTGTTGTTGATTGAAATTCTCATTGTACTGAACTTCGAGTTTTTCAACCTCGGCCTTAAGCCTGTTAATTTCTTGGGTCGCAAGGGCGTGATTCGTACTCGCGTCATTTCCCGAGGTTCGCTGCCGTATCTTCTCCGTTTCATCCTGCATCTGCTTGCAATATTCTTCACTACGCTCGCGTAATTTCCTCTCCTTACTTGTCTCCGCCATGGCCTCCTCCACCCTGTTCTCCAATTCTCGGCGCAATTTCTCCGCCTTTCTTATGTCGTGTCGCAAGCTGTCGACCTTCTGCATTACCACCTCAAGCTCCTCTTCCTTGTCGCGTACGTGCCTCGACAGTTTCTGCTTCTGCTGTCGCAGCTCCGAGAGTTTGTCCGTCACCTCAGTGTACTCGGCCATCGCGAGCTTTCGCTGCGTTAACGCGTCTTTTAACTCCTTGTCCTGCAGCTTCAGCTTCTCCTGGTAATCCTGCTTATCCTTTAGCGCCTCCTCCTTCTCCAAACGCAATAGACGCACCAGCTTCTCAAGCTCGTGCAACTTAGTTAAATCCCCGTTGTCCATCATACGAATCTCGCGCGATACCTCCATCGACTTCAACTGCGTCTCCAATTCTGATTAACCCGGCAATAACATATTTATTTATGTCAAGAGACCGCAAATAATTTCAACTATTAACATTAAAATGTTTGTATTACTTTATATTTTGTTTAACTTACGCAAAGAAGAAAGGTATCTATGCATGAATCTTTTGTTTTTTAAAAACTTTAATAATTCAATTCCAGAAGCTTGACAATTTCAAAAAGCTTATGAACATTTAAAGAATGTAGGTTTAAAAAATTCTAAGTATTTATTATTCTTTATTTTTCAAAGTGTTAAACTATTTATAATGTCATGACGATTTCAACTTGACAGATATAAGAATTGTCAAAACTTTAATAAATTAACAAAATTACTAACTCATATTTTATTTTACTTTTATTATTGAATAAAATTCAATTCTTACTAATTAGCAAGTGTCTATCGACATCAACCCGTGCGCTGTATTTATACCGTCTATGATATGCATTAACTGCCTACCTCAAATACTGCGACACGATATAACATCTCTCTCTATATTATCAAAATATCGCGCCACTGTTGCAACCGCCGAGGAGAATTGAGATTATAAATGCTGAACCTCCTTTGACCCCTCTTGAGCTCCAGATCAATGGTCGTTACAGGAGTTTTAATATTTAAACAACCAATTTTTACCCTTCCTCAACCTTCCTTTGACTCTAATAACCTCCCTTAATCCTCTTTTGACTCTAGTAAACAAAACGAAACGAAGTTCACTCACCGCCGTTTTTTTTCGTGAGCGTATTAATTTCATCCTGGAGTTTCCTCGTCGCATTATTAGAATCCGGAGAAATGGTTGGCGACGCGTTACCAACCACTCGATTCTTCAGATCTGCTACGCTCTGCAACAACCGTGCATTCTCTTCCTCGAGCAGTTTCATGATTTTATCTTTTTGAGGCATTACCGGCCACGAGCCTAGGTCGGATATACAGCTATTGGCAACGGTAAAAGTGTTAATTCGCATTAAATCGAGAAAGGCATATTTCCGTAGTTAATTTTCTTTTCAGTGCCAATAAAAATCGTTTTACCTTCCTTGGGTGAAGCTAAACCCCACAAACGGGAGATGAAGGGCCGAAAATGCAGAATTGGCCGCGGGCGGTACTGCATCTGAGTTACGAACATCCGTGTCGTCGACATCGAAATTAGAAGTGTCGGTCGGTGAGGATACCTCGGGAATGTACGGCGCGGTACTATCCCGAAGGGTATCCCAATTCACTCCCTCAAACCAAGGATGTTTCTATAAAATATTTTCTTTGTTAGATTCAAAACATGTCAAATTTTCACCCCTATATGCTTATCTCTAGATCCAGCATTACTTTACAGATCTAATTATACCATTAACTAATAGTTTAAAGGGTTAACAAAGTATCACAACCCCAAATACATTAAATATCTTTTAAAAATTAATGTTTCGCTCGACTATACGTTCAAAGCTTCGTAGCGTTATGTTCAGTGCACTACTCTTGGTCAATTCACTACATTTAGCACTCCCAAGAGCTATGCCAAAATTGTCTCGAATTCATTTCTTCATACGGAGCAGCTATTTTCAAGAGAAAAAAAATAAATAAATACCATTGGTAAAAAGTATAAACTGACTAGAAGTTACACTTTTTTTTTCAAAGATTGGGCCTCGGAATAAGAAAATCAATTCTAAAGCGTTCATTGCATTAATGCTAAGTATTGTAAATATTGGATGTACCGACCGTTAACTGGTGCAATAGACATAGCGATTGGTAGCTCGTCGGGATGAAATTTGAAACGTTACATAGTTTTACTTTCTGAGCGACCACCTTTTGCTGGTGCTAATATATTGTTTGCCGAGGCAACTACAATCTTATTTCCTGCAAGAAGGATGGTTTCGGGAATAGTGAAGTCTATTGTATAATAGAAGAATTCGGGTGTTTATAGAAACTCGGGAATGCTCTCCTTTGTGCAGAGAAAAATCAATCATTTTCCGACGGTTGGTAAGTAGTCGCAGCTAGGATTTTCATTCTTTTTTTTTTTAATACAAAGAGAATCTTTAACACTCCAATAACGATGGTTTTTGATGGAGAATACTTTGTTTTATAGAATAGAAAAATTGCATATCCATAAACATTTCGGAAAACGTTTGTTTCACCAAAAAGTATAGCAGAGTAAAAAATATTGAAAAACATCCAGTAGCGATCGTAACCGTATCGCCAGAATGCTATACTTTTTCGCTGCAAAACAACCTTTTCGGAGTATCTACAGATCTCCAATTCTTCTGTTATGTAAAAAAAAGTATTTTTCGTCAAAAACTTTGGCCTAACCGCCGAAGAGCGATCGATTTTTCGCTGAAACGAAAGCCTTTTGGAGGTTCTATGGATATGGGAATTTTTCTGAGTAAAAAAAATCTTGCCCTTCCTCAAATAGTCGTTGTTGCAGAAGACAAGATTGTATTTGCTCCGGAAAGTAATATATTTCCATCTCCGGTTGGTGACAAAACTGATGTGTGAAACGTATGTAAATTCAGTTTCACGGGAGCCGGGTGCACAGAAAGACGTTTTAACCTTACAACGTCTCAAACTTCACCTCCATGGTAGCTCAAACTTATCGTAGATTAAAGTACCCATTCCCACGAGATATTTTGGTGTGGGAATATTTCCCACATAATATTTCTATTTTTCCACTCTTTGAATTACTATTACACATAGCACTGTAGAAGTTCCTCGGTTAAAAGCAAGCTTGAACTTACCTTAAAGTCACCAATTCCATTCTGCCCCAGTCTCATTTCCGAGCTGCATATCAACTTTTTCATGAGGTCCTTGGCTTCCTCGGAAACATTGTATATATCTTCCGTAGGAAAGTCAAAACAATTCTGCAATACGTAGCAATTTGTTTGAAAGTGTATTGTCAATTTAAGGCGAGGCGAAACTTGAACATTTTACACATTAGTTATTTCTCTTTCACTCCACTGTGAAGTACTATTTAGTTCTACCTCGCTCGGACCCACACATGTTTCGCCTCCCCTTACGGAGGGATTCTGGTGAAACTGGAAAGCTTTGCATCTTTCAGTAAATGCTTACAGGGATTTTCCTACGTGTTTCTCTTCACATAAAAATGATGCTCAAGCTCTGCTCCTGAATTTTACAGAATTCTTGAACAACTTTTGTTAGTGAGGCAAGGCAGTAAAATAAGATGTGTGAAATCCGAATGAGCAAATGTGTTATTAACTACAAAAATACAAAGTGAGGAATACAAGGTGTATTGTCGGGTTGCTTCTAAGGCACTGAACCTAAAAGCGTGTAGCATTTTACTCGGGAAAACATTGGGGTGTGCGCATACGTAGATGGCTACACCGATCGTGAACAGACTCGACTATGTGTAATTCGAAAAAGTGTTATGTTGTCTTTGTTGTGTACTATATAGTTCTGACAACTTTTTTAAGGCCTTTCGCTGTAAAATATCTCGAAGAAAGTAACGTATCCATTTGACGATCGTCGAATTATTTCACTTATTAGTTATTAACTCATTAGTATTTTTATCGATATAGACAATCTAATGATGATTTATGCGTAAAATAATTAGCCGATCATCAAATGGATACATAACTTCGTTCGCATTACAACACGGATCTAAAATAAATAAAAATGTTATAAAAAATTTTAATAAAAAAAAAACTGGCGACTCTAGGGACAAAGTATATGATACAGGATAGATTTTTAATTAAATTTAAGAGCTTTCCAGTGGCTGATTACCACCTTTTTGGCATGGCAAACATGCGGGAACATTGCAGTGTCCATTTACGGAAAAATTTGGCAAATATTTTAAGCTTTTCGTCAAAATACTTCTGTAAGGGCAGAAAGAAAATTTAGTGATAGGAGCAATCATACCTTATGATTCATGATCCTTCCATAAGTTTCGACTAGAGATTCAGCGTAAAACGGCGTTTCCCCGTAAAGCATTTCGTACATGCAAACACCGAGAGACCACCAATCGCATTCTGGGCCGTATCTGCCCTGACCGTCTTCCATTGCACGTAGTATTTCTGGTGATATGTAGTCCGGTGTGCCAACCGCTACGTTACTCTGCACAGTTCCGTCCTCGAATAATCTCAAACACGAGCCAAAGTCCGCCAATCGGATGTGACCGTGTGCATCAAGCAATACGTTATCGGGCTTTATATCACGATGCACGTAACGTAAATCGTGTATCGATCCGATCGCTAACACCATTTCCGCTATATAGAAACGCGCCATGTCCTCAGGAAGTCTATCCTCGAACTTACTCAGTAGAGTTAACAAATCACCACCACAGTAATAGTCCATTACCAGATACTAAAATTACAAACATTTTAATACATTAAAATTCTTGTCGAATAATGTGGAATAACGCATTCAACGAATGTCTAGACCAATATAAACAAATAATTTTCAATATATTGAAGTTTGTATAATTATCTTCTTAATTATTGAATAAAGATATTTGCCATCTAAATTAAATTATTGGGTTATTTATATTTTCAGGTAATTCTAAAACATGAAGGGCTTGAAGTTCCGAATAATAAAAACTTCGAAAGATTGAAATATCGGTTTTTTTTAGTCTAACTTAAAGTTGATACGAATGGTAAGTCTCGAAATTTTAAAAAGGTCATTCATGATCCAGAATCGTAAAATTTAGAAAAGATAAATTCTCAAGAAAAACTAGTCAGACGGTGAATGTACCAACAATGAATTTAATGTACATAACAGGAACTTATTGCCATTATAAATAAAGATTATAGCTTCAAAATTTCAGTATTAGAAAAACAAATTCTTTGAGGATTGCACTTTCTACAGAGAAAACTTAGAAAACAAGAATATTGAGAGCTAAATATATCGAAATTTAATGGTACGAATATTCAAAACACCGGTAGGTCAAAATGCAAACAAATCGAAAATCGATAGTTCCAAATTCCGATGGTTAAGAAATTAACAGGTCGATAACCGGTATTTTCAAGTCCCGACAGTGAAAGAAGCGAAAAAGCTAAATTCCGAAAGACCAAATTTCCGAATGGTAAACATTCCGAAGGGTCAAAATTCCGAATGGTAGAATATCGACAGCTCACGATTCCGACAATCTGAAACTTACAAAAATTACATTTTGCTTTCCATGTTAAGGACAATTTGTATCGCATATATTTTTGCATATATCTTTCATTTACATAAATTTCAAATTTTTCATACGGCGACTACCCCGAATTTCTCGCCTCTCTTTTTTCTACTTTCACACCTCGCCAGTCATCGACTCGGGATGCTCTCAACGATTTACCCCCCAGCTGCTTCACACAATTATCTGGAAACTAATGTAGCTTTCTTAGCTCTTTGTATAGCTGATATACTATAATGTTTTATTAGCCCATTTCTTACCGGGGTCGCGCGAACTAAGATGTGCCCGTCCCGGAACTACCACGTTGGTAGAGTCCTAATGCGTCACTCATGGTGCCATATTATCGCAGAAGAACAAACTACGCGATCTGATTGCACTTGCATTTTCGGAATTATGCCCCGTCGGAAAAGATATTTTCGGAACTTTGAATCTTCCAAACTGTGATGTTTAGAGCTTTGCCCTTAAAGAGAATTAATCTTCGGGACTTCGAGCCATCCAAAGTGCGATATTCGGATATTTGCCCTGTCGTGGAATCTATTTTCGGAACTATGAACGTTGCGAACTGTGATTTTCGGAATCCTAAATGTTCGCAAATATGACCTTGCTGTTAAGTAGAGCTTCAGACATTGAGGCTTTCCAAAATGTTCGTTTTTCTCCAAAGTTAATTTCTAATCCATACAACTTTCTAAACTTTTAATTTTCTGAGCTTTTAACATTGTACTCCCAGCTGTTCAGGTAATAAACATGTTGTTTACATGCACTATCGTTAACTGTGCACTAAATAAATTAACGTTTGTGTCATTATCCTTTTGGAATTAACACCACTCTCTGTATGTCTTCATCGTTTCTGGGGGGGGGGGGCTTGAAGTTCCGAACGTTAAAAGATACGACGGTCTAAAATTTCTGACTGTAATATCATACCCAAAAGATTTTACGATGTGGTATGTCAACAACCGTTTATAGAAAAGATTAAGACATAAGGCAATAAATATACTTTATAGTCTATTTTCGATCAAATAACGGAGCTATAGCGATTGATAAAAAAAGTCGATTTTTGCTACATTCTGAATCTACGGCGATTTTTTCATGATTTTCGCGCATATGCGGGTGTGTATGTGCGCGTGCGTGCGTGAAGAAACCAAAATTTAATAATAACTTCAACGTATTTTGATTGCGCACGCACGCACGCACGCACGCACGCACGCACGCACGCACGCACTCGCTCTCTCTCTCTCTCTCTCTCCAGGAAAAAAACACTAAAACGGCCCTTATCAGGGCCGTGGAATGCTGAGCGGACAACTTCCAGGTGGTGTATTCTGGGTAACGCAAATGGTCTGCAACCAACGGCGATTATATTGATTTCAAATTATCGTATTGTCCTCGGGAATGGGACGAACAGAGCACGCACGCATACATACGCGAGCACTCACACCACACGCACGCACGATGAGGCGCACGCGCATACACGAAGCCCATGAAAAAATCACCGTAAATTCGAAATGTAGCAAAAAATCGACTTTTGCTATAGCTCCGTTATTTGATCGAAAATCGACTTCTATCACTCTTGAAAAAATGTTTCTTTTGACGTAAATATCAATGACGCACGGTCAAAATTGGGCGCCCGGGATATCGCAGAATCCCCGTGTAATAAATATAAGAAACTTGCAAGCAGCGAATAGAAATAGGGCGAAATAGGAGTCAGAAACATACGAGTCGTGGAGAGGTGATAACTAGAGGCAATAACGGCAATAGTGAGAAAGAACCATGGAGAAGTAAGCGGAAAATAATGTGTAAGAAAATATAAGGACAATAGCGGAAAAAAAGGCGATGTATATGGAAATGGGAGCTTTGCATACAGATATACGAGTATACGTTCAACACTGTTCCCGAAATTGAATCTTTTGAGTAAAATCTGTATCTCTATATTACAGTGCTACTGAAACACGTAATAGTAATTAGGAACAATCAACGTGTACATTTTTGTGAATGATTTTTCAAAATTCTAAATATATTCCAATGTTTCATTTTTTCCGTTGGCATGGGCTTTAAATGGTTCATTTTTACTATCGGAAAGAAGATATCATTTATGTTTGTTGAAGACAAATTTGAAAATAATGGGGTATCAATGGAAGAAGATAAAGTCGCTATAAAACGAACCAGATTATTGTCATCCTGAAAGGCATAATGGAGATTCGTAATCCATCTACGATCTCCGTATACCAAAACGTCTCGTTCCTCCCTGAAGCAAGCGGTTTCCGCGCGTTTGAGCATCTCCCACTTGTTGAGGATTTTCATTGCGAAAACTTTGTCGGAACCTCGCATTTTGACGACGCAAACCTCACCAAAGGCTCCTCTTCCGATCACCTTTACTATTTCGAAATCCTCGCGAGCCAACTGCAAACTCTTAATGCAAGCTGCTACGGGTTTAACTGAAAATTTCCATGAAAAGATTTTAAAGTCAGGATACTCAAAATGCTGTGGAACGTCCAGAAAAGAGGTTTAGAAAAAATGTCCGGATTGATGGAGGTGTATGTGTGTTAAGATCTCAAAAAATCTCTTTATCTCAAGAATGACTTGAGCTATTGAACTTAAATTTATCCTATCATTAAAGCGAAAATCATACCTCTACATTTGGTATGATTTCCGTATAAATTGATGAATATGTTATGTTAATTTCAATTTCCGAAAAATGTACGTTGTCACTGTAACTAACGTAAACTTTGATCATTTAAACTCAAATTTTCTACAGAAAGAAACTAATATTCAGCGGTGTTAGATGTTCAATTTTGTGAAGGTTGTATAATGCATAAGGGTTGAAATTTTATAGCAATTTGATATTTTCGATTTGAAAACATTTCTACTTTCGGAACGTTTGACTAAACAAATTGGAACTTTAAACACGTACATAATAACATTCAGAGATATTTGGTAAAAGCGTCCGAATTTGATTGAACATTGAGTTGTTATATTCACGACTATTAAGGCTTGCAAAAATAAAAGATCTGCAGCTCGTAAATGTGGGAGCAATTGATCTAAAATTTATTAAGCCAATTACGCAGTAATTTCGAAAAAAAAATTACAAAAAAATTCGTTATTGACTACAATTTTCATAAAAATATTTTGAAAATATCATTTTCAATTTTTAACAAAATCACCTCTATGTTAATAAATTTTGGCATCTTCATAGAGGAAGCTGCGTCAAAAATGAAATACAATGAGGTAACAATGTGGAAGGCTCTACTTCTTCTCATTATTTTATGAGAAATTTTAGTTATTAAGAATTAAAGTTTACTTACCGAATTCAATGAAATCTGAAACAGTCTTTTCGCGACGTAGAGAAGAATTGCAACACTCATCGTAGAGAATCAGGAGAACATCAATTAACGTTTCGATGGAAAATGTATGGCCTGTTCGCCCTCTCTCAACCGGGCCACTGGTAAACAGGGTTTCCAGTTGACGTAGTCTCATGCCTACCCCTGTGATCAAATGTGTAATTAACACACTGGCATTAAAGCTATAAAAACAAGAAATTATTAAGTAAAGCTACCAGCATTCAATTAGCTTTATAATAAGAAACTTTATACCCGTAACATTTTTTTTATTCAAAAGATTTAATTTTACATTATGGTAATTTGTTTGCTATAAAAATAATTGTAAAAAGTAGAGCAATTATTCACTTAATAATTACTTTTTAGAACTGATTTTATTGTTCTAGATTATAATTTGTCTCTACATTTTGATACAAAAACTGTAAATTAAGAATTACAGCTTTGAGAAATTATAAGTATTGAAAAAATTAAATATAATAAATTCATGTATTCCAAAAGTATTTGTTATAAATAAAAATAATTTCCAAAAAACGTGCCAAACAGGCTAAAATCTTTAATTACTTTAATAATAAATCATTTTATTATTCCAGACATATTTTTTTATATACAATGTTTTAAATTCACAACCTTTCCTTCAAGTTCGATCTATTAAGTGTAAAAAAAAGAATTACTATTTTGCAAGACCAGAGAACAAAATGGTAAATAACACATTATAATGAATACTTTGTGTTGACAGTTATTTTTACCATTTAAGAAATTGCGCTTTTTATAAAGAAACTTGATCACTACAGCTTGCAAGGATCCTATGCACGAAAATTGTATATTCATAAAAATATTGCTAGAACAGGAAAATTATTCTAAAGGCAATACAACAATCACAGCCTTGTAGTTTATGATGTTTTTGTTTCACCATTTGCTCTACCATTGTTTGCCAATCCCTTCGGCATAATGTCAGGTGGGGGAAGACCGTAGCGGTGAGTAGAAAGAGACATGATACTGAGATGATGCGGCGACCCTCCGCCACAATTCTTGGTAGAAACCTCAGCCATTATTGTTCTGGCTACTCACTTGATTGCTAATGCCCTGCCGCATTACGCAATAGTTCATCCACTGAAAAATTTGTCACAGCTTATAGCTCTTGACATGCATTAAACTCTTATAACAAGCATTGATACTATTATTGCCAAGGGGATCAACTCCTAGTCTAGCTATTGTGCATCCAAGAATATTGTCATTGTAATAAAATTACCAAAAAGAAACAAGTTTTCTAAAAAATCTCTAAATACCAAATCCATTAAAAAATCAGTTGTAAAACTATTAAAAAAATATCTATAAGCAATGTTCATCAAAATTTGTTTCAAAATGTACAAAAATAATTTATTTTTTTCTCACTGGCGATATAATGTTAGATGAAAAAATGTTAGAGGAAAATTGACCCAAATAACAAAAATAAAATAACCACAAAAGATTAAGATCTTTAGACCATTGCTCAAATTTTCAATCTCTAGTTACATAGAGCATGGTATTCTTTGCACAAGCCACTACCATAGATAACATTGTTTACAAACAGTGGCCAGCAGACTAGGTGATAATTTATTGCTCTAGGAGATCGGACATTTCACGTGTTTTTAAGACATCGAAGAGTAAAGAAAAAATAAACAAAAAATACAAGCAAACGCGAAAGATAGATACCAGTGGCATGATAAAAAAAAGAAGTTCCAAATTGATTCGCCAATTGTACTCGAAGACGGGCCGAGCAGCGAGAGAAAATCTCTCATAAGCGATAGCGGACAGTCGCGCACAGACCGCGCGCGGTAACATCAAAATTACGTAACGTATCGTTGCAAAGTTATTTTAAAAATACACGACAAAAATACGCGGCGTTCACGATCGCAGGAAAAGGGAGGGGGCGGAGTAGTAGCTAGTGAAGCGATGACGAAAGGCGAATTCACGACTTTCTTTACATATACAAAAATAGTGCAATGAGGTAGGGCCTACGAGAATCGCGTGGGCGTTTTGGTGACTCAATAGGAGCGTGGACAACGTAACGAACGAAAAAAGGTAAAAAAAATGCAGAACTGGCGGTGACGACGGCAGTGGCAGCAACGACGAGAGGAATGGATAAAAAGCTAGTGATGATCGTATTGATAACGCGGCCGATAGCACTCGCCTACTAGTTTATAGATAGCCTAATCGCGTCGCGACGCACTTAATTTGGTATCTAGTATCTAGTGAGGTAAAAAAGGCAATATACACACGCGAAAAGGCTACTTTCTTGGGTAAAGTTAGCAGGATATATCGGATAGAAGAGAGGCCAAGCAGCACAAACACCGCGAAGTTGCGGCACGAAGCTTTTCTTCCTATACAACGATACCAATTATTTACTATGCGCACCATTTAATTATCACAAAACATTTCGCTTCTTCCGAGCCCCCAGAAGTAATTCGGTTGACCCCCTGGCAGACCCCATATGAAAAAAATATGGCAGTCTACGTCACTCGGTGGGTGGCTCGGAAGTCCGACGGCACACGACTCGCAGCGCTCTTTTCTCAACTGTAGGATACGCGCACGCACTACTTATCCAAGATGCTGGGCTCGCTGAGACTCCTTCGCGCGACTCTTATTACATTTAATGCACTCGTAATACTCAATAATTACTTCAATAATTCGTGCTTCCGAAACGCTGGCATCGCCGATATAATTGACCACGATCATAGATTTATTGGCCCATCCGGATGGCGAGGGGAGGGGCAACTGTCATTTAAAGGGAGGTGGCGAAACCTCATACTCACACGGATATGCTTCTTCTCTTTCAATCTGCCGTGAGCGCCATACTAGTTCTATCTCTTTCGCACTCGAGTGGAGTATGGAGGTTCCGCCTCCCCTTAATATTACATGGGTAATGAAGTCTGAAGTGAACACGCACTTTATGCTCTGCTATACTATTTCCGTTCTACGCGCATACTCGCTGATTCGCTAGAATTATTGTTGACATGCACCTCCATACTTCCCATGCAGTGTGCAGTAGACATTTTATTATTGAGCCAGCATCACGTACTGAAATGTTCCACGCAACGCGTCATGCCCGGGTGGCCCAGGGCGGTCTACGGGTATCCAGGTATTATCGAGAATTGATTATAGTTATGTCTTGCTGTCTATCTCACCTCCAAGTAATAATGATCCGCCATTTCCTGAAACACTAACGCCAACGATGTAGTAATAGACCCGGTGGTAGCACTCATCGGTATGGCTGACACCCCGCAGCGGGACATGTACGCAGCGTTGAAAACTGCCGCCTGAGCGCGCTTGTGTTCCATTAAGTTCAAACCGTGGCAATCTTTAAACGGCACTATGCACAAGAAAAAGGAAATATATCATTTATTATACTTATTCTAGATTTTTGAAAACTTGGTATAAATATAAAAAATTAAACATGTGTCTATTTCGAAGTTACCATATTTTGTAAAAAAAAAAAAATTAACAAGCAGAGGGACCTGTTTGCAACTCTGCACCTCCCTAAATGTATCATTGTTTGCTAGCAATTTATTTACACGAGCAGTCACGTAAACATATACTACTGCAGTGTTATGTTTCCCATAATATATATAATTGTTTAAAGATATTTTCGGAAGCATAAAGAAGATGCCCAATAAATGCTTCGTACCTCTCTGTACAACAGGGTACGCCAGCGGAATAAGCCGATTGCGGAAAAACGGAAAAAATTCCCTCCCTGTTGAAACCTTCACAGGTGAAAATAAAAAGGTTTTGCGTGTGATTGAAAGTTTATCATCAAAAAAAGTGAGTCGGGCTCCTTCAACACGTGTCAACAAAAGGCTTATTTATTTATTATAATATGTACCATACTCATAATACGACCACAACAAAAATAATACAATAATATCGATACGATAGTTAATATTGTAAAATATACAGTACAGTTCCTCTAATGGAACGCTCTCTAGTAGGACATTTCCCCTCGATTCTCTCCCTAAGAAAAGCGCAAACAGAGTGGTTGTTACCCCCACTCGCTTCTATTTACAAGTCGCGCTCACTCGTGTACCTTGCCGGACTCCGTCTAGCCTAACCGTTTCCCGCGCCTCAAACAGCAGCTCTCTAGTATAGTACAATCAATAGGGAGCCCGTTACTCTTGTTCATAATACACTAAATTACAAGAGTTATTTTTTTGGAACGAAGTTCCTTATTTTAAAATTAGGTTCTCCAATCAGCCCGAGATAATCGTCAACAATATGGAATTCGACGATGTCGAAGAAAATATTGTTGACCACGGCGACGAAAAATTAATCGAGGCTTTGAAATGTTTATATGGTACCGAAGAAGGGGACGAAGAGAAAGAGGAGGATATAGTTGAAACTTCACCGCCCACTAAACGCACGAGAGTCGAAGAAGATTCTTGATTTTTTTCTCTATTGTACGGTTTTTAAAATAAATTGTCCACGCCTTTTTGAATAAATTTCCCGTTTTCATATTCTTTTGTTCATTACGCCATCAGTAAGGTAAAGACACCAGTAGTTGACCGTTTAAGAGAGCTGCTAGACAGCTGTAGTGTGTGTGCACCTTAAATTATCTTAAAACAAGGAGATGAATGTTCAAAACAACCAAGTACTAATTCTAAGTTAAGGAATAAGTACTATTTTTCCAAAAAAATAAACCTGTAAGATAAATAAAATAACAATTAGTCCACTCGCTAATGAAGCCAGTAGTTGACCATCAACAAAAATGAAAAAATTAGTAGTTGACCTTGTGTTGTACCAGTAGTTGACCAGATGGAAGAAGGACAACAAAATAGGTAAATTTATTTTAAAGGTAAAAATAAACCAACCAATACAACCCAAATCACTAGCGCTTTAAGGACAAATTAAAAATTTCTAGCACTCACAGCGTTTAACCCACTCCGCCTAATAATTAAATGTAAAAAAATTATGTGTCAAAAGTTGACCATGGTTGTGTCAGTAATTGACCGTGCGATCAACTACTGAAACAAGACGCTCTATGAACAGAATAGTCAGAGACAAGCTCTTCCCTACACCAAGGAACCAGGAAAATGTGTATATAAAAGTAAATTATGAAAGAGTCCATTTATTTAGTAATTGACCACCACGGTCAAACTCTAGAGCAATCGTGAATTGTGGATTTAGTAGTTGACCACCTTCACAATATGGCCAGAGCAACGTTATGACATCAGAAACCCATGATTTATTGCAGATAAAACATTATAAGAATAAATCCAATCAACTACTTACCCAATATCCTTCGTTAAAGGCGTTTTCCTTTAATAACACCACACAGCTGTTCTTAGGCAAAATGCTACCAAATTCACGTCAGACCACCAGACCACTGACACTTCTGTAAACAAACGGTAGCCATTCTTACCCACAATGCACTGCACATTTAGTGCTTCTAACCATGGCCAAAGAGACCAGCACCAGTCAAAATATTCTTTGTTCTAGAAGCTATTGTCAGTTGGGACTTTGTTAATAGCTGTTAAATGTCAAAATGGTCAACTACTAGTGCACGGTCAACTACTGATGCCTTTACCTTATATAAGTGATAATTTGACAATAATCGTGGGGCAATTCGGGTTATGAAGTATTATTGAATTGTTAAAAATATTATACAAATATTTAAAAAATGTCAACAGGAAGTCGCTGTTTTTTGCAGGAAGAAGGTGAATTATTTATTGTTAATTATGTGAATATCATTAATATTTTTTTACATATGTATTGGATTTTCATCATTGTACTATGCATACCTCGTTTTTATTAACCTTGCACCCAGTAGCGCAAAATTGAACGCGTTGAAACTTTATGAATATTAATTTTAGATAAAAAAGTTTTAAATAAAAGTTGTGGGAAATTTATGGATTTAAAAGATAAGTTGTTAGCATTTTATTGTTTAAACAATTATTAGGAAAGATACAGGTCAAAAAGTGAATAAATAAATCTTAACGATCGTATAAGTCATAAACGGTAAGTGATACAAAAAAAATTATTTAAAAAAAAGGATAGGAAATTCAATTATCTACACGAAAGGTTATTACCATTTTTGGTCTAAAGTGCACGGTAACGGAGATATTGGCCGATATAATTTGTAAGGATTTTGTTCATTTACATTCAGTACGTGATACTGAACCTAATTTTTTTAAAAAACTCTTGTAATTTAGTGCGCCACAATATCACCTATTGATTGTACTATTAAGACACTACTCTTTTTAGTAGCACGGAAATCCGGTCACGACTGCGTTCAGTTAGAGGGAGTGTACTGTATAAACATACATTGTCAAAGTTAATGGGAATTTTACGATTCTCGTAAGCAGATATAACGATTAGACCAACTTAGTTTATTACACGCACAATAAAAAATATCCAACTGTTCTTAATACTCATGATAATATAAAATTATGTATTATTAAGATTCATCCGGCTAAACAGTATCTGCGAGTTACATCAACTTGAATTGCCACTCATGTAGAATTGATTGATAGATAATACAGTCCGAAGCTTCTCTGAATCAATGCATACCTTAAAATTTGAGTAACTATTAGGTGCACAACTAAGTTCCCGCTGTTTTTTTTTTTATGAAAATGCCACTTTATTGTGAAAAAATGTTTACAAATGAATCATTCAAAATATTGGCCATCGCTAGCGACAACTTTTTCCCATCTTTCTGGCAGAGCTCGAATACCGTCACGGTAGAAGTGTTCGTCTTTTGAGGCTATCCACGAATCAAGCCATTTTGAGATGTCTTCATATGAGCTGAACTGCTGATTAGCCAGACCATGTGCCATCGAACGGAACAAGTAATAATCGGTCGGCGCAATATCTGGGGAATATGGCGGGTGGAGTAGGACTTCCCATTTGAGCGTTTCTAAATAGGTTTTAACGGGTTTGGCAACGTGAGGCCGAGCGTTGTCATGCTGTAGAATCACTTTATCGTGCCTCTGCTCGTATTGTGGCCGCTTTTCGTGCAGTGCTCGGCTCAATCGTATCAATTGAGTTCGATACGGTTCCCCAGTGATGGTTTCGTTCGGTTTCAACAGCTCATAATAAATAACACCGCCCTGGTCCCACCAAATACACAGCAAAATCTTCGCAGCGTGAATATTCGGCCGTGCCGACGACGTAGAAGCATGACCGGGCAGTCCCCATGATTTTGTTCTCTTTAGGTTGCTGTAATGAATCCATTTTTCATCACCCGTAACGATGCGATGAAGAAAACCCTTCTTTTTTTGCCGCTGGAGCAGTTGTTCACAGGCGAAAGAACGACGCTCAACGTCTCTTGGCTTCAAATCATAAGGAACCCAAGTTCCTTGTTTTTGAATCATTCCCAACGCATGCAATAGCTTGGAAATGGCTTGGCGGGTACTCCTAATGCTGAAGCAAGCTCTTTTTGTGTTTGGCACGGATCCTCATCGAGCAATGCCTCCAATTCAGCGTCTTCGAAGGTTTTTGGCCTTCCTTCACGCGAACGGTCGTCAACATCAAAATCACCGTCTTTGAAGCGACGGAACCAATCACGGCATGTTGTTTCACTTAGAGCAGCATCTCCGTAAAGTTTTTGGAGTTCTCGATGCGCTTCAGCCGCCGTTTTCTTCAAATGAAAGAAGAAAAGCAACACTTCCCGCAAATGAAGATTATTTGGCACAAAATCAGACATTTTCACACAACCAAAAGTATATGACGCAAAAACAAAATCACTAATGTGTCAAAGCGGTTTGTTTACCATATGTCTAAGCTTGATTCATGACGTTTTGGTTATGTCCCAATCGACCAGCACTTACTACTGGAGCCATCTCTTGAGAAACAGCGGGAACTTAGTTGCGCACCTAATACAATTCTTGTTTCCAGCCGTAGTTGATTCCCATAGTTTTAATATTATTTTCGCTTTTTCAAGGTAAGATATTAATTTTTTTAAATAGTTGTAAATCATCTGATTTATTAAATTTCACTAAAAAATTGTGCTTGTCCTCTAAAGTAGGCGTTCAAATCTGGTCTTGATGCGACGGCAGCGCCGCACTGGTGTGAAGGAGTCGAATCAACTACCTGCCGCTGAAACGGGCTTCACTTTTTCGTAGCCGTGGTACAGAAGTGCTCCCACCGGGTCTATAACTACATCGTTTTACCAGATTACCACACAGCAGTCTCGCTTATAACGTTGAGCCGTAGTTATCTCGCAATATTTATATCGATAATTGACTTTTTCATATGCGTAAATATGTCATAATTCGAATGATAATGATCTTTATATGAATAGTAGCCAGAATGTTTCGTAATTGGTACAAGCAATATATACTAGGGGTGCGGTCCGAATCGCGCTCATAGCGTACATAGCGTACTAACGCGCGGTCAAATTCGTGCTTTCAGCGCTCATCGTGGGCGCCGCGAACGTCATGACGTCACAAATGACGTTATTATCGAGGGTATACGACGTACACAATGCTCACAGCTCGGTTCGTCAGCACCGTGTTCGTAGCACCTAACCTTCACTGTTTTCGGGGCATTTATTCCCACCCAAGGATTAGTCCTCTTTGTTCCCACCATTCGAAATTATGATTTCGTCAACCCAACTTGTCCAATTATAATAATAGAAAATAGTTTTTGATAAAAGATCTCTACGTTGTGTTAGTCATATATTGAATATTTTAAGGATGCTCTCGGAGTCAAGAAAACTGCTCCTTAACAATGTTTATTATGTTTAGAAAAATATAAGAAATTCGTTTCCCAAGTTTATTATCGTTTTGTTCCTTCTTCCTTCTGTTTCATCAGTTCGTTGTGACTCTCTGTTTCAAAGTAAATCACGTTAATTAAAATTGATAAATAAATTGACCAGATTCCACGCAAACTTTATTTATGGTTGTGTCTCAAGAATGAAGAAATAAAAATAAAATGCACATCTTACACTATAAAACATATACATATTATAAAATTGATGGTTTTATACAGAATAGTAAAATTGACAAAATCAATGGCTTTGTACATTTCTAAACGGTCCTCATTAGCAATTCGTTAATTATTCTCACAGGTTTAGCATCACTTTCAACTTTTTAATTATACGTTAGTCGCTGTCTGGCGGTTATTCTTAACGTTTCTTCACATTGGAAAATATTGCTTCTCGGAATACAAATATTGTGAAGAACACACGCAGCTAATAAATACTGGGGAATTTTCTCAAGTTTAACCGTCGGTAAGCAATCGAGAATTCTACGTCAACGACTTTTCGATAGCCCAAAAGCTCGCTCAATCGACATTCTTGCCGATGAGAGATAGTAATTGAAATTTTTTGGGTCTCTGTCAAATGTCCGTTGTCTCTGAACGGAACCATGAACGTTGGGATGAATTCCGTATGCTGCATCACCAATTATGTGACAACCATTCCGAAAATAAACTTTGTCGATGTATTCTTGGACGCGAGACAACCGAAAGACTCTGGCATCGTGGACACATCTAGCATAACCAGCCAATACGCTTGTGAACGATAAAACACGTGTGCAGACTGCCTGAAATATTACCAGGTCTATAAATATGAAACCGGAATTTTTGTATAGAAAATACACGTTTATTGTATGAAAATGATAAAAAATATTTTATTCGAAGTATTGCTCATCGCTAGCTATACATTTTTCCCACCTGTCTGACAATTTGTGGATGCCACGCCAAAAAAACTGTTGCTCTTTTGAGGCAAACCAGTCATCGAGCCATTTTCGTACATTTTCGTAAGAAGTAAAGCGCTGCTCAGCAAGTGCGTGTCCCATCGATGCAAATAAGTAGTAATCAGACGGAGCCAAATCTGGTGAGTAAGCCGCATGTGAAAGTATTTCCCAACTAAACGCCTCAATCGTTTCCTTGACCAGTTTTGCTGTGGGTGATGGTGCATTATCATGAAGCAAAATCACTTTGTGTTGCCTTTTTTGATATTCTGGTCGTTTTTCACGCAAAGCTTGATTCAAATCGATCATTTGTTGTCGGTAGCGTTCAGTATTAAAGGTTTCGCCAGGTTTTAGCAGCTCATAATAGATCACACCCTTCTGATCCCACCAAACACAGAGCATTGTCTTCCGTCCATAGCGATTTGGCCTTGCAGTCGATGTCGATGGTTCGCCTGGAGTTACCCATGATCTTTTACGCTTAGGATTCCCAAAATATATCCACTTTTCATCGCCAGTCACAATCTTTTGTACCTGGCGAGCAGCATTTCGCAAGTGGTTTTTCGGTTTTCCTGCTGTCTTTCATTCAGTTCATGTGGAACCCATTTTCCCATCTTCTGGATCTTTCCCATGGCTTTCAAACGTATGGAGACGGCTTTTTGTGTCACATTTAATTGATCCGCGAGTTGTTGTTGCGTTTGAGCGTCATCCTCATCCAACAATGCTTGCAATTCAATGTCTTCAAACTTTTTCGGTGGTCTTCCACGTTCTTCGTTTCTCACGTCAAAATCGCCACTTTAGAATTTATTAAACCACTCAAAGCACTGTGATTAACCAAGAGCATGCTCACCGTAAACTTCGACAAGCATTCGATGCGATTCTGCAGCAATTTTCTTCAATTGATAACATAAAATCAATGCTGTCCGCAAATCGTAGTTTCCAGGCACAAAATTCGACATGTTCAACGCTATTACAAACTATCAGACAGCTAGGGCCATCTATGGGCAGATTCCGGTTTCATATTTATAGACCTGGTAATTACAATATTTCAAATAAGCTTTTACAAAACTAAACCGTTAAAGTAACAACTGAACAAATATTAACTGTACTTGGATTGAGTGATATGATTTCCTATTTAAGTAAGAATTTCCATCCTCATGAGGCGCCCTTATTCTGATATGCGTCCCATCAATTGCTTCAATAACACTAGGAAATCCACTATTTGCCTCGAACTCGGATATAACCTGAGTAGCTCGGTCCCCTGTTGGCCTTGGATGAATTGAGGATCCAAAGAATGAAGAGCATATGTCACTCTCTGCACACTTCTGATGGCAGTGGCTTTTCCAACGTAGAACCGGTCACAAATGGATCTATTAATATGTTAATAATATTTCAAAAATCAGTAATAGTTTTGTTTCCGAGTAAAAACATTGATACAATCGGTAAAGTAAAACCTGTACGAGTCCGGCGTTGCCATCACCCACAATGTTAAGAGAAGTTGCGTTTTAGACACAGAATTACTGCTCGATATCGCTGATCCTATAAGGACAAGTGTAAACTCGGCAGTGTCAGAGAGCATTCTGAAAGAATTCAAATATTTAAAATACCGATGGAATATTCTTCAGATTATACATTAACATTAACTAACAAAATCCTCAGTCTCTGCACAGCTGACAAACTCATTGACCATCCAGATGTGCATGAGTTATATAGAAATCCACTGGTGCATCAGCTTTACAAAAGTGTCAGTTTGCAATGAATGATAGTTGAAGAAGTCATTGGTTAGTAATATTACTTTGAGATTGCATCGACTGACAAGATCAGAAGCGGCAACTCATTTAAATCTTCCTAATTTGTACATTTATCAGTGATTATCACAAGTTGAACTAATTTGATGTACTCACCTGAAATGCGATTTAAATTCTCGATCAGAAAATCTGGGAATCGTTCTGTCAACGTAATTTTCAATGCGAAGTCTGTGCTCCAATCATTCTCGTTTCTTTCTTAACACAAGAATTGCGTAAAGGAGTTCGTCATCTTCGGAGCTACTTGATGTTGTTGACGAAACAAATATACTAGAACAACATTATATTTTGTGTATCACTGTCGTCACTTTCGTCAATTGTAGAAAATGCTTGAAGTGCAACTACCTTCTCGAGTTGATAGGCCATGATGATTTTTAAGGTTATGTCGAACGAGTAAGCACGCTCGCAAGTGGACCGTATTACTAGAACTGCAAACAGACGTTAGCACGCTCATTGAATCAGACCGCACCTTAGCAGCTTGTGCATCGTAAGCGCTGTGAACGCGATTCAGACCGCACCCTAGCACAACTACAGGGTGCTCTCACGAGTAAGGGTGCCTCCTCATGCCGCGTAACTTGCGTACGCCGGCGTACGCGTAACTTGGGATGTTGGTTATATGGCGAAAAATCACTAGCAGATTACGCTATTATATAATATAATATAATATAATATAATATTATTATTACTATTCTGTGAGTGAGTGAGTGTGGTGACTGTTGTGAGTTTGTCTCTGATTTTAACATAACCTTTAGAAGAAGAACTCGAAAAGAACAAAAGACCTCAATGGTACCACTTTTAGAGAGAATAAAAATTACTCGAATTATTAGTACCCTTGGCGGCACGGCACGCTTAAGAGTCATCGAGCACACGTGACCAACTCAGAATCGAGGGTAGCGCCGCTCGCGGAAAAAATACACATTGTAGCTAGAGCCGCTTGTGGCAAGTGTGTCAACCAAGGCATCCAGCGAAAAGTAACAGTTATCGGTATTGCAGGATGTAAGGATTTCAGTGGCGGGCCATGGAACATGTGGGCCCTGGTCGCCCTGATTGATCCCCCAACCAGATCTGCCAGAAAGCGGCCGCAGCAGCACGACGCACACAAGCGCACGCCCGTGTACGTGTGACCGCCCGAGCTCGTGGAGCATCGGACAATAGAAGGAGACAGATATATGACTGTCTGTCTCTTTCGCTCTCGCTCGGCTCGGACTGCTCGCGCTGCTACTGCTGCTAGTGCTCGGGCTGTCAATTTTACAAGTTGCGAATATTTATTGTCTCAGGATCTGCGTATCAAATGAAACATTTAAATTATGTTTTGTTCCACAGATGTGTAAAGTTTTATCAATAAAAACAGAATTTTCTTCTTTCAGGTTCACGAACAACATGTTTATTTTTAACCACATAAAATCCTGTTTTATTACTATTTCGCTGAAACAAATTGCAAAATAGTAAAACAATGATCTGAAATACATTGAAAATAAAAGATTAATTTATCCTTTAGGAGCTTCCCTGACAAAAAGAAAAGTAATTACGATAAACAAAAGTGTACGAAGTATATTTTTTCAAAAAATAGTTTTAGAGTCAAATTTCATAAGCCAAAAATCATAAGCTGTTAGGCGTTCTAAAGATAAAACTCAAGCAGGAATATTTCTATTTCAAAAACAAAGTATAATAGAAAAATGTTGCTATCATATCAGTCAAATTTTCCTTCAGGCACCCAGCCACTTTGTAAGCCATTTTTAGAAAAAATACACAGAACAAACATTAAACGTATACCCAAGGAATACCTAAGAAACACTTAACTGTCAAAATTATATTATTTGAAGTCAAAATGATGTCATTTAGACTGCGATGTATTCCTTGGGTACATGCACCGTTGACATAAAGTGTATGGAAATCTATTTAAGCAATTAATTCTCCTTGCAGAAGTTGAGTTTTCGTGATTAAGCTGTGCATACTAAAAGTAAGAAAATTCCATAAACATTAAGTTCTACAAGGAATATCGCTACTTGGAAGGAATATATATTAAAAGAGCTTATAGAATATACAATATGTACTCTAATTTGGAAAATGCAAATGTTTCTCGGTGTACATTGCATTACAGTCTGTGGCATAAAAGCATGGGCAATATTGATGAGAAATGACAAACAGATTATTATAACATATTTGCACGCCAGTATCTCAATTTAAATATAAATGTACAGAATAACTATTCCGGCTAGTACTTTTTAATGACATTTAGAGATTAGTATTTTTCAGGACTTTTTTTATCCACACACAATAATACTGCTGAAATATATACTTAAAGAATTGTTTTACTTCTAAACCATTTTTTCATGGTTCACACAAGCATTATAAATTATATAATACGTCTTATAAATATTAAAAATATTTCAAGAAAAATTCAAAAAACTGTTCCTAACAAGAAATATCATATTTTAAAATGCAATAATGTGATGAAAAAACTACATGGAACAATTTGTTATATAGCACTTTTTAATTGAACATTTCTCAAGCGTTTTTTTTAAATAGCTTATTTTGAAATAAATATTTTCCCTCATAAAAGTGAACATTATATGAAATAAAATCAGCAATATTCTTAAAAAAATGATAATTTATAAATGTGATGTTTAATAAATCTTTTTCAACAACTGCTTTGTAGTAAGAGGAAATTGGAAGAATTCTCTATGTTTATAAACCATTATTGAGATATTTTTAGCGAATAAAATGTATATCGCCATCGTTATTGTTATCCTTTTAAAACGTCAATACGGATACTACGAATACAACGAAATACAAATGAACGATAATTGTTGCATTGCCTAGGATATTAAATATTCTATCGATTATTGGACCGCATCACGGAATAAACTCTATTACTTCGACAAACTTCGCTTCAATGGAGAGATGCATGCGACATAATGCACATAAAAAGTATTATGTTTGTTGTTGATGCTGATATGTTGCCAGGGCGCGTTTGTAACGTTCATGTAGTGGTGAGTAAGCATTTTATCAAGACGATACATCGAATATATAATATTATCTGCATGAACAATAGAAGTTGAAGAGTTAATTAAAAGAAGAGGATCTGTTCGCACTGTCGCTTAGCACAACTTACAAGAATCAACGTAGAAATGTGTCATTCATTACTTTTGTACAGATAATTCTTATTATCACCCAATCCGCAATTTGTGCATTGGTGTTTCTTCAAGAAACAAGAGGGAGTAACAATGGAAATTATTTCAATTGAAGCGCCCAAGAAGACTAACAATTGTAATCATCGCTCCGTGTGGATTTTTCATAAGAAGACGGATAACTACGCAAAAATAAAGACTGCAACAACCTGCACGCAGATTATATGAAATGTAGTTTGCACATACAGTTCATAATGTAAGACAGCGAGGCCAACATCAAGATACATTACAGATACATACATATTGTACGTGAGGATATACACTATTTTTGGTGCGATTTAATTTATTGTAGCACTTTTGTCAAGCAAAACAGCTGCATAATCTCATTGGATGTATGTGACAAGAAAAGAAATAGCATAAGAAAGAACCATGAAGAATTATGCATGTATATCCTACGATAAACTTGCACAAAAATCGCATGCAATGTTATACAAACATCCAAGGAAACAACTTCGAGAAAACATGGAACAACCTTAGGACTACGTGATTGCTATGAAAAGAAGCACGACGTTTCATTCAAGAAATAAGGGACACCCTATTATTGTCATCCATAAACACTCGAATATAACTAAATCGAGCAACGTGAAGTGTATAGATTTCGTAACGTTTAGTGACATACATTTATGCTAAAAAGATATTGGCTAAAAAGATATTCAATTTTTTCATAAATCAAATGTTTACATATAAAACGAAATATTTGAAATCGCAATCTTCAACTTTTTTCTTAGTTACAATGCATATCATGCGAAAATGTTTTCAATATGAATGTGCAATAAACGCTACTTTTTGTAGGAGAAGAATCTCCTATTTCATAATGTGCAGTCTTATGAGGAAAAAGCGTAATTATAAAAACACTAAACAATACAAACTTAGTTTTTAAAAATGCTATTTGAGAATTGTTCATTTTTTTCATATATGAAAACGTACACAAATATGATATTTCTTGCTGGATACAGCATTTGATTACATGTATCAAAAAATATTTAAAGCAAAAAAGAATAATTGGCGAAGCACACACATACACCTAAAAACTAGGTATGACGTCCGAGTTGGACCAGTGTGTACATGATTTTTGCAACCGACGTTTCGTGAAGATTTCTTTTTACTTTACTTTTTCAGGTTGATCCTAATTCAGATAAAGTGAATTGACATATTCACAAAACGCATCGGATTATAAATCAATAACATGACTTCAACCCACATGTCTAACCTAGTGATGCAATTTATTTACCGCAAAGAAACCACAAATTCACCGCGAAAGTGTTTGATACAAACATAACAAATTTTCTGGAAACCAAAAATAAAAAACTATTTATTTTGCATAGTGATACGTGTTAAATAAATTGTATTTCATCTCCGTTGTCTTCAGTCAATTTTATTAATGTAATGTGTTTCGCTAATCTGGTGCTTAATGTCCTGTTATTACTTAAAGTATCATGTTAGATATAGTACGTGAAGTATGAACGCTTTATTCAATGTTAGTAATGAGAACTCTATCGTGCTCTTGCATAACTTTCGCGTTTCTATGAACTAACGTAAGAAAATATTAAATAATTGTTTGTTTCATTTATTGATACTTGAATATATTCCAGTTCAATGTATATATATACATTACAATTTCCAGCGAACATCAAATAAGAGTAATAGCATCAATGTCATACTTTCCTATTCGATAATGTGATGTTACATATACGTTATAATCACAACGTTATACGTGATACTTATATACGTTATATTTACACTGTTGAGTAGGAAATTAAAAGATTGGTGTTCTATTATTAAAAGAAGAAACCACCACCTTCTCGCGGTTTCCGTCGAGCAACAACATGTACGTCGTACATTTATGCGATATTATAATAACAAACACATGTATATAATTAAAAAGAACATAACGTTGCTTTCATTTAATTCGTGTTAATAAATTATTTAGTATATTGCCAAACATATATATATATATATACTAAAGAAGAAAATAACGTACACGTTGGCCAAGAGTGGATTGCGTTCTTTTGGTAATTCTTCCAACAATCGTTAACGCGGTTGGTTGGATTAACTGTTATATTTTTAGTTTTCAGAAGCTTTGAATCAAATTTGTGTATCTTAATTTGCTAATGCAGCTTAACAACGATAATCAGTGAAGCGTGCGCGTTATATCTCTCATCCGCGGCCGATGACAGTTCGAGTTCTCGTTGTGTCAAATTTTTTAAGCAACCATTACATTTTATAGCCCATTCTTTGCAGCAATAGTACTGATACGGTTTTTATGAGGTATAACATGGCCCGTATCACATACGTAATAAAACAAGAAATAGCAAAATTATGTAAAATATAAAACAACAATAATTAATTAATCGTAAAATGCAATAATTACTGAAAAAAAATGTGTCACTGCGTGGATTCGAATTATCATCGACCGCAAATTAACATACGTTACGCGCTCGTCTCAGTCAGAGTTAAATGTATCGCGCGACAGCCCGAGCACTAGCAGCAGTAGCAGCGCGAGCAGCCCGAAAGAGACAGACAGTCATATATCTGTCTCCTTCTATTGTCTGATGCTCCACGAGCTCGGGCGGTCGCACGTACACGGGTGTGCGCTTGTGTGCGTCGTGCTGCTGCGGCCGCTTTCTGGCAGCTCTGCCTCCAACTCCCAAGTATCGTTGGTTCTGCGCCGAGTCGTATCCCACCGATCCTTGTGGCCGGGTACAGTAAATAAACTTTCAATCGAGAAACCAACATAGATTCTACAGCAACATTGAGTCAGAATAAAAAAATGTCTTGTCTCGGGGCCCGCTTTACGCTTATGCCTTCACGCCCGCTTATCCGCTTATACCGACAACGGTGAATCGCGAATCTACCGTCAGGAGCTGGAACTAACAATTAGATAGCATAGACTGCAATATGGCCGCGAACACGACTTTGACATATCCGTTCGTACTTTTCGGATTATCGCTTGGATTTGCAATGAAACAAGTTAGAATTTTTTTGTTTAAGTGCAGTGCAATGGTAAGATTTGCGGTCTGGTCCAGTGAAGTGTAGCAGATATGCGTGAAAATTGTAGTTAAATGAATTAATGAGTTCGCGAGAAAAGCGTCATGGCTAACGACAGCTGCCACGAATTTTCGATAATTTATTGTGTCTATGCGAAAAAATTGCATGGAGAGACGGACCAGACCGCAAATCATAATAAATGAAAGAATTCATTTTTAATGTTTTTTTATATAATACTATTGTATTTTCGACGAAATCCGAAAACTACGAAATCGTAGTTTGCTATTTGGCCACTTGGCGCTTCGTATGCCCTCGCTCGATGACTCTTAAACTCAACAATTCGCTGTGTTCAAGCGTACGGCACAGTGTCGTAGTTGGAACATTCAATGTTGGGCACAGTGTGATACTGTGCCCGGCGGTGCTCTAATTGAAAAACACCCAATAAAATATACACAGCAATTAAGAGAAAATCAGGGGCAATTGTTTGCTATATTAATTATTTTTTAATTCCTAAGTTACAGGCTAACTTTACATATGTTAATCGTATGTGTTGAGAAATCAACTGACGCGCGGCCATCAGCCATCAGCGACCGGCAAGGACATCTCAAACAGTATGATAATTTAAAAAATAACTTAGGGTGCCTCCCCATGTCGCGTAACTTGCGTACGCTGGCGTAAGCGTAACTTGCGGGTGTTGGTTACATGACGAAAAATCACTAGCAGATTACGCTATTATATAATATTATATTATATAAGCACAAAAATAAGTTTCGGTCATTTCAAATAAAAATAAAAGTCGTGTTGATAAAATGTTGGAGACTGAAAAAATTCAACGCAATTTACTTCGAAAAATATTAAGCGATACTGTAACGGTATTTTACAGCAGTCATTTATTTTTTATCTTCTGGGGAGGGGGGGTAAGAATTCGGGCTTAAACACAATAATAATTAATTCAGACTTCTAAGGTAGGTAACAGTCGGGTTTATTTAACAAGGTTTGCCAGTATAATTATTTTCCGATACGCTGATGTATGCAGTGGTTCCACAATCTTCTTTATCTCTCGTGGTAGTGGACCTTCCACTCTACCGCTCTCTCGACTGGTGGCGAACTCGAGGACCAAGCGGAAATCGGGTGCCTCCGTCTTATTTGTTATCTTGCGAACGCGCCTTCTGCTACGCTTGGAGACTTGTTGCTGGCTCGCATGTCAGCTATAGTGCACGCTGGATCAGCGCTCGCGTCACCTCGTTTTTGGAAAAATTGTAAAAATTGGTGTTTCCGCGTGGTTTTTTTTACGTGTTCTTTTTCCAAGGTGTCAGTGACGTCCTCGGTTACCGTCTGTGCGTGTTTTCGTGGCGGTGAGACTTTTGAGTGATAAATTACGTCTTTTTGATGTGGTAAGGTAGACCCTGAATGGTGATTTTTAATCTGTCTCTTTTAATTATTTGTGTATTAATCAGGTGGAAATCCATTGATACATCGGGTGGTTCGATACCCTTCGCCTCTGATTTCCTTCCCTCGGATCAAAATTGACCGTGTGCCCCAGATTTTCTTCAACCACCTATTTATCTGGAACCGTCACTTCAGAGTTTGCTTTCCATATATCGCTCTCTAGTGCGATACTAATAATTATTTGCTTTCTTGAGGTATAAGGTATCCTAATTATTTCTATAATTATTCTTAAATGATACAGATCTCCTTTTCTTTCTTTTCTGCCAGACGCTCCTGTGTCTTTTGACAAACTTTGGATACGCACCTCCTCTGATCTAGTGGGTGGTCTTACGCATCGACCACTACACCGAGTCTGATTAATTCTTAATTCTCTATGTTTGAGAATGCTCGAGCATTCTGCTACGGGTAGCTAGACTGCGCACTGCAGGCTAGCATGGGCAACTGCTTGCTGCTGTCACTCGGCGGCAGCACCACGCAGAAGCTGTAAATCTCGCACTAGGTCTGCGTGCCGAGCAACAAGTCGCTGCGCGCAAGCGCTCTACGACTGATTGGTTTGACAACGGCTGCTTCGTAAAACGCAGCCATCTTGCGTTTTGCTCTCGTAGGGTTCTCTTCGCCTCCGTGGTCGTACGTGTTCATAAAAGTTCTGTGCATCCAAATTCGTCTCAAAGTGCAGCTCTGCCGACCAACAGTCTCAACAAACTCTTCGATCATATCAGCATTGGTATAAAGACGTCGGCTCACCAGTATATCACCATTTGGCTCATCTTCTTGTCGTGCATCTTGTCGTGCACCCAGCGTCAGCTTCACAGCGAGACCCGGTCGTGACAGATCTCAGCGACTACACACGATTAATATAATCGTGTGTGGTAAAAGCTCACCGCATTTTATTCTCAATTTATTAACTCTTTTTTATGCTTATTTTAATCTATTATTTTCCATATTCTACTTGTTTCATGTGTATTCTCATCCACAGCATTTGACATGTGGAGCAATAAATGCTATTGCAATTAACATCAGTGTACTGCTTAGAAATTCACCTTGCAAACATTTACAGTCCACTTCTTTCCATCCACTGAATTCTCGAACATTTGGTCCTTCGAGCCGGATATCAGTACCACCAGCATCGTGCTCTTAAGTCAAGTGCGTGGACGCATACTTAGCCAGCGCACCCATCAGTAACACGTTCCACCAGCTCACCTCGTCGAAGGACGATCCGACAGCTCAACGAGCTGTAATAAATTTTTTTAAATGTATTAAATTGTTTTATTGTTTTGGTTGTAATAAATTTTTCAAGGCTCTTCTTTTTTATTTTATAATAATACTAATTGCGATCTATTTATTTGTTGGCCCCACGTATGGCACCAATGGCATGAATTTATTAAATAATTATAATAATTTGTTTTGGTCATCAGAATATTCGTTTATTTTCTTTATAAGAAAATGAACGATAATTATAATTGATAATGGCAAGGTTTAAACATAATCCAATTCACATAATACTGGCGAACATACGAGAATTGACAAGCGTATCTCCTTGACTACAATAATAAAGAACGTTCGATTATAACCAGTTTCATACAATATTCGCGAATTCTTTATCAAGAAACATCACATAGATATGTAATAAATGGTACATTGGAAGATGTGACAATATGATTTCGCGTAGAATCGATATTATTACAAATTCGACAAAATTTAAGAGCTTTGGATATCATAGATGATCAAACATAATAATAGTTTGGACTCCTTAATTGTAATAAATGATTGAAATTGTCATACCTTCAGGGATACAAGTAACAGTAATAATTTTCTTTCTAGTATTATGATCTCGACATCAGCATTGTACTGCTGAATGTACGACAATAGACGGATTACAAGCCTCTCCGGGCATAATAGTAGAATTCGTCCTCTCGATACATAGTGTCCAAATCAATACATATGAAATCTTGAACGTTGGCATTCCATCATGGGAATGTACAAAAGAAAAAGAAACAGACGGATTATAGTCCCAAATTATACTACAGTCGTTTAGCTCGAACATACACCGACATACTCGAATCACAAGTTGATATTTCTAAGAATATTTCTAGCACGCACAACAATTATCATGAAATGTCCGGCGGATGACCCTGGACCTCATATAACCAATTTACCAAACGTTAATGCCATAAGGCTAACAAATCCTCCGAGATATTATTTTAAATTGACAGAGATATATAACATTATAATTATGTATAGATATAGATATGGGCAGATTATGTATTCATATATATACCCAGATTGGATCAAGCGTATTAGAACGAGAGTGAATTTTAGCGAATTACGTTTGACACTTTATGATTTATCAATAACATGTAGACTTAGCTTCGGAAGCTTGGCGGCTCGTCGACGGCTCTTCGATGTGTAGGATGCGAGGGGGTAGTATGCGTGCGCTAGGCTCGCATAGACGGTAGATACGCTGTAACCAATAACGGCGCGATGGCCCTCCTTTCCTTTGGAAACGGATGGTCTTCCTTCGGGATGCTGAGCAGATCCAATGAGTGATCCAATAAACACTGCGATGTCAACCTCCCTTACATTCATTAAGAATTAATGAGGCAACCAGACCTGACGATTCTTTAATTCTAAAGAAATCGTGGAAAAATATTGCCACAGCCCGGGTTCGAACCGGGAACTCCAGAATGAGAATGAGTGAGGCAATTAGAGCTGACAAATAATTAAAGATTCGATTGTTAGAGATCTTTCTGAGATCGATAACACAGGGATCCAGGCGGCGCTGACTCTAACCGGGTTGCGAATTGCAAAAAAAATATTCCATCATAGAAATTTGGTCAATAACGTTGTCGCTTAAGATTTATCACTCTAAAGAAACATATGACCGCATATTGATTAATTAATTAATCTGAATAAAGTTTAACACTTGACATTAAAAATAGAGATCGTGAATTGATGTTGCTAGAGCCGCGGTGGCGTAATTGGTAACGTACCAGGCTAGAGTTCTAGAGTTCCCGGTTCGAACCCGGGCTGTGGCAATATTTTTTCACGATTTCTTTAGAATTTAAAAATCGTCAGGTCTGGTTGCCTCATTAATTCTTAATGAATGAGGAGGCAATTAGAGCTGACAAATTATTAAAGATTCGATTGTTAGAGATCTTTCTGAGATCGATAATACAGGGATCCAGGCGGCGCTGACTCTAACCGGGTTGCGAACTGCCAAAAAAATATTCCATCATAGAAATTTGGTCAATAACATTGTCGCTTAAGATTTATCACTCTAAAGAAACATATGACCGCATATTGATTAATTAATTAATCTGAATAAAGTTTAACACTTGACATTAAAAATAGAGATCGTAAATTGATGTTGCTAGAGCCGCGGTGGCGTAATTGATAACGTACCAGGCTAGAATTCTGGAGTTCGCGGTTCGAACCCGGGCTGTGGCAATATTTTTTCACGATTTCTTTAGAATTAAAAAATCGTCAGGTCTGGTTGCCTTATTAATTTTTAATGAATAAGTGAGCTAATTAGAGCTGACAAATAATTAAAGATTCGATTGTTAGAGATCTTTCTGAGATTGATAACACAGGGATCCAGGCGGCGCTGACTCTAACCGGGTTGCGAACTGCCAAAAAAATATTCCATCATAGAAATTTGGTCAATAACATTGTCGCTTAAGATTTATCACTCTAAAGAAACATATGACCGCATATTGATTAATTAATTAATCTGAATAAAGTTTAACACTTGACATTAAAAATAGAGATCGTGAATTGATGTTGCTAGAGTCGCGGTGGCGTAATTGATAACGTACCAGGCTAGAATTCTGGAGTTCCCGGTTCGAACCCGGGCTGTGGCAATATTTTTTCACGATTTCTTTAGAATTTTTAAATCGTCAGGTCTGGTTGCCTCATTAATTCTTAATGAATGAGTGAGCTAATTAGAGCTGACAAATAATTAAAGATTCGATTGTTAGAGATCTTTCTGAGATCGATAACACAGGGATCCAGGCGGCGCTGACTCTAACCGGGTTGCGAACTGTCAAAAAAATATTCCATCATAGAAATTTGGTCAATAACATTGTCGCTTAAGATTTATCACTCTTAAAGCGTATCGCTTATTGCCAAAAGTGTTAAGTTTGCTCAAATCTAATTAGTACCTCTCTCGTAGTATCATGGCAGATAAATCGAAGCCAACTCAAGGCAGTGATGAAATCGAGCAGGCTTCCGCAAAGAAGTTGCTGGTGCCACCACCTACTATTGACCAAACGTCCTACGCAATCAAGTCCTCGTTCAAGCTCACCTGCTCGACTGCCGAGCAAGCTCGTCGCCAAGGCGCAATGTCAGCGTAGCTGTATTGAAGCCATCAGAAAATTGTCAAAGATTCGTGCCTGACTCAAATCTTTCTGGAGAGTTTTGCGCAAATGAAATACGTAAGCACTCGCAGCCAGGCCGTCACAGCTCCGCACCACCAGCTCTGTGCATCTGTCAGCTCGATGCAGTCCAACATGTTCTTCACAAGGCACCATACTGCTTTGTGGAGTATTTATTTATTTAATTCATTTCAATTCAATTAATTCAATTCGATTCAATTCAATTCAATTGATTAAAGTACTTGGAAATAAATCAGGTCCAAATATCAGCATTTCTGTTCGGAAGATCTCTTAATAGGGTTTTTATGCAGTAGTCAACCTTTTTCTTTCTCGGTAAAGTTTAATAACTGAAGACCAGCAAATCCAGGTTTTCCTAGTGGTTGTTAAACGGTGAACTCTGCTACCGTTGTTTGAGAAATTAAATGCAAACGATTCATTTTAAATATCTATTTTTATTTAATCTAGTTCCGAGATTGAGAACTCAATTGAAAGAAACTTATTTAAGTCAACATACATGAATGAGTGTTGCTCACCAATCATTTTGTATTCACAATGGACATGTGTACTTCGCCAACCTTTTGTAACAAGAGGAAGCATAGCTCATCTGGAGCACAATGCTCGCACTTGGTAAATTCAACCAAGGATTTTGGATAGCGCTTCAACATCTAGAAATTGCATTAGAAATTGCAACTACTTTCAGCAGTCGAAACATCAGCTTCTGTCTCAGCAGCTTAAACGCTTAGAGTTAATCAAGTGAATGGTCATCTGGTTAAAGTATCGCTGCAATTGTTGGTACAAATGTCGATTCATTAAACAAACTCAAGGCGATTAACATCGGGTACGTCTGCTCGACCGGCAGTTCATTGAGAGCGAGGTGCAGTCGTCCAGAATTCAGAACTGCTCAACAAAGTCAGCTCATTACCCCTCGCAACTGCTTTAGCACTAATTAAAACAACAATTTCTACCCATCCAGTTCGGCTGCTCATAGATCCAGGATCGGAACTATCTTTCGTGGCAGAAAGCCTCTGTACTCAGCTCAAACTAACACGTAAGTGCGCATCCATTCCGATCTTTGGTATTGGTGGCAAGAGATCAGCTCAAACACGCGGCTTGACTCAGCTCACTCTTCATTCTCAGCACACAGCCGCCATTGTCACCGTGAATGCTCACATCCTCAAAACCTTAACGGTGATATTACCATCTGTGGAAATACCTACTCAGACGTGGCCTCACATCAACAAGCTTAAATTGTCAGACTCAGAATTTTGACGCTCTCGGTAAATCGACATCATCATCGGGGCCGATGTTTATGGGCGGATCATCAAGCCTAATATCATCAGGAGCTCACCGTCAATGCCAATTGCTCAGCTGTCGGTGTTCGGATGGCTGATGCTTGGACCAATTAATTTAGCACAACTGCTTGCCAGTCCATCTCATCATGCTCACCTTCAACAGGTGGAACAAGCACTGCAAGAAGTTCTCACGAAGTTCTGGGTCCAAGAGGAATTACCAACCAATACTGACAGCTCACTCACACCTGAAGAACAGGAGTGTGAGGATCACTTCAAGTCGACGCATAGGCGTGACTCATCAGGGAAGCACATCGTCAGGATCCCGCTCGAATCACCGGCAACGCTCTTGGGAAGTTCATTATCGACTGCACATCACTGTCTGTCTCGAGTTTAAAACGACACTCGTGGGATGACGAATCCAAACAACTTTATCATCAATTCATGGTAGAATACGAAAAGCTCGGTCATATAGAGAAGGCGCCAGCATTACCATCAAGTGCAGTGCATCATTATCTGCCGCATCATGGAGTTCTCAGGCCAGCGAGTACCACTACAAAATTGAGAGTGGTGTTCAGCGGCTTAAGTGCAGCATCATCTGGGTTCTCCTTAAACGACATCATGCACACTGGTGCCAACCTGCTGCTCAATAGCTAAAGGACTTGTGCATGGCGGGCGGATTCTCGCTTGCCAAGTGGCACGCAACAGACTCGGACATACTCCAGCATCGCTGCTACCGAATCATCTTGCGCAGAAATTATATTGGACGACTGCTCAATCAAAATACTCGGGCTTACGTGACTTCCGCACAAAATATCAGTTCGTGTTCTCAAGCCAGCTCGGCTCAGCACCTGCAAACTTTAACAAGCGTCTCATCCTACCTGAAGTGGCTCAGATATTTTATCCACTCGAGTTCATCTCACCAATCATGATACGTGTCAAAATGCTTTTGCAGGAGCTTTGGCTACTTCAGCTCACAAGGGATGATCCACTGCTATCCCAGATCTTATCAAGGTGGCTAGCAATCAGGGAGGATCACACTTGCCTGGCCAGGATTTTAATCTCTCGTTAGTTCAACTCTTAGAGCAGCTTAACAGTAGAAGTACATGGTTTCACAGACACCTCTCAGCTAGCAATGTCGGCAGTGACATATATCACTGTCATCTCACCGTCCGCAACAAAAGTGACGTCACTCGTGTGCTCAAAGACCAAGGTTGCACCGCTCAAAAAGCTCACCATACCCCGGTTGGAGCTCACAGCAGCGCTGCTTTTAGCCAAGCTCATCTCAAGTGTTCAAGCCACACTCAAATTGAACATTGAATCGACTCATCTGTGGACGGATTCATCAGTCACGCTCATGTGGATCAAAGTTCATCCGTCGCGCTGGAAAGATTACGTTAAGAACCGAGTCACTCAAATACAAGATCTTACAGAGCGCGCTCAGTGACGACATGTTCCTGAGATTTTCAATCTGGCGGACTGTGCCTCTAGAGGCATAACTACAGAACAGCTCAGAGCTCATTCATTGCGGTGGACTGGGCCACCAAGGCTCATTCGATCGATCTGGTGCACAGGTATTCGACAGCTCAACAAATTCTATCGGCTCACAGCTCTCTGCTCGAGAGTGATAGCACGGCTCAAGAGAATACCTGGATCAACACCAGTCACACTCATCTCAGCACGTGAGATCGACGAATCGGAGATTTTCTGGGTCAAGGCAACCTAGACAGCTTACTTCTCGCACGAGCTCAAAGTGATGTCATCTGGAATGCTGCTGTCAACCTCTCATCCTTTCAGTAGGCTCACAGCCTACCTCGATCAACAAGGCGTAATCAGGGTGGGAGGACGGCTTAAACAATCAGCACTCAACTTTGAAGCGTGTCATCCAGCAATTTTGCCTCGTCAGTCTCGTCTCATATCACTCATCATAAACCAAGATCATAAGCGCACGTTTCACAGCGGTACTCAGCTCACTTTAGCGCAAGTTCGACAAGCTCACTGGATCATTGGGGGTAGAGCTCCAGTCAAGGCTCACATCTTGCGCTGTGTAGTGTGTGCTCGGCAAAGAGTGATCCGTGCTCAACAATTAATGGGTCAACTACCTCTCTCTCGAGTCACACCTGCACAACGGTTCACAGAGACTGGAGTTGACTACGCAGGTCCGCTCACGCTCAAGACATGGAGAGGGCGAGGAGCTAAAACACACAAGGGCTGGCTTTGTGTCTTTGTGTGCATGGCCACGACGGCGGTACATCTGGAAGTCGTCACTGACTGCTCAACCGATGCGTTCCTCGCTGCTTTTCGGCGCTTCTCGGCCCGAAGAGGAATACTTCGCACTCTCAGCTCAGATTGCTCAGTACGAATTTCGTCGGAGCCAGCAAAGAGCTGCGACAATCATTCTCATCATACTCATCTGAACATCTCATCGTTGCAAATGCTCTCTCATAGGATCGTGTACAATGGCGGTTCAACCCTCCAGCAGCACCACACATGGGTGGCAAATGGGAAGCAGCAGTGAAGTCGGTGAAGCATCACCTCCGTCGGACGGTGCATGAAACAGACCTTACCTACGAAGAGTTGACGACACTGCTGACTCAAATTGAGGCTGTTCTCATTTCAAGGCCTCTAGAACCTCTCAGCGACGATCCTGAAGATGTGTCAGTTCTTACACCAGGGCATTTTCTCATTGACAGCGCACTTACCACTATTCCAGAACCATCTCTGAGGGATATGGCGATCGCAAAGCTCTCTCGATGGCAGCTCATACAGCAGAAATTTCAAAGTTTCTGGGCTCAGTGGTCTGCTCATTATCTCCAGCGTCAGTGACGGGCTCACAAGAGTGGTGACCATTAAGACATCTACGGCGACGCTCACACGGCCCATTGCTAAGCTTGCAGTGCTGCCAGTTATCTCAGCGGAACATCACGTTGAGGAGAATCAGCAACCACATTGCTGATGGCGGGCGGAATGTTTGAGAATGCTCGAGCATTCTGCTAAGCGTAGCTAGACTGCGCACTGCAGGCTAGCATGGGCAACTGCTTGCTGCTGCCACTCGGCGGCAGCACCACGCAGAAGCTGTAAATCTCGCACTAGGTCTGCGTGCCGAGCAAGAGATCGCTGCGCGCAAGCGCTCTACGACTGCTCGGTTTGACAACGGCTGCTTCGTATAACGCAGCCATCTTGCGTTTTGCTCTCGTACGGTTCTCTTCGCCTCCGTGGTCGTGCGTGTTCGTAAAAGTTCTGTGCATCCAAATTCGTCTCAAAGTGCAGCTCTGCCGACCTACAGCCTCAACAAACTCTTCGATCATATCAGCATTGGTATATAGACGTCGGCTCACCAGTACATCACCATTTAGCTCATCTTGTCGTGCACCCAGCGTCAGCTTCACAGCGAGGCCCGGTCGTGACAGATCTTCTCAGCGACTACACACGATTAATATAATCGTGTGTGGTAAAAGCTCACCACATTTTATTCTCAATTTATTAACTCTTTCTTATGCTTATTTTAATCTATTATTTTCCATATTCTACTTGTTTCATGTGTATTCTCATCCACAGCATTTGACATGTGGAGCAATAAATGCTATTGTAATTAACATCAGTGTACTGCTTAGTAATTCACCTTGCAAAAATTTACAGTCTACTTCTTTCCATCTACTGAATTCTCGAACACTCTATTATCCTAGTTAATCTCTAATTACCCTACTTAATTATCCCCCATGAGTCTTCTTCAGTGACTTACAAGGAAAGGCCGCCTACTCGTCATCACGGATTTCGCTAAAATGTATAGCATATGTAGAGCTTGGATAGCAATGAAAGTACCCAAAGTGGGAACTCCAGATCGCCAAGCGTTTAGAAAATGAAATTTTTGACGCGGATCTGGCACCGTAAAAGCCATTTATGTTAATCTAATTGCCAAGCATCGGTTGGCGTGGTGGTAAGAGCTCGGACTCGTAATGCGATGGTCCCAGGTTCGACTCCCCGTCCGGAGACTTTTTTTTTCTAGCTCTTTCCCAATTTTTATAATATTCATGTCGCAATTAAGCGAAGTGATAAATAATTTATTTTATTTATTTATTTATTTATTTATACATAAAAGGCATAGATATAGGACGTCATTTTTTGATAAGCGCATAATCGTGAAAAACTCGGAGTTGCGAACTTTCTAGATTTATTCAAACAGGAATACTCGTTTCACAATAAGATTTATTTTAAACTGAAGGTCGCTACCGGCGGCCGTACACGAACAATAGATTCTCGGTGCAGGTAGAAAAAAGGTATGTCCCTGACCATCTGCGTTAAGAGTCATCGAGCGAGGGCATACGAAGCGCCAAGTGGCCAAATAGCAAACTACGATTTCGTAGTTTTCGGATTTCGTCGAAAATACAATAGTATTATATAAAAAAACATTAAAAATGAATTCTTTCATTTATTATGATTTGCGGCCTGGTCCGTCTCTCCATGCAATTTTTTTCGCATAGACACAATAAATTATCGAAAATTCGTGGCAGCTGTCGTTAGCCATGACGCTTTTCTCGCGAACTCATTAATTCATTAAACTACAATTTTCACGCATATCTGCTACACTTCACTGGACCAGACCGCAAATCTTACCACTGCACTGCACTTAAACAAAAAAATTCTAACTTGTTTCATTGCAAATCCAAGCGATAATCCGAAAAGTACGAACGGATATGTCAAAGTCGTGTTCGCGGCCATATTGCAGTCTATGCTATCTAATTGTTAGTTCCAGCTCCTGACGGTAGATTCGCGATTCACGGTTGTCGGTATAAGCGGATAAGCGGGCGTGAAGGCATAAGCGTAAAGCGGGCCCCGAGACAAGACATTTTTTTATTCTGACTCAATGTTGCTGTAGAATCTATGTTGGTTTCTCGATTGAAAGTTTATTTACTGTATCCGGCCACATGGATCGGTGGGATACGACTCGGCGCAGAACCAACGATACTTGGGAGTTGGAGGCAGAGCTGCCAGAAAGCGGCCGCAGCAGCACAACGCACACAAGCGCACGCCCGTGTACGTGTGACCGCCCGAGCTCGTGAAGAATCGGACAATAGAAGGAGACAGATATATGACTGTCTGTCTCTTTCGCTCTCGCTCGGCTCGGGCTGCTCGCGCTGCTTCTGCTGCTAGTGCTCGGGCTGTCGCGCGATACATATAACTCTGACTGAGACGAGCGCGTAACGTATGTTAATTTGCGGTCGATGATAATTCGAATCCACGCAGTGACAAATTTTTTTTTTCACTAATTATTGCATTTTACGATTAATTAATTATTGTTATTTTATATTTTACATAATTTTGCTATTTCTTGTTTTATTACGTATGTGATACGGGCCATGTTATACCTCATAAAAACCGTATCAGTACTATTGCTGCAAAGAATGGACTACAAAATGTAATGGTTGCTTAAAAAATTTGACACAACGAGAACTCGAACTGTCATCGGCCGCGGATGAGAGATATAACGCGCACGCTTCACTGATTATCGTTGTTAAGCTGCATTAGCAAATTAAGATACACAAATTTGATTCAAAGCTTCTGAAAACTAAAAATATAACAGTTAATCCAACCAACCGCGTTAACAATTGTTGGAAGAATTACCAAAAGAACGCAATCCACTCTTGGCCAACGTGTACGTTATTTTCTTCTTTAGTATATATATATGTTTGGCAATATACTTAATAATTTATTAACACGAATTAAATGAAAGCAACGTTATGTTCTTTTTAATTATATACATGCGTTTGTTATTATAATATCGCATAAATGTACGACGTACATGTTGTTGCTCGACGGAAACCGCGAGAAGGTGGTGGTTTCTTCTTTTAATAATAGAACACCAATCTTTTAATTTCCTACTCAACAGTGTAAATATAACGTATATAAGTATCACGTATAACGTTGTGATTATAACGTATATGTAACATCACATTATCGAATAGGAAAGTATGACATTGATGCTATTACTCTTATTTGATGTTCGCTGGAAATTGTAATGTATATATATACATTGAACTGGAATATATTCAAGTATCAATAAATGAAACAAACAATTATTTAATATTTTCTTACGTTAGTTCATAGAAACGCGAAAGTTATGCAAGAGCACGATAGAGTTCTCATTACTAACATTGAATAAAGCGTTCATACTTCACGTACTATATCTAACATGATACTTTAAGTAATAACAGGACATTAAGCACCAGATTAGCGAAACACATTACATTAATAAAATTGACTGAAGACAACGGAGATGAAATACAATTTATTTAACACGTATCACTATGCATTTATTCATTACGCTTAATAATCCGTGCAAAATAAATAGTTTTTTATTTTTGGTTTCCAGAAAATTTGTTATGTTTGTATCAAACACTTTCGCGGTGAATTTGTGGTTTCTTTGCGGTAAATAAATTGCATCACTAGGTTAGACATGTGGGTTGAAGTCATGTTATTGATTTATAATCCGATGCGTTTTGTGAATATGTCAATTCACTTTATCTGAATTAGGATCAACCTGAAAAAGTAAAGTAAAAAGAAATCTTCACGAAACGTCGATTGCAAAAATCATGTACACACTGGTCCAACTCGGACGTCATACCTAGTTTTTAGGTGTATGTGTGTGCTTCGCCAATTATTCTTTTTTGCTTTAAATATTTTTTGATACATGTAATCAAATGCTGTATCCAGCAAGAAATATCATATTTGTGTACGTTTTCATATATGTAAAAAATTAACAATTCTCAAATAGCATTTTTAAAAACTAAGTTTGTATTGTTTAGTGTTTTTATAATTACGCTTTTTCCTCATAAGACTGCACATTATGAAATAGGAGATTCTTCTCCTACAAAAAGTAGCGTTTATTGCACATTCTTATTGAAAACATTTTGGCATGATATGCATTGCAACTAAGAAAAAAGTTGAAGATTGCGATTTCAAATATTTCGTTTTATATGTAAACATTTGATTTATGAAAAAATTGAATATTTTTTTAGCCAATACCTTTTTAGCATAAATGTATGTCACTAAACGTTACGAAATCTATACACTTCACGTTGCTCGATTTAGTTATATTCGAGTGTCTATGGATGACAATAATAGGATGTCCCTTATTTCTTGAATGAAACGTCGTGCTTCTTTTCATAGCAATCACGTAGTCCTAAGGTTGTTCCATGTTTTCTCGAAGTTGTTTCCTTGGATGTTTGTATAACGTTGCATGCGATTTTTGTGCAAGTTTATCGTAGGATATACATGCATAATTCTTCATGGTTCTTTCTTATGCTATTTCTTTTCTTGTCACATACATCCAATAAGATTATGCAGCTGTTTTGCTTGACAAAAGTGCTACAATAAATTAAATCGCACCAAAAATAGTGTATATCCTCACGTACAATATGTATGTATCTGTAATGTATCTTGATGTTGGCCTCGCTGTCTTACATTATGAACTGTATGTGCAAACTACATTTTATATAATCTGCGTGCAGGTTGTTGCAGTCTTTATTTTTGCGTAGTTATCCGTCTTCTTATGAAAAATCCACACGGAGCGATGATTACAATTGTTAGTCTTCTTGGGCGCTTCAATTGAAATAATTTCCATTGTTACTCCCTCTTGTTTCTTGAAGAAACACCAATGCACAAATTGCGGATTGGGTGATAATAAGAATTATCTATACAAAAGTAATGAATGACACATTTCTACGTTGATTCTTGTAAGTTGTGCTAAGCGACAGTGCGAAAAGATCCTCTTCTTTTAATTAACTCTTCAACTTCTATTGTTCATGCAGATAATATTATATATTCGATGTATCGTCTTGATAAAATGCTTACTCACCACTACATGAACGTTACAAACGCGCCCTGGCAACATATCAGCATCAACAACAAACATAATACTTTTTATGTGCATTATGTCGCATGCATCTCTCCATTGAAGCGAAGTTTGTCGAAGTAATAGAGTTTATTCCGTGATGCGGTCCAATAATCGATAGAATATTTAATATCCTAGGCAATGCAACAATTATCGTTTATTTGTATGTTGTTGTATTCGTAGTATCCGTATTAACGTTTTAAAAGGATAACAATAACGATGCCGATATACATTTTATTCGCTAAAAATATCTCAATAATTGTTTATAAACATAGAGAATTCTTCCAATTTCCTCTTACTACAAAGCAGTTGTCGAAAAAGATTTATTAAACATCACATTTATAAATTATCATTTTTTTAAGAATATTGCTGATTTTATTTCATATAATGTTCACTTTTATGAAGGAAAATATTTATTTCAAAATAAGCTATTTTAAAAAAACGCTTGAGAAATGTTCAATTAAAAAGTGCTATATAACAAATTGTTCCATGTAGTTTTTTCATCACATTATTGCATTTTAAAATATGATATTTCTAGTTAGGAACAGTTTTTTGAATTTTTCTTGAAATATTTTTAATATTTATAAGACGTATTATATAATTTATAATGCTTGTGTGAACCATGAAAAAATGGTTTAGAAGTGAAACAATTCTTTAAGTAAAGGGTGATTTTTTAAGAGCTTGAGAACTTTTTTTAAAAAAAAAACGCATAAAATTTGCAAAATCTCATCGGTTCTTTATTTGAAACGTTAGATTGGTCCATGACATTTACTTTTTGAAGATAATTTCATTTAAATGTTGACCGCGGCTGCGTCTTAGGTGGTCCATTCGGAAAGTCCGCTTTTTTATCGACAAATTTTGTTCAGCGATGAGGCTCATTTCTGGTTGAATGGCTACGTAAATAGGCAAAATTGCCGCATTTGGAGTGAAGAGCAACCAGAAGCCGTTCAAGAACTGCCCATGCATCCCGAAAAATGCACTGTTTGGTGTGGTTTGTACGCTGGTGGAATCATTGGACCGTATTTTTTCAAAGATGCTGTTGGACGCAACGTTACGGTGAATGGCGATCGCTATCGTTCGATGCTAACAAACTTTTTGTTGCCAAAAATGGAAGAACTGAACTTAGTTGACATGTGGTTTCAACAAGATGGCGCTACATGCCACACAGCTCGCGATTCTATGGCCATTTTGAGCGAAAACTTCGGAGAACAATTCATCTCAAGAAATGGCCCGGTAAGTTGGCCACCAAGATCATGCGATTTGACGCCTTTAGACTATTTTTTGTGGGGCTACGTCAAGTCTAAAGTCTACAGATATAAGCCAGCAACTATTCCAGTTTTGGAAGACAACATTTCCGAAGAAATTCGGGCTATTCCGGCCGAAATGCTCGAAAAAGTTGCCCAAAATTGGACTTTCCGAATGGACCACCTAAGACGCAGCCGCGGTCAACATTTAAATGAAATTATCTTCAAAAAGTAAATGTCATGGACCAATCTAACGTTTCAAATAAAGAACCGATGAGATTTTGCAAATTTTATGCGTTTTTTTTTAAAAAAAAGTTCTCAAGCTCTTAAAAAATCACCCTTTATATATTTCAGCAGTATTATTGTGTGTGAATAAAAAAAGTCCTGAAAAATACTAATCTCTAAATGTCATTAAAAAGTACTAGCCGGAATAGTTATTCTGTACATTTATATTTAAATTGAGATACTGGCGTGCAAATATGTTATAATAATCTGTTTGTCATTTCTCATCAATATTGCCCATGCTTTTATGCCACAGACTGTAATGCAATGTACACCGAGAAACATTTGCATTTTCTAAATTAGAGTACATATTGTATATTCTATAAGCTCTTTTAATATATATTCCTTCCGAGTAGCGATATTCCTTGTAGAACTTAATGTTTATGGAATTTTCTTACTTTTAGTATGCACAGCTTAATCACGAAAACTCAACTTCTGCAAGGAGAATTAATTGCTTAAATAGATTTCCATACACTTTATGTCAACGGTGCATATACCCAAGGAATACATCGCAGTCTAAATGACATCATTTTGACTTCAAATAATATAATTTTGACAGTTAAGTGTTTCTTAGGTATTCCTTGGGTATACGTTTAATGTTTGTTCTGTGTATTTTTTCTAAAAATGGCTTACAAAGTGGCTGGGTGCCTGAAGGAAAATTTGACTGATCTGATAGCAACATTTTTCTATTATACTTTGTTTTTGAAATAGAAATATTCCTGCTTGAGTTTTATCTTTAGAACGCCTAACAGCTTATGATTTTTGGCTTATGAAATTTGACTCTAAAACTATTTTTTGAAAAAATATACTTCGTACACTTTTGTTTATCGTAATTACTTTTCTTTTTGTCAGGGAAGCTCCTAAAGGATAAATTAATCTTTTATTTTCAATGTATTTCAGATCATTGTTTTACTATTTTGCAATTTGTTTCAGCGAAATAGTAATAAAACAGGATTTTATGTGGTTAAAAATAAACATGTTGTTCATGAACCTGAAAGAAGAAAATTCTGTTTTTAATGATAAAACTTTACACATCTGTGGAACAAAACATAATTTAAATGTTTCATTTGATACGCAGATCCTGAGACAATAAATATTCGCAACTTGTAAAATTGACAGCCCGAGCACTAGCAGCAGTAGCAGCGCGAGCAGCCCGAGCCGAGCGAGAGCGAAAGAGACAGACAGTCATATATCTGTCTCCTTCTATTGTCCGATGCTCCACGAGCTCGGGCGGTCACACGTACACGGGCGTGCGCTTGTGTGCGTCGTGCTGCTGCGGCCGCTTTCTGGCAGATCTGGTTGGAGGATCAATCAGGGCGACCAGGGCCCACATGTTCCATGGCCCGCCACTGAAATCCTTACATCCTGCAATACCGATAACTGTTACTTTTCGCTGGATGCCTTGGTTGACACACTTGCCACAAGCGGCTCTAGCTACAATGTATATTTTTTCCGCGAGCGGCGCTACCCTCGATTCTGAGTTGGTCACGTGTGCTCGATGACTCTTAAGAACGCTAGCTAGGGAGCACATTCGTTTGCTAGCTCTTGGCCGTGTAACTCGAATTGTTCGAGAATACTGTGAGAATATTATGGAAAATATCGAAATTTTTGTGAAAAAAAATTGAGGAAAAAATTGTGGAAAAATCGAAAATGTCGGACAAAAGTGAAATTCTTGATATGCCTGCAACGTCGGTGGAAACATAACAGGAGCCAGACGATAAAGACGGCGCTGGATTATAGTTTACATCTTTTGGCCGAAGAAGATCTGATCACATCAGAAAGTTCCGAAGTTATAACCGAAGAACACATTCAAATGAGAAATAAAATATGTAAATCAAGTTTGTTTTTCTATGGAGACGTTGAACCAACATTGTAATTGTAAAAATGCAGCGTTTACAACGTGTGCTAGATGCAGAAATAATTACTGTTTCCCCTGTATTCTATGATAAATATCACCCCGACAAATGTAAATCATCGAATGTAAAAGAATAAAAGTTTGAATTTTTATGTACAAAGTCTTTTCGTATGTACTTTAATTACAATCCCTTGTTGAAAAGTCCGCAATCCCAATCTTTGGAACCTGCGACCATCGCATTACGAAACCGAGCTCTTACCACTACGCCAACTGCTGCTTGGCAAACATACTAACATAAATGGCTTTTACGATGCCAGAGCCGCGTCAAAAATTTTATTTTCTAAACGCTTGCCATCTGGAGTTCCCACTTTGGGTACTTTCATTTCTAGCCAAGCCCTACATATGCTATAAATTTGAGCGAAATCCGTGATGACGAGTAGGCGGCCTCTCCTTGTTAGACTGCATCTAGGCCGCTGCCTGATGTTCCCTCCTTTCTATCGACTACTTAATTTTCTAGCATCCATTTCCTTATTTAATAAAACTTAATTTATAGTCCCTAATTATCCTTAATGATTCGCTAGCTTAAACTTTATTTCTTAACTGGTTTGAACTGACTTAAGAAGTTTGCTTTAAATCCTATCGCTTCTCTAGACTTAATTTGCTATTTTGTATCAGGCTGCTTTCACATAGCAGGCGAGATCTATTGCGTGTACTGGTTTTCGCCAGAGAGAGCTTCCTGCTCTTCTGCACCGCCTTTTATAATCGTTCCACACTTCATTCCCCTCTCTGATATTCCTTTTCTGATTTCAAATTTGCGTGATTTTAATGTGATTTTTAACTTTCCAGATTGCCGTCACCGTGCCGCCCGCCGTCCCCTCGGCGCCAGGCGAGGTCAGCTGGCCGCTGTTTGTGACAGCGAGGGAATTCGGACGTGATGACGTCATTTATTTTTGAGGAACTTCTCTCGGTTCAACGCCCAGCTGGATCCGCATTCCACAGCAGGCCGATCTTGACCGCGTTCTAATAATAGCTGTTTTTCTAATTATGATGGATAGGGAGCGTGACTCTGTAACAATACGAATTATAGGAACAGTGTTGATTTTGACTGATCTAAGTATGCAGTACAAATATTCGAAGCACAAAAATGAGTTGTGCTGAATCCAAAGATAGACATAAGTTGCGTTCAATAAAAACATAAACATAGCTTGGGTTGATATCCAAAGACAAATATTAATAAAGCATTCATAATATTTCAAAAAATACAAAACTCATTAACCCTTATCCTATATTAGTCTATCCTTTTTGAGGTATAAATCCGTGGTCCACTTCTTCGATTGATTATACAAATATACACATTTTTTAGCATAATGTTACCTCATGCATTCAGGAACAAATGTTGGAATAATATAAGTCTACGGTCTCTTCGAAAACGGCCAAACTCTTCGAGACAATCATCTTGTATATGAAATTCTACGTTTTCTGGATCATTTGGTTCTTCTACATCCAAGATATCACTCTCATAAATACAATAATTATGCAAAATACATGCTGCGACAACAGTTTTTATAATGAATAATATATTTCTATATTCAACGAAAAATTTGATTCGACGAAACTTTCCTTTCAGCATGCCGAATATCTGTTCAATCGCCATTCCAGTGAATGAATGCAAAACGTTGAATTCTTTTTCTTGCGGAGTTAAATGGCCATTATGGCCAAACGTCTTATGAAAAATGAATGCTGATATTTCAATTTCATCTGCAAAAAATAAAAATACAATTATTACTTTGTCACTCGGCATGTGTTTTGTTACTGTTGTTCATGAATGTGCTTTCGATTGCAATTGATATATAAACAATGTCGTTTTCATAATAGTGATTGTGAGATTATTACCATTTAATCGATACGCTATTACCTGCTATACTCGCAAGTACCCTTTAAACTGCACATCTGTCTAAGATACTACAACCTTCAGATACTTCTCGATATGTCTCCTACTTCCTGTTGTTAAAAAACGCAGCTGTGGAAAATATAACGTGTCATTGTCGTCGTCACTATTGAATATCCAGCTGTCATTTGGTGATGTGAGGTTTGAGGTAATTGAAGGACGCTGTTACTCGAGGCAGAACGGTCACTACTAGGTTGCACAGTTTCCATTAAAGGAAATATTACTCTGCGACTAGACATCTATACATTTATAGAATATGTATAAACTTTATTCGAATTTTAGGTTAAACAGAGGTATTAATAATGTACTTGTACTATATTTGTTATAATGGAGTATTTTTTAGCAAACACATTGAAGACAGCATTTGTTGTGCGATTTATCAAATACTTATACTTACTAACTTAGCACTTATACTTACGATTTCGACAGTTTGTGGAAAAATTCAATCACTACGACTCTAGTTTTTAACTTTTTCTCTGGGACCTAACTGTCCTAAACCTAAACAGCGTAAGAATCGAAACTTAGCGTGCAATACGTTCTAAACGCAATCTGGTGGAGATTTTAGGATACAAATTGCGTTGCAACAAGCACCATGCCGCACAGTGCGACACGGTGTCTTTCAATTGGAAAACAAGGATTATTTGCTCCCACATAGATCACGAATAAAACTAAAAATATGAAAATCGAAAAAAAAATTTAATTGCTTCGCTGTAAGATGTAATGAATTCGTATTCGTTATAGGAATTATCGGATGAATAATTGAAACGCGCAAAGTGGCGATGAAAGTGCTGGGGGGTGGGCCAGCTTCACAACAGGCTTTAAACAAGACGGACAAGTGAAAGTTGTAAAAGGATTATACTGATCAATTGCTCCCGAAATACTCTTAATTGCTCCGTATTACTCATTATTTGCACCTCCATTGCCTCCAAAAAAATTGAAGAAAGTCTGAAGCCGAACGAGATTTTGGAGTGCTGAAGAAATTCTCTGCTGGCGATTCATGGCTGAACCAACAGGCGGGCGGGAATTAAAAAAGATATCAAACAAATCAATTTATCCTGTATCGTTCGCAATGGCTTGCTGCGGTTTTATTTTTAATTGTTCCCTCGTAATTGCGGAGTTATGACATGATTAACGCGAGCTGGATGACTACATAACCTTAATTTTGATCGAACGCCGTTATACGAAATAGGGAATGGATATTTGGGTCAATATGTATTATAAGTGATGTATTTTATGTTATATTATCGCGTCCATCTCCACCTCGTGGAGTCGAACGAAACTGGCGCCCTCCTTCGGCTATCATCGAGTAGGACCTGAATACTATGCAGTGATGCCAGATAAGGGAATTTTTTCCCTTTCGGGTACCCTCTTCACTGGGTCTACTTTAGCGCCCACTGCGCGCGCACCGACCAATCAATATTCAAGCAGCGTGTAACGTCACATACTACGCCGCGCGCACACTCGGCTCACCGACCAATCGACAGTCAGGCAGCGCGGACATCTCTCACTACGCCTCGCGCTGTTCAAACGTTCAAAGTACAAAATAAATGAATTCAATTATTAACTGTATTATTATTTCTGTGGAATCTTAATCGATGGATAAAATATTTGTTTTCATTAATTATTGAAGTTGTCGATCTTTTTATGTGTTTTTCATTAGTATTTGTAAGAAATTCATGACGTTGTAGCGGTTTTTCAGTAAGAATCGGGAAAATAAATCTTGTAGTGTCAATGACATGGATACTTAGTAGTCGTATAACAATATTTTTCGATTTTGTCTTTATGTCGCAACAATTCACTTTTGAAAAGTGAATCGTTGCAAGAAAAAAAAAATTTCGAATTGACTAGCTCGAGATTCAAATCTGCTATTTTCGGATTATCAGTCTGGAACGTTACCAATGCGTTACCCAGCTTCTCTGGCACTTGATGTTGCACTATTAATATCACTTATCCGTGCTGACGTTAATATCGTTAATCATATGCATTTTCGCACATCAACACATAACTTATGACAGTATAGCCTGTAATTTTATAGTTTCTGTTTTGCGGGGAAAGAGTTTCCAGTATAGTAACGGCAAAAAAAAAGAAAAATATTTATTTATTATTTATTAATTTAGAAAGATTTAATATAATACTGTTGATTATATATAGCAATTTATTTTTTTCCAAATTTGTAACTTGGCTTTTATTATCTTTTCATGACGCATTCCATTAACCTAAGACAAAAACACAAATTTATTAATTTTTTTATTTGACTACATTATTTATTATTTATTTGAAAAGAAAATACTGTTCTTGCCAAATCATATTTTATTTGTTGCGCTTAGTTTAATGAAGAAATAAGACGTTAAATTGTTGGAGAGATCGAGAGGGGTCTTTCCTGTGTCTGTATTTGCTTGGCCATACAAACACAGCAACGGCCTCACGGGTGAGTCCTTATGCAGCGACCTCCACGTGGACCTGGGACGTGAGTAGAGCATTATAATTTTTTTTTATTCAACAAATTGTGAAGAACCTTTCGTGTAAAGGACTACAATTTGGTGTTGGATATTGTAATGCACTATTCATTTGCTGACGGCTGCAAAATTCGTGAGCGTTTTATATATTTTTTAAATTTCATTGTTTATTTATTTATATAATATTTATATATATTCACTAAAAAATCTTCAATAACTCATTTCATAAAAGCCCGCGCAGTGGCTGTTGTGAAGTGGGTGGGTCGAGACAGCGTAAAGCGCAATCGAGACGAGATTTGTTACGAGCGGCGCAAGCCTTCCCCTGACACGCCTAGCACGGGCAGCGTCGTGGGGGCAGTGAGATAGGGGAAAAATGCCCTCATCTGGCATCAGTGATTCACCACCGTTCACTCAATTCGAGCCTGTGAATGCTCACCCCAGTTGTTCGACTACCACGAGTGAGAGTAGTTCTAAGCGTTATCTATGTATTTACATCCGATCCGCTGCGTAAAAGGATCCCCTCGACAAGTGTGCAGGAATGTTCTCACGATTGCTGATATTTTATTTGTATGCGTGCTCATACCGATTCGCGTTGGACTCAATACGTCCGTACAAACGTTGAGTTTATATGGGAAAACTGAGATAGTTTATGCTATGTTTGTGAACTTCGACCGATCTTGGGAAAGCCGGCTGATGCCTCAAAAACGTCAGCGTCCTGCCTAGAGGTAACTGCATACTGTGTTGGTCGTAGAGCTGTCAAGAGATTCCGTCGGATTATACGAAAATTCCCGAGCTCAACTTCAAGCATTCGAATCTACACTATCAAGGTCATGCGGATGATCGACATTGGAATGTCGCAAGGATCGTCATATACCGGTACTCGGGGGTCAAAGTCCATGCGACGGTAGTGAGACTTTGTATAAACAGTGTTTTTATGACTGTTATTCGCCAGTCAAGACTAAAATTTCGTGGGTTAGCCTAGACAATTAGTTTAACAGTTAGTACAGAGTATTTCGCGTGTATGCGGTATGTATATTTGTTCGGACATTCGAGACCAACGTAGTCTTAACGGTGCAGGAGGATTGAGGTATAGATATTCCCTGATAAGGGGTCAAGTAAAACCCGATAGCGTGATACTGTTACGTCCAGTTAACAAACACTTATTAAATTGCCCTGTTTTTGACCTTAGCTACGACTAATTGGTCCGGGATCCTGGCTAACGATTTGATGAACTTATTTACTGTAACATAGTTACACGCTCTAGCCCCTTTTATTATTTCAAAAGGCAATAAGAGCCTACTGTATTATTTCGAATGTACCGAGGTTTGCGGACACTGGGCCACCGAACCCGGAGATGTGACAAAAACGAGCTACGTCACACCTCCGGAATTCCCTCGCTGACATAAACAGCAGGTCAGCGACCAGCTGGCCTCGCTGGGAGGCGAGGGGAAGGCGGTGAGCGCGGCAGCGGAAAACCGAAAAAGTCTAAAGATGCGTTAGATCAGTGGTTCCCAAAGTGGTCTCTACGGACCCCCAGGGGTCTCCGGGATCATTCAGGGGGTCCGTGGAAAATAAAAATTGATTTGGGGGTCCCTGAACAACGTCAGAGGATCCGCGCAAGGTTTAACTCATAGGGACAACATCTAAGAGAGGTGACGATGGACTGCGTGCTTTTTATAATATTTCTTTAATGATGGCGCAGTCCGGAAAGCCGCACACTATTGGTGAAAAACTTATTCTACCAGCTGTAAGTGAGGTAATACGCACCGTGTTGCACAAACCAGCTTTCGATATTATAAAAAGAATTCCACTGAGTAATAATGCTGTACGAAGAATGATCGACGAAATGGCTCAGTGTATAGAAAACTCTTTATGTGACTACTTAAAAACATCTGAATTCTCTATACAGCTTGACAAATCAACATTACCAGGAAACGAAGCTTTACTTTCAGCTTATGTGAGATTTGTAAAAGAAGAAAAAATATCCCAAGAATTGTTATTTGCTAAATGTTTGGAAACTGATACGAAACGTGAAACGTTACTTACTAAATTAAAAAGATTTTTCGATGTAAAAGCTATACCCTTGACTAATATCATCTCCGTTGCTACTGACATGACGGTGCTCCGGCAATGGTAGGACGACACCGAGGCTTTCCGGCATACTTAAAACAAGCTATACCAAATATATTATCGGTACATTGTGTTATTCATCGAGATCATTTGGTCGCAAAAAACCTTAGTGAACGTTTGCATAAATCACTACATAATGTCATTAGTGCAGTTAATAAAATCAAAAGGAATGCCTTAAATGAGAGATTATTTGCTCAACTTTGTTTGGAAAATGATGATGACTATAATCGTTTACTACTTAACACAGAAGTACGTTGGTTATCTAAAAGTGTATGTTTGGATCGCTTCTATTCGCTCTTTGATTCGGTGTTTGAATTCCTGGAGAGTAAAGACAATGATTTGCGGTACAATTTAATTATCTCAAAAAATGGTATTGCTTATATGACTGATTTTTTTGCCAGTTTTAACGAGACTAATTTGAAACTGTCACCTTGTAGTTTCAAATTAGTCTCGTTAAAACTGGCAAATAAATCAGTCATATAAGCAATATCATTTTTTGAGATAATTAAATTGTGCCGCAAATCATTGTCTTTTAAAATTATTATCTTAAAAAATTATTATTTTTTAAGCCATATAAATTTATTAGTTTATTAAATTAGTTTAAATTTATACATTAAAATTATTTAACAAAATTTTATCTAATAATATTTAATTAGTTAAAATTATTATCTTAAAAAATTATTATTTTTTAAACCATATAAATTTATTAGTTTATTAAATTAGTTTAAATTTATACATTAAAATTATTTAACAAAATTTTATCTAATAATATTTAATTAGTTAAAATTATTATCTTAAAAAATTATTATTTTTTAAACCATATAAATTTATTAGTTTATTAAATTAGTTTAAATTTATACATTAAAATTATTTAACAAAATTTTATCTAATAATATTTAATTAATTAAAATTATTATCTTAAAAAATTATTATTTTTTAAACCATAACTTAATGTCACCTTGTAGTTTCTAATTAGTCTCGTTAAAACTGGCAAATAAATCAGTCATATAAGCAATATCATTTTTTGACATAATTAAATTTAATCAAAACTAAATGTGTAATATCTGCGTTTGTTGCAAAACTTTTGCTATACAAACAAAACTTGGGAAGAGGAGAATGTTCTCAATTTCCAAATCTTTCAAAATTGCAAAATAGAGATGAAGATGTGTTTGCTTATTGTCAACACTTAACGGCGCTTCATTCGGAGCTTAACCAAAGATTTGAAGACACTCTTCACTTAGATATTCCCGATTGGGTGTTAAACCCTTTTGTAAGTAGTCAAACTCAGAGTACAAATGCAGATGAATACATACTAATACAGGAGGAACTTATTGAATTATCCACAAATGAGGAGCTGAAACCAATCTTTAAACAAGGATACGACAACTTCTGGTTACAAAAATAGATCCCAATTTTATATCCAACATTATCGGTTATTGTACAGAAGCTGTCGATTGCTTTTCCGTCTTCCTATTTGGTAGAACGTGGATTCAGTGCCGTTATGAGTCTGATCACAAAAAAAAAGAAACCGACTAGAACTTATTACTCGTGGGGATTTGCGGTTGCTACTCACAAACATTCAGCCGGACATAAATACACTCATAACATTCCATCAGGTTCATCCAAGTCATTATTTTTTTTTTGTATTTTAAAACAAAAGTTATAATTTCAATAAATACTTCTTCAACGAAATGTTTTATTTATATTTTATGTTTACGTCCCCATTTACCATTCAAGACATCAAAGTTAAATTTGTAATTTTTCTATCATAGATTTATGTAGTTTTTCACCCAGGGTCCGTGGGCAAGTTTTGACTATGAAAAGGGGTCCGTGGGCCAAAAGAGTTTGGAAACCACTGCGTTAGATTTTAAAATTGCGATGGAAAAGTAGGCAGAGGGGAATGAGGCAAGGGGAAGCCTATAAAAGGCCGGTGCGGAGAGAGAGGAGCCTCTTAGCTCAGAAAGCACAAGTATCGAGGGACAAAAGAATTAAAACATTGAGATTACTGATTAATTATCAAAAGTTATTTTCGATTTCGGAGTGTAAAATCCGTGTTCATGTGCGAAAAGAGTCAACAAGTGGGTGGAAAACAGAGACCAAGCAAAGAGGAAAGACAGGCGAGATATTCCCAAAAAATAAACAAAAATTAGACGAACATTTAAAACATTATTATTAGTCAAGATTTAGCTAGGTTGTAAGTAACTATAATTAGGTGCATAAAATTAATTAAATAGGATCGAGTGAATAGTTATTTAAGAGGATAGAATTAAGTAAATATTGCTAAGTGTAGAAAATAAATTAAATAGAATTAGGTCAGCTGTACTGAAGAAATTAAAACTAGGTCACATGGTATTTAAATCGGTAGGCGAAACAAGCACATAAGCAGGTGAGAGTGAGAGAGAGAACGCCAGACAGTGAACCGTATGTAAGATAGTGTTATACCGGTACCGGGTAATTGGATTATTCGGTATTCGGTATAATATTAAAAAGTTATTATTTTTGGGATCGTTTGCCGATAAGGAGATGAATCTCGAGTTATCGATGAAAACGCGAATTTATATAAAAGGAAGTTGTTGGATAATCAGCTGGCGCACGGCGATCGATATTCGCCGTGCGTCGACCTGCTGCTGTGCACGAGCACGCAGCGTTCGGTTGAGCGGAGATAGCCGAGGACAGGCTTCGCGGAGCCGAGGTTGTGCCTCGCTGGCATGCCGCGTCGAGCGAGAGGATGTCTCTCTCGCTTGACTTCGGTTTCGCTCATCGGCTATCTCGCTCAACTGACTTCAGCGCCCAACAACGCTTTCAGATCCGGCAGCCATATTGCTAAATTTGACACTCTTACGCGAAGACCGCATGGAACAGCGCACTCATCCCTGCTTCTCGTGGATTCTCTTCATCATTTTTCTCTGGATCGACTCAGCTATCGTGCTCAACCGGACTCAAATTAAGGTAAGAGAACACCGTCATAATTAACCATAATTCACCGACGGTGAGGAGATTCATTAATATCGGTACATCAGCATAAATAAAAGGTCTCACACTGTGGCGTGCTCGGCAGTGCGGGCTGCGCCACGTTTTTCCTCACTCTGCTTTGCCTGCTTGATTAATACAATTATCAGGGGTACAAATTGAAAATGCGGGTTTGATAACAGATGGCGTTACTAACGCTATACGCATCAGGCAGTACTGTGACTATGTTCATGTCAAAGCTACGTCTTATAGGTTTAATTTTCAGTATGTGTCAATTTGTCGCAGTGTCAAATTCATAGTTTTTTTGAGCTCTCAATATGTCGAGTTTCGTGCCAACAAAACAGCATTTGCGGGAAGTTTTAATTTACTTCTTTAATTTGAAGAAAAGTGCTGCTGAAGCACATCGATTGGTCTCCGAGGCTTATCCGAGTCATGTTCCATCGGTTTCAACGTGCGAGAGATGGTTTGTGCGGTTTAGAAGTGGTGATTTTGACGTTGAGGACAAAGAGCGGCCGGGCCAAGTGAAAAAGTTTGAGAATGCTGAATTGGAGGCAATACTCAATGAAGACTCGTGTCAAACTCAACAAGAGCTCGCAGATTCATTGGGAGTGACACAACAAGCCATTTCCCATCGTATAAAAGCCCTCGGAATGATCCAAAAGCAAGGACATTGGGTGCCGTATGAGCTGAAGCCGAGAGACGTCGAGCGCCGTTTTTTTGCATGCGAACTGCTGCTCGAACGGCAAAAACGGAAGGGTTTTTTGCATCGCATTGTCACTGGTGATGAAAAGTGGATCCATTACGATAACCCGAAGCGCAAAAAATCATATGGTTACCCCGGCCATGCATCATCATCGACGGCCAAACCAAATATTCACGGCGCCAAGCTCATGCTCTGTATTTGGTGGGACCAGCTGGGTGTGGTGTATTATGAGCTATTGAAATCGAACGAAACCATCACAGGAGCACTATACCGAACTCAATTGATGCGTTTGAGCCGCGCACTCAAAGAAAAACGGCCACAATACGAGCAAAGACACGACAAAGTAATTTTGCAACATGACAACGCTCGGCCACATGTTGCAGCGCCGGTCAAAACATACCTACAAACGCTGAAATGGGAAGTCTTACCCCACCCGCCGTATAGCCCAGATATTGCTCCTTCCGATTACCACCTTTTCCGATCGATGACACATGGCCTAGCTGACCAGCGCTTCCATTCTTACGAAGAAGCCCAAAAATGGGTCGATGACTGGATAGCAGCCAAGCCGGCCGAATTTTTTCGCGACGGTATCCGTAAATTGCCAGAAAGATGGGAAAAAGTTGTGGCTAGCGATGGACAATACTTTGAATAATTCATTTGTTACCATTTTTTCAGAATAAACGTTCAAAAATAGAAAAAAATCCCGCATTTTCAATTTGTACTCCTGATACGTATGTGCCTAATGTTCACTGTAGTTTTCCCCAGTAAACCTGCTGGAAAAATACTGTGAATATTTTCTGCTCAATTGTGCATCCTCATTCTATGTTGTATTGTGCTACGCAGTGCTGCCTGCGTAGCTTGTCTCATGCATGTAGAGCACTCAAGCAATTTTAATTGCAAGTGCTCTCATTTATTCACTGCAACTCTCTTCGTCAATCTGCTGAGAGCTTGCAGTGGACGGTTAACATCATATAACGCACTCATTGTCTCTAAGGTGGCGTGCTACGCAGCACTGACTGCTGCACACATACCGCGCTCGATACTCAAGCTCAATTGCATTCAGCCCAATTAATAGAATTGTATGCCGTCTGAAAACTCAATTCCAAATTCAATATGTTATTTCGTTTTATTGTGTATTTTTCTAAATTTAACCTGTTTTTGTATTAGTTTTTATTTTGAAGTTCATTTTAAATTATACCAAAATCTATATTATTTGTTGTGAAATGCGGAAGGTATAATAAACCGCTTTCTCAAATTACCATCTATGTGTCTGGTTCATTTTCACCCTGTCGTGAGTGAAGACTCATAATTTTCAATATATTTTAGATCTGTCAAACTTCATCCAGGCGGAATCTCAAACAGAAGCATTTATTATAGGCAACGGTAACTTTCCGTTGTCTATTTAAAAGTCAATGTAAGAGTGTACAATAATATGTTGTTTCGAGTATTTGACGAGGAACCAACCCGTTCTCTGTTGAATCTAATTTAATACTGTTCTTCGTAAAGCAGTTGCTAACTGTGTTCACGAAAATCCCTCAATTCGCAATTTTAGCGTTAGCCTATCGTCGAACGCCAAGCGAGTCGCTCATGCTGCGTCGGCGTTCTTGGGGTCGTTCGTACGATCGGGCATTGGACTTCGTTTCCTGTCTTGAACGAATTCCAATGTTTCTTTGCTATGGAATATTCCCGAATATACGAAATACGGAATGGAAAATTCCGCGGCATAACATCCTTCCCCCCTTAAGAGGAAAAATTTTTTAGAGTAAAATTTTTTTCTTCGATTGGGTTCCCGTATTTCCTCTTACAATTTGATACAATTTTACAGTTTGATGTTATATAACAATACAATAAAATTTTTCATTTTTTCATTTGTTAACGATGAAGGTTTTTCTTTTGCTTCTTATCGTCTTTCGTGCCGAGCGAGTCTTTCTCGGTTGGGGGAACGGGTGCATACTTTGGCCAGCTCGGATCGCAGTTGCTCCTCTGGCTGTTGTCGTCCGAGCTGCTCGGGGTTGATGTTTACCTCGGCTGCTGCCGGGGTCGTTGCCTCGCTTGTCCTTGTTGGTGTTCGGTTTCGTTAGTACCTATAACATTTAAACAGAACATAGCCAACCAAGGCTATTGGTGCTACTGCACCCAGTGAGTAGAAACTCAGATTGTGGATATATTGCATCCCGTCTCCGTTAGTATTGAGGTTGTCCATGATTTGGTCGGCTCGAGCTCCGAGCTTTTGAAGCTCTTCTGGGTCTCGCAGCACGCTCTGTAATGGAATTGTCCTCTCGGTCTGCGTAGGGGGTGCCTGAACTGCAATTTCCGTTAATTTTAAATAGAACGACGGAAGGTAGTTTTCCCGGATGATCGGCGATGTTCGCCCGATGGTTTTGATGCTGAAATCTCGGGCGGTTACTATACATACGCCTACCAAAGCCAGTATTCCCGTATTATTTAACATTTCAAGCCGAGTGGGATTTTTCCCACAATTTTTCAAGGGTTGGCGCGACGTATAGCCATCACCCTTGCTATTGCATTAAGACGATGAGGGGATGGGTTAGTTGGATAACCCTTTTCGCGCATTTCTCGCCGTTATCTGTGTCCATTTTCGTTGTAGGCCTTTCTGTGCTCTATTCAGCTTTGGGACTAGATTGTCTACGCGTGCCTTCTTCCTCTCTCTGAGGCTTATTAACATGTGTATATCAACCGAATAGAGTGTGCACGTTGACTTATTTTTTCCAAAATTAAGTATGCTCCTAGAGGCTTCATTTCTTTAATTTACTCCATATATTCTTTTTACACTCTACGCTGAACACTATTCTGTGTCAGTATTAATATGCTATACATTTTTCGAGGTGCTTTTCTGGCACGGTCACAGTATTCCGTCCCCTCCGGATTGCGTAATGAAAGTGCAATTTCTTTTCAATTGTTTCGTTCAATATAATTTTTCTATATGTATACGCTCTTTTTCCTGTTGATAAAATTAGGTCTCCTAAGACCTCTTCTACTTTATTGGAGCTCCCTACCCTGCGTCCTGAGGGGGTCCTTCCCACATTTATTTTCTAGCTAATATTTAGTTTTAACTAGCTATAAGTATTCGCATTCCTCAATTCCTGAGCTATTAGTGCTCGATAAAGAGCTTCAGGCGGTTTGCGTGCACCACCTGGATTTTACGTCCCTTCCGGACCACGTAGTTGACGGGGGGGCCTCTTCTCTACTATTTCGTGAGGACCCGTCCACTTCGGGGTCAGCTTGGCTGACCGCCCCCTGCGCACCGTCTCGTCGCGGAGGAGTACGCGTTCGCCGACGCGGTACTCCTGCACCTGCGCGCCGTGGTCGTACGTGGTCTTCGACCGTCTTTTCGCGCCTTCGAGATTATCGCGAGCTACTGTCCACGCGGCGCGTAATCGCTCGCGTAACTCTTGGACGTAGTCGTCGTAAGCATAGGTGCTGCGGGGCTCCTGTTTCACGGCGGTCGGTAACTCCGCTTCGCGTCCGTACACCAATACATGGGGTGACAGTCCGGTCCCCGTATGTGGCGTGGTGTTGTACGTGAACATCGCGTACGGCAGCCACTCGTCCCAATTTCCTTGATCCTCGTCTATGAAATTTTTTAGGTACTCAGCGAGGGTGCGATGCGATCTTTCTAGTGCGCCATTTAATCCCGGATGGTAGGCAGTCGTTTGTATCTTCTTGATTCGCAGCAGGTGACACATCTCTTTGAAGGTCGAGCTGAGGAAGTTCGTGCCTTGATCTGATAATATTATTTCCGGCGTTCCGTGCCGGCATATCAATTCTTCTACGAGTGCTCTAGCGACTGTCGAGGCCTCTTGGTGCGGCAGTGGTATAGCTGCACTGTATTTTGTGAGCGCGTCCTGGATAGTAAGTATATATCTTTTTCCAGATGCGCTTTCTGGTAGCTGTCCTACGATCCCGACCGCTACTTTCTCAAAGGACCTCGATGGGGTGTCGGTTACCACCATCGGCACTCGTTCCCTTTTCCTGATTTTATTCTTCTGGCAGGATTCGCAGGACGATATGTAATTTTCCAATTCCCTTCTCAGGCCGGGCCAGTCGTACTTAGTCCGGATCCGATGCAATGTACGCCGTATACCCTGGTGCCCTCCTATGGGGGTGTCGTGGTATTCTTTAATTATTTTCAGGCGGTCATCGGCAGAAGGGATGGCTACGCCACTGCGGCAGTCGCTATACTTTTTTATAACACTGTCTTCGTCCGCGCTGCTGGAAGTTCGTGGGCTACGGGCCCCGCCGTGCCTCGCTTCTTCAGCAGGCCTTTGCGGTGCTCTGTCCGCAGTTTCTTCGCTCGGTGTGCCCACCGTTAGCTCCGCCGTTGGGTCGCTCTCTGTCTCGAGCGGCCTTGCAACGTTTGCTTTCCGCGGCCTTCCGCGCTTCGCGGGTCCGCCATGCTGTGCTGGGCCCGCTCCGTTCTTGTCAGCGGTACTCGTAGTCTTACCAGTGGCTTGCGTTGCTACCGTGGTCTGCCCCTTCCCCGACCGCACGGCTTTTCGGCGGGGCTGTGGGGTTCAGTAGAGCGATCTGCATGCACGCTGCGGATCCCTCTATCTTCTTCTGGCGCATTGGCCAGCGCGGCCTCTCCCTCTGCCACGTTGCTGGGCTTGCCCGGGGTATTCTCGGCTCTCCGCTTTGTGCGGCTGTCCGTACCCGGGCGCATGTTGTCCTTTTCTTTTTCGTGGGCGAGCTCGATCTCTCGCTCCGACGAGCTACCACGGCTGTAAGGGGTATCTTCGGCCCTCCGCTTTGTGCGGTCATTCGCTATGCCGAGTTGCCCCGTCGTGCTGTCCTTTTCCGACTTACGGACTTCGTTCTTAGCTCTCGCTTGGGTCCTCGTAGTGAGGAATATACGGCTGAGCGCATCTGCATTCGTATTACGCTTTCCGGCCTTATATTCAACGTTAAATTCGTGTTCGGCCAATTTTATTTCCCAATGCATTAGTCTCGAACCTGGGTCCTTCACTCCGAACAGCCAGGTGAGCGGTTGGTGGTCCGTCACTACCGTAAAACGTGTACCATAAATATATGGTCGAAATTGAGCGAGAGCCCAAACTATGGCGAGTAGCTCTTTTTCCGTTGTTGTATAATTGAGCTCGGCCTTTGACATGGTGCGGCTCGCGTAACATATGGGCAAATCGTCTCCGATCTTGCCTTGCGATAAGATTGCGCCGACCGCCCTGTCTGAGGCATCTGTCGTTACGACAAACGGCTTCGTGAAGTCTGGATATTGCAGTATCGGCGCTGTGGTAAGGGCTGTTTTCAGTTCTCCCTTACTGCTGTCCACTCGAATTTAACCCCTTTCTGGGTTAATTCTGTGAGTGGCTTAGCGGTTTTCGAGAAATATTTGATGAATTTCCGGTAATAATCGGCTAGCCCGAGGAAGGATTGAACTCCGTTTACGTCTCTTGGCACTGGAAATTCCCTTACCGCTAACAGCTTCTTCGGATCAGCACGTACACCCTCTTCGGAGATGATGTGGCCGAGGTACTGCGTTTCCTTGCACAGGAACTGGCACTTGCTAGGTTGCACTGCCAATCTGGCTTCTCTTAGCCGCTGCAGTACCTCTCGCAGTCTGTCATTGTGCTCCTTGAAGGTCTTGCCGCGAATTACTATGTCGTCTAAGTATACATAGCATTTGACTCCCTGCTGTCCAGCCAGCGCGGAGTTCATCAACCTCTGGAAAGTCGGTGGAGCGTTTTTGAGTCCAAATGGCATGCGGTTGTACTCGAAATGGCCCTGTGGTGTGGAAAATGCGGTATTTTCCTTGTCTTGCTTCACCATCGGGATTTGATGAAATCCAGAGGCGAGATCCAAGGTCGTATAGTATCGGGCCTGTCCCAGCTGGTCCAATATTTCAGTGATATTGGGCAGTGGGTACGAGTCTCCGATGGTGGCTTCGTTCAGCTTTCGAAAGTCCACTGCTACGTGCATTTTCCTCACTCCGGCCGCATCAGGTTTCTTCGCTACAGCCAGCAGCGGTGCGCTCCTCTGACTCCGGCTGGGTTGGACAATTCCTTCCGCTAGCATTTTGTCTGTCGGCATCTCCACTTCTCTTTCTCGTGGGCGAGTTTAGCATCTCGTTTCGACGAGTTAGAGTGGTTGCCTTGGGTATCTTTAACTCTCCGCTTTGTGCGACTGTTCGTATACCCGATTGCGCTATCTTTCGCTTTCTTATGGGACTTTCTTTCCTGTCCCACTTGGGCTCGTGTGGTCGCGTATATGCGCCTCAGAGCGTCTGCATCTATATTTCTTTTTCCGGCTTTCTGCATTTTACCGGACCCATGCCCCGATTTTACGGTCTTCCCAGGCAAGGGTTGCGATCCTAGGTCCTTCGATCCGACCTTAAAGGGTGCGCGATACTGCACCTCGTGCATGCGCTGTCGCTTGTTCCTTCGTATATGGAATACACCGTTGTATTCGCACACTATTCCTGCGTGAGCTGCTTGCTTTTCACTGCTGGGGGGCACCAAGTCGGGCTTCCATTGTTGCTGCGCAAAGCGTTTGGCTCTCTTCCCCGTGCTCTCTGAGCTTTCGCGTAGTGTCTTCACCTGTCGGCTACGTACGGCCTTCGTTATCTCCGACGGCTCGAGTGTCGCCGTCGGCTGTTGCACTTCCCCGTCGTGTTTAGCAACATCTAAACGCACTCTATTAGGTTTTGACAGTGTGACACGAAATCTCGCTACTTTGCTTCGACTGATTCCACTCCTTATAGGTAGTCTGACAAATTTATTTTCCTTGGCGGCATCCATGGTAGACCCGTTTCTGGAAGGAAGATTTATCTTTGTAAGCAGGCCTATGTATTTGCACGTGGCGGTAGTTCTACTGCATGGCGACGAATATATCCTCGTCGCGCCGTCCCGTAGCGGCATGCAGTGCCCATACAACTTGAGCATCTCGCCATGCAGGTTATCCGCTTTATGCTGCTTGATAAAGTCCATGCCCAGTAGTCCGTTGACCTTCAACGGCACATTGTTCGCAACGATGTAGAACCAATGCTCTACATTTAAAGCCGGTGTCTCGAGCACAATTTTAGCTATCCCGAGGGGGCGAATTTTTCGCCCGCTACCCCTTGCAGCTCTACGGTGCAGTCGTTCACCATGGTCTCCAGTTTGAGACAGCCTTCCTTGATTATGCTGCACTGCGCTTCGGTGTCCGCCTTGAGGGTGAGTACCCCGGTTGTGGCCAACGGTACATCGATATTGAAGTTGCTGGCGGTGGCACTCGACGCCGGCAGCGTTACTTGTAGGAGCTGCAGCGTTGTTTTCTTCTTCTTGCATGCAGGTCTCTGCTGGACAGTTAGCGTATTCAGCCTCAGTGCGCTGTTACGTCGGGCCCAAGATTAAGGTCTGGCGAACACGGTCGGTCTCGCTTATGCGTCAAGGCTTGGCAGCCCTTTACAGCGGGGACGGAGACCTCGCCTTTTTCAATTAGAAATAGGAGAATTTTACCTGGTGAGCTCCGGATATAGTTGGGCTCGAAGAAATATAGTTGTCACGTGTCCTCTTTGTAGTAGTTCCTTTCCCTTGTCGCGTTCTCGATCTCCGTTGTAGGTGGTTCTCTTTGGCTCGCACTTCTTTGTGGGTGGTGAAAGGAGAAATATTTTGTTGACCGTGATTGATTAATTGATCGTAATGTTTATTTCAAAGCGTATCGTACGCAACTCACGAACACAATTTAACATACACAAGGTTTTACACGATTGTCATAAGAAAAAGTAACTTGGCTTATTATAGTTCCGGAGAATGGCTCATTCGCCGCACACGTTAGTTTATATATATTGGCAGACAATTACACTGCACGCAATCCACGAAACACACGTTATAGTTATATAATATTCGATGAGATATAGTAGAAGAGGCACCTTGGCCGTTGTGAATAAAGTATGTTACGCGACGTGACCGCGGGCAATAGTGATGGAAAACTGAGCACCCATGCAGTGAAAACTCTTCCTTATATATCCTAGAGTGTAATAGAAGTATTGATTAGGAAAACCCCGTGAACTAGGATGGAACTCTATCCTGGGTTACGAACCCCTTTCTTCAAAGGTTGGTTCTCCCCATCATGTTAGTATGACTCACAATCAGTTTATCTACCTTCGCGAAAAGCAATTCCCTTTTCCGAGAGACGTGAGTCATTGGTCTAGTTTTATGACTAACTATTCTCCCCTCTGTATTTGCCATGACTCAACTTGTTTTACCTTCGTTAACGAGTTTTCCCTTTGAGCCTATTCCTTATCATATCTCTATTCACCATTAGTGCCGAGAGTCACGATTAGGGAGTTTCGCGGAAGACCAGGTGCAGAGGCAATCATAGAGCTTATCTATTATGACTAATACCAGCTAGGCGCCACCCGCCGTAAAGAGGGGTTGGACTTGCCTTCTTACTGTCAAACACAAGGATGACTCAAATAGAAAAGATAGCTGCCCTGGCTACTTCGCTCGCTCATTGTGACCGGCTTATACCTGCAGAGCAAAAGAGAAGGATCTCACGAGACGTAACACCTCCCCACCTCAAAACGGGTGTTAGTGAAGCTACCACCCGGTTACATGGCCTCATGTAGCTACTTGAGATAAAAGAAATTCTCTTTTCCTCCCCATGGAATATCAAAAGTTAATTTATATATTGATTTTTATTAATTATAAATTTTTTTATTTATTTTAATTATAATTTTTTTTTTGTTACATCTCCGTTAACTCTATTTGGTCGCTCGATTCTTTTTCTCTCTTTTTTTTTTTATACATTGTAACATGTCGATATAAATTTTATTTCATGCGTCGTTAAAAGGTACAATATAAGATAGATATACAGACAAAAAGGAAAAGGAAGTTTACCCTACATAATATATAGTCATACCTTAAATTTTAACAGATTAGCACACACACAAACAAAAGAAAAGGAACGTGTCTACTCCAGCATAGCTAATATTTGGTCCAAGTCCTCTTCGATTGGACTCAGATCAGGAAGTTCGTCATATGGGGCCGTCATAAGGTAGTCCAGATAATGAAGCATCGCTCCTGACAGTCCAGCATCCTCAGGTACCTTGGCAACGTCCCTACTTAGGGATGTGGGACGGAGGGGTATGCTGATCCCATGGTTGTTTATCAGCACAGCCGAGTCGTCATCGGTGTCGATAGGGGTGGCTCGAAGGAGTTCGTGCTGGTTTGCCAAACACCAATTCGTATGGTGTATATCTAGTTCCTTCGTGAATACTTGTATTATAAGAGAAAGTAGCTAATTCCAAGAGCTCGTCCCAGTCATCGTCGCGACTCACGAATTGTTTAAGATATTCTACTAATGTATGGTGAGATCGTTGCAAAGAGCCATTTGATTGTGGATAGTAGGCTGTTGTCTTGATTTGCTTAATCCTGAATTTCTTGGCCACCCCTTTCATCAGGTCGCTCATAAAATTAGCGCCTTGATCTGTTAAAATTATTTTTTGGGGCGCCGAAAATACAAATGAAATATCTGACTAGCGCATCCGCTATATTTGCTGAAGTAGCTTTTGGTAACGCAATCGCGAGAACATATTTAGTTAATAAATCTTGCATTGTGAGGATATATTCGTTTCCTCTCTCAGTAGATGGTAATGGCCCTACACTATCTATAGCTATTTTGTCGAAAGATGATTCGGGCGTATCCGTGATGACCATTGGTTGCTTCATTTTTACACGAACTAATTTTTTTAATTGGCACTCTAGATAATGTTCGATGAATCCCTGGACATCTGTTTTCATATTTTCCCAAAAGTAGCGTTGACGTATTCGGTTGTAAGTCTTTGTCATGCCTTTGTGTCCACCTAGAGTTGATGAGTGAGCCTTGGTCATGATTTCTTTCCTTGTTTCGTTTGGTGGATATTGAATTCTTCCATGGCAAACTATAAGTTTGATAGAGGCTTTACCAAAACTCTTTCGTAGCATTAATAAAAGATCGTCCCATGGAATACCGTTGATTTCCCGGGTTTTTGCCGTGCTAATGGACCGTAGTCTGGCCTTTCTTATACTTTCTGTTGCGTGTTCGCAAAGTCCGGAAAATTCCTGTTTATTCAGTAATAAACCGTTCTTATCTCTCACTACCATCCCTACGTGATGTTTGGAGTTACTTTTTTCGACACAGATCCTTCCCATCTTTAAGTGGCGAAATCGAGGTAAGGCCCGTCTCTGATGGAGGAATTTTGAGCCTTCGTCGCATTGCTCTCCGATTTCAGAGATAAAATATAAGTAATTATCCTTCCTCATAAATAATTGTTCGTTCGTATTGACCGGGTTAGGCAGGCTTGCCTGAGTGCTTGTTTTACTGGGGTGTTGTATCTCTTCCTGTTCCTGACTCCTGTCTTTGCTTCCATTATCTGAACAATCGATTATATATTCGTCGGACTCTCCAAACACGCTCAGAGATTCCTCGATTTGACGTTCGACACACTCCTTCTCCTCTGGATTTAGATGATCTAAGCGCAGCAACTCCTTAATCCTTTCGACTCGATTCGTAGATTTTGTAACACAGATCGGCGTGGTTTTTACTGCGTAGTAGTTGGTAGTTGCTTCCTTGGCTTCTGGTCCGACGTATCGTTGAGACAAAGATTGACGTATTTCGTCGTTATTCTCGTGGATACAGCGATTATCATCTTCATCAATATTCTCATGGATACAGTGATTATTAAATTCCTCATTAGTCTCATGGATACTGCAATTATTGAATTCGTCATTATTCTCGTGGATACAGCGATTATCGAGCTCATCATTTTTCTCGTTGATACAGCGATTATTAAATTCTTCATTATTCTCATGGATACAGCGAATATCGAATTCGTCATTATTCTCATAGATACAGCGATTATCGAATTCGTCATTATTCTCGTAGGTACAGCGATTATCAAATTCATCATTATTCTCGTGGGTACAGCGATTGTCGAGTTCATCATTATTCTCGTAAATACAGCGATTATCAAATTCATCATTATTCTCGTGGATACAGCGATTATCGAGTTCATCATTATTCTCGTGGATACAGTGATTCTTAAATTCTTCATTATTCTCATGGATACAGCGTTTATCGAATTCGTCATTATTCTCGTAGATACAGTGATTATCAACTTCTTCATTATTCTCGTGGATACAGCGATTGTCGAGTTCATCATTATTCTCGTGGATACAGCGATTTTTAAATTCTTCATTATTCTCATGGATACAGCGATTGTCGAGTGCATCATTGTTCTCGTGGATACAGCGATTTTTAAATTCTTCATTATTCTCGTGGATACAGCGATTATCGAGTTCATCATTATTCTCGTGGATACAGCGATTATCAAATTCATCATTATTCTTGTGGATACAGCGATTATCGAGTTCATCATTATTCTCGTGGATACAGTGATTCTTAAATTCTTCATTATTCTCATGGATACAGCGTTTATCGAATTCGTCATTATTCTCGTAGACACAGTGATTATCAACTTCTTCATTATTCTCGTGGATACAGCGATTGTCGAGTTCATCATTATTCTCGTGGATACAGCGATTGTCGAGTTCATCATTATTCTCGTAGATACAGTGATTTTTAAATTCTTCATTATTCTCGTGGATACAGCGATTCTTAGATTCTTCATTATTCTCGTGGATACAGCGATTCTTAAATTCTTCATTATTCTCATGGATACAGCGATTGTCGAGTTCATCATTATTCTCGTGGATACAGCGATTTTTAAATTCTTCATTATTCTCGTGGATACAGCGATTCTTAGATTCTTCATTATTCTCGTGGATACAGCGATTTTTAAATTCTTCATTATTCTCGTGGATACAGCGATTCTTAGATTCTTCATTATTCTCGTGGATACAGCGATTCTTAAATTCTTCATTATTCTCATGGATACAGCGATCGTCGAATTCATCATTTTTCTCGTGGATACAGCGATTTTTAAATTCTTCATTATTCTCGTGGATACAGCGATTCTTAAATTCTTCATTATTCTCGTGGATACAGTGATTCTTAACTTCTTCATTATTTTCATGGATACAGCGATTATCAAATTCATCAATATTCTCGTAGACACAGCGATTATTGGATTCATCGTTATTCTTGTAGACACAGTGATCATCAAATTCTTCATTGTTTTCGTAGACACAGTGATTATCAAATTCATCAATATTCTCGTAGACACAGCGATTATTGAATTCATCGTTATTCTTGTAGACACAGCGATCATCAAATTCTTCATTATTTTCGTAGACACAGCGATTATCAAATTCATCAATATTCTCGTAGGTTTTTGGTATTTGTTGGTTAAAATTTTGTGACTCATCGATAGGCCTTTCGTAGGGTTGCACATCATATTGATAATATAAATAGTCTTGGTCAAGGTCGTAATCTTCTTGATCTAAATCGTAAAACTTATTTCCGCGGTTGTTTGTATCTGGTACTTCGTCGTGAATATTTTGTTCTCTGTAATATAGTGAGGCAGGCTCTTCTGTACGCGGGGATTCTCCATACTCTGACTCCCTCTCGTCCGTTGAACTTGTATTTCCTTTTATAATCGTCGCTGGTATTGTTCTTTGTATAGTCCTCGTGACACTGAGATTTTCCTCCGATTTCTCCCACAGGGTTTTTATGCCAATACTTCCTTCAGGATATTTATAAGAAGCCACTTCACATGGTTGTAAATCTACTGTTGGGACTGCTATCTGGACATCCTTCTCGGTGGTATTAGTCAAATATAGATAGGCCTTACCGTCGTTATTCGAGACAATAGCTTCCCCGAGGTATATTCCTTCGCCGACTGGTATTCGGGGAATATATCCTTCGTTTACTTCGGGATTCCCAATCCGCACGAAGAAACTAGTTTTGGTGCGGGCAGGTATCGTCATTATATCTAAACTTTGGAATGGAATTTCGTTTGCTCCCCATTGCAAACTTTTATTTGAATAAGATATAATCGCATTATGAGACTCAAAAAATTTAGTGCCAATCAGCCCGTCCTCTTCGATAGGGAAGTCACTGTCGACTAGATGGAACGCGACTTTCGTGTCGAGGATTTGAAATTCGATTATTCCAAGAGTGGTGGAGGCACCTCCCGTTACACCACACATCTCTATTACTTTTCTCTTGTCTATTGGTATTTTGGGTAGAACAACCTTAGTTTTTATCAAATTTAGTGACGAACCAGTATCGATCATCAGTGATACTGGTCTTACAAGATCTTCCGAATTTATTCTGACAACGGGAATGTCGCTGGTTTCATCAGATGGAACCATATATACTCTTTTATTCACGCGATTATTTGTTTCTGGTGGTTCCAAACGTCTAACCGTTTGTTGGTTAGAAGTACCTGCCAGTGGGACAGTTGTGGGGCTATTTTGTTGGGATGGTTGTGGATATGATGGTTGGCGGTTAGAAGAATTGTAGTAATCTCTCTTGCGGCATTCTTCTATCGTGTGACCGACAGATTTACAATAGCGACAGGTGGGTAATTCATTCCGTGCAGAAACATGATTTTGGAAATTGCTTGGATAATCGTCTTGAGGGTGTTGGTATCGTTGATTTTGGTACCATTGTCGCGATCTAGAGTCGTTATTCTCTGAAAATCTATTATTTCCGTAGGGCTTGGTAAATGTATTGTTCCGGTTGAATCGTTGAAAACACCGGTCGGCTGTGTGACCTAGTTTATTACAGATTTGACATATTTGGGGCTGTGAATTTACAGCATGAATTTTTTCTTTTCCGTAGTTTCGTATTTCAGTATAGTCATTATTTCTAAAATTTCGGTTATTCCGTAAGTTTTCTCTCGCACGTAATTGGCGTTCTATTTCAATAGCATTTTTCATTGTGTTTTCGAAATTCTGGTCGCATCTTATTTTATTCTCTATTTCAGGTCTTAGACCACGAATAAAACAATCCACCAATTCGAGATCTAACCTAGCTTTTTCATCTTCACTCAACTCTGCTTGTTGATTCGATTGATGAATTTCGAAAATTTTATTTCCAAGATCCTTGGCACGATTTGCATATGACAACGTACCCTCATTATCCCTTTGAAAAATTCTTCCCAATTCACCTTGTAGCTGATATATTGACTTTGCTGGAGCATATAGCGATTTCAAGAAATCGGTGAATTCTGTAATGGTGGTGAATTTTACGCCCTGTATAGCCCGTCGAGCTTCTCCTCTAAGCTTGTTTCGTAAAATCAGTGTGACTATGCTGAGCATCCCGGGGCATCATTTGCTCAGCCTCTTGACATCCTTCCAGAAAATGTGATAAGGGGACATTATACCCGTCGAATATGGGTACCGCTTCAAGAGCGTATTTAATCGATACCGGTACGACAGCTGTGGCTTGACGTGGTTCATTTGGTTGATTCATGATTCCAATATTACTAATTTGTTGAATTATGTCGTCAACTTGATTTGTTAGTCCAGGAGGACTTGACTCGATTACTACTCCGGCGTTGCTAGTATCTATGTTAGATGATGATTCTCCCGCGTTGGAGTTTAATGGGGGAATCTGTGCTGGACTAATAGAAGGATCAACTACTGACGGTACTTTATCGCCTTCTGTTTTCTTTGAAGGAGTCCTACCAAGCGTCATTCTCCATTCCTAATGTGAGGGCGTTATATCCCACTTCTGACACCAAATTTTTATCTGTGTTACGTCGGGCCCAAGATTTAGGGTCTGGCGAACACGGTCGGTCTCGCTTATGCGTCAAGGCTTGGCAGCCCTTTACAGCGGGGACGGAGACCTCGCCTTTTTCAATTAGAAATAGGAGAATTTTACCTGGTGAGCTGCGGATATAGTTGGGCTCGAAGAAATATAGTTGTCACGTGTCCTCTTTGTAGTAGTTCCTTTCCCTTGTCGCGTTCTCGATCTCCGTTGTAGGTGGTTCTCTTTGGCTCGCACTTCTTTGTGGGTGGTGAAAGGAGAAATATTTTGTTGACCGTGATTGATTAATTGATCGTAATGTTTATTTCAAAGCGTATCGTACGCAACTCACGAACACAATTTAACATACACAAGGTTTTACACGATTGTCATAAGAAAAAGTAACTTGGCTTATTATAGTTCCGGAGAATGGCTCATTCGCCGCACACGTTAGTTTATATATATTGGCAGACAATTACACTGCACGCAATCCACGAAACACACGTTATAGTTATATAATATTCGATGAGATATAGTAGAAGAGGCACCTTGGCCGTTGTGAATAAAGTATGTTACGCGACGTGACCGCGGGCAATAGTGATGGAAAACTGAGCACCCATGCAGTGAAAACTCTTCCTTATATATCCTAGAGTGTAATAGAAGTATTGATTAGGAAAACCCCGTGAACTAGGATGGAACTCTATCCTGGGTTACGAACCCCTTTCTTCAAAGGTTGGTTCTCCCCATCATGTTAGTATGACTCACAATCAGTTTATCTACCTTCGCGAAAAGCAATTCCCTTTTCCGAGAGACGTGAGTCATTGGTCTAGTTTTATGACTAACTATTCTCCCCTCTGTATTTGCCATGACTCAACTTGTTTTACCTTCGTTAACGAGTTTTCCCTTTGAGCCTATTCCTTATCATATCTCTATTCACCATTAGTGCCGAGAGTCACGATTAGGGAGTTTCGCGGAAGACCAGGTGCAGAGGCAATCATAGAGCTTATCTATTATGACTAATACCAGCTAGGCGCCACCCGCCGTAAAGAGGGGTTGGACTTGCCTTCTTACTGTCAAACACAAGGATGACTCAAATAGAAAAGATAGCTGCCCTGGCTACTTCGCTCGCTCATTGTGACCGGCTTATACCTGCAGAGCAAAAGAGAAGGATCTCACGAGACGTAACAGCGCCCAGCGTGTTAACGCCTGCAGTGGCTGGATCTGGCCCCGCGGTTACAGTATTTCTTGCGACTTTGTGACTTGCATTTCTTGGCTGTCGGGGCGGTTGCGTTGGCTCGCTTGTATTCTACGACAGTCTTTTCCGGCAGTCCTTCCACATGTGGCCTATCTTCTGACAGTAATTGCAGGTTATTTCCACGTTATGGATTGACTTGTTTTCACTGGGTACTGGTAGGCTTACTCGTCCCGTATCCCGGGTGCAGTCTCGAGCCATGTGTCCAGTTTTTCCGCAGGTGAAACAATTTTCTCCCTGCCGGGATGGTACACCTAGGGACCTTCTGGGGTGGCTTAGTGCTCCATCTCCCTCCCCCCCCCCTTGGCTGCACCATGTTGATTATCTCTATGGCCCCTGCCACAGAGTCATGTAGCGATTGGTAATTTCTCGCACGCACCAGCACTTGCACCTGGCCGTGCAGGCTGTATTCGAAGTTGGCCTGTGCGCTTCGTCGGGTGACACTCTCGACGGTGATCTTTTGATCCTCTGTTTTCAATGGTTCACAGAGTATTTTCGGCGATGTCTACCGTAATCCTCTCCGTCCTTGCCGCGTAGGCGGCTATGTCCTCGTTCTGTCCCTGCCGGAGGGAGCTGAACTCCATTTGCAGCGCGGCCAGCGACTTCCGTTGTCCGTACAACGCTTCCAACTCGCTCCTGAGTTGCGCCATGGTGCTGATGGTTTTGTGCTGCAGTTGTCTTGCTGCTGCACCCTCTAGCTTACTCATGACTATCAACTCCAGGAGGGTGTCATGCTCCTCCTCTGCTACCCTGCGGAATATCGTCTCGCAGGATTTTAAGAAGAGCGGCAACGCCTTCGAATCCTTGCCGTCGAACGTTTTTACCATTTTTATACTCGGTATTTTTTCCTTCCGGCGCGAAAGCGCCTGGCGCCCATCCCGAAAGAGAAAATAAAGAGGAAGGAAAAAATACCGAGTTGGATGACCAGCCTCAACCCAGGCCAGCTACAGCTGTTCGAGGCAGAGTGGGTGGTTCGGACTGTCAAGTCACTAATTAGTCAAAAATAAAATACGAATAAAATCAATTAATTAAAATGAGTCATTAGAGTTAATGAACGAAATCAAATAATAAAATATGGTCACTAAATACACCAAACGAGAACTATGAATGAAGTCAGCTAAATAAATAATAAATAAATAAATAAATAAAATAATAACAGTAAATAATTTAAACAACAACAGCAGGTACGGGACTTACAAACTTCTTTATTTCTGGCGAACAGATATTAATTTCCAATAAACATCAATTTAGAATTCAAATAAAATGTCCCGTAAAATTAGTCTCTCCTTTTTAACAATTTTCCAAATCTAGTTAGATATCTTAATTTTAATCTTTAATTTGGCGGTAGCAGTTATCCCGTTCTCTCTCTCTCACTCTCATACCCGGTAGATGTTGTATAACCTGTCTCGCTCACTTCGAATTTCGAACAATATTCATCGATAAATTTTCAACGCTCGGTAGTCTCTGTTCACATTCCGCGATACGGCCTATCCTGAGCTAATCCCACATACATAAAAAAAAACCATCAACGGGACGTCGGGAGGTCACGTACGCGAAGCTACCAACGGCTCGATATTTCAATCTTGAAATTCATATACCATGTAAAAGATAGAAACCCAGAAATCTTCAGCAGATCATAAAATATAAATAAACGAATAAATAACGACTAATAATTAAATAATAATAAAAAGATATAGTAATAATAATAACAATAAAATAATTAACGTCCGAATAATAATTTTAATCGATAATTAGTTTGTTGAATAAAATATCATAAGACGTAATAGACCATCAAACTACGTGAGATACGCCTCGGACCGTACAAACCCCTCGAATCCACGTCGAAAATACGGGACGACGGCCGATTACGCTGTCCGCGAGTCTAAGATAACGTTAACACAAAGTCCAAAAATAATAAATAATAAATAAATAATCAAATCAATAAACAAGTAAATAAATCAGACAGAGAAACGCCGATTAATGAGAATGATACGCGACGCGGTCTATAACGTGCTAGTTCCTTTTACATCAAATTCACAACGGGACGACGTACTAACGCGCGCACGACTTTCTAAATCGAAACGAAAGAAAACTCAAACAAAATCATGTAAATCTAAAACCCATAATTCGTTAAAATCCGTGACACGGTCTATCCCGTTCCAATCCCACACAAACCAACACAGTCCGGGATAACGGCCTAACTCGCGCACGATTTAATTAAAAAAACAATTAATAAAGTGACTTTTCCCCGGTTTCTACACGTTCCACGATCTCGAGTTAACTCTTATAGACGCCGCGATTCCCAACGCAAATCTATACTCCGCACGCAGTGTGCTAGAGTCGCAGGTGTGACCAAGCTCGAAGATAATAATAGTCCACAAGTTCAATAATCAAATCATAAAATATTAGCGAAAGACCGTAGAAGGGAGAAAAGCTCACCGGGACGATGACGAAGCGTTGTTCTCGTGATCCGGGAATTCTCGAGAGGACGTGGAAATAGTTATTCCTCGATTTCTTCCTTCCTGTACGATGGTGGATAGTAATAGGCCCGTACGCGTGATGCCTCAGAATAGAGCGGGACACAGATATAAGAAACGCTACGTCTGCCTCGCTCAACGGTTACCGGGAAAAAGCCCCGAGGTCCTGCCGGCATGCGTGCCCGTGAACTATGATCCCCACTTAACCCGCTAAACTCGGTTAATTGGGGGAACCGGTGTCGCAGCTGGACAATGTATTACTTAGCGACAGACAATCCCAACGTTGCGTAGCCCAGCAGATGACTCTCGGAGATACATAGATTCCCGTGAGTCGACGGCAGCTAAGGATGGAAGGCCACGTACTATTTGGTGCGTCGTCGGGAAAGTGGCATATTCCGACCAAGAACAACATAAAATATCGGTTCGAAGTTCCCAAAGTTGTCACATTGTTCTCCTCTCCCTCATACTCCCTCTCCATCCCTCGGTCGTATCGAACGCATTATATATAAAAAAAAATACAACAAAAAAAATAAAAATAAAGAATAAATAAAATACGAAAATTATCCCCTACAGCCCTGAGCGATCGTGCTGGTAGCCGTCGAGCGAGGAGGACGCAGCCCGAATATTCTGCCACGTTATAATACCGAGACTGAGGCTGAGCATGTTTGAGGGCCTCTGCGACTCCTCGAACCGCGTGCGTCTTGGGGGCAGTGCGGGGAGCGGAATGTCCTCCATCCCTGCTCCTCCTAACCGTCGCTGGAGCTCGGCAATTTGCTCTCTTAAGGAGTGGATGAGCTCGTACTCGTCCGCCCCAACCTCGTTTAGCGTATCCGCCAAATTCCGATCGAGTTCCGGTTGGCCTCTATCGTGCTCGCGCTGCAGCCTCTCGCACTGGCGTCGAGCTCTTTCCAATTCACGTCGGCTTCGGTCGACCGGCTCCAACCGATCGCGTACCCTTGCTGATCCGACCGGGCTGTCGTACCAGTAGCTGCAGAGAAACCTACGCGATCTATGGTTCGCATGTTCTCTATTTCCTGGTCAACCATGTTTTCGGTGACGCGCTCGGGCGTTCGTTCGCCAGTTACCATATTAAAAACGTCGTCGCTAACGTCGCTGTCGAAATCCTCGAACGACGTACCCATACGTGGGTTTACGCCAAACTGGGCCGTCAGTCGGTCTGCAAGGGCCTCTTGTCTGGTCGAGGCGATTCGCCCCGACGGCGAGAGCTCGAATAGCGCCCTGCGCGCTTCGTAAACGATGTCCCCTACAGCCGCGGCTAATCCGGCTGTGGGGTCTACCCCTGCGTCAGGCAACGTCGTCTCTAGCGAGTTGCCCCTATGTCTTGATCGGGCTCCTCTAGACTCTGACATGTTTGCTAATTTCGCGGCGAACTCTACTTTAAAATATTCCCACAAAATCTCGAGAGAAATATATATCTAGTGGAATATTTTCCAAATATCGGTTCTACGCTGGCTTTAGTTTATCAGCTATATGTATAAGTATAATGTAACCGCCACTTACAGAAAGATGATCTGGTAGACGGTCCTTTCCATGGTGATGTTCTCAGGTGTTGCCGACTTGGTATCCTGCAGCTCCTTTCTGTTGATGGTCCTTGACGTCGTTCCTGACGCTGTTGACCCGTATCTTGGTTGGTTCCTTAGCACGTCGCCAATGGTTGCACGACGGCTTCTTCTCGAGTAGCTGCTTCGCATGCTCGTTTGCACACTTTGTGCGGTTCTCCGCGATTTGACGTGACACCGTCAATTGGGACTTTAAACGGTAGACCGATACGTCACCCCGCACCGACGTTCACTTCGTGTCTTCGCGTTAGATTCGTCGGGTTTTGCGAACTACACTGGCGTCCTTTGCACGAGTCGTAGTCGTCACTTCAGAGTATTCTTAACTTTGTCCAAAACACTTTTTGTCCGAATAAATTACGTATCACTTAACTTCGGCAGATCCCACTGCTGCCACCAAATGCTATGCCGGTACCGAGTAATTGGATTATTCGGTATTCGGTATAATATTATAAGTTATTATTTTTGGGATCGTTTGCCGATAAGGAGATGAATCTCGAGTTATCGATGAAAACGCGAATTTATATAAAAGGAAGTATTTATTATAGGCAACGGTAACTTTCCGTTGTCTATTTAAAATTCAATGTAAGAGTGTACAATAATATGTTGTTTCGAGTATTTGACGAGGAACCAACCCGTTCTCTGTTGAATCTAATTTAATACTGTTCTTCGTAAAGCAGCTGCTAACTGTGTTCTCGAAAATCCCTTAATTCGCAATTTTAGCGTTAGCCTATCGTCGAACGCCAAGCGAGTTGCTCATGCTGCGTCGGCGTTCTTGGGGTCGTTCGTACGATCGGGCATTGGACTTCGTTTCCTGTCTTGAACGAATTCCAATGTTTCTTTGCTATGGAATATTCCCGAATATACGAAATACGGAGTGGAAAATTCCGCGACACACCAATAGAGAGGGTTAGAGGTACGAGCGAGACATCGCTCTATACCAGCGTCCGTAATAATAACAGATTTTCAAGCCGGGAATACCGAGAATTTGTGTACACGCAATAGACGAAAATGATGTAAAAATAATCGCCGAAATTACGAAATTTAAATGCATTATACGGAGTACCGGTGACGAGAAATTGAATAGTGACATTTTTATGAAATTGTTTTCTTGTGAATAAAGCCTCACTCTCAACCACCACGAAGTCTACATTAATTAGGCCTGTGATCGAGCCCGAATCCCCACAAAAAATAAAAATAATTGATAACGATAAAAATTACCGTTACATCACTTCTTAAGTTGTTCTAATTTTGAATAAAAGTTAAATCGCGGATCTGTTATTGGAATTAATTTAGCCTTTAAACATTTAATTACGTAGTCGGTTTTAATTAATTTGTATTTATGGTTAGTGTTGCAAGTTAAGTTAATTGATTCTACATACTCGTTTGTAAAATATGCTCCTTGGCCGGGTTTAGAGTACCCCTGGTATTGGGCCTGGAGTTTTCTCAACGCAGCTTTGTGCCTTCCATGCTTCTGCTTTCCCATGAGACGATCATATGCCACGGAAAAGAATATAAACGTAGAGTCCGCGGTGGTCCGCATTACTCCTTGTTCGGAATGGATTTAAACAAATGTGAGAGTCCGTGGTGGTCCGCGTTACTCCCGAGGTTTAGAGATTGGAAATCGTAAATCGGATGGAAAATCGGAAGTAAAGTGTCACAGGTTATTTCCGCCCCTGTTTGCATTATAATATGTGTCCGTGGTGACAGAAATAAGCCTTGATTCCCTCTGGACACTGGTAGTTGATGATAACAATTTCCAGGGAAACACTTGATAATGTGAACGACCTCACCCGCGACTACTGCCATGTATCCAGGTCCCTTCATCAGGTGGTAGGCGAATTCGTCAGGTGACTGAGTTGCGATGACGAGAGTATTCCTCAGTACTTACTGTTCGAGGTTGCATCGATGGGTCAAAACGTCGAGATACAATTGATTGATTTGATTTCGAATATGTTTTTCGACAAAAATAAATTTTGAGTTCATATACGCAAATATATCTAGATTCTCTACAACTATTGGTCTGGGCTTTGCGAATGTTTCTCCTTTTCTAGTTTCGAATATACCAGGTCTATAAATATGAAATCGGAGTTTTTGTATAGAAAATACACGTTTATTGTATGAAAATGATTGAAAATATTCTATTCGAAGTATTGCCCATCGCTAGCTCTACATTTTTCCTACTTGTCTGACAATTTGTGGATGCCACGCCAAAAAAACTGTTGCTCTTTTGAGGCAAACCAGTCATCGTAGTTTCCAGGCACAATATTCGACATGTTCAACGCTATTACAAACTATGCTGTTGTATGAAACTTGTATTGTTGTGAGTTGAAAATCTTTATTAGAGATGTCAACAAGGAAATGGCGCCAATGATGCGGTTTGACGGTAACTACATCGACAGCTAGGCCCATCTATGGGCAAATTCCGGTTTCATATTTATATACCTGGCAAGTAATTTCGGGCGTTCTGTGCGTATTAACGTGTAACCGCATAACAATTTTTCTGATCTCTTTGTTAACGCAAATATTGTATATTGAGATGAAAGAGTATAGACTGTTTGGAAATAGGTGTGACCCAGGTCATTTATTGTTTTTGCTATTCCTTCGTACAGTACATCGTACCTATTGAATTTGCAACTATCGTCGGGTAATGAATCCCAAAAAGTCTGTCCTCCTTCGAGATCTATGCAGTTTTGTTCCGTACATAGGTACGTCGTTCCAGATTTTAGATTAATTCTATTTGCGTTCAAATTTACGGTGGCTTTATACTCTACTAGAGTGATTTTAACCGTGCCTTGCACTACTACATCGTCTCAGCTTCCGTACGGATCGGAATACTGTGACCCATGACAAGATCCGTCGTTTTTTACTGATCCTGCTAAAGTTATACTATGAGTCGCCGTTTGGTTTTTACGTACATCCTTAATGAGAGCATTCCCAATTCTAAGTATTCCTGAGATGTGTAATTGTTGACAGGCATCCCGTGACAAATCTGATAAATATTCTAACTGCCTGTGCTACAATTGACACATGCGAACTCATTCCGCAATAATAAATGATTCAATGTATTTCTACCTTACATTGGATAACCTTGTTGTGTGTAAATTCCTTTAATTGTAATAATTGGATATAGATCGGGTCTGCGATGACTTCAGGTTCGGCTATATCGCACTGGCCCACATCTATTAATGATACAGTAGTTATATTTAAATTTGCCGATCCGCAATCGTATCTGATAATCGCGGATGTTTGTACTACTGCCCATAATAACAATGTTAGGCTTAACATGCCCATAATTATTCTAAGATAGTAACAGTTTTATTTATTAACTAGTCGAAGTGTATGTCTACGTAATTAATTGTTCAATCTTTTTCTTTCGCCTTTTCCGTTCGTTGGAGTTTGTTTTTTTTTTGCTAAAAATAAAAGAATTAAATAATATTTTTTTAGAATTATTGAATTTACTGGAAAGTTTTTATGGTGTGATATAAGAGAGGCGCAATCTATTAATATTTACAACTCGAGATTTGTTTTTAATTTTCCAGGTTTAGGCCTTTTTTGGAGAAATACAAAATCACCAATGTTTAAAGGCTGAGGTTTCATTTTTTTATCATAACATCCCTTGGATTTGATTTTAGCATTTATTAAATTGTCTCCAGCTAGATTTTGAAGTTCATGTAAACGAGTTACTAAATTTGTGAAATAATCATCGTACGTGATCTCGAATTCGTCAATTAGGGGATCACTGGATGGGATTCTTTCTAATTTCCCGAAAATTAGTTCGGATGGAGTGTGTATAGTTTCCTCATGGGTGCTTGCGTTATATGAGAAAGTGGCAAGTTCCAACCAATCATCCCATTCCTGTTCCCGATTTGCAAATTGTTTTAAATATTCCCCCAGGAAATGATGGGATCTTTCAATGGAACCATTAGATTGAGGATAAAATGCTGTAGTTTCGAATTGCTGGATTTTGAATTATTTTGCAAGACTTTTCAATACCTTGCTGAGAAAGTTGCTACCTTGATCGGTAAGAACTTGGTACTCCAAAAATGCAAATAAATCTTTTCACCAATGCATTGCCTATCGTGACTGCTGTTGCGTTTGGAAGAGCGATTGCCAATGAACACTTTGTTAGTTGGTCTTGGATTGTCAATATGTATTCGCTATTATCTTTTGTTCTGGCTAGAGGCCCTACAATATTCATAGCAACCTTGTCGAATGCCGATTTAGGTGTATCTGTAATTATCATTGGATTTTTGTTTTTCACTCGAACTAATTTTTTTTACTTGACACGCTAAACAATTTCTTATAAATTGTTATATATCTAACTTCATGTTTTCCCAACAATATCGCTGTCTGATTCTACTATAAGTTTTTGAAACTCCTTTATGTCTACCAATAGCAGAGGAGTGCATTTCTTTAATTACTTGGTTACGTTTTGATGGCTCTACATGTTGAATCGTTCCGGTACAAATAATTATTTTAGTCGTTGTCCACTCATTGTTCTCACATAAAATTCGTCGAATTATTTTCCAGTCTATCATCTCTATTTCGTTTGTTTTGGCAATACTGATTGTCTTTATCTCTTTTTGATTTAGGATTTCTACTAGACTCCGCAATGTTTTTTCTATGTCAGCCATTACGATTGATTGTTTAGTAATCGACTAAAGATGTTGAGCGTCCGTCCTGTGATGACTTGACCGATCTGTGAATATATTGACAAAATATGAACACTCACTCGAGGCAAGAGGAAAATGAAAACCAGACACCGAGATGTTATCTTGAGGAAGCGGTTCGCTACCTTCCTCTTTTATTTTCATAAATACAAGTTTTAAATATAAACAGTTGTGAGCACTAACAGTGCAGATTAACACCAAACATAATTTTGAATTTGAAAAGCATCCAGATTTTAACTTTAGATAAATGCAAATTAATGAAAATAAGTAAAACAACTGACTTCTGAATATTATTGAGCAGCAGTGAGTACATAAGCAAGCGGTGCCTGCAGCGTAGTGATAGCTACGCCGCATGACACGCTCGGATTGGTGAGTGCAAATATATAAAATAAACTGACAAATGGAATTTAGACTTGTACTACGAGCAGCACACAACTATCAACTGTGCGCTGAATATGAATTTGAGCCAGCGGTGTGTGCAGCGCAGCAACAGCTACGCAGCACGACACGCCGATGCCTTGAGTGCAAAACGTTGTGTGTAATTCACTGCAATCACTCAACACTGTATTGCAAAGTGATTGCAGTGAATTAATGAGAGTGTACACTAACCCCCATCTGAGTGCAGTGACTTTGTGTGCGACCCGCCAAGCAATCAGTACTGCTTAGCACACCGCAAACAGATATTGAGGCTATATGGTTGAGCAAAATTACATTCGATGTACTCTCCCAGCAGATTGACTGGGGGAAAATACAGCGAATGTGCGGCACATGCTTAATTATATTAATTAAGCCGGCAAAAAGACATGAGGAGAACGTGGCACAGCATGTGCTGCAACGCACGCCACGAGTGAGGCCAAGTGCTGATGTACCATTTTCTCCTCTCTGACAGTGAATTAAGACGTAATTATGCCAGAGCACTCTTACCTTGAGCAATGAGTCCTGATGAGATATGTTGAGCGATGCCGATGTAAAAAGGTTGATGTGAAGTCCCAAGAGTCCCGTGGATGCGCGTGCTGTCCAAAAGATGTGTGTCGCAAAAGTGCCAAATTCTCAAGATGGCTGCGAGTACGAAAGATTCGTTGGGCGCTGGAGTCAATTGAGCGAGACAGCCGGTGTGCGAAACCGAAGTCAAGCGAGAGAGACACCCTCTCGCTTGACGCGGCGTGCCAGTGAGGCACATCCTCGGCTTCGCGAAGCCCATGCTTCGGCTGTCTTCGCCTCAACCGAACACCGTGTAGCCAAGCAGCGCAACACGTAGGCGCACGACGATTATCGATCGCCGTGCGCCAGCTGATTTTCCAACATAGTCCCTCTTTGAATCTACGTATCGGCAACCCGATATGGATTTTATTTTTGTGCCCTCTGGCTTGAGCGACTCCTAATTTTACATTTTCCAATTTTGGAAAATCGTTTCGTTCTTTTAACTGTGACGATCCTACATCACATGGCTCTCCGGTTTCTGAGATAAAATACGCATAATTATCCCTTGTCATGAATAATTGGTCCTTGGATTCTAATATATTACGGATATCGGATTTTCCCTACTGCATTGTGCTCGTTGATTCCTATTGCATCTGTTTCTCCTCCTTCATCTTCTTCCTCCTGTCCCTGTTTTTCGTCATTGCTACTATCGTTCGCGAATTCTGAATCACTTGATTCATTTCTTATTTCATCGTAACTTGTCTGTACTGCTTGTTGAGTTTGTTTTAAGCGATTGTTTTTATCTGTGAGTTCTTTGTTTTTATATTTGGCTTTAGTTTTGATAGCTGCATCAACCTGATCGTCTAGCTCATCTCGCAACCTCCGCGGTTCCCTTCTATTTCGCGTACTTTTTCTTAATCGTAATTCGCTTTCTTTGGATTTTGGTTCTTCGTGAATGACAGCTTGCGTAACTATTTTATTTGTTAAATTTTCGTTATTTTGAATGGCATGAACATTTATTAGGTGCGCAACTAAGTTCCCGCTATTTTTTTTTTTTTATGAAAATGCAACTTTATTGTGAAAAAATGTTTACAAATGAATCATTCTAAATATTGCCCATCGCTAGCGACAACTTTTTCCCATCTTTCTGGCAGAGCTCGTATACCGTCACGGTAGAAGTGTTCGTCTTTTGAGGCTATCCATGAATCAAGCGATTTTGAGATGTCTTCATATGAGCTGAACTGCTGATTAGCCAAACCATGTGCCATCGAACGGAACAAGTAATAATCGGACGGTGCAATATCTGGGGAATATTTCGGGTGGGGTAGGACTTCCCATTTGAGCGTTTCTAAGTAGGTTTTAACGGGTTTGGCAACGTGAGGCCGAGCGTTGTCATGCTATAGAATCACTTTTTCGTGCCTCTGCTCGTATTGTGGCCGCTTTTCGCGCCGTGCTCGGCTCAATCGCATCAATTGAGTTCGATACCGTTCCCCAGTGATGGTTTCGTTCGGTTTCAACAGCTCATAATAAATAACACCGCCCTGGTCCCACCAAATACACAGCAAAATCTTCGCAGCGTGAATATTCGGCCGAGCCGACGACGTAGAAGCATGACCGGACAGTCCCCATGATTTTGTTCTCTTTGGGTTGCTGTAATGAATCCATTTTTCATCACCCGTAACGATGCGATGAAGAAAACCCTTCTTTTTTTGCCGCTGGAGCAGTTGTTCACAGGCGAAAAACGACGCTCAACGTCTCTTGGCTTCAAATCATAAGGAACCCAAGTTCCTTGTTTTTGAATCATTCCCAACGCATGCAATCGCTTGGAAATGGCTTGGCGGGTAAATCCTAATGCTGAAGCAAGCTCTTTTTGCGTTTGGCACGGATCCTCATTGAGCAATGCCTCCAATTCAGCGTCTTCGAAGGTTTTTGGCCTTCCTTCACGCGAACGGTCGTCAACATCAAAATCACCGTCTTTGAAGCGACGGAACCAATCACGGCATGTTGTCTCACTTAGAGCAGCATCTCCGTAAACTTTTTGGAGTTCTCGATGCGCTTCAGCCGCCGTTTTCTTCGAATGAAAGAAGAAAAGCAACACTTCCCGCAAATGACGATTATTTGGCACAAAATCAAACATTTTCACACAACCAAAAGTATATGACGCAAAAACAAAATCACTAATGTGTCAAAGCGGTTTGTTTACCATATGTCTAAGCTTGGTTCATGACGTTTTGGTTATGTCCCAATCGACCAGCAATTACTACTGGAGCCATCTCTTGAAAGACAGCGGAAACTTAGTTGCGCACCTAATAATTCTACTGGATTGCGAGATGAAGCGTCCGCATTTTCGTTCATTTTTCCTGCTTTATAGATTATATCATACTCGTGATCTCTTAATTTGAACCTCTATTTCGTTACTCGAGAGGTTGGATCTTTAGAATTTTTGAACCAAACTAGTGGTTTATGGTCAGTGATTATTGTGATTTTTCTCCCGTAAATATATGGATGAAATTTTTTAACGGCGTAAATTATAGCTAGAGCTTCTTTTTCATAGACCTGTTACGTCCTGGTTCCCCGTTATATTCTACATGAAGTTTTAAAATTTTTATTCTAATATTCTAAACATGTATTTTACATATTTTATATACCAGGTGTATGCATAAGTTTTTTTCGGTTTTTTGGTAAAAAAAAACACGTAATTTTCAAGGGAAATTAATTTTTGTTTTATTCAAAATATTGGCCATCGGCTTCTACACATTTCGCCCATCTTTCAGGTAACTTATGAATACCATGCCAGAAAAACTGCTTGTCTTTTGCGGCAAACCATTCGTCGAGCCATTTTCCAACTTCCTTGAAATTGCTGAAGTGCTGCTCTGGGAGCGCGTGCCCCATTGATGCGAAGAGGTGATAGTCAGATGGCGCCATTTCTGGCGAATACGGCCGGTGCGGAAGGATGTCCCATCCAAGCGATTTCAAGGTGTCTTTCACTGCTTTTGCTGTGTGAGACGGCGCATTGTCGTGTAACAAAATCACTTTGCCATGTCTTCTGGCCCATTCCGGTCGTCTTTCGATTAATGCGTGGTTTAAATTAATAATTTGTTGGCGATAGCGTTGTGTATTAACGGTTTCGCCGGGCTTCAAGAGTTCATAATACACAATACCGCTCTGGTCCCACCAGACACAGAGCATGGTCTTCTTGCCGAAGCGATTTGGCCTTGGTGTTGAAGGACCGGCTTCGCCAGGTGAAAGCCACGATCTTTTCCGCTTCGGGTTTTCAAAATAAATTCATTTTTCGTCACCCGTCACAATTCGATGCAAAAATGATTTCCTTTCGTGGCGTTGAAGCAGCACTTCACAAGTGACTTTGCGATTTTCTATTTGACGTTCATTCAAATCGTGTGGGACCCATTTACCGAGTTTATTGATCTTCCCCATTACTCGTAAACGTCTGCTGATTGTTTCTTGTGACACATGTAATGCTTCTGCTAATTGCCGTTGAGTTTGAGTTGGGTCATCATCCAATCACTCCTGCAATTGCTCGTCTTCGCATTTTTGTGGTCTACCAGAGCGCTCACTGTCTTTCACATTGAAATCACCACTTTTAAATTGTCGAAACCATGTCTCACATGTTCTAATCGATGGAGCGTGTTCACCATATGTTTCTACCAGCAAACGTTGACTTTCAGCAGCCTTTTTCTTTTGATTAAATAAGAAAAGCAATGCGTGCCGCAAATGTTCTTTTTCAGGCACAAAACTCGACATGATCACTGAACGATAAAACAAAGACGCTAGTTTTTGGCGGACTCAACTTGTGTGTGTTTGTAGGTTAATGTCAGACGAACAAAATGACGTATGTATCAAATTAATACACTGCGTACTTTTCGCTGGCGCCATCTCTTAGTTAAACCGGAATAAACTTATGCATACACCTGGTATATATATTATAAATACGTATAAATATATATATATATATTTTTTATACTTACTCTATACATATAATTTTATGTGTACATTTTATACGTACATTTAATGCACCTATAATACAATACGTATGATTAATACGTACACCCTATATACACGTATTTGATGCATATAAGTATGCGTATAATACGTACAGACACACATACATTTGCACATATTTTTAAACGCTTACCAAGGTATATGCGAGAAACGCTGAGCGAAGCATCGCGCGTTAATCACCCGTGCGACTTTGTTTAGTCCCACGACTAGAGCAGAGCGTAGTCATTGGATATGACTTTGTATTTAGCGTAGCAACGCACAGCCTCTCTCGTACCCTAAACGGGATAAAGTTGCTCGCCACATTCCAATGTTATCCATTGGCGAATAGCCACTTCAAATCTTTAGCTAACGTAAGCAGTCCCACGTACCGGGCTGTGGTGTTTGGTCCAGGCGACCGTCGAACGGAAGCGATAAGCCCGACACCCGGCCGGGTTGCGCCGACAGGCCGGTGAGGCTGCAAGGCCCGTTGTTCTGATTCTTAGAATCTAGATAGAGACCCGCGGGCCTCGCAACTCTGCATTTTTGAGAGTAGGCGACTGGAGGGGCACTTAGCCACCCATCATATCGACAGTCGTCGTCTTAAAATGAGGCAGTCCTCATCGTGCGCGCTAATTAGAAACATCGTACCTCTAAATTAGCTACTTAGCTCCTCGAAATTTGTATTTTCCAAATTGTCCGCGCATTCAAGTATTTTGATATTTGTTCGCGATTAAAATATTTTATTTGTGCGTTTCAACATTGTTCGCGCATTTAAACATTTTATTAATTGTTTGCGGATTTGAAACATTTTTATTCGTGCGTTATTAACATTGTCCGCATATTTAAACATTTTATCTGTGCGTTTCTAACTGTTGGATAATCAGCTGGCGCACGGCGATCGATATTCGCCGTGCGTCGACCTGTTGCTGTGCTCAAGTGCTCACGTCGTTCGGTTGAGCCGAAGGTAGCCGAGGCGGGGCTTCGCGAAGCCGAGGATGTGCCTCGTTGGCACGCCGCGTCGAGCGAGAGGATGTCTCTCTCGCTTGACTTCGGTTCCGCTCACCGGCTATCTCGCTCAACTGACTTCAGCGCTCAACGTTAATTTCATATTCCGCAGCCATATTGAAAATTCAGTGACTTTTGCGACGACATCGAGGAACAGCGCACCACTATCTTGGACTTTTCTCGTTGGCCTTTCGCTCAGGACATTCTCATCACTCTCAACAGGACTCAAAACTCAGGTAAGAGTACACCGTTACAATTTAACATAATTCAATGACGGTGAGGAGTGAACTACACATCGGTACATCCTCATAAAGGTCTCACACTGTGGCGTGCTCTGCAGCGCGGGCTGCACCACGTTTTCACTCAATTATTAGCATGCTCAAATAATATAATTGTGTGTGTTTTACCAATTCACTGCACTTTCCCCCAATTAAACTTGCTGGGAGAGTGTTGTGAATTCAGTCTAATCATTTGTGCATCCTCACGCTCACACTTCAGTGCTCTGCAGCGTAGACAGCATCACAGCCTGTCATAATAGAATTCCAAGTAATTGTCAGAATTGCATGTGCTAGCACACACTCTCTTTCAATTCTATCTCACCATCACATTGAGTATTTGCTGACAGGCAGTAAATTTGTCTACGCACTCATACATCTCACTGCGTGGTATGCTCCGCAGCACTGACTGCGGTGCGTACACCGCTCTCAGTACTCACAGCACACAATTAATATAATTGTGTGCTGGTTCTCAGCTCATATCATTCACTTCAGCTCACCTAATTAAATTCAGTTTCTAATTCTCAAATTTTGGTGTATTTATTTTCATTATTTCATATTTTTCTAAATTTAGTATATTTTGTGTTTCTCTTCATATTTAAAGTAACTGGTTTTAAAAGGTGTTATCACATGGTGTGCTGCTCAAGTTTTATTGTCAAAATTCAATTTATATTTATTTGTAATTTTGTGATATTTTGTTCATAATATGGAACGTAGAATAAACCACTTTCTCTGTTTTCCATCTACAAGTCAGGTTTTATTTCACCCTGTCGTGAGTGAAGACTCATTATTTTCAATATATTTCAGATCTGTCAAATAACACCACAGGCGGAATCTCAAACACTAACATTGTTCGCGCATTTAAACATTTTTATTAATTGTTTGCGGATTTATTTGTGCGTTAATAACATCGTTCGCGCATTTAACAATTTTTGTCTGCGGACTCAAAATATTTTTCTGTGCGTTTTTACATTGTTCGCGCATTTAAACATTTTATTTGTGCGCGACCTAATAAAAAACGGTATTATACAAAGGGTATTCCGTGGTTTTCATAGATCCACCCGCTGAAATCCTAACATTTCCTAACCCGTCTTCTTTACTGTTTTTTGTCGCCAAGCCGGCCGCGATGGCCGGCTACTTTGTGCGACGTTTGACCGTAGGGCCCTCGCGGCCTTTGGTGCTTCATTTCTAGCTAGGTAATCTGGAGCGCAAATCTCGTTGCACCTCCAGGTCACGTGCTGTTTGGTCCCGCACCTGGTTGCAAGTCTGCAGCACTCTACACCCTGGTGGCACTTGGAAACTCGCGCCGGGGGATCTTTAACTAGGGAGCGTGGCGTCAACTAATAGTTGCACACTCCTCCCGCCTCCTTTATTTCACGAATCTGCGTGGTACCTCAGGGTCCTACACACAGGTTGCTTTCTTCTTCCAAGCGGTTCGTGCGCCCACACCCAAGGTGGACGTTGATCCTCTGATTGTGTATACCCAAACTCCCGCCTTCTTTACTGTTTTCTGTCGCCAAGCCGGCCGCGATTTCTCTCTCGTGGGCCAGCTACTTTGTGTGACGCTTGACCATAGGGCCCTCGCGGCCTTTGGTCCTTCATTTCTAGCTAGGTGATCTGGAGCGCAAATCTCGTTGCACCTCCAGGTCACGTGCTGTTTAGTCCCGCACCTGGTTGCGAGGCTGCAGCACTCTACACTCTGGTGGCGCTTGGAAACTCGCGCCGGGGGATCTTTAACTAGGGAGCGTGGCGTCAACTAATAGTTGCACACTCCTCCCGCCCACTTTATTTCACGAATCAGCGTGGTACCTCAGGGTCCTACTCGCGGGTTCCATTCTTTTTCTGAGGAAACCTCGTATGACCACAAAGAAAGTGGACAACGACGTTTCTCGCTAACCAACCCGAATTACCTAAAAATTAGATGGGCAAAACCTGTAAGCGTGCGGGACGGCAACTACGGGAAAAGCAAGACAAACCAGCAGAAACTGGGGAAACGGCAATCGCGAGCCCCGTTCCGAACCCGAACCGTGGGTTACCAAACGTGACGGTAGAATTACGCGATTGGTCCGACGGTAAGGGCGGGCGAACCCTCAAAAGGGTTGCAGTGGCCGCGATACGGCCCATGGTCATGAAGCGTTGTACGATACGCCCCGATGAAGAACGCACGGAGCCGCAGGCAGGACCGTCAACGGCAACTCACCACCCGCAACCAGGGCCCGCGAATTCATTCGATATCACCGGCTCGGATTCAGACGATGACAGAATCGTCGTCCTCGACTAATTTCTGCGGTGCAGCACCAACTAGTTTTTAAGGTAAGTGAACGGGTATTTTCTTTAAAAAATTAAAACATACCGGCAGATCGACCGTGCTCCAATCCCGATGCAGCGCATTCTGGCTCAAAATGGAGAAAATAAAATATTATACCTTCGTCGCGTACCTTCGTTAAAACCCAGGACGTTACAGACCTCATAATTTTTTTCTGCACCATTTAAAGTTCTTGAAATGTAGGCAATTGGTAAATGATTTCCTATTTCACCTTGGGATAATATGCCTCCGATCGCATATCCCGATGCATCTGTCGTAATTAGAAATGGTTTGGTAAAATCTGAATGTTTCAGTATCGGTTTCTTGCATAAAATTTCTCTTAGTGTTTCAAAAGCTGAGTGCTCCCTTTCTCCTCACAAGAATAAGGTATCCTTCTTTAACAGGTTCGTTATCGGTTTGGCGATTTTAGAGTATCCTTTTACAAATCTACGATAGTATCCGGCTAACCCTAAAAATTGTCGCACTCCCTTAACGTTTCTGGGAGCTGGATAGCTTTTTACTGCCTCGATTTTCTTTGGGTCTGGTTTTATTACTTCTTCTGTTATTAAATGCCCTAAATAAGTGACTTCTTTGCGCAAGAATTCGCATTTATCTGGTTGTAATTCGAGATTAGCTTCTTTCAGACGGGTTATTAATTTTTTAAATTTAATTTGGTGTTCTCGCAACGACGATGCATAAATAATAATGTCATCTAGATAAACGAACAGCTCTATCCCTTGTAACCCGCTTAAAACACGATCCATTAATCTTTGGAAAGTCGCTGGAGCATTTTTTAAACCGAAGGGCATTCGAGAAAACTCATAATTCCCAAAGGGTGTTGAAAAAGCTGTTTTGTGGGAATCTTCTGGTTTTACGTTAATTTGGTGGAACCCAGACGCAACATCGAATACTGAGAAATATTTAGCTCCACCAAGTTGATCTAAAATGTCTGTGATATTTGGTAAAGGATATGAATCCCCGATTGTTTTTTGGTTGAGTTTGCGAAAATCGAGTACCATCTTCCAACGTTTATTACCTTTCGAGTCTGGTTTCTTTGGAACAATCCATACAGGACTGTTATATGGCTACTGGGAAGTTTTAATTATGCCTCCGTCATATAATTCTTTTACTTGTCGCGTGATTTCATCCTTATGGATTTGTGGATAGCGATATTGACGAGTATTTATTGGATGCTCGTCGGCTGTAGTTATGGGGTGTTCTAATCGTGTAGTAGCCCCTAGTTTTTCTCCCGGAATACAAAATTGTTCCGCACTTTCTTCTAATAATTCATCTATGCTCTCTATTTCCTCGGAATTTAAATGTTCGAGGCGTAATAAGTTTTTAATTTTTTGTACACGGTTTGCCTGTTCTGCATTTTTTGTGATTGTCATGCAGAGCGTACTTGATTTAGAAGAGTTAGTAAAGTTTGATACACGGTTTTCCTCTTCGGTATTATTCGAAGTTTTCAGGCGGAGCGTGCTTGATTTAGAGGAGTTGGTGGAGTTTGATACACGGTTTTCCTGTTCGGTATTTTCCGAGTTTTTCAGGCAGAGCGTGCTTGATTTAGAAGGGTTAGTAGAGTTTGATACACGGTTTTCCTGTTCGGTATTTTCTGATTTTTTCAGGCAGAGCGTGCTTGATTTAGAGGAGTTTGTAGATTTTGTAAATTTTGTTGAGTTTGTTGATTTAGAGGATTTTGTAGAGTTACTATTCTTATTCTCTTCAAATTCCTGAAGAGTTAGAGTAGGAACTTCGATTTCAATATCTTCCTCTCTCGTGTTATAGATTTTGGTGTACGCGATGCTTTGTGTATTTGTGACGCGTGCTCTTCCAAAATAAATGTCTTCTCCGATTTTTAATTTTGGTAGATAACCTTCCGAAATTTCTTCGTTCTTTACTCTTATATAAAATGTTGAAATAGATCGCGCTGGAATTGTTACTATTTCTGGACTTGAAAATATAATTTTGTTATCCCTCCAATACAGACAGTGTCTTTTGTAATCAATCGTGGCCTTGTATTTTTGAAAGAAATCGTTACCCAATATCCCAGCTTGTTCAATCGAAAAATTATTTGCAACAATATGGAACACGACTGGACTTCCTAAGATGTTTACCGAGAAAGACCCTCGGGTTTCTACGAGGTTCGCCGTTATTCCATGCAATTCCGATATATCTAGCTGATCTATTTGAGACTCTGACCGAACATACGCCTTTTTTACAAGATTTGGTTTAGAAACAGAATCGACCATTAATTTCACTGGGGAAATTACGACTGATGACTCTATCTGTATCGTTGGGGGTCGGCAATGCCGTCTTAATTTGACGTGTGCTATTCGGAGTCGTCTGTGTGTATGTTTTGAGTTACTATAAGTGTTTTGTGTGGGGTTTGTTTTTGTTGCGTCTCCGGGGTTGCCCCGATCCTCTGAAGACTGCTTGAGTTTCCCTGGTGACGCATTTTGTTATTATATTCTCATTTCCTACATTCTTCTATACTGTGTCCCTCCTTTTTACAGTATCGGCATGATTTATCATTATTACCTTTTTTATTAGAAAGGTTTACGTTCGGTATTAGACTAGACTGTTTATGAGTGTTCGTCGAGGCCCCGGCGCCCTGATGCCTATACCAACAAGTGGTGACAGTATGTCCAGGCCGCTCGCATATCTGGCATACCGTGGGCCCCCTTGACACTGACCCTACCGTTCCGTAGCCGGGTGCAGCCTTATCTTTGGGTTGCGTTTTACGCAGATCTTTGATTGCCGTCTTTTTTCTGTCAATATTTAATGCGTTTGTCCCGGCGTCTGGGAGGGTGTCGTACGTCCTTTTCATTCGTATCTGTATGTCTGGTTTAAGACCGTCTAGAAAACTTTCGACGTACTCGCTTTCTGTTGAAGCTCTGTCTGCGTCTGACAAAACTCCGTCGTTATTGCTTTTATATGCCTCGAGGATATGGTTCCCTATTTCTCGAACCCTATTTAAATACTTTTTAATGTTTTCGTTTTCTAACTGAATAAACTTCCGAATTCGCGACGCACTTGGTTTACGGTCCTTGCAGGTGTATATAGACTCTTTAAAAATGTTGTTAACGCGTTTGTTGAGAATCCGTCCAGACGGGGTCGAATGAATCTGTGAAGATATTGAAAACAATGAAACCTCACTCAGGACAGGGTGGAAAATAAACCAGACACATAGATGGTATAGCGAGGAAGCGGTTTATTCAACCTTCCATAATATAAACAAAATATCACAAAAATACAAATGAATATAAATTAAATTTGGCTATAAAACTTGAGCAGCACACAATTATATTAATTGTTTGCTCGATATGCCTTGAGTAGTAAACATGATGCAGTCAGCGCTGCAGAGCACGCCACGGAATGAGAGACATGAGTGCGTAGAATGTGTCAATTATTCACAGTAAACTCTCAGAAGGTTTATCTGAGAGAAGTTGAGCAGTCAATAAGTGAGAGCACTTGCAATTTGATTGCTTAAGTGCTGTGAGTGAGATATGAGAAGCGTGACGCAGTCAGCACTGCGTCGCACGTTATAGAGATACATTGATGCACAAAAATGAGAGGAATAAATTCACAGTGCTTTTCCAGCAAGCTCAGTTGGGGGAAAACACAGTGAATTAGTAAGAACACACGCAATTATATTAATTGAGTGCGCAACAAGTGATGTGAAAACGTGGTGCAGCCCATGCTGCAGAGCACGCCACAGGGTGAACCCTTTATGAGGATGCACCGATTAATTCCTTACTCCTCACCGACAGTGAATTATGCTAAATTATGCCAGTGAACGCTTACCGTTAATTTTGAGTCCTGGTGAGCACAGAGGTTGAGAAGGTCCGATGAAAAGAGATGAAAGTTGCGAGAGTCCTGAGGATGCGTGCGCTGTCCAATGGTTGTCACGAAAAAGTGTCTAAATTTCCAACATGGCTGCAAGATACGAAATTGACGTTGAGCGCTGGAGTCAAATGAGTGAGATAGCCGGTGAGCGACGCCGAAGTCAAGCGATAGAGATAACCTCTCGCTTAACGCGGCATGCATGCGAGCTACAGCCTTGGCTCTGGGAGGCCTGCCTCGGCTATTTCCGGTGTAGACGAACGCAGCGTGCTACACCGCAGCAACAGGTCGACGTACGGCGAATATCGATCGCCGTGTGCCAGCTGATTATCCAACAGCGTTTAGTGTTTTAAATTTGTTACCTTGAATCGATCTCTTAGCCTCCCCTATAATTTTCGTCCTAATTAATTTAACTAAATTTATTTCGGCGTTAGAGGGAAGTATTACCAGTGCTTCCTCGCAGCTTTCTATAAATTGATATACGGGAATGTTTTCCCCGTCGAATTCTAAAACCAATTCGACTGCATCTTTAAGAGATACAATTTGTGAATTTCCCAAAGGCATTTCGTCGGGTAATTGTGAATCGGCTGGGTTTAAGGATTGGGTGCTCGTGGTTTCTGACTCGTTACTCGTTTGTGGGATTTCGGTAACTGTTTTTTTATTTGGAGTATGCTCAATTGACATTTTTTTTCTTCAAATCGTTATTACAATCCCACCACTGTCACCAAAAATAGGTATGTTACTTCCAGGTAATAAACACTTATTAAATTGCCCTGTTTTTGACCTTACCTACGGCTAATTGGTCAGGGATCCGGGCTAACGATTTGATGAGCTTATTTACTTCTTAAGTTGTTCCAATTTTGAATAAAAGTTAAATCGCAGATCTGTTGTTGGAAAGAATTTAGCCTTTAAACATTTAATTACGTAGTCTGTTTTAATTAATTTGTATTTATGGTTAATGTTGCAAATTAAGTTAATTGATTCTGAATAATCGTTTGTAAAATATGCTCCTTGGCCGGGTTTAGCACTGGTATTGGGCCTGGAGTTTTCTCAACGCAGCTTTGCGCCCTCCACGCTTCGCTTTCCCATGAGACGTTCAGATGCCACGGAAAGGAATATAAACGTAGAGTCCGCGATGGTCCGCGTTACTCCTTGTTCGGAATGGATTTAAGGAAATGTGAGAGTCTGTGGTGGTCGGCGTTACTCCCGAGGTTTAGAGATTAGAAATGGTGAGTCCGCAGTGGTCCGCGTTACTCGCCGAGGTTAGAGATTGGAATGGTGAGTCCGCAGTGGTCCGCGTTACTCGCCGAGGTGAGAGATTGGAATGGTGAGTCCGCAGTGATCCGCGTTACTCCTCGAGGTTAGGGATTTGAGGGTAATCACTAAGAATATACAAGAATTTCTCCTTACTCACTATTACTTTTACACTGGCTAGAAGAGTTTTAATTGTCTTTGAAGATCGGAGAGAACTGACTAAAAGGGCGACATTTCGGCCCTTTTATACTATGTCGATGCTCCTTCCAGTGTTATTCCCAGGGGTTGGAGAGGGCGAGTTCTTCTGGCCCAATTGGCTAGGAACTCCCCGTCTCCCACACTCCTGGTGCCTTACAAGGAGTCTGCCCTTACAATATTTCTTATCTAATGTGGTGATAGCGGTTGGAGAGGGCAAGATTCTGGTGCTGGTTGGCTAGGTCTTGCCATCTCCTACGCACCCGATGTACTAGAGGGATTTTTACCCCTTACCTCAAACGAGCGAGGGGCCCGTTTCCCTGTTTTCTTATCTTGAGCCCCCACTGCAGCGGCTCTGGCTGAGCCACGCAGTGACGTCAAGAGTGTTGCATATTTGGGGACGTAACAATACATATCATCCAGGTGGTTATTGATTAGTCGACGTGCGATATTTGTGTGTATGTTTGGTGCCGTAGATCACGTATGCAATTCATTTCTTTGAGCATACCAGGTCGGTGTCCATGTAAGAGCGGGACGTGTTGAGTCCAGGACCTATATCTATATGATTTCCAACGTGTTTTCGTTAAATATAAATGCATACTTGTACGAAATGGTTACTAAGCGAAGAAGTGCATTCTCTAATTAAAGCTAGGTTATGCTAATTATTCCACTGTGATGAAAACTCTGGTATGAAATTCCCCAGGAATGGTTTCCTGGTGGCCCGAGATCTAACTTTGTAGAGTCTTATGAACTCGTCGGCTGTAACACATGCTGACATACCGACCACTGATATCACTAATGTAGTGAGAAAGTTACCGCGTATGTGTATATTTTGAAATTAAAGCAAATTTTGTTACAGTATAAATGAAATCAGAAAGCGATTGCTTTTTTGTCGCTTTAATTTGTTCCACCTTTATTTTTAACTGCTCTCTGGTAATTGCGCAGAAATAAAATGACCCAAACTATCATAATGTAAATCTTGCGGGAAAGAATTTTCCATAAGATTTTTTATTAACTTTGACAATGAAAACATCGTTTTCATCATAATTTCATTATAGTTTCCCCTTAAGTTTTTTTCCGTTATTGTATGCTCTAAATAATTATATGCTGTTATACATTTATTCAAATTTGTATTTCTTTGGATGGAATATCAAACGTAACCTAACAACCTAATATACGAACAACCGCTTGCAGTGCCCAACGCTGGAGACGGTAATCCAATTTTGAATTAAAAGAGTTAACTCCGAGTTAATATATAACAATGCTCAACAGCGTTCAACAGAGTTGAGTATGTGAACACGCCCCAATGAACTTCTTCCTCGGAGTAAACAACGTCATTTTGAACGCACCCCTGCAGAGGAGAAGTCCTTAAAAAGTGAGACACAGATCATCACAAAGCGATCTGATCTGCTGACCCCAACGGGAATGATTCATGAGTGATCAATGGGGTCATGCGGTTTATTCGTTACAATGCACAGCGTCAAATGCCATGAAATTTTTACAGATTAACACATTGAATGCCGCGTCACCCAGATCTGGGTCGATGAAAGGAATAGATAAATGGGCGATATAAGGATAAATTATACTGAGTGGGAAAATACAAAAAGCGATCTGTGAATAATTTAGCGAAGTAGAAGAAGTTTGCGAAAAAATGAGTAAGGTGGAAGGAGGAAGAGTAATAGGTGGAGTAGAGGAATAAATGAAGAAAAAGAGAAAAATGTTAGATAGTAAAAAGGGTAAATATATGTAGATTAGTAAATAAGTGAAAGAATACGTACGGTGGTTTTTTTTTATAAAAAACTTTTCAAAAGTTATGCAAACAAAATTCCATTTAATTGCTTTACTTATTATTATTATTTCTATCATTCACTTCATTATCATTGTTATTATTATTAAATCAATTAAATTCACAAGCACGTGTATCCCAAGACCGGGTATTATAGGATTAGAATTTGTTCATTTAAGACATGGAAATTCCAGTTATAAAAAAAGTGACTTTATTTCGAGCTAGCGACTGCCATGTAAAGAGACAAACTGAATTTCATTTTCGTCATCTTCTTGGGGTCAACAGGTAATGCGTTTTTCATCATGTCAGTACGCATGTGCCACTGTCCAGTCACAGACGTCGTAAACGCAATAATTTGCTATCCCATCTTTGATTACTGGTGGGATGTACTGCACTACTCCACACAGTAGATATTGTTTTTCAACTACATCTATGTTGGTAGGAATATCATCTAAGCAGCGAGTCATATTGGTAATATGGTTTTGTTGCGCCAACTTAGACTACGGCCCGTTTCGTGCTTTCAGCACTCACCGTTTGCGCTGCGAACATTATGACGTCGTTTTCGAGCATTCACGATGATCACGGGTCGGAGCGTCAGCACCGTGTTCGTAGCACCTAACTTTTACTACTCACAAGCAGTGATGCCAGCTACTCGTAACAAATCTCGTCTCGATTATAAATAAATAAATAAATGAATAATGAAATTTAAAAAATATCTAAAACGCTCACTAATGTTGCAGCCGTCAGCAAATGAATAGTGCATTACAATATCCAACACCAAATTGTAGTCCTTTATACGAAAGGTTCATTACAATTTGTTGAATAAAAAGAAATTGTAATGCTCTACTCACGTCCCTGGTCCTACCACGTGGAGGTCGCTGCATAAGGACCCACCCGTGGGGCGGTTGCTGTGTTTGTATAGCCAAGCAAATACGGATACAGGAAAGACCCCTCTCCATCCCTCCAACAATTAAACGTCTTATTTCTTCATCAAACTAAGAGCAACAAATAAAATATGATTTGGCAAGAACAGTATTTTCTTTTCAAATAAATAATAAATGATGTTTTCAAATAGAAATATAAATAAATTTCTTTTTTTGTCTTATGTTAATAGAATGCGTCATGAAAAGTTAATAAAAACCAAGTTACAAACTTGGAAAAAAAATAATTGCTACATATAATTAACGGTATTATATTATATCTTTCTAAATTAATAAATAATAAATGAATATATTTCTTTTTTTTCTTAGGTCTACGAAATGCATTATACACAATGTTATATTCATTATTATTCACATTCATTTTTATATAACACGTTTGATTTACTTTATTTGTAATTTTTTAACGTACCCATTACGTTATTTATTTATTTATATTTTTATTCATTCGTATTTTTATTTTTATATTGTTTATTTATTTCATGACCCATTTATTCCCGAAGAACTATTTAATTATAATATCACAAAATTTTAAGGAACTATTTAGTCGTTATATCACATGTTGTTTCGCGCAGGAATTATGGTAATTTGGTTTAAGCAATCAATATTTTTATTATATTTTACTTATTTATCCGATATTACGTTGAGATAAAAGCTTTCATCGGTAACACGCACGTTGGATAAGAAAAACTTGTTTATTTGACGTTCGGCTGTCTAGTCGAATATAAATTGTTATTGGAGTAAAGCTCGAGGTGTCGAGAATGTACTTTAAAAGTTTGACAAGTATGGTTTGTACTTTGAAAAGCTGATCTAAGTTGACAAATACCGTTCAGGCACTTGTGGCCTATTTTATTACGTTTTTTTGTCTTGACATCGGTGACGATAGAAAAAATACGTTCGGCCTCTGCGTTCGCATGGGGAAGCGACAATACTGCTTGCACTCATTTTTCTAAAGTGGGAAACATTTGTTCCTCCAACACATTTTTAACTTCCACAACCTATTTCTAAAATGAATCTACTTTGAGAGTGAAGGATTTCTGTGTTGCTTCTTCGGTAAAAAGGAGGGTAATGAATGCCATTCGAACGTCAATTTTGCGAGGTCGAAAGTCCCAAAGCGCTCAGCAATATTAGATAAATCTTTAACGCTTCCTCTGTCCTTCACTTGAAGAGCGATACTAGGGGTCAAAAATTGCAAATGGTCTAAAATTGAATTTTTAAGTGGAAGTCGACGGGTCATCTCTGTTACAGCCGTGATATAAAATTCTAAACAAGTTTGTCTTATTTCATTTGCGTGGACGAGCGATAACTTTAAAACGAATGTCTGGCACTTTATTGAAAAGCTATTGAAGATAGATAACACATCTTTAAGAACAGCAAGAATGCTTTAATAACATCGTTACTCAAATTCGACAAAATTGTTTCTGATTCCTTAAGTCTGTCCTCATTGATGGCGAGCGCAAAATACATTTTTAACACGTCCTAATTTTCTATAAGTCGGTCGATGCATTTCTGCATCAAGAGCCATCTTGTATCTGATAATTTTTTAATGCTTTTTCTCTCTATGTCTAAAAGTTCTTGAAACTCTCGAAGTACCGCAGTGCGTCTCGCGCTGCCGGACACGTACGTGGCAATACTTTTGATTGAATGTTCGCAGGAGCGAGGCAACTTAGCACATGCTTTACTGGCAATTTAAGCAGACGAATGGCAAATGCAATTTAATACGACGAGACCAGGCGCGTCACATTCAAACGAGTCATAAATTAATTATGTATCCCCGTCATTACCGATACATTGTCAGATGCCATGCCGACAATGTTAGCAATAGGGATCCTTTTGGACTCGAAGCAAGATTTAAAGGCCGCGTATACATTTTCAGCCGAACAGTTGAAAGCTTTTAATTCTACTAATTCTAACAGCTGTGTGACTACTGTCGTAGTGTTGGGCGATACATATTTAACTAAACACAAAGGGATTTTGTGTCGTTGATGTCAGTGCTCTCATCGACAAGCACTGAAAACTGTGTAACTTTTAAAATGTCTACCGATTTCTCTAGTTCTCGCCTGCCGAGGCAATTTGTAATAATTTGTGTACATTTCGTCCGGCCGAGCGCTATGTCCTGCAAGATTCGTGACTTTTCAGCAATTTCTTTAAGGAGCGGTACCAAATGTTCCACGGTCTCGATTGAAAAATTATGTTCAACAAAAAATGCTGACAATTTAATTTCCGGTGATTTTACTTTAATTTTATGGGCATTCTCCTTATCCAGCTGTTGTTGAGAAGCAGGCTCCGCATCGGCAGATGCTGCGAGTGCCACTTTGGATTCTGCATATGACATTTGCCTGCAGCGTGCTTCAGGATCTTGCTTTTGCCACACTCAAAAGTTTTCTGGCAGACAGTGCAGAACGTTTTCTCAGGATCATCCTGCACTGCTTGTAATCAGCCAGAAAACTCGGGCATTAATAGCCACTGATTTTCAAAAGATTTTGATCTTACTCGTTTTACCAGTGGCTCTCCCTGAACGTCCTCTCGAGTGCTGTCTCCAGCACCATAATCCACCGAATTCATCGTAACTTTCAACTCGATTCACTAAATACCAATTGATACAATTGAGACTCGTGACTTGACAATAATGAAAGCTTTTATCTATTAAGTATTTACTAGGTGTACAAGTATGAAATGCGGATCTCAGACAACAGATGGCGCACGAATGCAGTTTGTGCTATAAAGAATGGACACTGCGCCATTTTGTTGTGTCACCAATAAGTGTCAGACGCGCACGAGTGATAAATTAGAAAAGTGTGTGCATAATGTTGTGTTGTTGTGTTCAATATGTCGAAATTTATACCGAACAAAGAGCATTCGCGGACAGCATTAATTTTTTGTTTTCATTTGAAGAATACTGCTGCTGAATCATACCGATTACTTCGAGAAGCTTATGGTGAATATGCTCCATCGCAAGATACGTGTGAACGATGGTTTCGGCGTTTCTAAAGTGGTGACTTCGATGTTACAGACAAGGAACGTGGAAAGCGACAAAAAAAATACGAAGATGTCGAATGGCAAGCATTGTTGGACGAAGATGATTTACAAACACAAAAACAACTCGCCGAGCAATTGGGCGTTAGTCAACAAGCTGTTTCCAATCGGCTACGAGAGATGGGAAAGATTCAGAAGACCCGTAAATGGGTACCACATGCGTTCAGCGACAGGCAAATGGAAAAGCGCAAAAATACATGTGATATTTTGCTCGCTCGGAACAAAAGGAAGTCGTTTTTGCATCGTATAGTTACAGGGGATGAAAAAGGGATTTATTTTGAGAATCCCAAAACTAAAAAATCATGGGTAGACCCAGGCGCACCATCCACATCGACCGCAACACCGAATCGCTTTGGCAGAAAGATGATGCTCTGTGTTTGGTGGGACCAGAGGGGCGTGGTCTATTATGAGCTGTTAAAACCTGGAGAAACTGTTAATACTAAACGTTACCAACAACAGTTGACCGATTTGAACCGTTCGCTGCTTGAAAAAAGGCCAGAATACCGAAAGAGGCAACACAAAGTCATTTTTCTTCATGACAATGCTCCATCACATACGGCAAAACCGGTTCGCGACACGTTGGAAGTACTCAGCTGGGAAGTTCTACCTCATGCGGCTTACTCACTCGGCTTGGCTCCTTCTGATTACCACTTGTTTGCATCAATGGGTCACGCACTTGCTGAGCAGCGCTTTGGTTCGTCCAAAGATGTGAAAAAATGGCTCGATGAATAGTTCGCAGCAAGAGGCGAAGATTTTTACTGGCGTGGTATTCACAAATTGCCCGAAAGATGGGAAAAATGTATAACAAGCGATGGAGCATACTTTGAATGAAGTACTTCTTATCATTCTTCCGAATTTAACATGTTTTTTCAGAAAAAAAATCCGCATTTCACTCTTGTACACCTGGTATCTATATACAGTAACCAATTAAGCTGCACTACACTGAACCTCAACCGGCGACGGTTGACTGTTGATCAACATTCACCCAGCCATAACTGAAAATGTTCGCTGTTATCGGTTGCATTTGAATGGAATCTATAAAATGACAGACCATGCTGCCACCAAGAAGTTATATGCTGATGTCGGAAAACTCACATGACTGACGATATTAATGTTAGCACGGATAAGCGATATTCATAGTTCAATACTTCATCCCAAAGTATCTCCGTAACGTAGTGTCAGCACTACTTCATGTTAACGAATCTAGAGTTGGATATGGTAGAATAAATGTTTAGTTATCATTACCAAATTTTAGTTAGGCTAAATAATATTGTTCAACAATAATAAAGGGTCAAATAAAGTTAGAAAACATTTACTAACAATTAAAAAATCTTATTTGGCTCGACTTTAATTTAACTTCAATCACGAGTGAGGGTGTCGTTACTATACTGGAAGCTCTTTCCTAGCAAAATAGAATCTATAAAATGACAGGTTATACTGCCATAAAGCAGTTATGTGTTGATGTGCGTAAATGCACATGATTAACGATATTAACGTCAGCACGGATAAGTGATATTAATATCATAGTGCAACATCAAATCCCAGGTAAGCTGGGTAACGCAGTGGTAGCGTTCCAGACTGATAATCCGAAGACACCAGGTTCGAATCTCGGGCTAGTCAATTCGAAATTTTTTTTTGCGACGATTCGCTTTTGAAAAGTGAATTGTTGCGACAAAAAGACAAAATAGAAAAATTTCGTTATACGACCTACTAAGTATCCATGCATTGACACCACAAGATTTATTTTCCCGACTCTTACTGAAAAACCGCTACAACGTCATGAATTTCTTACAAATACTAATGAAAAACACATAAAAAGATTGAAAATTTCAATAATTAGTGAAAACAAACATTTTATTCATCGATTAAAAGTACACAGAAATAATAGTACGACTAATAATTGCATTCATTTATTTTGTACTTTGAACGTTTGAACAGCGCGTAGTGTAGTGAGAGACATCCGCGCTGCCTGACTGTTGATTGGTCGGCGAGCCAGGTGTGCGCGCGGCGTACTATGTGACGTCACACGCTGCCTGGCTGTTGATTGGTCGATGCGTCGGGTGCACGCGCAGCGGGCGCTAAAGCAGACCCAGTGAAGAGGGTACCCAAAAGGGAAAAAATTCCCTCATCTGGCATCACTGCTCACAAGTGGTCCAAATTATTAGTACTGTAAATAGACGTTAGCGCGCTCACTGAGTCGGACCGCGCGTTAACAGCTTGTGCATTGTAATCGCTGTGATCGCGATTCGGACCGTAGCCTTAGAATTCTCATGTATTCATTCTATATCCAAACATTAATACGGTCCAAGTGCAATCTCTCTTCGTGCTGTTTTTTTATTACAGGTAGAGCAATCTCTCAATCAGGATTGCACACTGTACAAGATTTCGGTAGCTATGGCACTGGTCCCTTTTTGCCAAATCCCGTGCACCGATATTTCAAATACGCCTAATTTGTGTTATCGAACTGATCCGCAGGAGTCATCAGTGTAGGTAAGTATTTCCTTTGTACATGGATCGCCAAGCATGAGTTTTTCAAATATTTTGTTGACGTTCGTATTACAATCTATTCTATTGTCCACAAGTACTGGACTCAAGGAATACAGCAAATGGGCTCTATTGTTGAAACACTAGTTATTCACTCCGTTTACTGCGTATTCGCGGACCATTGTAACAAAAGATGTTTTCTTATTATTCAATGTACACTGTTGTTCAAGAAAGTCACAAATGCTGCTGAACTCACAGTACGCAGAAGCTTGAATTTCGGCTAACCTTTTGTTATGCCGGTACCGCGTAATTAGATTATTCGGTAATCGGTATAATATTAAAAAGTTATTAATTTCCGGGTTCATTTGCCGACAAGGAGATAGGTCTCGAGTAAATTGTGTAAACGTGAATTTATGTAAAATGGTAGTATTTACTATAGATAACGGCAACTTTCCGTTATCTATTCAAAAGACAATAAAAAGAATGTTAAAATGGTTCGTTGTTTCGAGTAATGGACGAGGAACCAACCCGTTCTCCTTGAGTCTACTTTTAAAACTGATTTTCGTAAAACAGTTGCTGTGTTCACGAAAATCCGTTTGTTAGCAATTTTTGCTTTAGCCTATCGTCGATCGCCGAGCGAGTCGCCTCATGCTGCGTCGACGTCTACCTCGTTTCCTGTCTTGAACGAATTTTTAGTCTTAGCTGTGGCAGCTAAGGAATATTCCAGAAAATACTGTGAAATGGAAAATTCCGCGGCACAACATCCCTCCCCCTTAAGCGGGAAAAAAAAATTCTCTAAAAAAATTTTTTCTTTGGTTGGTTTCCGGTACCTTCACAATTTGATACGATTTTTCAGTTTGATGTTTTATGTAATAATACAATAACATTTTTCATTTTTTCATTTGTTATCCAAGTTTAACGATTATCGCTATTTTTCCCTTCATTGTCGTTCGGAGTGAACGAGTCGCTCTCGGTTGGGGGGACGGGTGCATACCCTGGCCAGCTCGGATCGCAGTCGCTCCTCTGGCTGTTGTCGTCCGAGTCTCTCGAGGTTGATGTTTACCTCGGCGGCTGCCGGGGTCGTTGCCTCGCGTGTCCTTGTCGATGTTCGGTTTCGTTGATACTTGTAATATTTAAACAGAACGTAGCCGACCAAGGTTATTGGTGCTATTGCACCCAGTGAGTAGAACCTCAGGTTGTCGATGTACTGCATCCCGCCTCCGGTAGTATCGAGAGCTCTAAGTTTTCGAAGCTCTTCTGGGTCTCGCAGCACGATCTGTAGTGGAATGTTCCTCTCGGTCTGCGTCGCGGGTGCCTGAGCTTCAATCTGAGTTAATTTCTAATTAAATGACGGAAAGTAGTTTTCCCGGATGATCTGCGACGTTCGCCCGATGGTTTTGATGCTGAAATATCGGGCGGTTGGAGCGAGTGGAATTTTTCCCACAATTTATCCTAACAGGTTCTGGGGTTGGCGCGACGTATAGCTATCGCCCTTGCTGTTGCATTGGGACGATGAGGGGATAGGTTAGTTGGATAACCCTTTTCGGCATTTCTCGTCGTTATATGTGTCCATTTTCGCTGTAGGCCTTTAGATCAGCCAGTCGCATAAGTGCTGACGCTTGGCTGTGCTTTATTTAGCTTTGGGACTAGATAGTTTACGCGTACTTTCTTCCTCATTCTGAGGCTTAACCAGTGTAATATTATATTATATTTTTTTCATAAATATTGTTATAATATTATCTAGAAATATAGAAATATTTTGGTATATTTCACTGCCATTTGCGGAAATCGAATTACCAATTAACATGTGTATATCAACCGAATAGAGTGTGCACATTGACTTATTTTTTCCAAAATTAAGTATGCTCTTAGAGGCTTCATTTCTTCAATTTACTCTATATATTCTTTTTACACTCTACGCTGAACACTATCCTGCGTCAGCATTAATATTCTATACATTTTTCGAGGTGGTTTTCAAGCATGGTCGCAGTATTCCGTCCCCTCTGGATTGCGTAATTAAAGTACAATTTCTTTTCAATTGTTTCGTTCAATATATTTTTTCCATATGTATATTTATCATGTATTTTCATTTTAGAATGATCCTCTATTTTCTGTTGATAAAATTAGGTCTCCTAAGACCTCTTCTACTTTATTGGAGCTCCCTACCCTGCGTCCCGAGGGGCTCCTTCCCACATTTATTTTCTAGCTAATATTTAGTTTTAACTAACTATAAGTATTCGAATTCCTCAATTCCTGAGCTATTAGTGCTCTATAAAGAGCTTCAGGCGGTGTGCATACACCGCCTGAGTTTTTCGTCCCTTCCGGACGATATAATTGATGGGGGGCCTCTTCGCTACTATATCGTGAGGTCCCGTCCACTTCGGGGTCAGCTTGGCTGACCGTCCCCTGCGCACCGTCTCATCATGGACGAATACGCGTTCGCCGACGCAGTACTCCTGCACCTGTGCGCCGTGGTCGTACGTATTCTTCGACTGTCTTTTCGCGCCTTCCAGGTTGTCACGTGATACAGTCCATGCGGCGCGTAGTCGCTCGCGTAGCTCGTGGACGTAGTCGTCATAGGCATAGATGCTGCGGGGTTCCTGTTTTACGGCGGTCGGGAATTCAGCCTCGCGACAATACACCAGCACGTGTGGAGACAGTCCGGTCCCCGAATGTGGAATGGTGTTCTAAGTAAACATCGCATACGGCAGCCACTCGCCCCTATTTCCTTGATTTTCATCTATGACATTTTTTAGGTACTCGGCGAAGGTGCGAGGCGATCTTTCTAATGCCCCGTTCGATTCTAAATGGTAGGCCGTTGTTTGTATTTATTTAATTCTCAACAATCGACACATCTCCTTGAAGGTCGAGCTGAGGAAGTTGGTGCTCTGATCCGACAATATGGCTTCCGGTGTCTGGTGCCAGCAAATCAATTCCTCAACTAGTGCTCTAGCGACTGTCGAAGCCTCTTGGTTCGGCAGTGGTATCACCGCACTGTACTTTGTAAGCGCGTCCTGGATTGTAAGTATATATTTTTTTTCCAGAGGCGCTTTCTGGTAGTGGTCCTACGATGTCGACCGCTATTTTCTCGAATGCCCTCGATGGAGTGTCCGTTACCACCATCGATACTCGTGCCTTTTTCCGAATATTGTTCTTTTGGCAAGACTCGCATGACGAAATATATTCTTCGAGATCCCTTCTTATGCCGGGTAAGTTGACTTGGTCCAGATCTGATGTAATGTACGCCGTATATCCTGATGCCCTCCTATGGGGATGTCGTGGTATTCTCTTATTATTTTTAGGTGGTCATCGGTAGTGGGGATGGCTACGCCACTGCGGCAGTCGCTGTATTCTTTTGTAGCGCTGTCTTTTTCCGTGCTACTGGAGGTTTGCGGGCTACGGCCCCCGCCGTGCCTCGCTTCCTTAGCAGGCCTATGCGGTGCTCTGCCCACAGTTTCTTCGCTCGGTGTGCCCACTGGTAGCTGCGCTGTTGCGTTGCTGTCTGTCTCGAGCGGCCTTGCAACGTTTTGTTTTCGCGGCCTTCCGCGCCTCGCGGGCCGGCCATGCTGCGCAGAGCTTACTTTTCGGTGATGATTGCAGTCTTACTAGTGCTTTTCTCTGCTAGCGTGCGTGATCTGCCCCTTCCCCGACCGCACGACTTTGCGGCGGGACTGTGGGCATCAGTCGAGCGACCTGCATACACGCTGCGGATCTCTCTATCCTTTTCTGAAGCATTGGCAGGCGTTGCCTCTCGTTCCGCCTCGTCACTGTGCTGGCTCGGGGAATTCTCGGCTCTCTGCTTTGTGCGGCTGTTCGTACTCTGGCGAATGCTGTCCTTTACTGTCTCGTGAGCGAGTTCGACCTCTCGCTCCGACGAGTTACCACGGCTGTAAGAAGTATCTTCGGCTCTCCGCTTTGTGCGGTCATTCGCTGTGCCGAGTTGCCCCTCCGTGCTATCCTTTTCCAATCCACAGACTTCGTTCCTGGCTTTCGGGTGGGTCCTTGTAGTAATGAACATACGGCTTAGCGCATCTGCATTTGTATTGCGCTTTCCTGCCTTATATTCGACGTTAATTCATGTTCCGCCAATTTTATTTTCCAACGCATTAGTCTCGAACCTGGGTCCTTTATTCCGAACAGTCAGGTGAGCGGCTGGTGGTCTGTCACGACCGTGAAGCGAGTACCACAAATATATGGCCGGAACTGAGCGAGAGCCCAAATTATCACGAGTAGCTCTTTCTCCGTGTGTTGCTATGTCGTCGAGGTACACATAGCATTTGACACCCTGTAGTCTTGCTAACGCGGAGTTCATTAGCCGCTAGAAAGTTGGTGGCGCGTTCTTGAGTCCGAATGACATGCGGTTATACTCAAAATGACTCTGCGGAGTGGAAAATGCCGTTTTACCATGTCTTCCTTCAGCATCGGGATTTGGTGAAATCCAGAAGCGAGGTCCAACGTCGTGTAATATCAGGCTCGTCCCAACAGGTCCAATATTTCGGTTATAATGGGCAGTGGGCACGAGTCTCCGATGGTGGCTTCGTTCAACTTCCGAAAGTCCACCACTACGCGCATTTTCCTCACTCCGGCGGCATCGGGTTTCTTAGCCACGACCAACAGCGGCGCGTTCCATTCACTCCTGCTGGGCTCGACTATTCCTTCCGTTAGCATTTCGTATGTTGGCCTCTCCACTTCTCTTTCTCGTGAGCGAGTTTAGCCTCTCGCTTCGACGAGTTATCGTGGTTGCCTTGGGTATCTTCGACTCTCCGCTTTGTGCGGCTGTCCGTATACCCGATTGCGCTATCTTTCTCTTTCTTGTGCGACTTTCTTTCCTGTCCCACTTAGTCTTGTGAAGTCGCGTATATGCTACTCAAAGCGTCTGCATTAGTATGCATTTTGCGGAACCCATTCCCCGATTTTACGTTCTTCCCAGGCAACGGTTGCGATCCTAGGTCGTTCAATCCGACCTTAAACGGTGCGCGATGCTGTACCTTGTACGTGCGCTGTCGCTTGTTCCCTCGTAGATGGAATACACCCTTGTATTCGCACATTATTTCTGCGTGAGCTGCTTGCTTTTCACTGCTGGGGGGCACCAAGTCGGGCTTCCGTTGTTGCTGCGCAAATCGTTTGGCCTTCTTCCCTGTGCTCTCTGAACTTACGCGCAGTGTCTTGACCTGTCGGCTACGTACGGCCTTCGCTATCTCCGACGGCTTGAGTGTCGCTATCGGCTGTTGCACTTCCCCGTCGTGTTTAGAAACTTCTAAACTCACTCTATTGGTTTTTGACGGTGTGACACGGGATCTCTCTACTTTGTCTCGGCTTATTCCGCTGCTTATAGGTAGTCCGACACATTTATTCTCCTTGGCGGCATCCATGTTAGACACGTTTCCGGAACGAAGCTTTATCTTTGTAAGCAGGCCTACGTATTTGCATGTGGCGGCAGTTCTACTGCGTGATGACGAATATACCCTCGTCGCGCCGTCCCGCAGCGGCATGCAGTGCCCATACAACTTGAGCATCTTGCTATGCAGGATGTCCGATTTATGCTGCTTGAGAAAGTCCATGCTAAGTAGTCCGTTGACCTTCAACGGCACATTGTTCGGAACGATGTAGAACCAATGCTCTACATTTAAAGCCTGTGTCTCGAGCACAATTTCAGATATCTCGAGGGGGGTGAATTTTTCGCCCGCCACCCCCTGCAGCTCTACGGTGCAGTCTTTCATCATGATATCCGGTTTGAGACAGCCTTCCTTGATTATGCTGCACTGCGCCCCGGTGTCCACCTTAAGGATGAGTAGTTTGGTCGTGGCCAACGGTGCAGCGATATCAAAGTCGATGGCGCTCGATGCCGGCAGCGTTACCTCTAGCAGATGCAGCGTTGTTTTTCTTGCGGTGTTCCTTCCTCTGCTCGCCGGTGTTGTCCTGCGAATTAATTAATTGTACATTATTTCGCCATTGTTCCTTCTTCGCATGAGGCCACTCACCGAAGTAGAAAAAATGTGCAAACGTAAGTGTTGTGTCGCGGAATATTCCTCTTCACGTATTCTCAGGAATATTCCTTAGCGGACACAGCTAGAGATGGAATTCTGAAAGATAGCTGTCATACAAGACAGGATGCGAGGTAGACGCCGACACAGCATGAGGCGACTCGCGAGGCGATCTACGATTGGCTAAAGCTAAAGCTGCCAACTAAGGGATTTTAGCAAACGCAGTTGCTAACTGCTTAACTAAAAGCAGAATTAAATTAGATTCAACTGAGAACGGTTGGTTCCTCGTGAAAAACTCGAAACAACGTATTATTGTACATTCTTACATTGACTTTTAAATAGACAACGGAAAGTTACCGTTGCCTTAATAAATACTTCCTTTTATATTGTTGGATAATCAGCTGGCGCACGGCGATCGATATTCGTCGTGCGCCTACCTGTTGCTGTGCCTGAGCACACGACTCTTGGTTGAGCCGAGGATGGCCGAAGCAGGGCTTCGCGGAGCCGAGGCTGTGCCTCGTTGGCACGCCGCGTCGAGTGAGAGGATGTCTCTCTCGCTTGACTTCGGTTTCGCTCACTGGCTATCTCGCTCAACTGACTTCAGCGCCCAACGACGCTTTCATACTCGCAGCTATGTTGAAAATTTAGACACTTTCGCATCAGCATCGAGGAACAGCACACACAGCGCACTTTTTGGACCTTTCTCGTTGGCTTCTATCTCTGGATTTACTCATCACTAGCTCTCAACAGGACTCAAAATCAGGTATGAGTACATTGTTATAATTTACCGTAAATTCAATGGCAATGAGGAGTTGGATGCTTATCGGTACATCAACATTTGTGGTCTCACTTTTTGGCGGCATTGCAGCACATGTCACGCCATGTTTTCTCTCAACATAATTTGCCGGTATAATTAATATAATTATGCAGGTGTACTATATTTACTGTACTTTTCCCCGGGACATCTGCTGGAAGAGTACAGCGACTATACACTGCTCATTTTGTGCATCCTTATTATGTGTTGTATTGTGCTACGCAGTGCTGCCTGCGTAGCTAGTCTCATGCGTGTAGAGCACTCAAGCAATTGCAATTGCAGGTGCTCTCATTTGTTCACTGCAACCTCTCTTCATTAAGCTGCTGAGAGCTTGCTGTGAATTGTTATATCGCCTTACGCACTCATTTATCTCATCGGGTGGCATGCTCCGCAGCACTGGCTGCGGTGCGTACACTGCTCTCAGTACATGCAGCACAATTAATATAATTGTATGCTGCAATAGCTCAAATTAAATTCAGATCCATTAATTAAATTCAAGTGTTAATTCTCAGATTTTTGGTGCATTTATTTATATTATTTTGTATTCTTTCTAAATTTGGTCTTTCTTGTATTTATTCTCACTTTTAGTGTTTTTTCAAAATTATGTGATTTGTTGTAGTTATGCGGAAGGTGTAATAAACCACTTTCTCTAATTTAACATCTATGTGTTTGGTTTATTTATCATCCTGTCTCGAGTGAAGTTTCATAATTTCCAATACATTCACAGATCTGTCAAATAACATCAACGGACGGATTCTCAAACATATATAAATTCGCGTTTTCATCGATAACTCGAGATCCATCTCCTTATCGGCAAACGATCCCAAAACATAATAACTTTTTAATATTATACCGAATACCAAATAACCCAATTACCCGGTACCGGCATAACATAAGCAACGAGCTTCGAGCAATGACCGCTACGAGCTCGAGCTACGACTTGTTGGAATTTGCAACCGATGTTTATTGTGAAATTCATTGCGACATTCGATTTCGGTCAAAGGAGTGAATAACTGCTTTTCCGAAATCAGTCAAAAAGTGAAACATCAACCTGAACGGTTGATCACGGGTCGGACTCGCCCGAAATATCAGAGTCTATTGGTGGATTCAAAGAGAGGTTGGTTCCTCGTAACGGGCTCGAAACAACGGAATTATTGTACATTCTTTTATTGAGTTTGAATAGACAACGGAAAGTTGCCGTTGCCTATAATAAATACTACAATTTTACATAAATTCGCGTTCACACTCATTACTCGAGATCCATCTCTTAATCGGCAAATGATCCCAAAAATAATAACTTTTTAATATTATACCGATTACCGACTAATGCAATTACGCGGTACCAACATAACACCGGACTCTACTAGACAGCTAGCGTATTCAGCCTCAGTGCGCCCAGCGTGTTAACGCCTGCAGTGTCTAGATCCGGTCCCGCGGTTACCGTATTTCTTGCATCTTTGTAGCCTGCATTTCTTGGCCGTCGGGCCGGCAGCTTCGGCTCGCTTTTATTCTGCGACAGTCTCTTCCGGCAGTCCTTCCAAATGTGGCCTTTCTTCTAGCAGTAATTACAGGTTATTTCCACATTGTGGATTGACTTGTTTTCACCGGGTACTGGTAGGCTTACTCGTCCCGTATTCCGGGTGCAATCTCGAGCCATGTGTTCAGCTTTTCCGCAGGTGAAACCATTTTCTCCCTGCCGGAGTGGTGCGCCTTGGGACCTTCTGGGGTGGCTTGATACTCCACCTACCCCTCCCTTTGGCTGCACCATGTAGGTGATTTCTATCGCTTTCGTTACGAACTCGTGGAGGGTGGCGTAGTTGCGCGATCTTACCAGAATATGGACCTGCCTATGCAGTCCATTCTCAAAGTTGGCCTGAGCGCTTTTCCGCGTTATCTTTTCAATGATGCGCATTTACGCAGAGCTTTTCTATAATGTCGACGATAATACGCTCTGTCCTAGCAGCGTATAGCACGATGTCCTCGCCCTAGCCCTGCCGGAGGGAGTTGAATTTTACCTGTAAGGCGGGCAGCGACTTCCGCTTCCTGTACAGGGCCTCCAGCTCGGTTTTGAGCTGTGCTACCGAGAGGATGATTTTATGTTTCATCTCTCTGGCCGCCCTACCCTCGAGCTTGCTGCTAAGTACCAATTCTAGCAGGATCTCGTGATCCCTGGGCACAGCTCGCTTGAAAACAGTCTCGCAGAATGGTAGGAAGGCGTCCAGCTCGTCAGCGTTCCTCCCGTCGAAATGCTTGATGTTTTTCAGAGCTAGCCCAAGGTCGAGCGTCCGACCCTGTATTTCTGGCACCCTCGGTTGTTCCCTTTGGAACATGGGATCCGCAGGGAGGTAACCCGGCTCCTTGAATCGGGTTTGCCTCGACTGCAGCCGCGGTGTCGGGTGTTCTCCCAACCCTGTTCTTTCCAGCCTGCGCAACAGTCCGGCATTTTGCTCCCGTAGGGACCGGATGAGCTCGAACTCATCTGCACCTACCTCGTTGAGTGTGTCCGCGAGGTTTCGCCGTGCCGACGGTGTATCGCGGCCTTGGAGCCTGAGCTCCAGCTCGAGCTCTCGCTGAGCACGCTCGTACTCACGGTGACTCCTGTCAACTGCTTCGTAACGTTGCTTCACCCGTTCCGGCAGTGGTGGCCGCATCGTCGTACCGATGGCTGTCGGATGACCTACGCCACCTATCGTACGCAGCTGTTCGATCTCCCGCTCGATCATGTCCTCGGTTATGCGTTCAGGCGTTCGTTCGCCAGTACCCATATCGAACGCGTCGTCGCTATCGATACTACTGTGATCCCGAAACGACGCACCCCTAAGTGGGTTTACGCCGAACTCAGTTGTCAGTCGGCCTGCGAGGGCCTCCTGCCTGTCCGTCGGGATTCGTGCCGTCGGCGAGAGCCCTGTTGGCGCCCTGCGCGTTCGGTACGCGATGTTCCCGACAGCTGCAGCTAGACCCGCTGCAGAGTCCACCCCCTCGCCGGGTATCGTAGTTTCTAACGAGTTACCTCTACGTTTCGGTTTCGCACTCCTAGATCCCGGCATGTTGGTAATTTCGCGGTGAAATCTACTTTAAAATATTCCCACAAAATCTCAAGAGAAATATATATCCAGTGGAATATTATTTTAAATTTCGGTTCTAAACTGGCTTTGGCTTATCACGGCAATACGTATTAGTATGGTATGTAACCGCCACTTACAGATAGAAGATCTTGAAGATGATCCTCTCCATAACGCTGTTCTGGGTGCTGTCGACTTGGTGTCCTGCAGCTCCTGTCGGTAGATGGTCCTTGACGTCCTTCCTGGCGCAGTTGACTCTTTCCTTCGGTGGTTCCTGGGCTCGTCCTTAGTGCGTCGCCAATCGTTGCGCGACGGCTTCGTCACAAGTAGCTCCCTCGAGTATTTGGTTGTACACTTTGTGCGTTTTTCCGCGACTTGACGTGACACCGTCAATCGGGATTTTAAACAGTTGACCGATATGTCACACCGCACCGACGTACACTTCGCGCCTTCGCGTTAGCTTAGTCGGGTTTTGAATCCGAATGACCGTTATGAATCCGATCGTGGTCCTGTTAAAAAAAAAGAAGCAAGATAATTTGTGCTTAACATAAGATTGGATGGAGGCGAATGGAATCAAATGAAGCCAATAGAAATACTTTGCAAAAATGGTCGAATATATCAAGCTCTACAAAAAGGGTGGCCCGATATTATAGTAAAATTGATCTGACAGCAGCAGAATCTACCATGTGCTTATAATTTCAAGTGAGCAACAGTCAATGTTGTCAGTAGTACATCCCCATTTCTGCAAACCCATGGCTACTGTAAAGATTGCGACACCGAGATTCACGGAAAATGTTTGGATAGACCCAATAATGATGTAAACTCAGTCTTACAGATAAAAACAATAAACACTCAAGGGATGCCTCATACTGATAAGCGTCGATAGGCTGGACCTGAACGAACAAATATGAAGGATGTATTAAGACACAAAAGCCTCGGGTGTATTGGCGAGAGGTTGCAAATCAAGAAATGGACCATAACGATGTGGAGCCAGCCCTTTAGAAAAAGCCCAGTAAACACATGACATAACAGTAATATAACCTAGAAGTTAAAAGTAACGTCACGATGTTATACGCGTATAGCATAACTGATGTGTCACAGGGAAATAACATGTAATGTATAATTTATTACCTGTATGTGATGCTAATATAGACATCTGAATCATCGAAATTTGACAAATTAGAACCGTTGTCATTTAGTTATTCTGATTATCAGATTCAAGTTTCTCAATCTGTTCTTTAATACTTTCTAAACCTCTTTGTAAATCAATTAAACATTTATGGTATTCTGATGCTCCTTTCAAAACGTCTTCTTTCGCCGCGAAAGATTCTGTGTATGTATCGAAGCTCTTTTTCAATTCGCCCATGTCTCCATGGCTGATGCAACAATATTAAAGCGTAAAAGTAATTTTCTGGGTAAGTATTCACATTATGCCTATAATGATTTATTAAATAACCGCGTTAGCATTTTACGAGAAATAAGGAGGGACCAATGTAATAAATTTCAACATTTTCATTTTTTGGTACAATTTTCATGAGGTCGTACCATGTAGCAAATTCGTGCAATGATATTAACTCTAACTCTACTGGATGATTCGGATAATAGGTATCGACCAGTGATGGACAGAATATTTCAGTTGAATCGGGATTCAAATCTTCAATATCTCTACGGGGTTTCAATTTTCGATTGCTAATCATGTTCACATCCACCCACCTAATCGTAGTGTGCGAATCAGTCCTGCATAAAGGTATGCTTAAGAGTGTATATTATGTGTACACCTTTGTTCCATCCCACTCATATCCCCACTCCTTCCCCCACCACCCCACTTCTCTACTGCCGCGCTACCCACTCTGCTTAACCAGTGTCGGTAACGTGGAGATGGTAAAGTGAGGTAATGTGGATACTGTGGTGAACAAGGAAGAGTAGAGTTAAGAACAAGATCGAGAAAAGGTGTACACATACTTGGAAAACAAAATAAAATTAGGTACTCACCACCTCTGCTGTTGTTGACGTCCACCTTCCTTCCACGGCGATTTTAACTCCTGTCTCTCATTATCACACGCACACGCTACGTACACGCACGCACACGCACACGTACAAGCACGCACACACACATGAGCGCGCACACGCACACTTTCACACCCGAGCATCATCCCCTTCAGGAAGCTCGGGGTCCTCGAAGCCCTCGTCCACGTTGCCGCCATCGTACCCGATGTCTATATCGACACCGAGGACCACGAACACATGGTCCATCACGTCCATATTATCGTCAGTTGTTAGTCGCACGCTGCGCGTGCGGCTCTCACTCCTCACAATCACCCTGAGCATTGATTCGGTGGAACCACACACCGACTCGAGGAGTGGTACAAGACCAGAGTCGTCCACCCGTTCTAATCCATGCAGACGACACCCTATGCATAACGCAGGTATGATCGTACTGAGGGTGTCAGGATAATACAGTCGATTCCAATTCACGAATATCGAGTACCTCTGGTCTATCAGGAGCACCTCCGAGTATCCGTCATCGTCTGCATGGATCAGCTCACAGCGATCCGCATGCACGCACCTCATCCTCGTATAAATGTCCTCCAGGGCGATACTGAGATCCTCACGATCCGAATCATAAAAGATACGATGGAGAATTTTCATCATCTCCTCATATGCGTCCCACATTTCAGTCATACGTAGCTGAACCACCATATCCAGGTCTATATACAATATAACACAGTACACCAAAAGGCAACACCCAGAACACTAGTGTCGTAACGCGGATACATGTCGAAAAAATACGTTTTTAAATTGCACGATCACGAAGTTAAAGACGGACTGAATGCTCAGGATGCTGCTGGCTGGTATCACAGGGTTTAAAGATAACAAACCTCTCTGAATCATAACTAGGTGTCCAGCGCTTTGAATGCAACGACAGCGGTTTTGCACGTGTGTACCGCTTTGCGCTGCGCGCCTCGCGAAGCGCTTGCTCTGCAGTAAAAGGCGCAGAATGTGATACCATACCGAGAGAGACCCTGATTGTAATTATTGTAATCATTTATATATAATTATAAAATAAGAGACTCTGGAAGACGAGGTATTTGTTTTTAATTAATCAATATTTTATTTTAATCACTTTACACACATTTACCGTCGCATGCAACATCCCTGCAAACACGGTAATCTTCGCGTGGAGATTCATCCACCGTTAAATTTATTTTTATCACTATCCGATCGTCGAGAGGCAAAAGCATTGTAATATTCACGCACTATTCTATCGTTTTTCATTATATTATCGGTGAAGCGATTATTAAATCGCGACATGGTGAATCCGAACGACATAAGATGCAGGAATACGATACAAAATTGTCCACACACATCCGACGTCTTACTCTCTAGTTGCTTGAGGCCGTACCGATTGAACTTGCAGTTTCTGCGTAGCCGTGCGAGATGTTGCGGTATAATTGGTGGTAGCCCGTAGCTATTAAAGTATATTTCTTTTCCGTGTTGGTTAACGTACATGGCGATCCAGTGCTTTCCAGGTTCGTAGTGGTTATCCGTGATAACTACGAGTCTGACAGGTAACAATCATACACGAGGAATTCTGTCAGCTGGGTATACTCCAACGGTCGAAAGTATTCGATACTGCAGACTCTCGTATATTTGTCTAGAGTTCATGCTGAATATATAGTCCATGATTAAATGATGACCTATACGCGTTGATAGACGTATACAGGGCGGCCGATTTATTTGAAGACATTGAAATATTTCGAAAACTACACATCAGATCAAATAAAGTTCTCAATAAAATTTGTTCACCTGGAAGGGGGTCATCCAATGATACCAAAGTCGACACCTCACCCTTACCTCCTGGGGTGGGGGTGGGGGCAACTTTGAAATCGTAAGTGGGAACCCCTATATTTTATTGCAGATTCGGATTCCCCATAAAAAAATAAGTAACTTTTTTCTGAAACATTTTTTTTCGATTCGTGATAGATAGCGTTGTAATTGCAAGGGACCTGATTTTTGCGAATATCTCGAGAAATTACACATCGGATCGAAAAAAGAAAAAACACATGTTTCATTTTTCAAAAAGCTATTCAGCGATACGAAACTCGATCCACCCTCCCCCCCCATCCCTACCCCATTGTGGTGAAAATAGAAGTTGCTTCAAAATCGTGATCGGAAAACCCTATTTTTTTCTGGTTTTCCATGACAAAATCCATTGATTTGACTTTATTGTTGATATGAAATTTTCTCACACATGGCACTGCAATCGAAAGCATATATTCGTTTATCAATAAGTTAACAACTACTTTTATCGTTATCCAGGGACAACGACGTAGACGTAGTAGTTTTTGTTCCCATCGGCGTGCTTGTTTTAGGTGAGTCCTCTTGCCTCTCACTGTTCAATAAATTAGATTAAATGTTCGAAATTGTGACCTTGAACTTCTAGACACTTATTTATTCTTTCCTCAAATGATCGAACATTTAATCTAATTCATTGAACAGTGAGAGGCAAGGAGACTCACCTAAAACAAGCACCCCGATGGTGAAAGGCAAGGGGACTCACGTAAAACAAGCACCCCGATGGTGAGAGGCGAGGGGACTCACGTAAAACAAGCACCCCGATGGTGAGAGGCAAGGGGACTCACCTAAAACAAGCACCCCGATGGGAACAAAAACTACTACGTCTACGTCGTTGTCCCTGGATAACGATAAAAGTAGTTGTTAACTTATTGATAAACGAATATATGCTTTCGATTGCAGTGCCATGTGTGAGAAAATTTCATATCAACAATAAAGTCAAATCAATGGATTTTGTCATGGAAAACCAGAAAAAAATAGGGTTTTCCAATCACGATTTTGAAGCAACTTCCATTTTCACCACAATGGGATAGGGATGGGGGGGAGGGTGGATCGAGTTTCGTATCGTTGAATAGCTTTTTGAAAGATGAAACATGTCTTTTTTCTTT